>CM060369.1:17189604-17853851 GCA_030545235.1 Helianthus tuberosus | reverse complement strand
TGGGTATATTCTCGGTTTCTGACCATTAAGTGGAAATTGTATTGCCAATGATCTCTAGATCAAGTGGTGGAAGGCTTGCATTTCTCTTGAGAGATGCAGGTTCGACTCCCACTTGGTGCAGAGTAAGGCACTGGTGGGCAATGATAGGAGACCCAGGGAAACCTGGGTAGGATCCTTGAGCCAAACGGGTTTTACCGGTAATTTCACTGTCGTGCCTACGGGCGGGTGGGTTACAGGGTTTTCCCCGGAATTGGTGGTGGACTCGGGTTACTCTCGGAGTACTCCGTTTGTCCAGTGGGTGCCCCGAGAGTGCTCGGGATTGAGTTTGTTGGCCGTTCAAAAAAAAAAAGTGGAAATTTTATTATAATTTGTATTGTGAGGTGGGGACGTGAAACCGTGTAAAGTAGTAACTGAAGGATGACTAATATCGGGAAAAACGTAAAATAAAAACACAATTTTTCTGATATCAAGTGACTCATGTGACGTAAAAAGAAGAGGAGTCGAATGTATACCGACACGTATTAGAAAGTCGAGGAGGTAATAAAACCAGAGTGATAAACCAGCAAATATTATGCTAAGTAGCAACTGAACGATGATCAAATCCAGGGACAAGGTAAAATAATAAGTAGTAAATAATCTAAACTCATTTAACCTTTTTTAGCAAATTAAAAAAAATGAACAAAAAAGTTAGATAATGTCTTCAGTTGAAAACACGTCAAATGGCAATATGATTGTGCAATACAGAAGGATGTGGGCTTACAATATTATTTAGTAATTGGGCTGAACTTTGCTACTTTAGACATTTGGGCTCATATTTCGGTGAATGTGGTTAAGGTTAACCAATTCGTGTTGGTTCGTTTAACTTGATATCTAATTCTATTCTATTCTATTCAATTATATTATATACATATATTAAAAAACAAAGCTAATGAATAGTAGTTGTCACATCATCATGAATAGTAAACAATAATAAACTTTCCTTATTGGTTGTTTTCTTTCCTAACCCCTCTTTTGTTGATTTTTTTCCCATAAACCCTTTTTAAGTGTATATATATCCATTTTCTTCAAAGTTTGTTAGATTATTCATCATGGTGAAGTGGTTTTGTGGTTGTATGTTTTATAAAGAGACTCAAGTTCAAATCATGGGGTCTTTTTTTTTTTTTTTTTTTTCCATTTTATGCTTACATAACTTCACATCATCTTCCTTTTTCTCCTCTTTCACACGTTTTTCTGATTGTATTTATACAATTCTTATTCCTTATTTGTTGGGTTAGTGGATGCTTAGACATCGCAATAGTCGCCATCGCCAGGAGTTACTAACTCGCTTGCTACCAACGGCTCTGTTGTATGAAAACTCCACTTGTCAACTTAAAAATAAGACACTAAATAGCACAGCTTTAATAACAACCAAGTATTTAGTCGCAATAAATAGTTTTACAATGACTTAGTTTTGTCGCGCCGCAACGTGGCGCGCAGCATTAAAACCTAGTTAAATTAAATCATAAATCTTTGTTGCTTCCAACTTAGTCATTTGGGCTCATTTTTTCTAAAATTGTTGAATTACTTTTTGACATTGGCTTGTTAGATTTTCCTTTGAGCGAGCCGTTGACTACTATTTACAATAGAAATGAAAGTAAGAAAACAGGCATTGAGAAGGGTAGTTCGGGCAACGATCTGGTTTTTTGCTATTGGCACACCAAAATCCGATGTACTTCGTGCAGGACACATCTCATGTTTGCCGAATCTAAAAACCACGTTAGTTCTATAACGAATTTCAAGCACCTATGAATTAGTTCCAAGAAAGTGGTCGTTCACGTTGTCTTTTTAAGACAAGGAAGTTCACTCCTAAGAAAGGGTTGATCAACATATAGCCAATATTGTGTAATCTAAAACAAAGTAATGCCTAAATAAGGTTTACTTTCACATAAACCCATATAATGTTCACTAAGACTGAAGAGAGTGGGGCGACTCCCCCTCACAAGTCGCCCAGGTCGCCTGGAACACCGCCCCCCGTGGCGTCTTCGGGGGCGTCCCACTCCAGCCCGTCTCCAGCAAGTCGCCCAACTTTTTCAATTTTCAATTCATATATCCGTTGCCAACGGATAGTTTGGCCAAACTTTTTTTTTTTAAAATAATCCAACCTTTATAAATAATACCACATATCAAACACATTTTTACCACAATCTTCTCTCAACTCATCAAAATTTATACCAATCTTCTATCAACTCATCAAAATGTATCCCCACAACATCCCTCCTTTCAACCAAAATACACAATCTTCCAATCCACAACCCGATATGGCGGACCCAAACCTTTTAAATAACCCCGCTTTTTACGCCTATTTCAATAATATGCACGTTGCTAGCCCTACACCGCAAGTATACTACAACAATACGACGATACCGCAAAATATGGGGTTCACCACTTGGAACACACAACAACCCGGTGGTTTTCAAAACGTTGGAGGATCGAGACAACAAAATGGTAAAAAAAATTTAGATATTTTTTTGTAAAGAATATGTTTTTTTTTTTTTTTAACTTTGTTTGTATTCCATCTAGTGGTTGATTTAGACGACGAAGAAGTTCCGGAGACCCAGTTCGATGTCGGTCAAAATGATGTTGAACCTCAAAAAAAGAAACGTTCACACAAGAGGAAAACACCGGGTGAAGAACGCTTGAAAACCAAACCGATACCATGGACTTCCAACGAGGAAATGAGCTTGTCCAAGGCTTGGCTAGAAATAACCGAAGACCCGAGATGTAGTAACTATCAAAAGGAAAAAACATATTGGTCTCGTATTTACAACGTTTTCCTCAAGTTGGAAGATCAAGAAGATGGATACCGTGATCCCGATGGTATCGGCGCGAAGTGGCGTAAAATGCGTCCTTTGATTCAAAGTTTCAACCAAATATACACTCGCCTAAGTAACTCGCGTGTGCGCCAAAGTGGTTCCGACGATGCGATGCTCCAAGCAAACGCCCAAAATGAATTCCGAGCCGAACACAAGAAGGCGTTTCCTTATCTTGCTATTTGGCAATTTTTAAGAAGGAGTTCGAAATTTAACATAGTCATCGCCTTCGATCCATTTAAAACTCGTGGCCAACCGTCGGCTAAGCGATCAAAAACCTCATCCTCAAACGACCATCAAAGTACCGGGTCGGACGCTCGGTGTCAAATAAATCTCAACGACATTGAGGAAGATTTCGAAGAGCCACATGAAGAGGCCGATGCGTTTCAACCACCACAACGGCCGGTTGGCCGAGATAGGGCCAAAAAAGCCGCCCAACCGTCTTCTAGCGGTGTACGAATCGACTACACCGAAACGTTCGAAAAAGTGACCAATAAGTTAGACGGCTTGTTGCAAACGAGCCAACAACGGATCAACTTAAAAAAAGAACACGGGGAACGAAAGCTAAAGCTGAAAGAAAGTCGTCAAAAAGCACTTGATTTGCAAATATTAACATCCGACACGACAAACCTTACTGGAGCCGAGCTCGCTTTAGCCGAACAAATGAAGCAAGAAATTCGAGAAAAATATAACCTTTGTTGATTGTATTTTTTTATTTTTGTTGATGTATTTTTTTTAGTTGATGTATTTTTTATTTTATTGAAGTAATTTTTTTTATTGAAGTATTAGTTTTTATTTACTTTGATCAATACTTTTATAAAAAATAGGACTTTTTTTATATCTTTTACATAAAAAAAAGACAAAATAAATCAATCCACGTGTCGCAAGTCGCCCCACCCAGCAAGGTTGCCCCACTCCCCCTTTTTTGGTCAAAATCCTCTAATATGACGTGGCGCCACGTGGCGCCACGTGTCGCAAGACGCCCCATCAAAAGGATGCTCCACTCCCCTTAGTCTAATGGACTTAAAGTACTCATGTGTACATTGTGTACCTATCGTTGACAAAATCTTACAGACAAATTTTAATTTACGAAAATGTAAAAAAAAAACTGTCAAACGAAGGAGCAAGTTGTATGTAATCCATGAATAAGTTGAGATTTTGTCATTTTGTACCCAAACGAGTCGCCAACAGGCCAAGTCGTCAGGTAAGGACTCAGGAGTACCCATGCAGACGTATCTAGAAATCCCCAAAAGTTTTCGTCTACAAAAAGATCACCAGAATCAAAGGCAACATGTAACACTCTAGGCTAATCCATAATCGACCGTAAACATAAGAGATTTTTGGTTTATAAGAAACGTTCCGCCTCAAATATCAATAACGCATTTTTGGAGGATTAGCTGTTTAGTAGATTAAATTTCAATTGGCCATGACATTATAACTTTGTGGCATCTTGGGGGTGGGAATAGGTGTATAAACAAGCCAAGAGGCTTGAGAGCTACTCGTTATCGGCTCGGTTAAAAGCTCAAACGAGCTGAGCTTTAACGAGCCCGAGCCCAATCTCGAGCCTGAAATAGAGCTCGTTTTGTTATCGATCCATAGTTTGAGCCTGAAATGCAAAGCTCGTTTAGGCTCGCGAGCCCAATTTTTATTTTTATTTTTTATATATAATATAATAAAAATGATGATAACATTGGCGAGCCAAACTCGAGTTGAGCTTTGGTCGTTTTAGCGATATTGAAACGAGCTCAAGCTTAGCTTTTAACTCGTTTGAGTTTGTTCTCAAAATAGCTCGAGTCGAGCTTAAGCTTTGGGCTTTACTCGCGAGCCGAGCTCGAGGTTAAACAAGTAAGCTCGAACCGAGCCGAGCTCGAACTTCAGAAAAACATGACGAGCCGATCTCGAGTCCAGTCGAGCTCAAGATGGGCCCGACTCGTTTGCACCCCTAGATGGGATAAGGCTTAGAGACCCTTAGGTCCTGAGTACAATTCCCACATGGGTTTTTTTTTTCTAGATTTATTAGGTATCCTACTAAATTGGTGTATAGATATTATAACCTAGTGGAGACGGATACGATCGGATGATTTCACTGGTGGCACGATGATACTCTAGTGGTCCATCAGTGATCCAAATTTGCCGTTAAAAAAAATTATATTTCAATTATAAAATAGTAAAAAAAAAATAATAATAATAATAAAGGGTCAAAGTGTAAATCATCAATAAGTTAAGAGATTTTGACATTTTGTACCCAAACAAGTCACCTACGTCTCTAGAAACCCCCAAATATTTTCATCTACAAAACCACCACCGGAATCAACCGCAGAACCACCACCACCACATGGCGGAGAAACTCGCACCGGAAAAGCGCCACACCTTCTTCCACGGAAGTACGTCACTCTCCTCTCTCCATCCCTACATCTAATCTCACCACGTTCACTTCATCGTTCATTCACAACAATAACATTCGCTAGGGTTTCAATTTTCAAACTTTCAGTGCAACGTAAATAAAATCACGATTAATTTATTCCAACTAGTTGTTATCAGGTCAGAAGGTTTTCGAATGGGACCAAACCCTAGATGAGGTGAATATGTACATCAATTTGCCCACTGGAGTCCCTACCAAACTGTTTTACTGCAAAATTGAATCCAAACATGTTGAAGTTGGAATCAAAGGCAATCCTCCGTATATGAATGTCGGTAACCTGTTCGATTTGTTTTAAAGTGCTAACAGATGTTATGTAAGATTGTAAAATAGTGTAAATGATATTTTGATTGATTATATGCAGCATGATTTGTCTTCACCTGTTAAGACGGATTCTTCGTTTTGGACTATCGGTACGCCTGTTTTCGAATTAGTTTATTTAAATTTCGACGTGTAGATTGAACTTGTGAAGCCGTCTATGCAGTTAACGCGGTAAAATATCGGATATCGGTCAAAGACCGATATTTGAGATATAGATTGTCTTTTTGAGATATCAGTGGGATATCGGTAATTTAAATATAATGCCGAATTTATATATTTAGCAATTTAACACTAATAATTCAGTGATATATCGGTTAAATATGGGTGATATATCGCAGTGGCGGAGTTAGCCCACTAATTTAGGGGTATCCGGAATTTTTTTTACCGTGCAATCATACAATAAAAAAACGATAATCAATAAAGTAGAACAAATACCTAATAGATTTGTCCTCTTCTTTTTTTTTCATAGCTTGAAATCGTTCCATTACATCGTTGTCTTTTGCTTTATCAAAAGTTTCTTTTTCAACCGCACAAACTATAACATTGTTCAAATATTCCGGGCCTATTCGATTGCGTAAATCCGTCTTAACAAGCTTCAATTTAGAAAAAAAACCATCTTTCAACGGTTGCGGTTGCAACCGGTAAAACCAAAGCTAGCTTTACTACCCGATAAATCAAAGGACAAGAACTATGTGTTACGGTTTCCACCATGAAACGAGCAAGATCACTTATTCAATTATAATATTGTTTTGGGTCTTGGGCTAACTTTATCATTTATATTTAGGGTCTTCTTTCAATTCTATTATTGTTAATTCGGGCTTATTTTATCATTCGGGCTTAATTATTATACAAGTTTTCGGATTGTAAAATGTTTGGGCTTGTAAAAAAAATGAGATTTTAGTAATATCAAGTATCCTATTTTTTGGTTAGGAGTATCCTCGTATTTTTTAGGGGTATCCTTTGTATAAAACCGGAAAAAAAAACACTACGAATACGGGGTTGAGCCGTAGCCCGTGCTACGGCTCCTAACATTGTGGTGCCGCCCCTGATTTATCGGTTATATTGATCAAATATCGGTACCGATATTCTGACCGGTATTTTACTAGGGGACCAATATATCACCGATATTAACTGTAAAGGAAGCTCTGTTATGTGATAAACATGGATTGTGTTGCCTCTTTTGCTATGTTTTTGAATTGAATTGTGTTTTTACGTTTAAAGTAGATGTATAAACCAATGATGTTGTAATGTTTGGGATGTGACAGAGGATGATATATTGCATATTACGCTGCAAAAAAGGGATAAAGGTCAAACGTGGTCGTCTCCGATAGAAGGTCAAGGTCAACTTGACCCGTATGCTGCTGATCTCGAACAGAAGCGTCTCATGCTTCAGAGGTTTCAGGAAGAGGTGATACATCTCTAAGTTCAGTTTTAACTTCAAATAGCGCGATAAACATACACACGTAATATCAGTTATTTATTCTCTATGATATACAGTGATCTTTACTGAAGCGTAGTTAATGCGTTTCATGATATCATTAACACGGTGGACTGACTTTCTTTTTTCTGCTACAACTTTACAGAACCCGGGATTTGACTTTTCTCAGGCGCAGTTTTCAGGGAACTGTCCGGACCCAAGAACATTCATGGGTGGCATAAGATCTGATTAGCAATCATCTCAGTGAACATGTACATTAATTCTCTGAAACCATGAATCTTAACTTAATCATGATTGTGTTTGTAAAAGCATGTTTACAAATGCTTCTGGTACATGTACAATCCACATTCATGTCCCCATGCTAATAATCTAACCAGGGAACACTCTAAAAAGTGGGATAATTTGGTTTATGCACTTATGCCACTCTGGTTCCTAATCATGTTTCCAAACACACCTACCGAAATATCGAATGCTGACGTGGTTTTGTTTGTTTAATTATCTGAACGAGTTAACTGTCATTTTCGTCCCAGTGGTTTGTTCACTTTTGTCATTTCAGGCCAATTTTCGAAAATGCATCAGTTTCTTCCCTGACATACTGGAAACGTGCTACTTTAGTCCAAAAATTAAAACCCAGTTAAGTCAGACAGGTTAAATGAAGGGTATTATTGTCAATTCATATATCTTTTATTTTCACCTTATTTTATGAATTGACAATAATATCCTTCATTTAATCTGTCTGATTTAACTGAGTTTTAATTTTTGGACTGAAGTGGCATGTTTCCAGTATGCCAGGGAGGAAACTGGTGCATTTTTGAAATTTGGTTTGAAATGGCAAAAGTAAACAAACCACATGGACGAAAATGACAGTTAATTCTTATCTGAACCTAATTATGGTAGTTAGATAAGTGTGTCGCATAGTCACGCTTGGCAAAACATTATCTTGTCCGATCATCTATCAACTGTCTTGAAATGTTTCTTAAAGAACAACTTTTTGTTGAATTACAGATAGGCCTTACCAAATAAAGTTTTTATCTATACTTATTTATATGATCATTATCTGTTTATAAATCCAGCAAGGTAAGTGTATATATGCAAATTTTTGGCTCAACTTTGTTGACCATGTTTTTATATTACAAGTGTATTGTTGTTCTTATCTTTGTGATGTAAGGTATTGTTTGAATAGTTTTTAAGAATATCTATGCAGCTAAAGATTTCATTGGCATATGCTAAAGGGAATGATACACATGTTTGCTTATTCCAATCACACAACTTGGTGTGTAAAAAGTGGACCCTTTGTGATGTGTTATAATGTTTAAAGAAGAGATTTGGTGTAAACCTTCTCTCTCTATATTTGCACACAGGAAAAAGATATTTTTTAAAGAGTATATTTGATAACTGGATTAAATAAATATGGCTTGAAAAGTAAAAGAAAAAAAATTAACCCATTATATTCTATAGCAAATATCTTTGATAATACTTATTCTTTTAAAAGAATCACTCCATAAAATTGTCATCTCTATTCCTTTTAACTTGATTTGAACTTTTTATGTACTTCTGTTTTCTAAAAAACGATGTTTTTTAAAGGTTTAATGTATTGTTGATTATAACGGTGTGTTCAAGCTATTACGTTAGTGTGTCCACCATTTCAATTTTGATTCATTGTTGTAAGACTATCTTCAATACTAAGTGTATTATTAGTCGCCCTTAGCTGTCATGTCATCTGTCACATAATATCCTTACAAATACTTAAAAGTCTCACTTTCATCTCCAATCCTACAAATATCCTTACCCTTCTTAATTTTCACCTCATCATCTGCCCATTACACACGATATTTAAATAAAACTTTTCTTTTTTCACTTTGGATCCACCATATCACATGAACCGAGGCAAAACCATGCCCTTGTGTAAGGGCATCCTACCTAAGGGCTTAAGATGGATGAGCTTCAATGATAACGGCTTTTAAGGGCCTCTAAGGGCTTGTTCTCCAAGAGCTCATTGGAGATAGTCTAATGATTTTTATTATGTAAGTACTCTTCTCAATTACAAAGGTGTGGCTAACATAATAATAAATGATGCATCTAACTTTTACATACATGGCTATAAAAGACGCATCTAATTAAATTTACCGAAAAATGTTTCTCGCTTGAATACACATGTCATATCGTTTAGCCTTTCATATGATTCTTAAGAAAATCTCCTTTCGTCTACTATCAACATTTGGGTATATTGTTTCAGGATTAGTGATGTAGTGCGTGAAGCGATAACAAAGAACAAACACGTTGATTCTGCGAATACCCGTGTAGGTCTTTTCCCAACCCCAAAATTCAACCCAAAGGGCACGGAATTTGAAGTGAAAATTCAGTAATTTCAAAATTCAATTCTGATTGTTCAAGTTACTAGAGGGACATATAAATAAGAACATAAATTCGAAATGGGCCTAAAAAAGATAACGGGCCAAACACAAGCCCAAAAACAAAATGCCCAAAATACTTAAAAAACATAAAAATGCAAATAACTAATGGAAATAAGCGTTTTTTGGCCCGGACGATGACCCAAACCGCCGTAGGCGTTTGCAGCAAGATGGAGCTTGTTCTCACGTTCGTTTCGCCTGGTCGCAGGCCCAAAACGGACCCCCGTAGCCCAAGTTAGAGCCATTTTAGTGAAGCCCCTTTTGTTACGCGATCTTGGGCCTCTAAATACAAAATGGCCCGCTCATCCACACTTGGGCCCGCATCAATTAGTGAATTGGTGTTTGGCAGGATTAGTGAACGCCTTGGCTATTTACACACGCCAGTTGGCTTTTTACACACACATATACGCTGCGCTTTGGCCAAAGTGTAGTGTTTAGGTTGAAAGTCAACAGACAAGGACTGAACCTGTCAGACCTTGTCTGTTGACCTTGTACCTAAGCGTTGCGCTAGCGCTTCGGTGTTAGATACGCGTGATTGTCAAGTGGATCAACTGCGGGCTGTTGCTGCACCTGATGAACCTCATCCTCGTCGAAATTCATATCCATATCCATGTCGTCGAAATCCATATCCATATCTGTGTGTTAAAAAATACAATTTTTTATTTTAAAAACAATTTTTTTTGAAAAATACAATTTCTTAAAAATTTATATTTAGAAATACCATTTTTGATATAAAAACAATTTTATAACATTTTTAAAAACAAATTTTAGTTTTTAAAACAATTTTTAGATTTTAAAAACAATTTTATAACAATTTACCAAAAAGAAAATTAAGAGCCAAAGCGGAGCACTTTGGCCGTCGATCCTCAAAAAACCCACCAAACAGCGAACCAAACCCCAAAAACCGATCCAATAATCATATAATACATGAAAATAATGACATGCATAATCGGGGAATGAAAATGTTACTTTATAGTGTTTGTCTCGTCGAAAATGGTGTTGAATCGAGCTCCTAATGATCCCACTGTGTGTTCGCACCTTATGTGTGTGTGGTTTTTTTTTGAATTTGAACTGAAATGGTGAAGCTGCTTCGTTTTCGCACCTTATGTGTGTGTTCTTTTTGAATACTCACGTCCACGACCAACTTCTTTTAGTTGTGCTTCAATGTTTGCCAAATTATACTTGTATATTTCCTTTGTCGAAGACTCACACAATGTCGAAAACGAACGAAGAAATTCTTTCCACTCCTTCTCAGTAAATTTTTCTTTGCAGTTCTTATTAATATTCTAATGAATATGTAACCGACAAAGATACTTGTACGCTTTTGGGATAACTTGTTCATACGCGTTTATTAGTGCCAAGTCCCTGTCTGTTAAAATGACACGCGGCTCCATACAATCCACCAACATAGACTTGATCCTCTCCAACACCCATATGTAGTTTTCTATCTTCTCTGCAGAAATTAACGCATAAGCAACCGAAAATGACTGGTTTATCGACGTCTTACCATCGACCTGAACAAAAGGAAGATTGGATAAGTTTGTTTTGTAGGTGGTGTTAATCATTAGCACATGCGGGAATGCACACCACATAGTAAATGAAAGTTTGTGGACAAAGAAGATATCTTCAACTGCGTTCGTGGTCTCATTTTCGCGTATGTAATAAGTGAAATCTTTTTTAACAAGAAGGTTTTCGAGTTGTTGCATTGGAGATTCGCCGACCCTCTTTCCGGCCTTGATATTCTGAACAACATTGTGTATATCTTTCGGAATAATCTTTTTATCCGGGTTCTTTTTCGTCAACGTTCGCCAGATGCTACGGTTTGGAATATCTTGCTCTGCCAGCTGCTCAATCAATCTTTTATCCTTCGAATAAAGCCTTCTCGCATACACGTAACCCTCTAAGTTTTCAATAGGAGTGTGGTTGTGCGTCGGGTTCGTCACCTTTAACCTCTAAACACTTCCCTTTGATTCCATAAACCTTATCAACTCAAAAGGGCAACCTATTTTCTTGCTACTTATTTTCCTCACTGTAGCTACACTCTTATACTCCCTACCAAGAGTGAACTGAAACCAAACCTTGAAATTATTTCCTCTTTTATTCGATCTTTTAATCACAATAACGTAACCATTATCCTTTCCCGTATCCTATACCCAATCCACCAACTCATCACGCGACGAAAAAGTCTAGTTTGTATCAAACGAAAATATAATTGGGTAAGAGTCTTTCTCATCGACTGACAGATCCTCCTGCTCACCACCATCTCCCTGGTCTGGATAGTCTTGTTGTATAAAGTTTTGTTCACCACCATCTCCCTGGTCCGGATAGTCTTGCTGTACAAAGCTCTGCTCACCACCTTAACCATGGTCGGGATAGTCTTGTTGTACATAGCTCTGTTCACCACCGTAACCGCGGTTGGGATAGTTTGGTTGACCGTACGAATATTCAGCCTGAGGATATGGTTCACCTCCGTATCCGTAATTCGAATAGACGTGTTATGCGTACGAGTCGTCCAAAGGGATATTGAAGTCCAGCTGCACCGTATTGTCACGATAACGAATGCCAGAGACAACCTCCCCCCCCCCCCCCCCTCATGTTGGATGGGACCGGTTTCTCGTACGAGTCAGAAATAGCGGTCCCCTCGTAAGAATCTAGAACAACGGACTCATCAGAGTATTCACCGAAAAGGTAGTTGCTAAACCACGACATCGTATTTTGAAAAAAACGCCACTAAAACAACAAAATGCGTGTTTGTTTGAAACACTTTAAGACCTTTGGAATTTGAATGAAATGTCGAATGCATGGTCTGCTTTCTTAAATCACCAGAATTTGGGGTCGAACCGCCGCGCTTAGGGTTCCTCGTGACCCGGCTGACAACATCGTACCGAATCAAACCTCGTATCAAAGTCACATCAGCTCACGTCACCTTTTGTCTGGAAAAGAACCCTAAACGGCGCGCTTTGTCCAAAGCGCGACGCTTCAAGGGGTGTGAAAATAAGGAGGCGTGTGTGAATATCATAATGTTTGTGTTTCTACTAACAACATTTTTGGCATATTGTTTTTTTATCAATCAGTTGTCTATATCTATCATTGTATCTGAATATTTGTGTCCATTTATTCTAAGCTTATGCCAGAAGTTCGAAAAATATCTAAAAACAAATCAATTATTGAGCAAAAATGGAAATTACCTACCCTATTATTCTTGCCTCTCCGAAAGCTACGGGCACCTTATGTTCTGTCTAATAATTTTCAAGTGGGACTTGTAACCATCTTTGATTTATAAAAATAACCATTTTATGGAATTATTATATATAGAAAGTATTTATAAACACTATCTTCCAGATGTCCTTATAGCTAATCTATCTTGATATAACATCAATTTTTAAGGGACAGTGGATTTAAATAATTTGAACTTTCACCAATTGGCCGATAGCACTTCTAATATTCGATTTGTACCACGCCACCTCAACTTTCAACTTATTAGCCGATAGCACTTCCAAACTAATTGAACCCTAACCAAGTTAGTTTTTTGCTGATGTGTGTTGATGTGGCACCTGACGTGTAATATTTTGATGATGTGGCATTTGACTTGAGTTTTGATGACGTGGCAGCTGATGTGACACTGGTTTTGGGATGTGGCAGCTGATGTCAGCAAACTGGGTTAGTGTTGGGTTAGTTTGGAAGTGTTATCCGCTTATATGTTGAAAGTTGGAAGTGGTGTGGTACAAATCGAAAGTTAGGGGTGTTATCGGCCAATTGGTGAAAGTTGAGGTTATTTAAATCCAATATCTCTTTTTTTAACGGCATCTTGATATAACATCATACCATATATGAGGCGAGTTTACAATGTGTTACTTGTATCGCTAGACCCTCTCGCATTGACCCTTTTAATGTGTACATCCCTAAACAAAAATGTGTGTAAATATTTCAATCTCTAGTAAACACGAAAATAACTATACATGATTTTTTTTCTTTTTTTTGTTGGAAGACAGATCGCAAACACGATACTTGTACTTCCACTTCTATACAAGAAACAACATATAACTCTTAGTTTACATATGTACACAAACTTAATTCATCTATCTTGGTTATCTCTTCATGTTTGGCCATCAAGTTAAAGTTCTCCTTTGGAAAACCTGCAAAAAGAACATAACCAAACAAACATTACATTCAAGTACTTGTTTATTTACCTATCATGTGCACAAACATAAAACTATAAAGGTAAACATATATAATATTGATAATGGTAAACAACATAGGATCCTAGGTTGACTAAAAAACAAAACCCAACTGAAATCTTGGACAAAAGTGATGATACCCATGTTGGCATGAGCAAGTTGCCAATTGTTCAGGGTGGAGCACATGTGATGACTGAAATTGGTTCAATAACAGGACAGATTGGAGAAAAAAGTAATCTTTTTTTAGATACCAAGCAATCTGTCATATGGGGAAATGTGTTGGCATGGGCTTAACTAAATATATATCATATATAAACAAATGTCCCACCATATAGGGCAATTCAAACAATAAACAAATGTTCAAGGCCCGTTCGTCTAGTGGTATCAGGTGTTTAGTTTTAGTTTTACTAAAGTAGAGTGGTGTGTGTTCAAGTCCTTCAAGGTAGGCATTGAGTGGATTTTACGATAGATTTTTAAAGGGTGTGTGTTCTTGTGATAAAAAGTGTACAGATTAGACTGTCCGTTGTGGACACTTCACCGGGGGGTGACAACCAGATGAAGTGCCACCCTGGTCGCGCACACCACAACGTCCAGGCTTCAGCGGGGGGCGCAAGCGGAGGCTTTAGTGTGGTCGCTGGCATGATTGGGCATGTGTAGGGGTGTTTTGAGGCGCTATTGATGAAGTTATCACAACAGGCTCAAGTGAGAGGGACGTGAGTGGGCAAGGTGATAAATAGACGTCTAGTCAGCGCTATGTGTCGTAAAATTAGAGGATAAATTCAGGTGTTATTAATAGTAAATACATTTTGTATGGATTCAATTACCTGAATCTTGGATTTGGGAATCTAGGCAGGCCATTGAAAAGATTGAGGATAAGATGGGAACAGTTATGCTTCCACTTCCACATCTACTTTTGCAATTTGAGTTTGACTCTTTCATCTTGAAGAATCTTTGGGTACCTTGGAAACCCATTCTTGAATGTGGACACCTAAAGATGTAACCAAATCAACTTCTTATTACCTATTGTAATATTTATATAATCTCAATTACGTAACAATGGTAGGTAAACGGCCAACAAGCTGCGCCACAACCCTTTTCACATGTATAAAAAAGATCAAATCTTTCTTGTTAAATTCATACTTTTCACATGTATTAAAATCTGTAACATATCCATCTCAAGAAATATTCTACAAGTTGTAGATAATTTCTAGAAGATCAAACCGCATGTAGAGTCAACTTCGTGAAGAGTCAAAATTCAAAAAGTCATATAAAACGTCACTTTGACTGCTTTTTTTAAATTATATTTAAATCAATAACTTCAAATATTAATAAAACAACCCTTTGGGATGGTAAAAAACTGCAAGACAAAAAAACGTCACACGTCTTTTCGTAACGGCCACAATTTTCAGTTATGTACAACTCGTAATGCACACCGTACAAGTTCCTAATGCATGATGATGTACAACTTTTATTGCATAAATCACTATTTAAAAGTGGACTTGAGGTGGGTTTTTTTATACTTTAAATGGGTATATGTATCTTTATTACTTTCATTTTTTTGTAAACTTGATGCATATTTTTATAAAAAAAAAGTTGCAAATTTTATAAACTTACTGCTTCAATGTCAATTTTGTACACAAGAAGCTTCCGTCTTTCTCTACAACTAGTCCGGTACGCCACCACGATATGCCCGACGGCCAACGACAGCGAACACACGAACAACGCCACCTCCGCCGCCGTGAAACCCCTGTTGCCACCACCAAACACATACGCCGCCTTAATCGACACAAACAACAAAGAAACCACCGAACAAACCGTCGTGATCCCCAAATACGGTCCCCTAGATAACCCCGGACCGTCACATAGTCCGTACACACCTGCCAGAATCACAAATCAAATCAAATCAACTCAATGTTTGTAAAAATAAATCAACAAATCGCTAAATTAATTTAGACCCTGATGGATCTTTTGACACCTGACAAATATACGAGTCGTATAAACATATATATGACTTGTATATCTTTTTTAACATGAACTATACAATTCGTATATACTCACTTTCGTATATAGACATAGTGAGTCGTATATCATTTTTAAAATGAACCATACAATTCGTATACAAATATTTGACTATATCATTTTTTATATACGAGTAGTATAAAAATATATATGACTCGTATATCTTTTTTATATGAACTATACAATTCGTATACAAATATACTGAGTCGTATATCATTTTTAAAATGAAGTATACGACTCTGGGTCGTATACCATTTGTAAAATGAACTATACGAACTCGTATACAAATATAGGAGTTCTTATATCTTTTTCTTACCTAAACTATACGACTTGTATAAACATATACAAGTCGTATATAGACACCTGGAACTATACTGGGTGTCAAAAGATCCAATTAGGTGTATCGTGTAAATTAATCACTTACATAGGATGATACCCGACCTGATTATCGAAATCAACGGGATATCAATCAAGGAATACCGGAAATCGTAATTACTCAAATGAGAATTCAACGTTTGGAAAACCGAAAACTCCGGCGTCGATAGAGAAGTAGACAACAGAGCAGTCGGAAGCAAAGCGTCCGCGACCGCGAACAAAATCGGAGCGGAAAAGAACAAAAACGATATGATCATGGTGACCAAAAAGAATATGGTTTTGAATCCTCTTAATGCTCTCTTGCTTCTTTCATCTTTCAAAAATAAGAACCCCATGATGATTGTGTCTTGTTGTTGTTGTGGGTGTTGTGAGTGGTGATTTTGAAGGTATAAAAATGGAGGGTGGAGGGAAGAAGAGGGGGAAATGCAGGGTGGGTCCGGAGGTGGAGGATTTGACCGGAGAAACGAAAGCAATGACTTCACATGAGGGAAGTGATTGGGGGAGTTGATGTAGGTATATATTAGGGGTATCGGATCACTTTCTCTCACATCAAATCCTTTTGTTCTAGATTTGTTTAGTGGTTTGTGAATGTGCGTGGGGCAATATTTTAAAAACCGGTTTAAACCGACCGGTAGTATTGTTTGAATTATCCGGTAGAACTGGTTAAATCGTTCGGTACACCTAGTTGAACCACTCGATACATCCGGTAGAACTGTTCTGAAGCCAATCCGGTACGTTATAAAAACTGGATTTTAAAACATTGGTGTGGGGTCGTTGATGAGATGAGATTAAAGGGTTGTTTGTTTACCTCTTAATAAGCCTCTTAATGGTTCAAAATCTCTTACTGGTTCAGCACTTAACGGTTCAGACTGTTTGTTTCACGAGCAAATGTCTGAATGATACAGACATTGTCTGAATGGTTACGACCTTTAATCTGAATTAGTTAGACATTTGCCTCTGAACAGTTAAGCATCATACTGGCTCGTAATAGTTCAGACATCTAGCACTTAATGGTCCAGACCTCTTACTGGTTCAGCACTTAACACTTAACGATTCAGAAGTTGTCAAATAACCCTAACAATAATTACCTATTAATTTAGGTTTTTAAACCATGTGTAACTATAAAAACACATTCTTGAACATGGAAGTAAGATGTTTTGTTAGTTTGGAGGGTTTTCGATTTTAACGGTTTGGTTTACAGATCGATTTCGATTGTTTGTCTCTTTAATAGTTTGGATTGGTTTGAGCTTGGAATCAATGGTGTAACCGAACCAAACATTTAACATTTACTATTTATTATTTTTTCTTTTGAAAATAGAGTTTATTGAAATAAAGTTTTTTTATATATTAAACGATTTTTTGTACATGTTTGGATTGGTTCAGCATTTAACGGTTCAGACTGTTTGTTTCACGAGCAAATGTCTGAATTGGTCAGACATTTGCCTCTGAACAGTTAAACATCATACTGGCTCTTAATGGTTCAGTCCTCTTACTGGTTCAGCACTTAATGGTTCAGACCTCTTACTGGTTCAACACCTAACACTTAACGATTCAGAAGTTGTCAAATAGCCCTATTAATTTAGGTTTTTAAACCATGTGTAACTATAAAAACACGTTCTTGAACATAGAAGTAAGATGTTTTGTTAGTTTGGAGGGTTTTCGATTTTAACGGTTTGGTTTACGGATCGATTTGATCGTTTGTCTCTTTAATAGTTTGGATTGGTTTGAGCTTGGAAATTGGAATCAATGGTGTAACCGAACCAAACATTTAACATTTACTATTTATTATTTTTTCTTTTGAAAATAGAGTTTATTGAAATAAAGTTTTTTTTATATTTAACGATTTTTTGTACATGTTTGGATTGGTAACTCCAGCGGAACATAATACATACCTCGACTACGCTACAATGATGAAGAGTAGATATTTTATATTTGTTTTTGCATTTATGTTTATGATTAGTAAAATAAAGTTATTTTTGGTATCGTAAAAGTCTTTCATACGTGCTTGGATCGTTAACTTCGTAGGAATATTATTACAGACTTTGACTAATCGACGATAATGATAATATGATACTTTTTAAGTATTAATTTTGTCAGGTAATGGTTTTGAAATTGTTAAATTTTATTTTTATTTAAAAGAATAAAAATGGTTGAGTGAAGAGTGGTGATGAGTGATGAGTATTTCCATGTTTGATCTTTATCAATATTTTAATAGTTTATGTTTTTTTTTTCATTTATATATTTACGTGTAAATATGTAGGGTGTCTTTTGTGTAATAAGATAATATAAAGGTTTTTCGCTTCATTGCGTGTTGGATATTTTAGTGTAACTAGATTGACTTTGTTGACAAAAAAGAATCGTAAAACGTATCAGACAAGTCAAGAGGTGCAAAGTGAACACTTGTTTGAGCTTCTTACAATTATACGCATTTAGAAACCTTATTACAAGGTAAGGGATTTTGATCGTTGTCATCGAAGGAACGATCAAAGATAAAGAGAATTGTCACCTAGTCAGCTTAAACTAGTTAGAGCAAGAGTGTGTTAAACTAGGGATGAGCATATCGGTATCCGATACCGAACCGATACCGCCTAATACCGATCCCGAATTTCACCCAAACTAGGTACCGATACCGATACCGAAACATGTCGGTTAGGTATCGGTACGGTACGGTATCGGTATTATACCGTATTTTGAGGGTCGGTATCGGTATAATACCGATACCGTACCGTACCGATACCGAAAACGCCAAAAAGTGGATACCGATCGGGATCGGGATCGGTACGGGATCGGTATGGGATCGGTATTCGGTGGCATATGCTCATCCCTATGTTAAACCACGAAGAGTTTGTGGTGAGTGTTGAGCCAAATTGATTATTTGATAAAGCAACTCCTAATTTCTTTTAAATGTTGTATTGGTTTGGAAAACTGAATTCGATTTAAAGTAAAAAAGAATTGACTTTAGTGTTTTGAAAGCAAAGATTTACATTGGTTTTCTAAATAATTATGAGAAAAAAGAACTACCTCGGGTTCAGGTTATGCAAAACACCAATAACTTATTTTGAATTGTCAATTAGAAATTACCTAGACAAAATTGATAAAACTTGTATGAAGGATAATCACATACCAAAGGAATCGAGCCGTGTTGATCTAACGATCTATAACTGAATTTAATCAATTGTTATAGACGACAATTGACTAATGATTCTTGTCCAAAACAAACACTAACCAAGTCAAAAGATGTTTACAAGCACAAACCCTGCATTCGGGTTGACCACAAGGATTAGTCGCTCATCCAAGTCATTAATTCTTCAACTCGATCAAAATCGAACATTAATTTGGCGTTTCACTGATAATGGGATGAAGTTTCTTTGCCTCAAATTCGCCCCAAGTTTGTTATCTTGTCTCCAAGGATGATTAATTTCGAAACATTAATCCTTATGCCTTATATAGTCGTCTTTAATAAGGAAATTCGTTACTAGACGTATCCTATGCCCTTGGATCCACCAGACGTCCCAAGGTCACTGTGGAACACTACTCTGAATGCAAAATCGCATGCAAATTCATCAGGTGTATAACCTACGCCCCATGGGGAGTAGCCTTGTAACATCCCGAAATTTCAAAACTTTATACTAGAATTAAAAAGTGTATAATAAACAAGAATAAACTAACTAGGATATATAACCCAGTTAGTTAGAAGTCTTGTAGTAACATAGGAATGAGTTAAAAAGCCAAAGATATAAACTAAATAAGAGTGGAGGGACCTAGGTTGTCAAAAATTGAAACTTAAATTACTAATATTTAGTAAAATAAAAACCAAACACTCCATTTTGGAGTTCTGGTCGATCAAGAAACCACAGGGGCGACACCCACACTTTCACAACCCTAAATCCTACTAAACTCTCAAATTGAAGGCTCAAATCATGTCGTAATCGAAATCTGAACATAGAATCGTGATCTCCTCGTCAAGGAGGTCATAAGGTATGTCAAATTAGGTTGTTTTGATACAACTCAAATTCTTGCATGTGATTGAAATCGAAGGTTGAGCTTGATTATGTGTTGTAAAACATGAAATTAGAAGTAATGTGAAGTCTAGGGACAAACCCTAGATGATTTCTTGTCAAAATCTTGCATGTTAGTTGTAAGGATCAAAATCACTATAGTGGGTGATTAGTAAGTTAGTAGAACTCGATAAACACTAGGATTAAGACTCTTGTTCTAGTGTAAACTGAAATTGTGAGCTAATCTCTGAAATTGTTGATGTTAAAATATGTGTATATTGTCTAATTGAAGTTAATTTGAGTGATAATTTCAAGTTATGAACTTGGTTTAGATCATGTAGAAATCTGACCCGCAAGGTGTTTGATAAAACGCCTAAATGAGGGTTAAAACGTTAAAGATTGCTAAAAACGCAGATTTGCATATGTTGTGAATTAATGCATTTAAGCATATGAAAGAGTTCTAATCTTGTTATGAATTGAACTCTTTAGGCAAGGAATCCGGAACGTCAAGTGGACACGCCGGAGGTGATACTCGCGGAAAAGGTGTGCTTTAAAGGTACGTGGCTTTAGTCCCGTTAAATTATGTATACATGCTTAGTTTTGTTGTGAGAATGATGTTGTAGTGTAATGAATACGTTTGATGCGTCGTTAAAGCGGTGAAGCACACTCGACCATCAAACGGGTCAAAGTAAAACTTGGAACTTAGTTTGGCTAGTCAATGAAGTGATGGTTTTCACTAAATAGCCAAACGGGTCAAAATGATGCTTTTAAAAAGAATCACGAGAGTAGAGACTTGAAAGTCTCATACTTCGTTAAATGATGGATTGTTCCATACTAATGATTTGGTTATATAAATCTAAGTCTATGAACCCGGGAACTTGGGTCAAATAATAGAAGATAAATAAAAAGGGGTTGCTTGAAACAGAATGCTTGAATTCCGATGAAACAAGTAACTAGTTCCAAGGGAACGCGAGGACATGGAATGGCGCGAATGTGCATAATTTATGAGCCCGGGAATTTGGGTAACTATGTCCGAAAAGTTTTAAGAGTTGAAAAATGGTGCTATGCACTTACAACAATGGGTTGGATAATTGAAATAAGGAAATCGTGAACCGGTTATCGGTATCTCGGTTTCCGTAATGTGAAACTAACATGGTTGGATCCGTAATTTTATTACGGACTCATAGGAAAAAGAATCGGCTAAAACGGACTAGCGAGTGAAAAGTTATGACCTTTTAAAGTTAGAATTTTTACAATTTTCGGAGCTGGGCAGAAATGCAGGTTTTAAACCTGCACCTGCTGGAAAACGTGTTCCCCCGCGCCACGCGGAGGAAGACATGAATACCCCCGCGACACGCGGAAGCCATCGCGAGTCGCGACGGATTTGATGTCTCCTGCCGCGACACGCGGGAGGATCAAAATCAGAATTTTTATTTTCTTTTATTGATTTGACGTTGGAACATGTTTACACGTATTATGTCAATGCCAAAACTAATGTTTTTAGTGGTTTTGACCTTAGGTGACTATGGTGGGATTCCGGATGGCGGTCAAGCAATGTCGAAGAACCGAACACGCATTTTGTAGCTTCCGCGTTAACTTAACTTTGTTTTAGACAATGATTTTGATGTAGATGAATTGTTAACTATGTCCTAAGGTTTTAAACTAGTCGGTAGTGACTGGTAGAAGTTACTTTAAACTTTCGTTTAGTAATTAACATGATCATGTTTGGTATTTGAAATCGAAAACATTTTGTAAATTTGGGATTTTTGTATAAACTCATGTATTATATTAAGTAATCTCATTATCATAAAAAGGGTGTTACAAGTTGGTAATCAGAGCTCAAGGTTGTTAACAAGTGTGTTCGGTTTAAGCTTGATCAAACATCCGGTAAGAGTTAGTTGTTCTTAGTAGAGTTATTAAGTATAAAGAGGGAATAAAGAATAGATATGCATGGGAAGAGTGTGTTAACACACTCAAACCCGGAAAGTGCATTAAATAAGAACGGTGAAAACAAGTCACGAACTTGAATAAACCGAAGTAAATGAATCACATGTTATAAATGAAATGTTAACGCTTGATGTAAACATTTCAGTTAAAGATGGCGAATAAAGGTAATGATGATGCGGTGCCAAGAGTCACCGAGCAAACGAGAGAAGTGATTGCTGAGGAGGTAGGAAAAGCAATCGAAAACAGTTTGTCGGGTTTTATCGACAAAATCCAAAACACGGTATTATCAGTGGTGGAAGAAAGGATCAAGAAATTGGAGGATAATACCAATTTAGCAAAGGAGAAGTCGGGAGGACGAAAATCTTGTTCTTATAAAGAGTTCATGGCGTGTAAACCGCCAATCTACAATGGGGAGGTTGACCCGATAATATGCCAACGGTGGCTAAGTGATATGGAGGGAGTATTTGAAAGGACCCATTGCGATGAGGATGACTTCGTGGCTTATGGCACGGGTCAGTTAAGGGGTCAGGCGAAAGATTGGTGGGATAACAAGAAGAAAGAGATCGGAAGTGAAGCGGCTAAGGCTATGACATGGGACGAGTTTAAGACGCCGTTTCTTAAACATCATAGTCCCAAGGCAATCATTAACAAAATCAAGGAAGAATTTATGCAACTTCGACACAAGGGTGAATCTATCGATAAAATCACGGGAACGTTCATGGATAAAATGAAGTTTTGTGATGATCTCATAACGAATGAAGAGCAGAAAATATATTATTATTATAATATGCTGAGCGCCGAGTATAGGGAGTTTATGACTCCTTCGAAGTATGAGACTCTCACCGAAATTATAAACGTTGCTCGGGAACGGGAGATAGAGTTGAAGAAACAGATAGAAAGAGGCGAAAGAAGGGCACAGGTAGTCAACCCAAGCCCGACGAAAAAGGCACGTCCGAACGAATCCTCAAAGAAACAAGAAGGAAAAAGCGGGTCATCAAGCTGCAAGATATGCGGGAAAGGGCACAAGGGTGAGTGCCGGTTTAAGGACAAGCCGTGTCCTATTTGTGGGAAAACCGGGCACACGGCTGCGTTGTGCTCGGGGAAGGTGTCGGTGTGTTACAAATGTTATCAGCCGGGTCACAAGAAATTTGAGTGTCCGGAATTGATCGGGAAGAAAGATGACAAGGATACACGTACCGAGACACCAAGAGCAAAAGCAAGATCCTTCCAGTTAACGGCAGCCGAAGCAAAGGTGGAACCCGATGTGGTTTCAGGCATATTTGCTATAAACTCGATTCCTGCACATGTGTTATTTGATACGGGTGCGAATAAATCCTTTGTTTCACATGGATTTATTCGACATCCTTCTTTTGTACTAACGAAATTGCCTATGCCATTAGAGGTAGAAATAGGTGATAACAAAAGTTTCCTTGTATGTGATGTATGCCGAGACTGCAAAATAAACATTGATGATGAGGAATATTTAATAGATTTGATCCCTATGTCAATGGGAGAATTCCAAGTAGTGGTCGGGATGGATTGGTTATCTCGACATCATGCAGAAGTGATATGTTTCCGCAAGGAGATAAAATTGACATCTCCAAGTGGGAAACAAGTCACCATCTATGGCGAAAAAGGGGGCAGTCCCGTTATGTGCTCAATACTAAAAGCTCATAAGCTTATGAGGCGCCGATGTAAAGCCTTTATGATTTACGCAAACGAACCCGATAAAGAGACGCCGAAGATGGAAGACGTACCAGTGGTACGCGAATACGCTGATGTATTTCCGGAAGATTTACCGGGAATACCGCCGGAACGGGAGGTAGAGTTCGGAATTGAATTGATTCCGGGCGCGAAACCTGTGGCCAAGGCGCCGTATCGGTTAGCGCCATCAGAATTGCAAGAATTGATGTCACAAATCCAAGAATTGCTCGACAAGGGATTTATTCGGCCAAGGGTGTCTCCATGGGGCGCACCGGTATTATTCGTGAGAAAGAAGGACGGGAGCATGCGTATGTGCATTGATTACCGAGGGTTGAATAAACTCACGGTAAAGAATCGATATCCACTTCCAAGAATTGATGACCTATTTGACCAATTACAAGGTGCAAGTTGGTTCTCAAAAATCGACCTCAGATCGGGGTATCATCAGTTGAAAGTCAAAGAGGAGGATGTACCGAAAACGGCTTTTCGTACACGGTATGGACATTACGAGTTTCTCGTGATGTCCTTTGGGTTAACTAATGCACCCGCGGCTTTCATGGATCTCATGAACCGGGTTTGCAAACCCATGCTAGACAAGTCAGTGATAGTGTTCATTGATGACATCTTGATATACTCCAAGAATGAAGCAGAACATGCAAGTCATTTGCGTGAAGTGTTGGAGACGCTCAGGAAAGAGAAATTGTATGCAAAATTCTCAAAATGTGCCTTCTGGTTACGAGAGGTGCAATTTCTTGGGCACATCATTAGTGCAAACGGGGTGTTAGTAGATCCTTCAAAGATAGAAGCTGTGTCAAGATGGACTCCACCGAAGAATCCTTCGGAAATCAGAAGCTTCTTGGGGCTTGCGGGTTATTATCGGAGATTCATACAAGATTTCTCCAAAATTGCTACGCCGTTGACCAAACTAACCCGTAAGGATGAAAAGTTTATTTGGGCCGAGGATCAAGAAAGGGCGTTCCAAACGCTCAAGGAAAAGTTGACCCATGCACCGGTATTGACATTACCGGACGGAACGGAGGATATGGTAGTTTACTCGGATGCATCGCATTCGGGACTTGGCTGCGTTTTGATGCAGCGGGGCAAGGTTATAGCCTATGCCTCGAGGCAGCTAAAGACTCATGAGAAGAGATATCCTACCCATGACCTCGAGTTGGCAGCAGTGGTGTTTGCCTTGAAGATATGGAGGCATTACTTGTATGGGGTGAAGTGCACTATCTTTACCGACCACAAAAGCTTAAAGTATTTCTTCAATAAAAAAGAATTAAATATGAGGCAGAGGCGGTGGTTAGAAACTGTCAAAGACTTTGATTGTGAAATACATTACCACCCCGGGAAGGCTAATGTAGTGGCAGACGCGTTGAGCCGAAAAACAGATTATACGCCTATTCGAGTATGATCGATGCAACTAATTGTGACATCGGGTTTGCTTGAACAAATCCGAAAATCTCAAATTGAAGCAATCAAGGAAGAAAATGTGAAGAAGGAAAGGATAGTTGGGCAGCTAAAAGACCTGGAGGATGATAACCAAGGATTGAAAACTCGATTTGGGAGAGTTTGGGTTCCAAATACGTGTGGGGCCAAGGTGCGTCTACTTGACGAGGCCCATAGATCTCATTATTCAATTCATCCGGGGGCGACCAAAATGTATAATGACTTAAAACAAAACTATTGGTGGCCCGGAATTAAAAGAGATATTGTGAAATATGTGGAAAAGTGTTTGACTTGTTTACAAGTCAAAGCGGAGCACCAAAATCCGTATGGTAAGTTGCAACCGCTGGATATCCCAGTTTGGAAATGGGAACAAATCACGATGGATTTGTTAACCAAATTGCCCAAAACCAATCGTCGGTTTGATGCTATATGGGTAGTTGTGGATAGACTGACAAAAAGTGCTCACTTCATTCCGATTCGTGAGACTTATACATCCGAAAAGATGTCGGAAGTGTACACCAATGAAATAATAGCACGTCATGGAGTGCCGATAGCCATTGTATCAGACAGAGATACTCGGTTTACTTCGAAATTTTGGCACGAATTCCAAGAACAAATGGGAACTAAATTGTTCATTAGCACTGCTTACCATCCACAAACGGATGGGCAAAGTGAGAGAACGATACAAACATTGGAAGATATGTTGCGGGCTTGCATTATCGACTTCGGGGGTAGTTGGGATGTCTATCTACCCTTGGTCGAGTTCTCATATAACAACAGCTATCACACGAGCATTAAAATGGCTCCTTACGAAATGTTATATGGAAGAAAGTGTCGAACCCCGGTATGTTGGGGAGAAGTGGGTCCACGAGGACTAGCTCCTACTGATATAATCCGGAATACGAATGAGAAGATCGACTTGGTCCGAGCTAACCTAAAGGCGGCTAAGGCTCGAAAAAAAGCGTACGCAGATAAATGGAACAGACCAATTGAATTTCAAGTTGGCGATAAAGTAATGCTAAAAGTATCGCCATGGAAAGGAATTATACGGTTCAGAAAAAGAGGAAAGTTGAGTCCTAGGTTCATTGGGCCATTCAGAATCACTGAACGGGTTGGTAAGGTAGCATATCGCCTTGAACTACCCGAAGAGTTGAGTGGAATACATAGCACATTCCATGTGTCACATCTCCGAAAATGCTTAGCAGACGAAACTGCTCGTATCCGCTATGATGATATCGAGGTGGATAACAGCCTCAACTATGCAGTGAGGCCAATTGCAATTTTAGATCGAAAAGAGAAGAGTCTGAGGAACAAAGTAATTAACCAAGTGAAGGTTAAATGGGAGCACAAGAAGGGTGCGGATACCACGTGGGAATCCGAAGAAGAGATGCAATGGCTCTACCCTAAACTATTTGGTACGTATTACGGTTTCGGGGACGAAACCCTTTTTAAGGGGGGTGGACTTGTAACATCCCGAAATTTCAAAACTTTATACTAGAATTAAAAAGTGTATAATAAACAAGAATAAACTAACTAGGATATATAACCCAGTTAGTTAGAAGTCTTGTAGTAACACAGGAATGAGTTAAAAAGCCAAAGATATAAACTAAATAAGAGTGGAGGGACCTAGGTTGTCAAAAATTGAAACTTAAATTACTAATATTTAGTAAAATAAAAAACCAAACACTCCATTTTGGAGTTCTGGTCGATCAAGAAACCACAGGGGCGACACCCACACTTTCACAACCCTAAATCCTACTAAACTCTCAAATTGAAGGCTCAAATCATGTCGTAATCAAAATCTGAACATAGAATCGTGATCTCCTCGTCAAGGAGGTTATAAGGTATGTCAAATTAGGTTGTTTTGATACAACTCAAATTCTTGCATGTGATTGAAATCGAAGGTTGAGCTTGATTATGTGTTGTAAAACATGAAATTAGAAGTAATGTGAAGTCTAGGGACAAACCCTAGATGATTTCTTGTCAAAATCTTGCATGTTAGTTGTAAGGATCAAAATCACTATAGTGGGTGATTAGTAAGTTAGTAGAACTCGATAAACACTAGGATTAAGACTCTTGTTCTAGTGTAAACTGAAATTATGAGCTAATCTCTGAAATTGTTGATGTTAAAATATGTTTATATTGTCTAATTGAAGTTAATTTGAGTGATAATTTCAAGTTATGAACTTGGTTTAGATCATGTAGAAATCTGACCCGCAAGGTGTTTGATAAAACGCCTAAATGAGGGTTAAAACGTTAAAGATTGCTAAAAACGCAGATTTGCATATGTTGTGAATTAATGCATTTAAGCATATGAAAGAGTTCTAATCTTGTTATGAATTGAACTCTTTAGGCAAGGAATCCGGAACGTCAAGTGGACATGCCGGAGGTGATACTCGCGGAAAAGGTGTGCTTTAAAGGTACGTGGCTTTAGTCCCGTTAAATTATGTATACATGCTTAGTTTTGTTGTGAGAATGATGTTGTAGTGTAATGAATACGTTTGATGCGTCGTTAAAGCGGTGAAGCACACTCGACCATCAAACGGGTCAAAGTAAAACTTGGAACTTAGTTTGGCTAGTCAATGAAGTGATGGTTTTCACTAAATAGCCAAACGGGTCAAAATGATGCTTTTAAAAAGAATCACGAGAGTAGAGACTTGAAAGTCTCATACTTCGTTAAATGATGGATTGTTCCATACTAATGATTTGGTTATATAAATCTAAGTCTATGAACCCGGGAACTTGGGTCAAATAATAGAAGATAAATAAAAAGGGGTTGCTTGAAACGGAATGCTTGAATTCCGATGAAACAAGTAACTAGTTCCAAGGGAACGCGAGGACATGGAATGGCGCGAATGTGCATAATTTATGAGCCCGGGAATTTGGGTAACTATGTCCGAAAAGTTTTAAGAGTTGAAAAATGGTGCTATGCACTTACAACAATGGGTTGGATAATTGAAATAAGGAAATCGTGAACCGGTTGTCGGTATCTCGGTTTCCGTAATGTGAAACTAACATGGTTGGATCCGTAATTTTATTACGGACTCATAGGAAAAAGAATCGGCTAAAACGGACTAGCGAGTGAAAAGTTATGACCTTTTAAAGTTAGAATTTTTACAATTTTCGGAGCTGGGCAGAAATGCAGGTTTTAAACCTGCACCTGCTGGAAAACGTGTTCCCCCGCGCCACGCGGAGGAAGACATGAATACCCCCGCGACACGCGGAAGCCGTCGCGAGTCGCGACGGATTTGATGTCTCCTGCCGCGACACGCGGGAGGATCAAAATCAGAATTTTTATTTTCTTTTATTGATTTGACGTTGGAACATGTTTACACGTATTATGTCAATGCCAAAACTAATGTTTTTAGTGGTTTTGACCTTAGGTGACTATGGTGGGATTCCGGATGGCGGTCAAGCAATGTCGAAGAACTGAACACGCATTTTGTAGCTTCCGCGTTAACTTAACTTTGTTTTAGACAATGATTTTGATGTAGATGAATTGTTAACTATGTCCTAAGGTTTTAAACTAGTCGGTAGTGACTGGTAGAAGTTACTTTAAACTTTCGTTTAGTAATTAACATGATCATGTTTGGTATTTGAAATCGAAAACATTTTGTAAATTTGGGATTTTTGTATAAACTCATGTATTATATTAAGTAATCTCATTATCATAAAAAGGGTGTTACAAGTTGGTAATCAGAGCTCAAGGTTGTTAACAAGTGTGTTCGGTTCAAGCTTGATCAAACATCCGGTAAGAGTTAGTTGTTCTTAGTAGAGTTATTAAGTATAAAGAGGGAATAAAGAATAGATATGCATGGGAAGAGTGTGTTAACACACTCAAACCCGGAAAGTGCATTAAATAAGAACGGTGAAAACAAGTCACGAACTTGAATAAACCGAAGTAAATGAATCACATGTTATAAATGAAATGTTAACGCTTGATGTAAACATTTCAGTTAAAGATGGCGAATAAAGGTAATGATGATGCGGTGCCAAGAGTCACCGAGCAAACGAGAGAAGTGATTGCTGAGGAGGTAGGAAAAGCAATCGAAAACAGTTTGTCGGGTTTTATCGACAAAATCCAAAACACGGTATTATCAGTGGTGGAAGAAAGGATCAAGAAATTGGAGGATAATACCAATTTAGCAAAGGAGAAGTCGGGAGGACGAAAATCTTGTTCTTATAAAGAGTTCATGGCGTGTAAACCGCCAATCTACAATGGGGAGGTTGACCCGATAATATGCCAACGGTGGCTAAGTGATATGGAGGGAGTATTTGAAAGGACCCATTGCGATGAGGATGACTTCGTGGCTTATGGCACGGGTCAGTTAAGGGGTCAGGCGAAAGATTGGTGGGATAACAAGAAGAAAGAGATCGGAAGTGAAGCGGCTAAGGCTATGACATGGGACGAGTTTAAGACGCCGTTTCTTAAACATCATAGTCCCAAGGCAATCATTAACAAAATCAAGGAAGAATTTATGCAACTTCGACACAAGGGTGAATCTATCGATAAAATCACGGGAACGTTCATGGATAAAATGAAGTTTTGTGATGATTTCATAACGAATGAAGAGCAGAAAATATATTATTATTATAATATGCTGAGCGCCGAGTATAGGGAGTTTATGACTCCTTCGAAGTATGAGACTCTCACCGAAATTATAAACGTTGCTCAGGAACGGGAGATAGAGTTGAAGAAACAGATAGAAAGAGGCGAAAGAAGGGCACAGGTAGTCAACCCAAGCCCGACGAAAAAGGCACGTCCGAAGGAATCCTCAAAGAAACAAGAAGGAAAAAGCGGGTCATCAAGCTGCAAGATATGCGGGAAAGGGCACAAGGGTGAGTGCCGGTTTAAGGACAAGCCGTGTCCTATTTGTGGGAAAACCGGGCACACGGCTGCGTTGTGCTCGGGGAAGGTGTCGGGGTATCATCAGTTGAAAGTCAAAGAGGAGGATGTACCGAAAACGGCTTTTCGTACACGGTATGGACATTACGAGTTTCTCGTGATGTCCTTTGGGTTAACTAATGCACCCGCGGCTTTCATGGATCTCATGAACCGGGTTTGCAAACCCATGTTAGACAAGTCAGTGATAATGTTCATTGATGACATCTTGATATACTCCAAGAATGAAGCAGAACATGCAAGTCATTTGCGTGAAGTGTTGGAGACGCTCCGGAAAGAGAAATTGTATGCAAAATTTTCAAAATGTGCCTTCTGGTTACGAGAGGTGCAATTTCTTGGGCACATCATTAGTGCAAACGGGGCGTTAGTAGATCCTTCAAAGATAGAAGCTGTGTCAAGATGGACTCCACCGAAGAATCCTTCGGAAATCAGAAGCTTCTTGGGGCTTGCGGGTTATTATCGGAGATTCATACAAGATTTCTCCAAAATTGCTACGCCGTTGACCAAACTAACCCGTAAGGATGAAAAGTTTATTTGGGCCGAGGATCAATAAAGGGCGTTCCAAACGCTCAAGGAAAAGTTGACCCATGCACCGGTATTGACATTACCGGACGGAACGGAGGATATGGTAGTTTACTCGGATGCATCGCATTCGGGACTTGGCTGCGTTTTGATGCAGCGGGGCAAGGTTATAGCCTATGCCTCGAGGCAGCTAAAGACTCATGAGAAGAGATATCCTACCCATGACCTCGAGTTGGCAACAGTGGTGTTTGCCTTGAAGATATGGAGGCATTACTTGTATGGGGTGAAGTGCACTATCTTTACCGACCACAAAAGCTTAAAGTATTTCTTCAATCAAAAGGAATTAAATATGAGGCAGAGGCGGTGGTTAGAAACTGTCAAAGACTTTGATTGTGAAATACATTACCACCCCGGGAAGGCTAATGTAGTGGCAGACGCGTTGAGCCAAAAAACAGATTATACGCCTATTCGAGTACGATCGATGCAACTAATTGTGACATCGGGTTTGCTTGAACAAATCCGAAAATCTCAAATTGAAGCAATCAAGGAAGAAAATGTGAAGAAGGAAAGGATAGTTGGGCAGCTAAAAGACCTGGAGGATGATAACCAAGGATTGAAAACTCGATTTGGGAGAGTTTGGGTTCCAAATACGTGTGGGGCCAAGGTGCGTCTACTTGACGAGGCCCATAGATCTCATTATTCAATTCACCCGGGGGCGACCAAAATGTATAATGACTTAAAACAAAACTATTGGTGGCCCGGAATGAAAAGAGATATTGTGAAATATGTGGAAAAGTGTTTGACTTGTTTACAAGTCAAAGCGGAGCACCAAAAGCCGTATGGTAAGTTGCAACCGCTGGATATCCCAGTTTGGAAATGGAAACAAATCACGATGGATTTGTTAACCAAATTGCCCAAAACCAATCGCGGGTTTGATGCTATATGGGTAGTTGTGGATAGATTGACAAAAAGTGCTCACTTCATTCCGATTCGTGAGACTTATACATTCGAAAAGATGTCGGAAGTGTACACCAATGAAATAATAACACGTCATGGAGTGCCGATATCCATTGTATCAGACAGAGATACTCGGTTTACTTCGAAATTTTGGCACGAATTCCAAGAACAAATGGGAACTAAATTGTTCATTAGCACTGCTTACCATCCACAAACGGATGGGCAAAGTGAGAGAACGATACAAACGTTGGAAGATATGTTGCGGGCTTGCATTATCGACTTCGGGGGTAGTTGGGATGTCTATCTACCCTTGGTCGAGTTCTCATATAACAACAGCTATCACACGGGCATTAAAATGGCTCCTTACGAAATGTTATATGGAAGAAAGTGTCGAACCCCGGTATGTTGGGGAGAAGTGGGTCCACGAGGACTAGCTCCTACTGATATAATCCGGAATACGAATGAGAAGATCGACTTGGTCCGAGCTAACCTAAAGGCGGCTCAGGCTCGAAAAAAAGCGTACGCAGATAAACGGAACAGACCAATTGAATTTCAAGTTGGCGATAAAGTAATGCTAAAAGTATCGCCATGGAAAGGAATTATACGGTTCAGAAAAAGAGGAAAGTTGAGTCCTAGGTTCATTGGGCCATTCAGAATCACTGAACGGGTTGGTAAGGTAGCATATCGCCTTGAACTACCCGAAGAGTTGAGTGGAATACATAGCACATTCCATGTGTCACATCTCCGAAAATGCTTAGCAGACGAAACTGCTCGTATCCGCTATGATGATATCGAGGTGGATAACAGCCTCAACTATGCAGTGAGGCCAATTGCAATTTTAGATCGAAAAGAGAAGAGTCTGAGGAACAAAGTAATTAACCAAGTGAAGGTTAAATGGGAGCACAAGAAGGGTGCGGATACCACGTGGGAATCCGAAGAAGAGATGCAATGGCTCTACCCTAAACTATTTGGTACGTATTACGGTTTCGGGGACGAAACCCTTTTTAAGGGGGGTGGACTTGTAACATCCCGAAATTTCAAAACTTTATACTAGAATTAAAAAGTGTATAATAAACAAGAATAAACTAACTAGGATATATAACCCAGTTAGTTAGAAGTCTTGTAGTAACACAGGAATGAGTTAAAAAGCCAAAGATATAAACTAAATAAGAGTGGAGGGACCTAGGTTGTCAAAAATTGAAACTTAAATTACTAATATTTAGTAAAATAAAAAACCAAACACTCCATTTTGGAGTTCTGGTCGATCAAGAAACCACAGGGGCGACACCCACACTTTCACAACCCTAAATCCTACTAAACTCTCAAATTGAAGGCTCAAATCATGTCGTAATCGAAATCTGAACATAGAATCGTGATCTCCTCGTCAAGGAGGTTATAAGGTATGTCAAATTAGGTTGTTTTGATACAACTCAAATTCTTGCATGTGATTGAAATCGAAGGTTGAGCTTGATTATGTGTTGTAAAACATGAAATTAGAAGTAATGTGAAGTCTAGGGACAAACCCTAGATGATTTCTTGTCAAAATCTTGCATGTTAGTTGTAAGGATCAAAATCACTATAGTGGGTGATTAGTAAGTTAGTAGAACTCGATAAACACTAGGATTAAGACTCTTGTTCTAGTGTAAACTGAAATTGTGAGCTAATCTCTGAAATTGTTGATGTTAAAATATGTGTATATTGTCTAATTGAAGTTAATTTGAGTGATAATTTCAAGTTATGAACTTGGTTTAGATCATGTAGAAATCTGACCCGCAAGGTGTTTGATAAAACGCCTAAATGAGGGTTAAAACGTTAAAGATTGCTAAAAACGCAGATTTGCATATGTTGTGAATTAATGCATTTAAGCATATGAAAGAGTTCTAATCTTGTTATGAATTGAACTCTTTAGGCAAGGAATCCGGAACGTCAAGTGGACATGCCGGAGGTGATACTCGCGGAAAAGGTGTGCTTTAAAGGTACGTGGCTTTAGTCCCGTTAAATTATGTATACATGCTTAGTTTTGTTGTGAGAATGATGTTGTAGTGTAATGAATACGTTTGATGCGTCGTTAAAGCGGTGAAGCACACCCGACCATCAAACGGGTCAAAGTAAAACTTGGAACTTAGTTTGGCTAGTCAATGAAGTGATGGTTTTCACTAAATAGCCAAACGGGTCAAAATGATGCTTTTAAAAAGAATCACGAGAGTAGAGACTTGAAAGTCTCATACTTCGTTAAATGATGGATTGTTCCATACTAATGATTTGGTTATATAAATCTAAGTCTATGAACCCGGGAACTTGGGTCAAATAATAGAAGATAAATAAAAAGGGGTTGCTTGAAACGGAATGCTTGAATTCCGATGAAACAAGTAACTAGTTCCAAGGGAACGCGAGGACATGGAATGGCGCGAATGTGCATAATTTATGAGCCCGGGAATTTGGGTAACTATGTCCGAAAAGTTTTAAGAGTTGAAAAATGGTGCTATGCACTTACAACAATGGGTTGGATAATTGAAATAAGGAAATCGTGAACCGGTTGTCGGTATCTCGGTTTCCGTAATGTGAAACTAACATGGTTGGATCCGTAATTTTATTACGGACTCATAGGAAAAAGAATCGGCTAAAACGGACTAGCGAGTGAAAAGTTATGACCTTTTAAAGTTAGAATTTTTACAATTTTCGGAGCTGGGCAGAAATGCAGGTTTTAAACCTGCACCTGCTGGAAAACGTGTTCCCCCGCGCCACGCGGAGGAAGACATGAATACCCCCGCGACACGCGGAAGCCGTCGCGAGTCGCGACGGATTTGATGTCTCCTGCCGCGACACGCGGGAGGATCAAAATCAGAATTTTTATTTTCTTTTATTGATTTGACGTTGGAACATGTTTACACGTATTATGTCAATGCCAAAACTAATGTTTTTAGTGGTTTTGACCTTAGGTGACTATGGTGGGATTCCGGATGGCGGTCAAGCAATGTCGAAGAACCGAACACGCATTTTGTAGCTTCCGCGTTAACTTAACTTTGTTTTAGACAATGATTTTGATGTAGATGAATTGTTAACTATGTCCTAAGGTTTTAAACTAGTCGGTAGTGACTGGTAGAAGTTACTTTAAACTTTCGTTTAGTAATTAACATGATCATGTTTGGTATTTGAAATCGAAAACATTTTGTAAATTTGGGATTTTTGTATAAACTCATGTATTATATTAAGTAATCTCATTATCATAAAAAGGGTGTTACAAGTTGGTAATCAGAGCTCAAGGTTGTTAACAAGTGTGTTCGGTTCAAGCTTGATCAAACATCCGGTAAGAGTTAGTTGTTCTTAGTAGAGTTATTAAGTATAAAGAGGGAATAAAGAATAGATATGCATGGGAAGAGTGTGTTAACACACTCAAACCCGGAAAGTGCATTAAATAAGAACGGTGAAAACAAGTCACGAACTTGAATAAACCGAAGTAAATGAATCACATGTTATAAATGAAATGTTAACGCTTGATGTAAACATTTCAGTTAAAGATGGCGAATAAAGGTAATGATGATGCGGTGCCAAGAGTCACCGAGCAAACGAGAGAAGTGATTGCTGAGGAGGTAGGAAAAGCAATCGAAAACAGTTTGTCGGGTTTTATCGACAAAATCCAAAACACGGTATTATCAGTGGTGGAAGAAAGGATCAAGAAATTGGAGGATAATACCAATTTAGCAAAGGAGAAGTCGGGAGGACGAAAATCTTGTTCTTATAAAGAGTTCATGGCGTGTAAACCGCCAATCTACAATGGGGAGGTTGACCCGATAATATGCCAACGGTGGCTAAGTGATATGGAGGGAGTATTTGAAAGGACCCATTGCGATGAGGATGACTTCGTGGCTTATGGCACGGGTCAGTTAAGGGGTCAGGCGAAAGATTGGTGGGATAACAAGAAGAAAGAGATCGGAAGTGAAGCGGCTAAGGCTATGACATGGGACGAGTTTAAGACGCCGTTTCTTAAACATCATAGTCCCAAGGCAATCATTAACAAAATCAAGGAAGAATTTATGCAACTTCGACACAAGGGTGAATCTATCGATAAAATCACGGGAACGTTCATGGATAAAATGAAGTTTTGTGATGATTTCATAACGAATGAAGAGCAGAAAATATATTATTATTATAATATGCTGAGCGCCGAGTATAGGGAGTTTATGACTCCTTCGAAGTATGAGACTCTCACCGAAATTATAAACGTTGCTCAGGAACGGGAGATAGAGTTGAAGAAACAGATAGAAAGAGGCGAAAGAAGGGCACAGGTAGTCAACCCAAGCCCGACGAAAAAGGCACGTCCGAAGGAATCCTCAAAGAAACAAGAAGGAAAAAGCGGGTCATCAAGCTGCAAGATATGCGGGAAAGGGCACAAGGGTGAGTGCCGGTTTAAGGACAAGCCGTGTCCTATTTGTGGGAAAACCGGGCACACGGCTGCGTTGTGCTCGGGGAAGGTGTCGGGGTATCATCAGTTGAAAGTCAAAGAGGAGGATGTACCGAAAACGGCTTTTCGTACACGGTATGGACATTACGAGTTTCTCGTGATGTCCTTTGGGTTAACTAATGCACCCGCGGCTTTCATGGATCTCATGAACCGGGTTTGCAAACCCATGTTAGACAAGTCAGTGATAATGTTCATTGATGACATCTTGATACACTCCAAGAATGAAGCAGAACATGCAAGTCATTTGCGTGAAGTGTTGGAGACGCTCAGGAAAGAGAAATTGTATGCAAAATTTTCAAAATGTGCCTTCTGGTTACGAGAGGTGCAATTTCTTGGGCACATCATTAGTGCAAACGGGGCGTTAGTAGATCCTTCAAAGATAGAAGCTGTGTCAAGATGGACTCCACCGAAGAATCCTTCGGAAATCAGAAGCTTCTTGGGGCTTGCGGGTTATTATCGGAGATTCATACAAGATTTCTCCAAAATTGCTACGCCGTTGACCAAACTAACCCGTAAGGATGAAAAGTTTATTTGGGCCGAGGATCAATAAAGGGCGTTCCAAACGCTCAAGGAAAAGTTGACCCATGCACCGGTATTGACATTACCGGACGGAACGGAGGATATGGTAGTTTACTCGGATGCATCGCATTCGGGACTTGGCTGCGTTTTGATGCAGCGGGGCAAGGTTATAGCCTATGCCTCGAGGCAGCTAAAGACTCATGAGAAGAGATATCCTACCCATGACCTCGAGTTGGCAACAATGGTGTTTGCCTTGAAGATATGGAGGCATTACTTGTATGGGGTGAAGTGCACTATCTTTACCGACCACAAAAGCTTAAAGTATTTCTTCAATCAAAAGGAATTAAATATGAGGCAGAGGCGGTGGTTAGAAACTGTCAAAGACTTTGATTGTGAAATACATTACCACCCCGGGAAGGCTAATGTAGTGGCAGACGCGTTGAGCCAAAAAACAGATTATACGCCTATTCGAGTACGATCGATGCAACTAATTGTGACATCGGGTTTGCTTGAACAAATCCGAAAATCTCAAATTGAAGCAATCAAGGAAGAAAATGTGAAGAAGGAAAGGATAGTTGGGCAGCTAAAAGACCTGGAGGATGATAACCAAGGATTGAAAACTCGATTTGGGAGAGTTTGGGTTCCAAATACGTGTGGGGCCAAGGTGCGTCTACTTGACGAGGCCCATAGATCTCATTATTCAATTCACCCGGGGGCGACCAAAATGTATAATGACTTAAAACAAAACTATTGGTGGCCCGGAATGAAAAGAGATATTGTGAAATATGTGGAAAAGTGTTTGACTTGTTTACAAGTCAAAGCGGAGCACCAAAAGCCGTATGGTAAGTTGCAACCGCTGGATATCCCAGTTTGGAAATGGAAACAAATCACGATGGATTTGTTAACCAAATTGCCCAAAACCAATCGCGGGTTTGATGCTATATGGGTAGTTGTGGATAGATTGACAAAAAGTGCTCACTTCATTCCGATTCGTGAGACTTATACATTCGAAAAGATGTCGGAAGTGTACACCAATGAAATAATAACACGTCATGGAGTGCCGATATCCATTGTATCAGACAGAGATACTCGGTTTACTTCGAAATTTTGGCACGAATTCCAAGAACAAATGGGAACTAAATTGTTCATTAGCACTGCTTACCATCCACAAACGGATGGGCAAAGTGAGAGAACGATACAAACGTTGGAAGATATGTTGCGGGCTTGCATTATCGACTTCGGGGGTAGTTGGGATGTCTATCTACCCTTGGTCGAGTTCTCATATAACAACAGCTATCACACGGGCATTAAAATGGCTCCTTACGAAATGTTATATGGAAGAAAGTGTCGAACCCCGGTATGTTGGGGAGAAGTGGGTCCACGAGGACTAGCTCCTACTGATATAATCCGGAATACGAATGAGAAGATCGACTTGGTCCGAGCTAACCTAAAGGCGGCTCAGGCTCGAAAAAAAGCGTACGCAGATAAACGGAACAGACCAATTGAATTTCAAGTTGGCGATAAAGTAATGCTAAAAGTATCGCCATGGAAAGGAATTATACGGTTCAGAAAAAGAGGAAAGTTGAGTCCTAGGTTCATTGGGCCATTCAGAATCACTGAACGGGTTGGTAAGGTAGCATATCGCCTTGAACTACCCGAAGAGTTGAGTGGAATACATAGCACATTCCATGTGTCACATCTCCGAAAATGCTTAGCAGACGAAACTGCTCGTATCCGCTATGATGATATCGAGGTGGATAACAGCCTCAACTATGCAGTGAGGCCAATTGCAATTTTAGATCGAAAAGAGAAGAGTCTGAGGAACAAAGTAATTAACCAAGTGAAGGTTAAATGGGAGCACAAGAAGGGTGCGGATACCACGTGGGAATCCGAAGAAGAGATGCAATGGCTCTACCCTAAACTATTTGGTACGTATTACGGTTTCGGGGACGAAACCCTTTTTAAGGGGGGTGGACTTGTAACATCCCGAAATTTCAAAACTTTATACTAGAATTAAAAAGTGTATAATAAACAAGAATAAACTAACTAGGATATATAACCCAGTTAGTTAGAAGTCTTGTAGTAACACAGGAATGAGTTAAAAAGCCAAAGATATAAACTAAATAAGAGTGGAGGGACCTAGGTTGTCAAAAATTGAAACTTAAATTACTAATATTTAGTAAAATAAAAAACCAAACACTCCATTTTGGAGTTCTGGTCGATCAAGAAACCACAGGGGCGACACCCACACTTTCACAACCCTAAATCCTACTAAACTCTCAAATTGAAGGCTCAAATCATGTCGTAATCGAAATCTGAACATAGAATCGTGATCTCCTCGTCAAGGAGGTTATAAGGTATGTCAAATTAGGTTGTTTTGATACAACTCAAATTCTTGCATGTGATTGAAATCGAAGGTTGAGCTTGATTATGTGTTGTAAAACATGAAATTAGAAGTAATGTGAAGTCTAGGGACAAACCCTAGATGATTTCTTGTCAAAATCTTGCATGTTAGTTGTAAGGATCAAAATCACTATAGTGGGTGATTAGTAAGTTAGTAGAACTCGATAAACACTAGGATTAAGACTCTTGTTCTAGTGTAAACTGAAATTGTGAGCTAATCTCTGAAATTGTTGATGTTAAAATATGTGTATATTGTCTAATTGAAGTTAATTTGAGTGATAATTTCAAGTTATGAACTTGGTTTAGATCATGTAGAAATCTGACCCGCAAGGTGTTTGATAAAACGCCTAAATGAGGGTTAAAACGTTAAAGATTGCTAAAAACGCAGATTTGCATATGTTGTGAATTAATGCATTTAAGCATATGAAAGAGTTCTAATCTTTTTATGAATTGAACTCTTTAGGCAAGGAATCCGGAACGTCAAGTGGACATGCCGGAGGTGATACTCGCGGAAAAGGTGTGCTTTAAAGGTACGTGGCTTTAGTCCCGTTAAATTATGTATACATGCTTAGTTTTGTTGTGAGAATGATGTTGTAGTGTAATGAATACGTTTGATGCGTCGTTAAAGCGGTGAAGCACACTCGACCATCAAACGGGTCAAAGTAAAACTTGGAACTTAGTTTGGCTAGTCAATGAAGTGATGGTTTTCACTAAATAGCCAAACGGGTCAAAATGATGCTTTTAAAAAGAATCACGAGAGTAGAGACTTGAAAGTCTCATACTTCGTTAAATGATGGATTGTTCCATACTAATGATTTGGTTATATAAATCTAAGTCTATGAACCCGGGAACTTGGGTCAAATAATAGAAGATAAATAAAAAGGGGTTGCTTGAAACGGAATGCTTGAATTCCGATGAAACAAGTAACTAGTTCCAAGGGAACGCGAGGACATGGAATAGCGCGAATGTGCATAATTTATGAGCCCGGGAATTTGGGTAACTATGTCCGAAAAGTTTTAAGAGTTGAAAAATGGTGCTATGCACTTACAACAATGGGTTGGATAATTGAAATAAGGAAATCGTGAACCGGTTGTCGGTATCTCGGTTTCCGTAATGTGAAACTAACATGGTTGGATCCGTAATTTTATTACGGACTCATAGGAAAAAGAATCGGCTAAAACGGACTAGCGAGTGAAAAGTTATGACCTTTTAAAGTTAGAATTTTTACAATTTTCGGAGCTGGGCAGAAATGCAGGTTTTAAACCTGCACCTGCTGGAAAACGTGTTCCCCCGCGCCACGCGGAGGAAGACATGAATACCCCCGCGACACGCGGAAGCCGTCGCGAGTCGCGACGGATTTGATGTCTCCTGCCGCGACACGCGGGAGGATCAAAATCAGAATTTTTATTTTCTTTTATTGATTTGACATTGGAACATGTTTACACGTATTATGTCAATGCCAAAACTAATGTTTTTAGTGGTTTTGACCTTAGGTGACTATGGTGGGATTCCGGATGGCGGTCAAGCAATGTCGAAGAACCGAACACGCATTTTGTAGCTTCCGCGTTAACTTAACTTTGTTTTAGACAATGATTTTGATGTAGATGAATTGTTAACTATGTCCTAAGGTTTTAAACTAGTCGGTAGTGACTGGTAGAAGTTACTTTAAACTTTCGTTTAGTAATTAACATGATCATGTTTGGTATTTGAAATCGAAAACATTTTGTAAATTTGGGATTTTTGTATAAACTCATGTATTATATTAAGTAATCTCATTATCATAAAAAGGGTGTTACAAGTTGGTAATCAGAGCTCAAGGTTGTTAACAAGTGTGTTCGGTTCAAGCTTGATCAAACATCCGGTAAGAGTTAGTTGTTCTTAGTAGAGTTATTAAGTATAAAGAGGGAATAAAGAATAGATATGCATGGGAAGAGTGTGTTAACACACTCAAACCCGGAAAGTGCATTAAATAAGAACGGTGAAAACAAGTCACGAACTTGAATAAACCGAAGTAAATGAATCACATGTTATAAATGAAATGTTAACGCTTGATGTAAACATTTCAGTTAAAGATGGCGAATAAAGGTAATGATGATGCGGTGCCAAGAGTCACCGAGCAAACGAGAGAAGTGATTGCTGAGGAGGTAGGAAAAGCAATCGAAAACAGTTTGTCGGGTTTTATCGACAAAATCCAAAACACGGTATTATCAGTGGTGGAAGAAAGGATCAAGAAATTGGAGGATAATACCAATTTAGCAAAGGAGAAGTCGGGAGGACGAAAATCTTGTTCTTATAAAGAGTTCATGGCGTGTAAACCGCCAATCTACAATGGGGAGGTTGACCCGATAATATGCCAACGGTGGCTAAGTGATATGGAGGGAGTATTTGAAAGGACCCATTGCGATGAGGATGACTTCGTGGCTTATGGCACGGGTCAGTTAAGGGGTCAGGCGAAAGATTGGTGGGATAACAAGAAGAAAGAGATCGGAAGTGAAGCGGCTAAGGCTATGACATGGGACGAGTTTAAGACGCCGTTTCTTAAACATCATAGTCCCAAGGCAATCATTAACAAAATCAAGGAAGAATTTATGCAACTTCGACACAAGGGTGAATCTATCGATAAAATCACGGGAACGTTCATGGATAAAATGAAGTTTTGTGATGATCTCATAACGAATGAAGAGCAGAAAATATATTATTATTATAATATGCTGAGCGCCGAGTATAGGGAGTTTATGACTCCTTCGAAGTATGAGACTCTCACCGAAATTATAAACGTTGCTCGGGAACGGGAGATAGAGTTGAAGAAACAGATAGAAAGAGGCGAAAGAAGGGCACAGGTAGTCAACCCAAGCCCGACGAAAAAGGCACGTCCGAACGAATCCTCAAAGAAACAAGAAGGAAAAAGCGGGTCATCAAGCTGCAAGATATGCGGGAAAGGGCACAAGGGTGAGTGCCGGTTTAAGGACAAGCCGTGTCCTATTTGTGGGAAAACCGGGCACACGGCTGCGTTGTGCTCGGGGAAGGTGTCGGTGTGTTACAAATGTTATCAGCCGGGTCACAAGAAATTTGAGTGTCCGGAATTGATCGGGAAGAAAGATGACAAGGATACACGTACCGAGACACCAAGAGCAAAAGCAAGATCCTTCCAGTTAACGGCAGCCGAAGCAAAGGTGGAACCGGATGTGGTTTCAAGTATATTTGCTATAAACTCGATTCCTGCACATGTGTTATTTGATACGGGTGCGAATAAATCCTTTGTTTCACATGGATTTATTCAACATCCTTCTTTTGTACTAACGAAATTGCCTATGCCATTAGAGGTAGAAATAGGTGATAACAAAAGTTTCCTTGTATGTGATGTATGCCGAGACTGCAAAATAAACATTGATGATGAGGAATATTTAATAGATTTGATCCCTATGTCAATGGGAGAATTCCAAGTAGTGGTCGGGATGGATTGGTTATCTCGACATCATGCAGAAGTGATATGTTTCCGCAAGGAGATAAAATTAACATCTCCAAGCGGGAAACAAGTCACCATCTATGGCGAAAAAGGGGGCAGTCCCGTTATGTGCTCAATACTAAAAGCTCATAAGCTTATGAGGCGCGGATGTAAAGCCTTTATGATTTACGCAAACGAACCCGATAAAGAGACGCCGAAGATGGAAGACGTACCAGTGGTACGCGAATACGCTGATGTATTTCCGGAAGATTTACCGGGAATACCGCCGGAACGGGATGTAGAGTTCGGAATTGAATTGATTCCGGGCGCGAAACCTGTGGCCAAGGCTGGGTGTCAAAAGAACCAATTGGGTGTCAAAAGATCCAATTGGGACTACACTGGGTGTCAAAAGAACCAATTGGGTGTATCGTGTAAATTATATATGTACGTGTAAATATGTAGGGCATATTTTGTGTAATATGATACTTTTTAAGTATTAATTTTGACTACCCGACGATAATGATAATATGATACTTTTTAAGTATTAATTTTGTCAGGTAATGGTTTTCAAATTGTTAAATTTTATTTTTATTAAAAGAATAAAAATGGTTGAGTGAAGATATTGGTGATAAGTGACGAGTGATGAATATTTTCATGGATGATCTTTAGCAATATTTTAGTAGTTTATGGTTTTTTTTTTTCATTTATATATGTACGTGTAAATATGTAGGGCGTCTTTTGTGTAATAAGATAATATAAAGGTTTTTCGCTATACTGCGTGTTAGATATTTTAGTGCAACTAGATTGACTTTGTTGACTAAAAAGAATCGTAAAACACATCAAACAAGTCAAGAGGTGCAAAGTGAACACTTGTTTGAGCTTCTTACAATTATACGCATTTAGAAACCTTATTACAAGGTAAGGGGTTTTGATCGTCGTCATCGAAGGAACGATCAAAGATAAAGATAACTGTAACCTAGTGAGCTTAAACTGGTTAGAGCAAGAGTGTGTCAAACCACAAAGAGTTTGTGGTGAGTGTTGAGCCAAATTGATTATTTAATAAAGATACTCTTAATTTCTTTTAAATGTTGTATTGGTTTGTGTCAGGGCCCCCGGCCCGGTTTTACCCGGTCCAGGAGACGCGGGACAGAAATCCCGTGGTATTTATTTAATTTGGCAGCGGAATTATTAACAGGATCGTTTAAAACTTGAAAATGCCGATTATCTTTTTTCATAATTTGAGACAAACCCCGTAATTTACAATAAGGGAATTTCACTGGGAAACCCTTATTTTACAAAAAAAACATGTTTCTTTATTTTATTGAGCCACTTCCCTCAAGCTTGTAGTGCTACACGGCACTTTTCCTAGATCACAGCAGATCACCTGAAACATGTTTTAAAAAGATTTTATCAGCGGGGAAATACTGACGAGTCACTCAAGTTGCACAAAACGACACATTGTTATAATATACAGTATTAAGGGTGATTACATTGTTTTTATCAACCAATTACCCAACGGTATATGTCACTCGACTCGTTTCTATGACTATGGTCATATCACCCATTGGCTAACCCGTTGCCCAATGATGACGATTATCAAGTAATGTATACAAAACCCCACATACCGGCTGTAATTGAAGACTACAAAGACTTAATCCCTGTAATTATAACTTTGAAATAAATAGGGTTTTGGAAACAATTTGATAAAAAGAGAATGACTCACATTGCAAGTTTAGTCGGGCAGAGTTTAGCCTACTGATAAGCCTGTTAACCTAATTCAAATAACAATGCACACGAAAACTAGGTTAGTAACTTTAATCCAACTTTTACAACAACTCACGAGATTCAAAACATTCACAATGAATGACAAAGTGTGATACTTAAACATCAATCCATTTCACGACGAATGACAAAGCATAACTTGAGTTTGGGCAGCACTTAAACATCCATCGGATTGTTTTTTTTATCGATCGGACATTAAATCGTAGCAGTGATCGAGTTATTACCCTGTTATCGCGGCAGCGTTTCGTGCTGTGTGTGTGTGTTTTGAACTGTTTAGACGATATCTTAGAGTACGCAATGAATTTTAACGTCGAACCAACGCCGAAATTCAAGTGCCACACCCCTCTATATATACTGGAAAAACGGCGCCCTCGCGTGGTGCGAGGGGTACCGCCCTAGCATAGGGTAGCCCCGTGTCTCAGTAGGTTGGGTGAGTCAACCGTTTGTTAAAATTCGATTCCTATCAAAAACTGTTTGGATAATACTGACTTGGAAATACCCCCCCCCCCCGAGTTTTAGGGGCCCTGATCCTGATTCTGATTGTTCTGAAAATTTTAGGGGTCATGCAGTATCACTTGGGGGTCTCAATTAGGGTTTCCTATTGGGTAAATATAATAAGAAATAATAATTATGGTGAGAGTTGTTACATCCTCCCCACCTTAATTAAAATCTCGTCCTCGAGATTTACTGGAATAAGTAGGGGTATTTTCGCTTCATTTCTGATTCCAGCTCCCAAGTGTACTCAGGTCCTCTCTTTGAATTCCACTTGACTTTGACCAGTACGAGTCTTTTGTGTTTGAGAAACTTGAACTTTCTGTCTTCTATCTGTAGTGGCTTCTCAACAAATTTTAACTTTTCATTTACCTCTATATCTTGAAGAGGTACCACCAGGGATTCGTCAGATAAACATTTCTTGAGGTTGGATACATGAAACACGTCATGCACCCCAGCTAGCTCTTCTGGTAGTTGTAAACGATAAGCAACTGGTCCTATTCGTTGGATTATTGGGAATGGTCCTACGTACCTTGGACTTAGCTTTCCCTTTTTTCCGAACCGGACTACTCCTTTCCAAGGAGAAACTTTCAAAAGTACCTTATCTCCGACTTGAAATTCTAGTGGCTTGCGTCGATTGTCTACATAACTCTTCTGGCGATCTCGAGCCGTTTTCAGTCTTTCCTTGATTTGAGTGATCTTGTCGGTGGTTTCTTGCACGATTTCAGGACCTGATAACTGACTTTCTCCTATTTCTGCCCAGCAAACTGGAGTTCTGCATTTTCCTCCATACAGTGCTTCGAATGGGGCAGCTTCAATGCTTGCATGATAGCTATTATTATAGGAGAATTCAATTAAGGGTAGGTGGTTATCCCAGTTTCCACCAAAATCTATTACACATGCCCTGAGCATGTCTTCCAGGGTTTGAATCGTCCTTTCACTTTGTCCGTCTGTTTGGGGATGATAAGTTGTACTTAAATTTAATCGCGTCCCCATGGCTTCTTGGAAACTTGTCCAAAAATGTGAAGTGAAACGACTATCCCTATCCGATACAATGGAGAGTGGAACTCCATGTAAGGATACTACCTCGTTTACGTACAGCTTTGCTAACCTTTCCATGCTAAAGGTTTCCTTCATGGGTTGAAAATGAGCTGATTTGGTTAATCGATCCACAATTACTCAAATTGTATCATTACCTTTTCTGGTTTTGGGTAACTTAGTAACAAAATCAATGGTTATTAGTTCCCATTGCCAAACATGCATTTCTAATTGTTGGAGTAATCCTGAAGGTTTCTGGTGTTCTGCCTTAACTTGTGAACAAGTAAGACACTTAGAAACATACCTAGCTATGTCCTTTTTCATTCCTATCCACCAGAAGTTATTTCTTAAATCTTGGTACATCTTATTATTTCCCGGGTGCATGGTATACCTAGATTTATGGGCTTCCTCTAAAATCTTATTCCTTAATTCTCCTTGCTTAGGTACCCAAACTCTCTTCTTATGGAATCTCCAAATTCCATCAATTCCTTGTTCTAATTCCTTTATTCTTCCTTTCATTCCTTCAGCATCATCCTTTATTGCTGTGGCTTGAACATTTTTCAGTTGTTCCATTAAGTCTAACTGTAGATTTAATCTAAGAGCACGGACTCGCTTTTGTTTTTCATGATACTTACGACTTAGGGCATCTGCTACTACATTTGTCTTTCCTTCGTGATATTGAATATCACAGTCGTAGTCACTTAGGATTTCCATCCATCTTCTTTGCCTCATATTTAATTCTTTTTGCCCAAATATGTACCTTAAACTCTTGTGATCCGTATAGACAGTAAACTTACTTCCATACAGATAATGTCTCCAAATCTTAAGGGCAAAAATTATTGCTCCTAATTCTAAGTCATGAGTCGTATAATTTTCCTCGTGCTTTTTCAATTGCCTTGAGGCATACGCAATTACCTTTTTGCGTTGCATTAACACACATCCTAATCCTAGCTTAGAAGCGTCACAGTATACTTCAAAATCTTCAGTTCCTTCTGGTAAGGCAAGGATTGGGGTGTTGTTAACTTTTGTTTTAAAATTCTAAAAGCCTCTTCTTGCTTAGGTCCCCATTCAAACTTAACTGTTTTACAGGTTAGCTTAGTTAATGGCACAGCTATTTTAGAGAAATCCTTAATAAAGCGCCTATAGTATCCAGCTAATCCTAGAAAACTTCTAACTTCCGTAGCTGATTGTGGGACCTTCCATTTTGTGATTGCTTCTATCTTAGCAGGATCTACGTGAATACCTTCGTGATTCACCATGTGACCTAAAAATTGCACCTCATGTAGCCAAAATTCACACTTCGAGAATTTGGCGTAAAGCTTCTCCTTTCTTAACAAAGTTAAGAGTGCATACAGGTGCTCACAATGCTCATCCTAACTTTTGGAATAAATAAGTATATCATCGATGAAGACAATTACAAATTTATCCAGATACGGTTTACAGATTCTATTCATCATGTCCATAAATGCTGCAGGAGCATTTGTTAACCCAAAGGGCATGACTGTAAACTCGTAATGACCATACCTAGTTCTGAAAGCAGTTTTAGGTATGTCTTCTTCTTGTACCTTCAACTGATGGTATCCGGAGCGTAAATCTATCTTAGAAAAATATCTAGCTCCCTGAAGTTGATCGAAAAGATCATCAATCCTAGGTAATGGGTATCGATTCTTAATTGTGTAACACCCGTCTATTTAATTAAAGATTTTCGTTTAAAATACGAAAATAAACATGGAATTATATTTAAATACTGTTGAACAATACGGGTGAATTAAAACTTTTACAATTTGATAATAATACAAATTGATAACTACGGAATTGCCGTTTAAGATAACGACGAAAACAACGTGCCGAAGCTTTTATCTTTTGTGTTCGGTTCTTGTACGCTGCTTGATCTACATCCGGGTACGCTTGACATTCACCTATCATGAAAACCAACCTAAAAGTTAGTTTTGATAGTTAATTAGCAAGTTTAAACAAGAAATATGGGTCAAACGAATAAAATTAAACAATTTGCCAGCTTCTGGCTCTCTCGCGGGGCGCGAGAGTTTTTTACGCGGGCCGCGAGACTCCGTCGCGTGTCGCGACGTAATTCAATCCCTCCGTTGCGTGGCGCGGGGGATACACTTTTCCAGCATGTTCAGATCTGCAACCTGCATTTTTCAGCAATCTAAGTTTTTACGAAAATGGGCATAACTTTCAAACTACACATCCGTTTTACCCGATTCTTTTTCCTACGCGTCCGTAATTTATTTCTCCATCTTATGGAGTTAAAATCCGACATCCGGATTAACACAATTTCAGACTTTTAAGTCTTCGGCTTACTACCCTTTTTACCAAATATTGACCCGTTCATAATTTTATCGCACCAACGAGTTTAGTTGATCGTTAAACTCATGAAATTCATTATTTCAATATCTCCCATTATATTAATCTCGAATCACGAGTCTCTTAAGTAATAAAATCCCGTTTACGCTTAAATGCATATTTTGACCCGTTAAGGGTAGTTATGCATTTTAGTCTAGAACTTGTGCCTTTCTTTTGTCGCTACAAAAGTTCCATATCTAATTAACTACCATTATTCCACCACAACTATTTTGTGGTGGATTTATCATGAAGAACCCTTTTTCCCAAATTTTACCCATCGGTTAATCATTTTACGCAAATGACCACTTTTGAGCACTTGACCCACGAATGTACATTCCTATGATCTTTACTCATGTCTAATGATTCCATAATCTTTATGCAAGTTCCTAAACGACCCCTATGAGTTGTTTGCCCAATATACCCTTCAAGGGTATTTTGGTCAACTTTAGTCCCTCACTTCACGATGAAGGACTTTCGCTAAATATCTTAGCCAAAATTGTATGTTTAACCAAAAAGCTTAGTTATACGTACCTGGCTCGGGTCAAAGTATTGACCCGTTTACTTAACTTTTGCTTTAAATCTTTATAGTTAAAGCAACGCAAGCTTATTTTATTTCCTGTTATTACAAAACTCAACAAGCAATTATCAAATGTTATTATCAAATGGCGTTACCCACACCAATTGACCCATTTAGTCAAAATGACCAATTCTCCATATGAGATGGTATTTAAGTACCATTTCATCCCCTTTTAAACCTATCCCGGTTTTCCTTGTACTCATTTTACTTAAAACCATTTTTGTTTGTTCGTCACTACATGACCAATTTACAATTTTACCCCTTTGTCCATAACTTATAATTTCTTACCATTTCCTTTCGTTCCGACTCTCATTGAATCGTGTCGGAACATTCTATGCCAACCACTTAGTAGCATTCATATACTATACTTGCAATCATGTCATTTGTAAAAATGAAAAAGGGCGTAAGCTTTACTTACCTCGCATCCGAACTACGCTTTTCCTTTCCTTCTTGATGTGACAACTCGAAATTTAGAACCTTTCGTTGTATGCTTAAACGTGTGACTAGTTAAACTAATGTGATTTAATGAACGATAAGTGAACCTTTATATGATTTTTGTGTTATTCGTGTGGATGCTTATGTGTATGTATGCGATGTATGTATATAGGAACCGAGATAACACGAACCCGACTCGAGACCATGTGGTCTCGAGTGATCGATGACATACGGGCCGGTTGGGCCGCACACACATACACACCTAGCTTAACCGAAAGCCCACTAGAGTAGATTGCTTGGAGCGGATATATATACACTTGATAGAGGGCCATGTTACCATTTTGAACAACATTCATACTCTCCAACACACTCTCTACTCTCTCACACTAAAAACCCTAAACCACAACAATACTCTCCTTCATTCTCGGATCCACTCAACAACCGTAAGAAGCTCTCGGATCGTCCCTCACACACACCGGTTGGAAGCCTCATTCGCACCTTTGAACCCACACTTGAACCGGTTAGTGAAATTATGATGGTTGTTGTTGTTTAGTAATAGTATGAATGATAGAACTTAACTAGTGTAGTGTATGTTTGATAATGTTTGTGAACCGGATGTGTATTGTGTTTTGAGTTGATAATGATGTATGATTTTCGGTTGATGATGATGATTTGATACCATGTTTACTTGTTAAGATTGTTGTTGTTCATCTAGGATGCATATGCTTAATTTCTAGACAAAGTCATGATTAGAGTGGTTGCTAATGTTTCATGACAACTTAACATATGAAAAAGTAGAAAAATGTTTGAATGTGATGCTATGATGTTCTCGGATGGAATATGTTCAAGTGTTTGATTGTTGTTCATGAGTATATGTTGTGATTAAGGACAAAAACCAGGAAATAAGATGAACAAGTGTTGAATATGAATGTCCGAATATGTGTTGAATGTGTTTTGAATAATTGATGAACATGAAGAACTTGTTGAATATCATAAGAACATGGTTGAATATTTGAAATCTGATTTGTTTGATCCATTTTTAGTAAATTGCTAGACAAGGAACATGTTTAAGGAATTTGGTTGGTTAGTACAAACTGTTACCTGAAATCAGAATAGTACACTGTTCCGAATCAGTAGTTGTCCAACCGAAACCATGGTTGCGACTCGAAACCATGCATGATGAGTCGAAACCGCCCAGTTGCGACACCGGTTGCGAGTCGCAAACACCTGGTTGCGACTCGGAACCACACATGATCAGCACATAAACCTTGTGACTCGAAACCCCGGTTGTGAGTCCAGTTGCGACTCGTAACTAAAGCAGCATGAACCGAGACCGTAGTTGCGACTCAGGTTGCGAGTCGCAAACGCCTAATTGCGACTCGAGACAATACGCAGATATAACTGTTTGGGCTTGCAATTCATTCGGACTTAATTGTTTGGGCCGGACTCTCGGGCCCAATGTACAGACCTTAGGTGTTACTGTTGAACGTGAATCTGCCATGATTTAACATGTATGCCATGAACGTTACTTGAGTACATTATGTTAGAAACATACGTGCACTACTTGAATACGAACCTGATTGTACGATACAACTGTGATAGGACGTGAGTAGCCTCAACGTTGCTTGTTTGACTTTTCTGTGTTTTCTACCGAGCAAACCAAAGTGAGTTCACACCCTCTACAAAGCATGGGATTCCCTGGGTTGGGAATGGGGTTAAGGAACTGGGTTCCTCGTCCTCCTTGGGTAGGACAGCAAAGGTTCAGGAATGTAATTCCTCGTCCTCACGGACAGATAACTCGTACTAGACCCAAAACTCTATCACGAAGTCCCTCATCTTTGTATCGACTTAATCGCCGAGGCCAATGGCGAGCGGGTCATTAGTTAGATAGCGCTATTTAGGTTTGACAAACCTCACACCGTGCCGCAGAGGACGGGCGTGAACTAATGGACTACTGGCACGTCAATGATGATAGACATTGACAGTTCAGGGCACATAAACATGACTACAGTCAGCAGTCGATATGGTAACGAGTCTAGTGTATACATGGGGTAGCCCCCACGGCCGAAATGCCAGATAACTACACGGGGTAGCCCCCACGGCAGGATTGCCAGAGTAACCGGGAATAAACATGTCACGTTTTTAACTACGGGGTAACCCCCACGGCAGGATGCCAGCTAAAGGAAACTGTTTTCGAAACAACTTAAAACGAACACCCAACCGTGAACTCACTCAACTTGTTGTTGACTCGTTACTACATGCTTTGCAGGTCCTTAGGTTTCTTAGCTGGAGCTTGCATGGAGGAGGATCGTTGTGGGACATGGACGACTATGTGCCATGTTAAACTTTGAAACATTTGAACTTATGTTTTGATTTATGACTTATGCTTCCGCTTGCAACTTAACTACGTTTTGTTTGAACACCAATTGTATTGGTTAAACTTTTATAACTATTTATATGCTTGTTCAATATGATTGGTGGCTGGATCCTGGTCAGTCACGCCTCCAAGCGGTAGTACTCCGCAGGTGGATTTTGGGGGATATTCTTTGATGTGTTCAAAATGTAACATATAAATTTCATCAAATGAGGCATAAAACTAACCCTTTTTTAGTACTAATGTTGGAAAAAGTGTGCTTTTGTCTTCCTTTTGTATTTTCAGGATTAAATGAGCTCAAATTAACAAAAGAAGCAAAAAGACACCAAAATCTAACATAAATACAAGAAAAGGAACAAGACGTGGCATGCCCGACCCCACAACAGTATCTTCCCAAGCAAAACAAGAGATCAGAAGCCTGAACACTCCCCGTGCTCAGCCAGCACGGGGGCGTGCCCAAGTGTTAGCAGAAAATACAAAGTGGTAGAAGCTTCTATTGCCCACCACGGGGCCGTGCTCAGCGGACACGGGGCCGTGGTCAACTATAAGATTCGCACAATCCAGGCAAATCTTCATAGTACAAAGATTCTTCTGCACACGGGGTCGTGCTCAGCGGACACGGGGGCGTGGTCAACTAATAAGACAAAGCTGCATTTAATGAAGAAAGAGAGGATGTGGACACGGGGCCGTGCCCACTGGACACGGGGCCGTGCCCGAGCTTCTGTTCAGCCTATAAATAGAAGTGCTTGGCTCAAGCTCAAACCATCCCTTGGCACACCACCTCTCTCACACTTCACCCACCACCCACCACCCACCACCACCATAACACCATCATCCACCACCATCATCCATTGTCCATCATAGAGTGTGTGAGTCGTCTCGGGATCCAAGATTGATCGTAAGAGTTCTTGACAATCAAGGCCATGTTTGCCTAAGTCTCTTACATCACTTGGTGAAGACAAAGTGTCTAGTGTAATACTTTTTATTTCTAATCTTTTGCACTTTTTATTTGGTTTTGTATTAATGACTTTAATAACTAGTTGCTTATGTTGAAGGTGATCTTTCCTTATCGTTTGTCCGTGGTGTCTTGGCATTATTTTACTGTCTATATAAAATAAAAGATTTTCACCATTCATATCTCCACGGTCTATATGGAGGTATGTTGGCTACCTGGTCGGGGGTTAAGGGAACGGTTTGGTAAAGGTCTTGCCATTGTTCAGCGTTTAGAGGTCCTGCAATGGACCTGGGTCAAATTTAGTAGGATCTCCTTCAATACTTAACGGTATTGGATGGCGGGGGTCCAAACTCTTTGATCCCCTCATAAGTTAACTACTATTAATACTATAACCCGGCTATTTAGGACTGTATCCCTGCTGACTCAGACTACTTAGTCGAGGGTAACGTCACCTCCAAAAGAGGGGCCTACCATAATTTGCATTAATAACTTAATTAATTATCTTCCAATAATCCACCCTTTTAGGATTGTATCCTTGCTGACTCAAACTACTGGGGTGAGGGTAACGTCACCTTCAAAAGAGGGGCCTACTACAATAACTAAGATAATCTCTTAAATATGTGCAAAAGTGCGGAAATAATCAAAGGTTACACTAGATACGAGTCGGAACCAAGTGATTCATCTTGTCTATCTGTTTTTCTTTTTATTTTTATTTTCAGCATTTTAGTTAGTTTTTATTTTTCTTAGTTTAAAATCTTTTTCCTAAACTTTTTATTTTGATTAGACGTTGAGGATAAACCGGTACTAAAAGCTCTTGTGTCCTTGGACGACCTCGGTATCTTGCCAACACTATACTACGCTCACGATGGGTGCACTTGCCCATATGTGTGTTTAGTGTTAGTAAAATATCGTGTTTTATAAATTTAAAACTTGGCTAAAAATAAGTGTTAAAGGGGCTTAAAATATACACCTAATATATATAACACTTCACACGCATCAAGTTTTTGGCGCCGTTGCCGGGGACACAAGGATTTTACGAAAGTTAGGAATCAACGGCCTAATCGTTTTTCTTATTTTTCATTTTTTTTTAGGATTTTTCTTAATTTTTCAGCTTCTGCAGAACTCAGCACGGGCCGTACCCGCTGAACACGCCCCGTGCCCAATCATTGGAACTGGCAATCCTGTTTTAAGTCAGACAGTAAGCTGAACACGGGGCCGTGCCCACTCAACACGCCCCCGTGCCCAAGTTTCAGTTACTGAAAACAGAACCGTAAGATCCCGACGGTTGGTAATTTCTGACACAAACATGAGTGATACTGATACTTTTTACTTTCGGCACTCTTATGGTACTATGTGGTGTCAATTATGTGGTGGTAACCATAAAGAATTAGAATGCTTTTTTCTAAATTATAAACCCCACTATATAGACCCATCATTTCCTAGTATCCTTAAGAGGGGCGAAAGTAAAAATAATCCCTATCGCTCCCTCGAATGCGCCCAACCGGATATTCTAGGAGAAATGCTTCTCGATGAATTATTTCAACTAGAAGATCTAATTTTTAATTGGTTAGAAGAACTTAGGGGAGACCTCAAAAATCTTCTCCAAGACGATAACCAAGAAGAAAGGTTGGAAACGCATTCAAACAACTTCATTATTCCCAATGATACTTCTAACTCTAGCGAGGACTTGAGCGATAGTCGTCCCTGTGTCGATTGTGCCGTGAAGGACTCCCCATCAACTTCGTTTGATGCATACATAGACCTGAGCGATTCGACATACACATTCTTTAACGAGAGCCCGGAAAAGGATTGGACTTGTCCACCTACATATAGCATAGGAATCACCCTCACCGACAACCTCTTGCGTTCTTGTCTTAATCTAGAACAATTAAGGTATCTTAGGCACTTTGGGGTTGTTCCATCCAGTAAGGAACCGCCTGATCCGGATAAGTTCCTTAAAAATAGACGCACTTCATAAAACAGTTTTCCGACACGGGGCCGTGCCCAGGTCAACACGCCCCCGTGCCCACCAAAAGATTCCCTTCTGACTTTTGTCAGAATACGGACAAAATGTGTCAAGATCTTACCTGCACACGGGGCCGTGTCCAGCCGACATGGGGCCGTGTCCAGCACGCTGTCGTTTTCTATAAATGCAGCCAAGAACCCTGCACATTTGGACCATCCAGGGACAGAGATTTGGAGGGATTTTCTGACTTACCATCCTAGGTATGTTCTAAAAGAACGTTCCTACAAGCATCTTGTCCTTTCCTCTTTTATCTATTGCCTTCTTCTTCATCTTTCTTGCACCAAGAACTCCATTAAAGCTTGATTTCAAGCTTTGATGTGATGTTTATTGAATTTCTATTCAAGGAATCTTGTTAAAAATAAGTTACACAACATTGTTTTAAGTTATTTCTGCTCAAAAAGCTTCATAAGTTAAGAAAATAATTTGAAACCCCAAGATTCCTTGTTCTGAAAATCTGCAGAAAGTTGAACACGGGGCCATGCTCATTGAGCACGGGGCCGTGCCCGTAGTACTGTTTCATTAAAACGAACTGTTTTTTGGTTTGTTTTCGTAGAATGTCGAGCCAAAACAGCGGAACCACTTCTGCACACTCAAGGAACAGCCGACGGGAAAGGAGGCCATCGATTGAAGCAACTCTCGTAAGATACGTAATGGCGCTACGTGAAGCACTTGACGAGATGACTTCAGTGGAGGAGGTCCTCATTGACCGTATAAACTATCTCTCGGTGGGGTTGGAAAACAGTTTCCGGGAAATAAAACTCTTGCACCAGAGGTTAAACATTCTGGTAACACCTCCTATGGAACCAATCCTCCCTCAAGAGGATTGGAACCTCGCACTTGGAATTCAAAATCCTACCGGTTGGGACGACATCCCGGCAGAACCTCCTCTTGAAGAACTCCAAGAAATTCTGGTGGAAGTCACACCTCCTCAACCCGATGCTCATGAGCCCGCTTTTCTTCTCCCTAGGGAGATCGAAGAGTGGCTCGCCGATGTTTGAGGAGCCTATACCCGTAGGAAGAAGTTATCAAGCCACTTTTTACCGAGAGATCTATCTTTTCGGAAATTTTGCTAGTAGAATAAATAGTAGGCTAGAAACTTCTTGGATTTCTTGTGTTTCTTTGACCTAACTAGCTAATATTATAATTTTAGGACTATTATGTAATTCTCTCTATGATTAATGAATGATGGTTTTAGTTAATTTGGTGTTATGGATAGTGTTGAAATGAATAAAACACACTTGAGATGGCAAAGGATGCAAGGGAAACTTGAACCAGCACTCCATACAGGAAAACAGAACCGTCCGACAAATTTCTTCGTTAACAGTAAGTTCGGCACGGGCCGTGTCCACCCAACACGGCCCCGTGCTGCACAGTCTGCAGAAAAAGACCCAGTTCAGGTAACTGGACACGGGCCGTGTTCACCCAACACGCCCCCGTGTCCAGACTTATGTTTCTCTTGTTTTAATTTTGTTACTGGCACTTGAACACGGGGCCGTGCCCGGATCACACGGGGCCGTGTTCAGCGCCCAGTAACAGAAAAATTTTTGCTTTTTACACCTTTTTACACATTCAATCAACCTAAAAACTTATTTTTGGGACACATTGAGGACAATGTGTAATTTAAGTGTGGGGGGGATGCTAAAACCTTGAATCTCGCAAGTCCTAAATACAAGCCTTACACAAAACTCTATTGGAACCGCTAATCACCCCAAATTTTTTTCAAAAATTTTCATTTTTTTTACTTGTCTAGGTTTACTCGGGAAATTCAAGTTCTTAAAAAGGTTATATTTTAAAAATTTACAACCGATAGCGTCGTGATAAAAAGAACCAACATAAGAAAATTATGAAAAGGCATGACAAGCTTAGTTAAAATTTGATTATATATACTTGATCACATAAAAACCCATTCCCACAAAAGTGAGTTTTGAGCCTTTATTGAGCAAACACTTACATATCATTTTACTAAATGCTCATTTTCGTTTCTTGTGTGAATAGCCGCTTGGTTCTTACGACTCTAGAACTTGCCATGACGATACATTCTCAATCCTTACCAACTTAAACCCGAGTAAGTAAATGATGGAGGCATTAGGACTAACCCTTTTTATTTCTACACCATTATTTTTCTTTTTTTTACCACTTACCCAAAATCCCCCTAGTTAGCCCCTTTGAGCCTAAACCTTTTCATTTCATAACCCAAACCAAACACCCTTTTTACCCACCAAAACCTTTTTCATTTTTAACCCTTTGTTTTAGTAACAAGTTCGGTTCTTCATATGACTTTAAAAAAAATAATAATAATGGTGTAGAAATAAAAAGGAGGTATAAAACTAACCCTTTTTTAGTACTAATGTTGGAAAAAGTGTGGGGGTATTTGATGTGTTCAAAATGTAACATATAAATTTCATCAAATGAGGCATAAAACTAACCCTTTTTTAGTACTAATGTTGGAAAAAGTGTGCTTTTGTCTTCCTTTTGTATTTTCAGGATTAAATGAGCTCAAATTAACAAAAGAAGCAAAAAGAAACCAAAATCTAACATAAATACAAGAAAAGGAACAAGACGTGGCATGCCCGACCCCACAACAGTATCTTCCCAAGCAAAACAAGAGATCAGAAGCCTGAACACGCCCCGTGCTCAGCCAGCACGGGGGCGTGCCCAAGTGTTAGCAGAAAAGACAAAGTGGTAGAAGCTTCTATTGCCCACCACGGGGCCGTGCTCAGCGGACACGGGGCCGTGGTCAACTATAAGATTCGCACAATCCAGGCAAATCTTCATAGTACAAAGATTCTTCTGCACACGGGGTCGTGCTCAGCGGACACGGGGGCGTGGTCAACTAATAAGACAAAGCTGCATTTAATGAAGAAAGAGAGGATGTGGACACGGGGCCGTGCCCACTGGACACGGGGCCGTGCCCGAGCTTCTGTTCAGCCTATAAATAGAAGTGCTTGGCTCAAGCTCAAACCATCCCTTGGCACACCACCTCTCTCACACTTCACCCACCACCCACCACCCACCACCACCATAACACCATCATCCACCACCATCATCCATTGTCCATCATAGAGTGTGTGAGTCGTCTCGGGATCCAAGATTGATCGTAAGAGTTCTTGACAATCAAGGCCATGTTTGCCTAAGTCTCTTACATCACTTGGTGAAGACAAAGTGTCTAGTGTAATACTTTTTATTTCTAATCTTTTGCACTTTTTATTTGGTTTTGTATTAATGACTTTAATAACTAGTTGCTTATGTTGAAGGTGATCTTTCCTTATCGTTTGTCCGTGGTGTCTTGGCATTATTTTACTGTCTATATAAAATAAAAGATTTTCACCATTCATATCTCCACGGTCTATATGGAGGTATGTTGGCTACCTGGTCGGGGGTTAAGGGAACGGTTTGGTAAAGGTCTTGCCATTGTTCAGCGTTTAGAGGTCCTGCAATGGACCTGGGTCAAATTTAGTAGGATCTCCTTCAATACTTAACGGTATTGGATGGCGGGGGTCCAAACTCTTTGATCCCCTCATAAGTTAACTACTATTAATACTATAACCCGGCTATTTAGGACTGTATCCCTGCTGACTCAGACTACTTAGTCGAGGGTAACGTCACCTCCAAAAGAGGGGCCTACCATAATTTGCATTAATAACTTAATTAATTATCTTCCAATAATCCACCCTTTTAGGATTGTATCCTTGCTGACTCAAACTACTGGGGTGAGGGTAACGTCACCTTCAAAAGAGGGGCCTACTACAATAACTAAGATAATCTCTTAAATATGTGCAAAAGTGCGGAAATAATCAAAGGTTACACTAGATACGAGTCGGAACCAAGTGATTCATCTTGTCTATCTGTTTTTCTTTTTATTTTTATTTTCAGCATTTTAGTTAGTTTTTATTTTTCTTAGTTTAAAATCTTTTTCCTAAACTTTTTATTTTGATTAGACGTTGAGGATAAACCGGTACTAAAAGCTCTTGTGTCCTTGGACGACCTCGGTATCTTGCCAACACTATACTACGCTCACGATGGGTGCACTTGCCCATATGTGTGTTTAGTGTTAGTAAAATATCGTGTTTTATAGATTTAAAACTTGGCTAAAAATAAGTGTTAAAGGGGCTTAAAATATACACCTAATATATATAACACTTCACACGCATCATTCTTCATCGTTTTCAAGTTTTGATCCAAATAGCACAACATCAAGTCCTCAACAGCAGAATGCTACAAATCTACAATGCAATGTGACTTTGCACATTCAGAATGGTCACAACCTGTCTCCTGAATTGGCTACGCAACACATGGCATCTCTTGTCGCCATGTTAGAGTCGTATGAAAGCTTAGTTGCAGGAAGAATTGGTAATCCTATGCTTACGAAAGAAGACTATGACCAGATTGATGCCGAGGAACTTGAATTGATGGATGTGAAATGGTGTTTAGCTAGTGCTTGTAGAAGAGCTGAGAAGTTTCAACAAATCACGGGCAGAGATGGTTTTTGTGATCTGGCAAATTCTGCTTTAGGATTTGACAAATCAAAAGTTACATGTTTCCGTTGCAAAGGAAAAGGTCATTTTAAACGAGAGTGTAAAAATCAAGAAGCAACCGGGAATCAAGAAAAGAACAATTATTATCAGAAATCGATTTTTCATCAGATTGAGCAACAACCATCATCGTCTAGCGCATCTGACAATGGAAAGAAGAAAGCTTTAATCATTCATCAAGATGATGAAAAGGTTGCAGAGGGTTTTAGTTGGGACAATTACATACCTGATATGGCTATACCTAATGTGGCTCTTGTTGCTAGAAATTTGGGTGAAGATGAAGCTAGTAAAAAAAGAATCCCAATATTTCCAGATCTAGGAAGTGATGTTGATACTGATGATGAGGAAGAATATCTTAACAAATGTAGAAAAAACATTGATCCTGACAGTTTTAATTTTTTCTATGCAGATAAAGTTGAGATGCTGAATCAAAAGAAGATTGACAGGTTGAAGAGAGAGCTGGAAGCAGCAAAGTTACTCGTTGATGAAAAAGCAAAGACAGAAGCTGGTGAAACAAAAGTTGAAGCAGTAACTGAAAATACAATAGAAAAGATTGTTGAAGTTGAAAAAGTGGTGGAGAAAATCATCGAAGTTGAGAAACTTGTCGAAGTTGAGAAAATTGTTGAAAAGATAGTTGAAGTTAAAAAAGTTGTTGAAGTAGAAAAGACTATCGAAGTTGAGAAGATAGTTGAAAAAGTGGTTGTAGTTGAAAAACCATGTTTGAAATGTTCAGAATCTTGCACAGCTTGTGAAGAAAAAGACAGGAAGATTGCTGAATTAGAAAAGATTAAAGAAGATTTACTGTCTGATGTGAAGTATGTGAAGGAGTCGTACGATGTGCTGAACAGGACAGTTGATAGTCTAAAAAAGACAAATTCAGAAATCGAAAATGCAATGGAAAAAATGAGTGCAACATTTATGACAAAGCAGAGCGTCATCAATGAGTACATTGAAGATTGTGCTAAGCTGAAGAAAGAAGTGGAACTTGAGAAGATTGAGAGTGAAAGGATTAAACGATTACTGTTGAGTTACACTACATGTGATTACTTGATTGATCGTGTTTATCCTACTGTTGCAGGTCTTGAAGCATTCATGGAGAAAAAGACTGAAGATACTGATACTGGTAAGAAACAAAGTGTCAAGTATAACAGATGTCCGCCCCCGATCCATGAAAGTTATTCTCCCAGGAATCCAAACGAAGAGCGTCTAAAAAGGCAGTCAACATCAAGTTAAAGTCTGAAATCATTGATGAATTACCAGACAATATTGATGTTACATTCACAGCGTCTGACACTGATCATGAGTCTGAGTTAGTAAAGAAAGTTGTCGATCAGGTGTTAGATACGGATGAAGAGTCAAAGTCGGAGTCTAAGTCTGATATTCCGAGTTCGTCAGAAAAGAGTCCGGGTTCACCGGTTAAGAGGGTTTACAACAAGGAATTTTTATTATCAAAATCTAATTTGAATGATGAATCAATCAATTTGGCTTATATTTTGAATGATTCAGACAAATTATATTCTGATAATGAATTTCCAATAAGAAGTGTAAAAACTAAAATGATCAAAAAGGTTTTCAAATTAACAGAAATTAATATTTCTGAAATAAAAGATTTAAATCTTTCTACAAAACCTAAACCTTACACTTCAAGGATTAAACAAAGAGTAAACAAGAAAATGGGTTATAATTGTGGTTATGGTTTTCAAAAGAAATCAAACCATAATGGTAATTTCAAAAAGCAAGGTCTTGGTTTTAATTCTTCAGAAAATTATAAAAAAGAGAAAAATTATAAATCAAAAACAACATTTGTTGCAGGTGGAAGTTCAGAAGATGAACAGAAGAAACCTTTCTGGAAACAGTCAAACCAGGAGTTTCTTGCTGAAGTGAAGAAGAATGTGAGAATGTTTGCTTCAAGAGTTGACAGAAGAACCTGTTTCAAATGCCAAGAAGTTGGACACATAGCTTGGAATTGCCCCAAGACTAACTACCAAAAACAGGAAGTTTCTTCTAACTCTGTTAGAGAAAGACTTGTGTTGATAAGAAAGAACAACCTGTGAAAAATGTTAAACAGTTTGAAAATTCTACTTCTGAGAAAGGAGAAAGTTCAAAACGGTTTTACAAAAGAAGAGGTGATTTGAGTAAACAAAAGTGGGTTGTTAAAACAGAAAGTAATTCTGACAATGAATCTGATTCCATAAAATCAGAGGAGTCATTAGTTGAGAAAAAGATTATGGTTTCCGTTCCAGAAATGAACGATGAAAATTTTCCGTCATTGTCAAAGGAAAATTTGATGAAGAAAGTGGGAAAGGTAGAGATCTCAAATCAATTCTTCGCTGATAAGGGAGAATTTGATGTTGAGAAGGCTTTCAATGGAAAAGTGAAACATATTTTCGGGAAGATGGTTGATGGGAAGGTTAAAAGTGCAAAAGATTTTTATAAATCAAAATGTTGGTGGGATAGGTGTGTACCAACATCACCCAAGGCTGGTCAGGCTTGGGTGACAGCATTTTCACCATAAATTCCTGACTTGCCGGAGCTCCCAGGTTGGTAAGAGTGGAGCAGGAATCGGCATATTTCTTAGCAAATGATCCTACAAGTGGTACAGTTGGTAAAAGTACAGGTGGTATATTTAAATTGTTATATGTTGATTTACAAGTGGGTATGGTTGGTAAGTGAACTTGCAAGTGGTTGAATAAGGTTTTCATCTTCAAATGGTTAATCAAGGTCATTAAGTTGAACTTGATTGGACCATACTTACAAGTGGTATTTTGGAAAACAATGTGATGAACCCCTAACCTACAAATGGTTTCTTAAAATCAACAAAACTTATTTTCCGGAAAAACCATTTGATTAAAACAAACTTAAGTGTTTTGAAATCACAATGGGAAAATGTTTTGTTGTGAGGGGGAGTTCTGATTGTTTATGCCAAGTGGATGGCGAATTGAATCGATTTGATATCGGTTGTCACTTTATTGTACAGTTTGTTTTCAAATTTCCTAAAATGTGTTTGCATTTTAGGGGGAGTAAAAATTTTCAGAAAATCCAAAAACATTAGAAATTTGAAAAAGGCAAAAACATGATAAAATCAAAAATAAGTTTTGTTGTATAAAAGAGGAAATGATAGTACATCAGTGGACGATCACGGCATGATAAAGAAATGGAAAGTTAAATAGTGATAAACGGTCTCACTGATGATATGCCAGTAGGTTTTTGCACATTTAGTAGATTGTGACGAGATATAAACCTAAATTCAAACTTGCTTATATCGTGGGTAACATCTCTTGGATATATGGGTAACCCCCGAAATCTTGTTTGAAGGACCCCTCTTTCTGAGATACTAGGTCTTTATGCTTAGTGATATCTGGGGTATTATCTCGGGACTTCTGATAATGCGGAAGCAATGGCCTAGTCCTCGGAGAATACTTTACGCTTGCTTGAAATATAGCGCCGCCCTCAGCATAAATGATGAGACAATAAAATTGCTAATCAATGCTGTTGTAAAAAAGATCCTCTAAAGGGGACCCACCAAAAGTCGAACCGTCATCTCTCTGCTGAACGGAAGTTCTGACCTGAGCTCTCACGGTTCTTCGTAATTTAACCCCTTACAGATATCATCTAGGTATACTCACCTGTAAGACTGAATATTGGGATCTGGATACGGAAGTATATTCTGAGGTGGGACACGCGAATAAGTTTAAGTGCTTAAGACATTAATCTCGTATCTCAAAACAGTTGAACTTTGTGTGAAAATTTAAGTGGATCAGTATACTGACAATCTAAGTGAATCGTTTAGAACTTAAAATGTATAAAGCTTAACGGTGTTGGTGATTTGTCTCAAAAACTGATATGATCCTCTTACGCAAACTCACAAAAATATTGTTTGTAAATAGTTTTTACTGCATTTCATTTCTGATATTTCAAAAATCCAAAAAGATTTTCGGTGTGTTTTAGCATAAATTTTGAAAAATTTTAAAAGATTTTAGACAACTGATGTTGAAAAGCTGAATTTCAAAATTCCGATCCTGATCTTGTGAAAGCCAGACTACAATCCCAGCACAAGTTGAGGGGGAGTCTGTTAGAAAGAGAGAGTCCGAAGATGCAAGAGTTTTAAAGATTCATCCGAGGGGAGATTATCTGTTGGTGCTGTTATTCAGGAGAAGATAGAGTGAGACAAGAATCAGATCGAGATTCTGGAAGCCCAAAGACTGATAAAGACTGAAGATGCGAAGACTCGACACTGAAGACTCCGTCAACATCCGAGGGGGAGTTTGTTGGTGCATCCGTCTATCGTCTATGTCTTGTATCGAGTCTTGTACTGTAATAGTTAGATCAGGGCACGAAAAACTAGAAAGTGGTTTTTAGAGGTGATTCCGCTCGAAATGACACCTTGTCATTTCGACCTAAATCACATAAGTCCTGATTCCGCTCGAGATGGTTATTGTCTGATTCCGCTCGAAAGTGAATTTCCTGATTCCGCTCGAGATGGTTATGGTCTGATTCCGCTCGAAAGTGAATTTTCTGATTCCGCTCGAAATGCACATAGCATGTTCGAGCGGAACCCATTTCCCTATAAATACCTTTCGAGCGTAATCATTTGTAAGGATCATGTTTTCCGGTACCGAATTGCTGCCGAAGTGCTGTTTGTTTGTAATCGCTGTGAAATCAATATACAAGGCAAATTTAAGTGAAACAAGCTGTTTTTATTGTCCATTTCTTAGTTTCCGCCTCTGAAACGGATTAGAGCTCTTCTGATCGACTCGTTTGGGTCACGAATCCGATCCTACAAACATGTGGTATCAGAGCATATGTTGATTAGTCGGTTCTGTTTTGCATCCATAAATCTGGAATAAAACTGGAAAACTGAATTGAAAACCCTAATAAAATTTGGTTTCTGTCATCCGAGATGCCATTCCGGATCCGTCTCGGATCATGTGCTCAATTTTTGTTACTGTTCCGAAATCGGAATATTCAAAAAATGTTTAAATGTGTAAAAATTTCCAGATTTCGGATGAATGATTGAATATTTTATTTTAGGGTTCATCGCATATTCATGAGAAAATTCGAAAATTCCCTCAATTTTGGAATGAATTTAGGATTTTGGGTGTTTGTTCCTATTTGATTTATTTTTATCTAATTAGAATTTTCAAAATCTGTTATTTTATTAATGGATATAATTTCGAAATCAACAGATAAATATAATTAGCAATTAAACAGGAAATTTAATCCCATAATCCCTGAAATTTCGGATTTAAACCTTATCAATTATTAACTGCCTAAATTAAGGATTTGATAGCTTAAGGAACACATTTCGGATGATCATTACGGACCATCACGGATCATTTCGGACTAATCATTTCGGACTAAGCATCACCATTTCGGATGAATACAAGACATAATTCATCCGAAATCATTCGTCTTGGACACATCTGAAATCATCCGAAATCATTCGAAATCACTCATCTCGGACAATCCGAGATCATTCGAAATCATTCATTTCGGATGAATCCAAGACATAAACCATCCGAAATCATGAGTGTTCATAAAATGTCAAAACTTGTCCGAAATCGCATTACTTTATTAAGCAGTTAATATGAACTAAAATTTGGTTTGTAGATACTTAGTTAGTTAATCAGAAACAGATAAATGTTTTGCAAAACCAAAATAGCTTAGCTTGAATGAGCTTCTGATGTACCATTTCTGGCCAAAGCTGATTTGATACATCTACTTATCGTTCAAGTATTACGAAAGCTATGTTAAGTGTGCATCATAAACATGAATGTCTTAATATCTGGCCAAAGCTGATTTAATTCCTTCATAGATGGCATACTTAACGAGTGCATAACTAAAGTAATTGTTTCATTTCTGGCCAAAGCTGATTTGTCACAACCACTTTGCATACATGCTTAAATGATTACACTTCTCGCCAAAGCTAATTTGTCTTCGTTTAAGTAGAATTCTAACTAAGTCTATTATTTTTGATGTTAGTAATAGACAATATCACAGCTTCATAACGTAAAATGGTCATTATTTATGCCTGCCTTAGTGTTACATGCCCTTAGATCACATTAGAACTTCTTCCTTAGTATCATAACTTGCTCATCTTATTTCCACTATCAGCACCAAATTGCGGGATTCCATCTTTGACTGGTGATAACTTTGCTGCATGGAAGGATGCTCTCATGCTTACTCTTGGGCTGCTGGATTTCGATTATGCTTTCAGAGAGGATAAGCCAGTTGACTCATGAAAAGTGGACTAGGTGTAACCGCATGTCTCTCATGTTTATGAAGCAGTACATCAGCAATGCAATCAGATGAGCTATTCCTGATTCTGAAGATGCTAAAACCTACTTGGCTTCTGTGGAGGCGCAGTTCAAGGGGACGTCTAAAGCACACGCTAGTACCCTTATTCTCAAGCTGGTGACGACTAAGTATGATGGGAGGAGCGACATTCGCGAGCACATCATGATGATGAATGACATGGCCAATAAGCTGAAGGGGCTGGAAATGGAAATCAGTTATGGTTTTCTCGTTCATTTCATCATTACTCGCTTCCTTCGTCCTTTGAAGCATTCAAGATCAATTACAACACTCAGAAGGACAAATGGACGATGAGTGAGCTGGTCGCTATGTGCGTACAGGAGGAAGAGCGTATGAGGATGGATCGCACTACTGATGTTGCTAACTTCACTACCTCCAACTCTAAGAAGAGAAAGAACAATCATCAGAGGAAGGATGCTTCAAAAGTCCAAAGGCCAAATCCTAATACAAGTGCACCTTCCAGCTCTAAGAACTCCTTAGGCAGAATCCACTACAAGATCTGTAAAAAGACAGGACATACGCAGAAGGAATGCCCTGATTTTAAGGAGTGGCTGGCTAAGAAAGGTAACGATTATTTTATGATACTTGAGTCCTATAATTTAAGTGTTCCTGCTAATTCTTGGTGGTTTGATTCTGGTTCTATGGTTCATGTTACCAATTCAACTCAGGGATTCCTTAGAATCCGGAAGCTGGAAAGAAACCAAAGAACGCTTAAGGTTGGGGATGATCGAGAATTAGAAGTGAAGGCCATTGGAACATTACAATTATTTATGAAAACTGGTTTATGTATTAAACTTTATGATACCTTATATGTTCATGAGGTAACTCGGAACCTTGTATCAGGACCAAAGTTAGACATGGACGGTTTTATTGTTTCCCATGGTCATCGTAAACTCTCTATCCTCTATGATTCTATTCTTTATGGTACTGGTATTCTGGATGGTGGTCTATATAGTTTAGAACTAGATGATAATTTTTCCAAATCTTTGTTGTCATATAACATTAATGAATCACTCACAAAGATGAAAGAGAAACGAGACTTAGAGACTTCGTCCATGTTGTGGCATCAGCGTTTAGGCCACATCTCAAGAGAACGATTAAATCGTCTCGTAAAGGATGAAGTCTTACCTCCTCTCGATTTCTCTGATTTTGGAACATGTGCCAAATGTCTTAAAGGTAAAATGACATTAGCGAATAAGAAAGGTTCCACTAGGAGCTCTAATTTATTAGAACTCATTCATACTGACATCAGTGGTCCTTACCAAATCGCTGGCATATCAGGACATACTTCATTTATCACTTTTATTGATGATTATTCTCGTTACATGTACTTGTATCTAATTAAGGAAAAGTCTGAATCTCTTACAACTTTTAAAGATTATAAGGCTGAAGTTGAAAATCAATTAGATCGTCAGATTAAAGTTGTGAGATAAGATAGAGGCGGTGAATATTACGGAAGACATACTGATGTGGGTTAAGCTCCTGGTCCATTTTATGAGTTTTGTAAGGGCCAGGGGATTATGAACCAATACACCATGCCTGGTACACCTCAGCAGAACGGTGTCGCTGAAAGAAGGAACCGTACCCTTATGAACATGGTGCGCAGTATGTTAGCCAACACTAATTTACCATTATTCCTCTGGACTGAAGCATTAAAAGCAGCTGTTCATATACTCAATAGAGTTCCTTCTAAGTCTGTCCCTAAAACTCCTTATAAACTTTGGACAGGAAGGAAACCGAGTCTTAAATATATGAAAGTATGGGGCTGCATTGCTGAAGCAAAACTTTACAATCCTTTCCTAAGGAAACTTGACCCTAAAACAGTTACCTGTTTCTTTATCGGGTATCCTGAAAACTCAAAGGGTTATCATTTCTATTGTCCTTCTCATGTCACCCGTATTGTTGAAACCAAGCGTGCTGCGTTCCTGGAGGATTTCAAGGTCAGTGGGAGCCGTACCAACCCTTACGAAGAATTGCAAGAAGTACAAGACGCGGGGGGAGAGACTCGTCGCTTACCATTACTCCGATTACTCCTCTTGTACCCAATGCAACTACTGCACCTGAAGCTACTGCACCAACTCCAACTTCACCTCTACAATCAGAACCCATTATACCTCATGACGAAGGCACATCAAATGCTCAAAACCAAGACAACGCTGAACCCAATAATCTACTCAGGAGGTCATCTAGGCAAAGAAGGCCTAGTAATTGGGATGATTATGTTACCTACCTGACTGAAATGGATCCCGAAAAGCTCACTGATCCTATCTCTTACAATGAAGCCATTAGCAGTGATCAGTCTTCTGAATGGAATAAAGCAATGATTGATGAGCTTGAATCCATGAAGAAAAATGACGTTTGGGATTTGGTAGAATTACCCAATGGAGTGAAACCCGTAGGATGTAAATGGGTGTTCAAAACAAAACTGGATCCGAATGGGAACGTTGAACGCTACAAAGCGAGATTGGTTGCAAAGGGCTACACTCAGAAAGAGGGAATTGATTATCAAGAGACGTTTTCACCTGTCTCTCGTAAAGATTCATTAAGGATCGTCATGGCCCTAGTAGCTCATTTTGATTTAGAGTTACATCAGATGGACGTTAAAACCGCTTTCCTTAATGGAGACTTAGACGAAGATGTTGACATGAAACAACCTGAAGGCTTTAAACCTGAAGGTCAGGAGCATCTAGTCTGTAAGTTGAAGAAATCCATTTATGGGTTAAAACAAGCATCACGTCAATGGTATCTCAAGTTTGATGAAGTCATGAAGAAGCAAGGTTTTATGAATAATCAAGTGGATCAATGCACCTACCTCAAGATGAGTGGGAGCAACTTTACTATACTTGTCCTTTACGTAGATGATATTCTATTGGCAGCTCAACCCCAGCCAGGGGCTCTGCCCCTTGGACCCCGCCATGGGCTGCCGCCCTTGGGACCCCGCTACCAGGGGCGCTGCCCCCGGACCCCCGCCAAGATCGTAAAACGCAATGACTAACTCAAAAACCCAGATCGTAAAAATGAAATTAAAGAATTTCTTACATGGATCGAAGTGATTTCTTCAACAATTGACAAATTTTGAATGATTAAAACACTTATCAGCGCTCGAATCGAACGGATCGAGTGATTATCTTCAAAATCACCGGAAAAAACGAGATTTTGTATGAAATTAAACAGTGTTTTCTTCAAAAAAGCTAAAGAACACGTTGATCGGGTGTTTTAATCATTGATTGGTGATGAAAATCGCACTATAATGTAGTGATTACTGAGATAGAAAGTGAAAAAATGGTTGAAGATGATGGGTTTTGAAAATGGTGGGTTTTGAAGTTACTGGGTTTTGAAAAGGAAGAAGAAAGGGTTTGATTGACTAAAATACCCTTTTTCTTTATTTTAAATGTTGTCACATGTCCTAATCCTATTGCTTCCTACACTTTCTAGCCAAAATAAACTTCCTATTTGATCTTTTCCCTATTATTGATTATTAAATATTATCTGTCAAGTTATGTTATTATAATGTATTGCATTGGTTGAGTTGGAAATGCTTATTGTTATTGTTAGGAGGAAAAGACAAATGTCACTAAAGTGTTCGAAATCAAATAGCTTCCAAGATACTAAAGTGTTCGAAATCATATAACTTCCAAGATGACACCGAGTTATTAACTTGGATGCATTTGATTTATTTATGCAATCATATTTATATAATATTGCAAAATAATGAGTTTGGTGCAATTATAAGATGGTAGTTGCGTAATGTGATATTTGTAAAAAAAGTTGTGTGATAATATAAACTAGTTTTTTTTATATCACGCGTTGTGACGAAACCGAACAAATGATAATGTAAAACAAACGTGATTTGAAAATAAAACATGTTGTTTAGAAAGTCAAAACATTAGAACGATTTAGTTTATTATCGTACCGTTTTTAATATCAAATAAATACTTTATTTTGAGTATAACCCTGTTTTAACAAAACTTATAACAAGAATGTCAGAGAAAGAAACCAAGCACAACTACGTACTTAAAACGTATGTCATATATATTTTTATGTATTTTGCAATACTTTAAAACGCATACATCCTATGCGAATGAATATGTGTCCTGTCTCAAACAAACCTCCCTAAATTCGACAAGACCTAGTAAAATGTGTCGTGTTATGTTACACATGTCGAACATGACACAAAACTTTTAATATAACTGGTGAATCCGAGCACGACACATTATTAAGCATGTCATTGTATTAACACTAACACAAACATGTTTAATAACCAGTTTTTAAAAAGAATGTCGCGACACATGTTTAACAAAATTAATATAACCAGTTTAGTTACATGAATGACAGGATAATTTTAGTATAATTATTGACACGAATCACTAGACACAATTGACAAATAAGAAGATACAATTATTAGGATAAAACAAAATTTACCAAAATGATGAATCCATATTTAATAAAACACAATTTAATTGTATTAAAACTATAAAACCATGTGTGGTCTTAATAAATGGGTTATAAACGTGTTCACTCGACCTATTCACCTACTTAAATAATATGTTAAAGTGTTATGCGTGACATAAACGGGTATGGCAAGAAAGAAATAATCGGCTTTTCAGTCCAAGGCATATGGCTGTGTCCCAAGTTATTGAGAAGATCAAAAGTTCGGTGCGACTAAAACTGATGGGATTCAAGTTTCGTGGGGAATCTTCTAAGAAGAGGATCTTTAGGAGCTGGAAGATTGTAAGCAAAGATGATGAAGTTGACCCAGGCTAGAAGCCCGTTGTCTACTTATTAATTTTCGGTTCTTGGTTGTTTATTTGGCTTTTGCTACTGTTTAGTATTGGTGTTTGGGTTTTGTTTTCTGGTTTTCCTAGTCTTGGTATGCCAAGTCTGGTTGTTGTGTTCATATTGACACACCCTTGTATTATTTTGATTCTTTTATAAAATTCATCGGGGTAACCCTTTACAAAAAAAAAATAATAATAATAATGTGACGACTTGTTTATAACTAGAAATTATTTAACTTCATATCGAATTATAGCATGTTAATTGAGTGTGTTATAAATTGTCCGCCCTATTTCTGACCATCAAATTATTTCTACCTAAGGATATATTACTAATAAATGGTTGTCTTACATAACCATCGCTCTTAATCTAGCCCTTATGAGGGGTTGTTTGTCAACTTCTGAATGGTTAAGTGTTGGACCAGTAAGAGATTTGAACCATTAAGTGCTGAATCAGTAAGAAATCTGAACCATTAAGTATTGAACCATTAAGATCTGAACCATTAAGATCTGGTATTATTCTTAACCGCTCAAAGATAAATGTCTGACCAATTTAGATTAGATGTCTTTACTATTCAGACTCATGGGCTGTTTGTTTAGCTCTTAATGAGACTTTTAATGGTTTAGACCTCTTACTGGTTCAACACTAAATGGTTCAGACTGTTTGTTTCATGAGCAGATATCTGAATGGTTCAGACATTAATTACCTCTAAATGATTAAGCATTATACTTAGGGACAGTTTGACAACTTCTGAATTGTTAAGTATTAAACCAATAAGAAGTCTAAACCATTAAATGTTGAACTAATAAGAGACCTGAACCATTAAGAGCTCTATTAAAAGCTAAACAAAGAGCCCCTGCTTAACAAAACCTTATATATAATTCATTTGATTCTTCTTAATTATTTATCATTGATTAATTAAAGTTATCTTAGTTTTAAAAAAAAACCTGAAATATCAAGTCCTGGAGGGTGTCAAAAGTAGCCACCTAACGAGGAATGTGGCGTAAGAAAGGTTGTTTTATTTCTCATACCGTCAAATCTAACCTAACAACACCTCCTAACATAACTGTCATCTTTTCATTAAAAACAAATAAATAATAATATACAAACAAACACGTATGCTTACACAAAGGCGAGCTACGAGGACGACAGGAGCCACCCATCCACCATATATATTATATCTGTTATTAGTGACTAAAAAGTTATCGTTAAAAAAATATAACTGAAACGGTTTACAAACGATTTTTTTGTCAGTTACCAAAGGATATTGGATACAACTTATAAGATTACAAATGTCTAGTATTGAGTCACCATGTTTATCCGTTGATCAAACTCATCTAAGGGTTATGATCGGTTCTCAAGATTCTTGATATTTTGAAGGTGTTTAATTGAATCGTCTCACTTGTCTAATATGTGGTTGTACACGTGCATGGATATAAATTGTTAAATCTATTAAGAAACAATAGCTCCATACATCTAATGTGATTACACTTGTTACCATAAGGTTGGCTAACTTTATAAGGTATTATCTAGTGAACACTTGATCTGTCTCCCTGCCAGAAGGCGGTGATTGAGTGCTTGAAAGGCCCCCATGCGCAAGACTTTTTGACTGTTATCCCGATCGAGGGGCTGGGGCAATGCATGTCGGCTGTTGAGTACAGGGCTATCCTCAAATACCGGCTGATGATCCCTATGTATCCAGAAGACGAAACCTGCCCAATCTGCCGTAAAGCCTGCATGGATAAATACGGGGAGCATGCTGTTCATTGCAAGGAGCTTCCCGGTTTCAAATACCGGCATGACTGGGTGAGGGATGTTTTGGGGGACATCTTGAGGAGAGCAGGGATTTCTGCCAAGAAGGAGGCCCCTGTGAATTTCCTTACAGACCCCATGGAAGGGAGATCTACATTGAGACCAGCGGACCTGCTCGTCTTTGGCTGGGCGGGAGGGAAACATGCTTGTGTAGACACGCTAAAGCATGTGCTGATAACCAACATGCATTTGTCTCCTTCGCCTTCGACACCTTTGGATCCCTAGCTCCAGAAGCTATCCGTTTGCTGACTAGGGTCCAACAGGTTGTCCACAGCAGGGGCTCATCAACAGGGGGGCAGGGGTTTGTCTTTAATAGGCTAGGGTTTGCTATTCAGAAAGGGGTAGCGGCGCAGCTTGTTGCTCGCTTACCTGCGATATTGATGTAAGTTGCTTTGTTAGTATTTATAGTAAAATAAAAATCTAGTGAACTTGAAATAAATAATTTAATTTTTAAATATATTAGAAAAATTAACTACTACAAGTGTAATTGCTCTACTTGTTCAGTCGTTAGATTGTGCTAAACATATGCAAGGGTTAGTACACGACATAAGGGTTGAACTTGCCAACCGTTTTGCCATAGGAAAGAATTCCCATTAAATGGGCTTTTCTCCTTTAGCGCTGCACGGAATATTGGATTTTAATAATCTCAACTGCTCGTTGTTGACCGTCAACAGTTTCAATTTTAAAAATAATAACTGGCAATCCCAACTATTAATATATTGGCTTCTAATAGACCATGACTAACAGAACCCTAGCGTCGTTAGTCTCTGGTCGCCGAAAAATCATTTTTGGCCAGAAAAAGGTTCCTAAAGGTCCGATCTAAGGTTACAAAGAGGCTTAAGACGAAAATGTTGAGTTTTTCAGCCAAAAAGGAGTTTTTCGGCAACTTCAATAATTGGGGCTTTTCCTAGAAAAAGATTCTTAAAGGTCCGTTATAAGGTTAAAAAGAGGTTTGAGACGAAAACTTCAATAATCGGGCTTTTCCTAGAAAAGGATTCCTAAAGGTCCGTAATAAGGTTAAAAAGCGGTTTGAGACGAAAAGGTTGAGTTTTCTGGCCAAAAACGTTTTTCCGGCGACTGGAGACTAACAACGTTAGCGTTCCGTTAGTCAGGGTCCATTGGAGGCCAATATGTTAATGGTTGGGACTGCTAATGATTATTTTTTAAGTTAGAACTGTTGGCGATCAACGACGAATAATTGAGATTATTAAAATCCAATATTCCAAAATATATACAAGTAGTGGTAAAGTTTCCTATAGTAGCACATTTCATATTTTAGTTCTCTAGCCTGTTAGACACTTGATATATTATCCAAAACCTAATCAAAGAAACTTGAGCAGTTATAGCTGGTTAGGATAATGCTATGCATCACTTTTGAAGTCTACGTTCTTACCTATGGCGCCAAAGCTTTTAGAACATGATTGCTTTGATACCTTTCATTTTAAGGGAATCATATACTCTGGTATTACTTTTTACTCCAAATGGGTTGTTAACCGTTTCCTAAATATTGAATTGTAAGGATATCAAGTTTGGTTTTACAATAAATTGTAATTGTTTTATAATCTACTTTGCTACAATATGAAGAGCCTTGACAATAGTACACCATACGTACCTCTTTGATCATTATAAGACACCATAATTAGTAGTCTAGATGTCTCTATGAATAGTCAAGTTTAAAAACCGAGACAACTTGTCAAACCACGAGTGACTTGAGTTGGAGGCGGTTCAAATAGTAGTTTGGTTTCTATCTCCATTCAAGCTTGGCTCCCGAATAACCTTACAAAGTAAGAGTCAAGAGGTTGTGAGACTGAACTTGACCTAGAGTCGTCCGGCTCAATTTGCAAGTCATTTTCCACATGGGTAGGTGGGTATACTTATTGATGTGGTTTCAAATTCACACACATATCATGTTTTGGTTTCTAGATATTCGATAAATTTTACCCTGATTAAGGTGTTCGAAATTAACCAAATTTTAATGATAATATACACTTAACGGTTAAAAAATAGATAGAATTAGAATGATAATCATATAAACAGTGTTTTGATTAAGCTTACGGTAAAAGCCAAAAAAAAAAAAAAAAACTATTAAATCCTCTCGATTCTCTTTCTTTCAAACTTACAATGTTATCGTCTGAAAGTATATGATTCGAAATATGTAGCGCGTCACTCAAATATAAGATACAGAAATGCCCTATCATGTAGAATAACCCCTATACGTGTTTTTAATAACTTAAAATAAATTTTATATAAAGACAATTTCATTGTCCACGGAAAATTAAATATCTCGAACAAATGTTATATCATACCCCCATCGCTTTCTTTTGATATAATAATAATAATAATAATAATAATAATAGTAATATTAATAATAATATTAATAATAATAATAATAGAAAAAGAAAAGAAAAATATTTTTCACGTGGCTTGAGCCATTTGCAGGTGAATGCATGCTTGAGGTATCCACATGGCAATGAAGAAGCCGCCGCCTGCGCGGGTCAGCTATATATTTGGACCAGTCAATAGTCAACACATATCATATAATATTCTTACTAATACTATCGTAATGTTTTCGTACATTTTGTGATGTGTTAACGTATTAATGTATAATATAAGGTTGATTATATAACAATCATTCTTCTTGATTTTTCTGGATTTTAATTTTCATAAACTCATATCTTATTCATTATTACTAAATACTATAATTTTCAACATCTATCATACCTAATAAAGTTCGTACGTAAGGGACACATGCCATCCATCTAGAGTCTCTATTTTTTGTTTTCTCGCCAAAAACACAACACAGTTCCATTTGGTGCAACCAGTTTGAGGACCCGTTTTACTAATTCGGGTCAAAATTGAATCCCTTCACCAAGGTACGATTCCCTTTTCTATCAGTCAATTCTTGATTCTTGATTATATTTCTTCTTATTTTCTTATTTTCTCACTCACTCTATTTTCCTTTTTGGGATGTTAGTATTAAGTATGGACAGATGTTGAATTTACATAAAAACAAAAACAAGGACCACAACTTAATGGTCGGTATGCACTAGATCGTGCCTGACGAGTTGTACATGTTTTTCCTTTCAAATAGGATTGTCGTACTTTGTTAAGGTTTGCAATTCCATTTAGAAACATTGATTTAAGGGTTATTGGATTTTATCACTCCCAACTATTAGGTATTGTCTGCTGCCACTCCCAACTATCACTTTGACTCCCACCACTACCAACTTAACACTTTGTGTGTGTGTATGTCACTCCGGTTGAGTGGTTTTTGGCTCCCTTTTTGTCTTTTGGGAGCAGATTCACCTGCAATCATTAGTAATTCACAAAGCGTTAGCCTAATATCTCCAATAACACAAGTCAAACACTAAGAAATATTCATATGCAGAGTGACACAACGCACAAAGTGTTAAGTTAGGAGTGGTGGGAGTCAAATTGATAGTTGAGAGTGGCAGCGACCAATAACTAATTAGTTAGATGTGTCATGCGTCACAATTCTATAAGCCTAAGGTGTCATGCGTCACAATTCTATAAGCCTAAGGTGCAGTTTGTTTTTTAAGAGGTAAAATGTCTGCAGTCTGTGGACTACATCCGCAGATATTTGTATAAGAAAAGGTTGACTAAACCTCTACAGTATACAAGAAGAAAACTGTTTGTTTTTTAAGGTATGTACACTTCTAGAATAAATTTGTGGTGGTGTACGTACGGTGGGGAAGGGTGGTGGTGGACGTGGACGGTGGGTGATGGTGGTGGTGTTGGGTGGTAGACGTGGACGGTGGTGTTTAACCCTCTGCAGTCCTTAGAAGATCTTAAAAGTGACTTAGCCAAGTTTGCACCAAGAAGAGCTCGCGTATACGTTTTTTAATGAAACGTCTTCGGAAAAAGCAAACAGTCTGCTGATGGTAATGTCTGCGCGGCGTCGACATAATAGCATGCGCAGATCTTTATTAAATAAACAAACACCACCTAAGATTCTTTTTTCTGCTCCTCTTATTTCACCCCATCATATTTTATTTCTTAATTAAAAAACTTAATCTTATCTTAAAATATTGTTTGATAATTCCTAAATCTATATTGCTGACTATTTAATATTTCTTTTATTTAACCCATGTAATATATGAGTTTATAACCTAATGGAGAGGATCATGAGAAAACTAAATCTAAATGAGAAAACTAACCAAAAAAGCCTAAAAAAAACTAAAAAACATAACAATTTTTTTTACAAATTTTTATAAAATTGCTACTTTTTTATATATAAAAAAAATTTTCGAAAAAAAAAACTTTGTACTGCACATGTGCATGTGCAGTAAAACAAATTTTTTTTTTGAAATTTTTTCCATACATAAAAAATAGCGATTTTTTTATAAAAAATTGTAAATTTTTTTTTTGGTATGTTTTTTAGGTTTTTTTAGTTAATTTTTTGATTTTCTCATTTAAACTAGTTTTCTTATGATCCATCCTCTATAACCTAATATAACTATATATAATAATAGTGTACAATGCTAAGGGAATCTATGCATTTAAAAATATTCATAATTACACAACCTTATATACCAACCATATAAAATCTTAACAAACACCATATAATCGTATTAAGATATGGTTAGTTTTTACCTTATAGATTTTAGTAGTGTTTTCACTTTTCAGCGATTCGTATTCTGAGAATACAAAGGTTTTAATGTTTTATTACAACTAGTAAACTTGCCCGCGCGCGTTGCGACGCGAGAACTTAGCGAAATTCAAGTTGAGGAATCTAAGTAAAACGTAAACCAATGTGAGTTCAGTAAAGTCAATGTTCGCTATCCTTGTAGATATCAAACGGATGGGTTATTGCTTGCCTTCTATGTCACCGTCAATATTTATATATATAAATATTTAGTATGATTTAACTGTATAAAACTCAGTACAATGGATTCCAGACGGACATATGATTAGTTAGTTTAGTTGATTTTTACCTATGTGGGCCTCCGCGAGGAATTGGCACTTCTTTCCTCCATGTTTTCTCTAACGGTTTGCCATTTTTCACGGCAATACTCCAATGATCTGTACTGGGCGTATAGCTGCCAACCCCCATCACGTGAAGTCTTCCTCTCCAAACTTGAGTTGCAGGAGCATACGTTGGTTCTGGCAATGGGGGAAATGATTGCCATTTTCTTGTTTGAGTATTGAGCACAAATTTTTCGGCTACAGGAGGAGTTCGACATTGAGGGCCCTGTTGCCCTGAAACAACGTATATATATCTCCCATCGGTTGCCATTCCTAAATGAGAATTAGCCATCTGTTTCGGTGTGGCAAAGCTTTCTTCCCATTTATTGGTTGTGAAATTGTAAACATCAACATGGGAATGTACCTATAATAAAATTTACAGTGACTAAACCAATTAAAATTACCAAAAATTACCAAAATAAAGGTTCTGTATAGAATTTATGCAGTTTTCCATGAAACAAAGAGTGATTCTTACATGGTCAAGGTTTCTATATTCCGAAAACACAAAAAAGAGTTCATTGATTTGTATCGAAGCACCGTCAAGGTGTGGCACAGGTGCCGGTGCCATCTCTTCCCATTCGGTTTCAGGTGCAGGTAAATCAGCAAAAGTTCCTGATAGTAAACTCTCAGAAATTTTATCTATTTCATCTTTAAAACTTGCAATCTACAATGCAAACCATAAACATATTACAAAGAAAATAAGTAAAAGGTCCATACTTCAATACACTACCACACTCAGATCAACACATTTGCTACAAACAACACAAACCCATCATCTAAAATTCAATTTTGAGTTCAGCTAATCACATGAAGAAAATGCAAATTTTGACTTTTGTGGGTCAATTTCAGTTAGACCCCATCTCAAAATTGTATAAATGTAGGTAACCAAAAGGGAAATTATTAATTAATATGTGTTTGCCAGCACGTAATCTATAATAAGCACAAGTTTTTAATAGGTAACTTCGTAACAATATCATATCATTTCGAATCAGGTACAACTACCATTGACCTCAAAAGTAAAAATTGAATCTATTAGATGAACATAACAACCAAGAGGGATGCATACAACAGTCGAAGGTTCAAATTAAGAGCATAATCAAAGCACAAAACAAAATTAAAATACGGAAAGTGGATAATCGGCTGACCTCATCAGTCTTATTGAAGAAATTAGGTAGGGTTACAAGATCATTTTTCTGCAAACCCAGTTATAATGCGAACCAAGATATAATGGATAGAGGTAAATGCAGCGGAAGAAGGGAAGATGAAGCCCATTAATAATTGAAACTCAATGCGCCACCAAGAAGAACACCGGCGAATTTTCCGGTGGAGATTTGAGGGTTTGTTGTTGGTTTTTCATCAAAGGATAAAATTGTAATTTTGAGAGGGTTGTCGGTGGCCTTTGCCACCGACTTTGTACTTTAAGTTATAGCCTAGTGGCATCTTGGTGGTGGGATAAGGCTTTGGGACCAATAGGTCCTGGGTTCGATTCTCACAAAAGGGGGGGTTTTCCCATGTTTATTGGGTTTCCTCCTGAATTGGTGTGGCATTATGCCTAGTGGAGTTGGATATGATCGGGTGGTTCCTCTGGTGGCACGATGATACTCCAATGGTCCGTCAGTGATCCAAATTTGCCGTTCAAAAAAAAAATATCACATATGCAAGTAAAACGACATTTGAAGGTAGAAAAGTCAATGTTTTATTACGATATCACATATGTAAGTACAACGAAACTTGAAGGTAGAAAAGTCAAAGTTAACTAAATAAAGTCATAAAGTCATTAGTTCAGGCAGAAGGTCAAACATGTGATATATGGAAGACTTTTATGCCTCTAATAAAAAAACACAACATACATGATACATGAGTATTGGATAGAATCACTACGGGGCAATAGAGGCGACACCAATAGCAGCGACATTAACGTAGAACCCAACAATTGAAATCTAAAGTCAAACGCTAATATATGTTCAAGTATATTAGAGGTAGCATAATGATGAGTATATTAGAGGTCAAGTATATTAGAGGTAGCATAATGATGAAAGTCGCATTGTTTCTAGATGATAACCATATGTTTCAAGTCTTTATAGTAAAAGTTTAGAGTTAATTACACAAATGGGTCCTGTGGTTTATACCTAGTTTCGTCTTTGAGTATTAACTTCTTTTTTTAACAGGTTTAGGTTTTATGGTTTTAATTTTATAACACCTTTGGGTACTAACACCAAAATTAGTTAATTAATGACTAAAATACCCTTGCATTTTTTTTAAGTTTATCTATATAACACATTTGGGTACTAACACCTAATTTTATTTAAGTTTAAATCAATTTTACAAAATCTATTTTTTTTATTTCCATCTTTTTATTATATCTCTTAATTAACATAAAATCTAGAGTTAATTACATAGTTAGTCCATGTGGTTTGCACAAAATAACATACTTAGGTACTAATCGTTTAAACTCACCTTCTAGGGTATTAACTTTTCATTTTGTAACGTTTGGAGGTATTAACTGTCACACCCCTTTTGGGTGTGGGACGCAAGGTGTTGGTTTTGGGTTTTGGTGTCGGTGTTAGTCTTAATCATTACTCAGTTACTATTTTATGTTCATAGTACTTGTGCATTGCTTCCACATGATTGATTGCATGTTTAATATTTAATTAGTATTTGAAATTAAAAAGGTAAAACATATTACTTTTATTTCTAAATTTTAAATGGTAAACTTATTTTACTTAACCAGGGTTTACTCGCCAGCTCTTGTAACTGACCCAAAAATACTATTTTACACATGATACATGTGTAGAGAATTGAAGACTGGACTGGATCAGGATCACGTAGGAACTTTGCCTTAGTAATTAAAAGGACAAGTTGATGTATTATTTGAATATTTGAAACTTATATGAAAAGTGTGACATTAAATCATGATATGTTTAATTATGAAATTTTGATAGTGTCATAAGCTTTGGGCAATCATCATGCCCCGTACCATTCCGCTGCGGGTCGGGGTGTGACAGATTGGTATCAGAGCCAATGGCTATAGGGAATTAGGATAGGTTATTAGACCCTTAGACCTAGACTATAGCCTAATAGGGTTTTATGTGCATCACATGCTAAATTGTTGTCTTAGCTTATGTTATTAAATTTCATAAGTTTAAAAGATTGTTAATGTCATACACAAATGCATGTGAGCACTCTTAAATGTTATATGCTATATGTTATGTGCCTTGCATGATAATACGTGATTTAATTCTATGCTATAGTTTATTATTTCAATGCTACACTTCACACACTATCCAATATAAACATGAAGTTTCTAATTACTCCATTCATATTTTTATTCATACAAAGTCTAAGTCAATTCAACATTCAATTCATCTCAATTATACTTGATTCTATTTCTATTTCTATTTCATTTTGATATTTCAAATTTCATTTAAATTTTTCAATCTCGTCAAAGTGAGTTCTTGTGACGGACATGTATTAACTGGAAGGGTTACGTACCGGTAATCGGGACTACCTGTCTAGGCTGGCATTCGTATAAATCCAATTAATGGACCAGTTTGCCTACCTGGGGACTAACGATGAGAGTACCGATATCTATTAGGCCAAAGCATGTCACACCAAACGTCATGTGAACTAACAACACTTGGATATGTCAAACGTGTCCGTGTTAATTCATGGATACTATCCTAAACATCGTTTTAAAACACCCCAAAACTAGAGTCATTTATTTATTCACGATTTTCTTCGGGTTAAGTTGTACGTTAATGGGTAGACATATGAGGACCATGCGAAAGCTCGGTAATTGCGGGTACACACATAATTATGAAAGTGACGCACGGAAGTCATACTAAACCCTATGATGTGCCAAACCTATGATTTTCAATATTTTATGATGAAAAAATATTTTATCATAAGTTTTATTATTTATCATATTCCATGTGGTTATTATATCGTTTCGTATATAAGCCATCAAAATAAATCTATAATATTCCACGGGATTCTAATGATGTTAAAACAAATCACCCTATCTTTTGTACCTTGTCGAAGGGTTCGACTTTTGCTACCCTTTGATACTCCATAATATTTCATGTGATTTGTATTCTTGAATTATGAGATTTTTCCTAAATTCCATGATTTCACAAATCCGTGACTCCCCCATTTTAGGAACCAAACACCCACCTTATGATCTGACCGTATGTCTAACTAGACACTCCATCGATGGATCAATCGACCGTACCGTATGACAACCTACTCGTTCCTTACAGTCGAGCCGTACTAGCCAAACCAGAGGATCAAGATAACTAGATGGCATGCGTACGAGCACTCCCCCGATTTCAAGACAACCATGACGCGGTCTGCAGCACGACAACTTTTTTATGTGATGAGTCTACTTTGAATGAAACGTTTTGAGTTTCTTTGAACTAATTAAATCAAATAAAGAATGTTTTTTAAATTTCAAACATAAGTGTAATGATGTGATTTTTGGTAAAAACGTTTAAAAATTTTAACGAGTTGTCCATTACGACTTAAACGTCACAACCCAAATCACTTTCGTAACCTGTGCCTATAGTTCGACAAACTCAAGTCTAGGGCACAGGGTGACGATAATTTTTTTTTCTCTGATCTCAAAATTTGGTTTTATAAAATAATAATAAAATGTAATAAATACATATTGTAAATGTTCTACTTTTGGCCAAAAACGTTTTCCCAAAAGTTTAACGAAAATATTTTTCTAAATAAACTAAGTTGCTTTTGTACATGGACAATTTAAAATACCAATGTGCTACACTTGCTAGAATATAAAAATAGTTAATGAAATGAACGTGAGTTAAGTTAACAAAGTTATGGTTTCCTTAATTTATCTTAGGACCCTTCTACTTTTGTCCGAATCATAATTATCGCCCGACTGGTGGGGGTGTAAATCAATGCTGCTACTACATATCCTCCGCCATTCGACTTCACGTTTAGTTTTCCCTCATTAACGACTTTACCTGTTGCTCTCACTTCGTATCCTTGGCGTTCGCACTAACGCCAATCGGTACAATTATCAACTCTTAATCAGTACCGTTGATAGCTTGTGCCGTTGTCACGTTTCAACGTTACTATTTATCGTCGTTTTCATCCTTTACTTGAACGTTTTATGTATCGCTATGATATGCATTTATGTTATGTTTTATTACTATTTCATGTTGTTACAGTTTCACATCATCACTCATCATGGCGTACTTTCCCCATAGTTTATGTGACGTGGGTATCGTCTAACTTTTTCATAGGCCGACCCTTCATAACTATGGATGTAGGTACTGCCACCATTTAGTCTCACCCTTTTTGGTTTCGAGACTCATACTATGGTTGTTTGTGGTTTGGTTGTGGTTATTCAATTAGTAAGTTGAGTTGAGTCGTCGCATAGAACCAATCAAAACCGCTAACGAAACCAATGAAATTTGATAAGGACATGGTGGATACGCCGCTGGTACTTCCTATATATAAGTGTTCTTATCAAACTATCAAAAGCCTCGTCAGACTGGTCGAGAGAAGTTCTATGTAAGTTGTATTCGTGTCGTCAGTCATGATCCGAATAACGAAGCCAATGAAACTTGATAAGAACATGGTGGATACGCCGCTGGTACTTCCTATATATAAGTGTTCTTATCGAGGTATCAAAAGCCTCGTTAGACTGGTCATGAGAAGTTGGTTTGAGTCCTCAATCATGATTTGAATAACAAGGTGGATGAAAATTTGGTAGAGACATGGTGATACGCCGATAGTGCTTCCTATATATAAGTGTGTCTGTCAAATTTTCAAAAGCAGCGTTAGACTAATCATGAGTGTTTAAGTTAGTTTGTTTTGGTTTTGTGATTGGAGATTCAAATTCTATGATTTCACTCATTCAACTCAAATTGTGGCATTTTATGAGAATTTATTTTTTCAAGATCCCAAGTTGTGACACGGATTGCATTCGGCATCACATATATACCTCACAGCTCAGTTGCAAACTTTCTCGCATTGCAAGTCATCTTTGGGACCTGATTTTCTCTTTAGCTGCAATACATCTTTGATACGCCAATCTTGGGCTTCGAGATCGAGATCGTAATGGTCAAAGAGTCTACAATCGGCTACCTTATACATAAAATTTAACGTTCTTCATTACTACATCATTGGCATCAAAAGCGATTCCTTCAATTGGGTATGCAACCCTCATCAGGAACGCTACCGCCTCAATCTGATCTTGACCTTACTCTTGTTAATTCCTAGTTGGAGCGTATTCTCACCAACGTTAGGGCTCGTACTTAACACTTGTGACTTGATATTCTCAAGGAACAATCTGATCTTAAGATTCGAGTTCCTAATGCTATTACTAAATCTAGTCGATATCGTTTAATTCTATGGAAGACCCTACACTTCGTCCTATATGAGCAACTTCCTCCTAATTTCGGGACGAAATTCCCAAAAGGTGGGGAGACTGTGACATCCGTCCAAATCGGACCTCCGAAATCCGACCCGGATTTTAAAACTGGACCTTTTTCAATTAAATGAAAATAAGAATTCGCAAATATTTATAAATTTTAATAGTTTATTGTCTAATTAAACGTCACGACTCGTGTTGGATTAAAATTGAACTAAAACACTAACTTTATAAGACAACTCAGTTAGTTAGGTTAGTTTTATATAAGGGAGGCTTTGACGAAGTTAGATTTAACAGTTAATTAAAGTTATAAGTTAAGGGTTTGTTTTGTGAGAGTGGAAACTATAAAAAAATAAATTAAAGAGTTAATTACTATTTCAGTCCCTGAGGTTTGTTAAAAATAACGGTTTCAGTCCATTAGTTTAAAAATTGCTATTTCAGTCCATTAGTTTCATTTTCATAACCATTTCAGTCCACCAACTTAACTCCCATCCATTTATTCAGTTAACTTTGGGTGAAATGACCAAATTGCCCCTGCTAACTTAACAAATTGTAATAAAAAAATTCTAAAAAATCTAAAAAATTCCAAAAAATCAAAAAAATTCCAAAAAATTCAAAAAAATCTAAAAATCAAAAAAATTTTAAAAAATCATAAAAATTCTAAAAAATCCAAAAAACCATAAGGATTGACAATTTGGAATAAAGCACAAGCATCTGTGTCTATATTTCTTTATTAGGAATCTCTTTTCCGATATCAAACATTATTTAGTTTGATTATCTGTCTCATAGCTCGTGTGACAATATAAACAATGGAAACCCTTTAAGTTGGGACACCATCAAAAGTATAAGAATTTCCAATGCGTTACCATAGACTATTAACGCAAGTAAGAAGCATGTAAAGTTGTGCTAGTGCACAAGAAAACACATGAAACTTAAAATTTTATGACCGTAGACATCAAAGTATATCACACATGCCTTTCAAGGCAAGACCTTTGAAAAATATAAATTAGGCACGATGACACCAATGCTAATTCCGTCAGTAGAATAATTAAAAGTAGCACTTTGCCAAGTGATCCTATAAACGACATGAATATCGCTAAGGTACGTTGGAACCATATTTTACAACCATCAGTGCACAGTCTAATCAGAGTCATAATTATTATCACTGCAAAAGGAGTCACATACCTTTGCAAATCCCCTAATTCATTTCATTTCATTCGACATTCCTTGATAATGTCACTTAACAACGGTTATCACACGAAATCCCAGATAAAGTTCTTATATTTCTTTCGTTGAAATTCTGATTTCTGCATATAATAAATTGACTTTTGTGTTTCTACTTCCCCTAATGGTTATCATACCATGAGGATTTCTTTCATAGTAGCGAATATTGATCTATTTCATTTCTTGGTAAATCCACACGTTACACATACACTGTTTATTTCGTATGTGGTTCGTTTGATTTATGAAGACCACTAGAGGGCTTCATTCCAATTTGTTATTTTATCCAAACTCAAATATCATTCCGTTCTTTGCACTATAAACCGCATTATTACAAAACGATAACTCTTTGATATCAAGTCAATATTAAACCATTGAGGTAAAGAATTTATATTTTTATATATATGTATAAGAATTATGTTGAGGTATACTCTCATTTAAGTTTATGTTTAAATTATTTATTATTAATAATTTTATTATTAAATAACAGAAGTGTTAGTATTATTTTCAGATACTAGGATTATTGTCAAGGGGCAGGTATTGGATAGCCTAGCCTTAGTTAGGCATGGACTGATCACCTATGCTTAAACAAGGCAGCACTAACCAATATCCAACCATGATAATGACTAGTTAATATATATAAATTAAGTCATCATACTTATTTAGTAAATTTTAATTATATATAAAAATATTTTACTTTGTAGTGTAAAGAGAAGTCATATTTTCATAAAACAATACAAGAATTAGAGGGACGAATAAAATTATATAAATAATTGTCTATCACATGTTTTGGGGTAACTATGTACCGTAACACTCTGGCAAGAAAGTAACCATATAAAAATAATATGGTAGTCATCAACTACATTGGGTTAGGAGAACATTGTACTATATAAGAATAGACCCGTTTTCACTTATTTACAATATTTGTAAATACATTCACAACGTTATATGGTTTCAAAATAAAAAATAAGTAATCACATAGAATCGACTCATTAAGTACAAATTATTTTACAAATACTTTTGTACAATAAATATTTTTACACCTTTAAATTTCATTTAACGTCATAAATAATAGTGATTTCTTTTACAAAATAATAATACTAAAATATTTTGTAATGTAATAACTTCATTGCGGTGTTTTATAGTAAATATAAGTTATTTTACATAATATAATAAAATACTAAAATAATATTTATTTAAAAGTGGTAACCATTTACATATATAGTAAAAATGCATAATAAATAAAATATATTACATAGTATTTATATTTGATATGTAAGATACGGTTCAGTCAAGAACACAAATAATATATATTACATTTTGCTTTACAAAATATAATATAATAGTTGGTCATGCCAAAACAACTTGTTCTTATTATATTTCGATCTCTAGGACATAGTATGAAAAATATGGTCACTAAAAGTGTACTATCACATTGTTTCACAATTAAAATAACTTGGAACTCTAAACAATGATACACTAACTCTATTGTCTTTTGGTGTATCTTTACAATTCACTCATCTCAACACTTTGATTTTCTCATATCATAAATATTTGACAAATCATTTTTCATGCTTCTATTTCATTTAGATCCTGTCAATTCTAAGTCTTCCTTAGTGGCCAATCAAAGTAAACTTTCTTTTGACAAAGAATTTTATTGATTCTAAAAGTCCTTTACATTCATTTTAAAATATCTAGTGATCATATATCTTTTGGCTTAAACCTAGTCACTTTGAAAATTATATCATTTCATCTCATTCGTTTGTTATCTATTTCTTGAACTAATTCAGTTGAACCTTTGAATCCTACTTATTGTACAACTCGTATTCATAAAATTTGATATTTTAATTCTATATCATCTACCTTAATATTGTTTTTATTGACTAAAATATGACATAAGTCTAAAAGAAATATCATAACCCAAATCTCGAGGACGAGATTTAAAACAAGGTGGGGAGAATGTAACATCCCTATTTTTATATAAGAATTATAAGTTTGGTTAAATTTATTAACCACTAGTAACTAGTAACTAGTTTATTTTTAATATAAATATTCAACCCAAATAGTTTTAAACACTATTTTATATATAGTTGGTTAAAATATTATATTAATTAATTGACCTGTATATGGGTGACCTTGCTATTAAAATAAAAGTAAATAAAAACTTATATTATTAGGCAGATAGCTTACGGGTAAGTTGAATGTTAAAAATATAAAGTACCTAGACGGACCCAGGAACCGGTTAATAATTAAATTATAAAAATAAATTGTATTTTTAAACCTACTCTATTTTTAAAGAAACTTGGTTCAAAATATAGAAACAAATATTCTCGTTCTGAATAACATATTCATTGTTTTATAAAACGATTATTTGAGTGGTGTAATAATTAAATGGGTGTTTAACCTTATTAAACACCGAGTAAGACAAGTAAATGTCGAATAATACTCAAACAAAATATGTATGTGAAGTGGTTTCATATATATCAAATCAACCTCAAATATTATTCGTAGCCAATCTAATTAATATAGTTGGTTACAGGACATGTATTAATATTACTATTAAGTAATATGAGTTTATAATTATGATGTAATATATGACATATATTTCATAGATATATATAATAAAGAAGTGTTATAATATATAATAAATGACTATAAGTTCAAATATATGTGGTGACATTGAGTTTAATTATATGATTAGTTATGATATATTGATAGGTATATTAATATATAGATGTGGATAAACTCTAAGGTATCAAAATGTGTCAAATACTTACTATATTTACACCTAACTCACTGGAGATGAAGGTTATTTGATTTACTACTATCTAGGAATTTCTCTAGACCTTCAAAAGAGTACTCGACCAATAGTATGAAAAAAAAATTGTATCTGTATATGAAAAAGAATATGTATGAAGAAGTTATCATATGGGTATACACATACAAAAAGTTGGCAAAACACCATTTTTAGAGCTTAAATATTAGTATAAGATTTAGGGGTTAGAGTATTAGAAAAGAAATTGAGGGACTATTTTTGACTAAGGATTAATCTTAAAGGGGCGATGTGTAAATCAGGAAAGCCACATGATGAAGCAAATGTGGGAGCCTGCCACATTATTTTGATGGATATACATTACCATTCTTTTCATTTATTTATTTATTTATTTTTAGGTAGTATATATATGTCATTACCTACAAAAATATACATAGAAAGAGAGTGAGGAAAGTGTTCGAAATTTTCTTCTAAATCACCATGATTCTGCTCAAAATTAATGGATCAAATTATTAACCTTCTGATACGACAACAGGGTATTAACTCGATCGCTATTACGATTCATTGTCCGATCGATCAATGTACTCAATGGATGTTTAAGTGCTGCCCACATTAGGGTGATGCTTTGTCATTAGTCGTTAATTCAATGGATGTTTAAGCATAGCACTTTGTCATTCGTTGTGAGGGTTGATCTCGTGAGTTATCGTAAATGCTGTATTAAGTTACCTACCTAGTTCGTGTGCACTAGGTTACAAGGCTAAATCAATAGGCTAAGCTCTGCCTGTATAAATCTGCAATATATCAAGGCTTATCTGTAGACTAAACTTTGGCCGTATGAATCTGCATGATTATAAGTGAGTCATTCTCTTTTTATCAAATTGCTTTACAAAACTCTATTTATTTCAAAGTTATAATTACAGGGATTAAGTTTATGTAATCACCAAGTTACAGCCGGTATGTGGGGTTTTGTATACATTACTTGATAATCTTCACCATTGGGGCAGCCAATGGGTGATATGACCATAGTCACAGACACCATTGGACGAATGGGCCAATGGGTCGAGTGACAAAATACTGTGGGTAATTGGTTTGATATCAGAAACATTGTAATCTTCCTTAATACTGTAAATTATAACAAACGTGTCGTTTTATTAAATAGAATGATTCACTCAGTATTTCCCGCTGACAAAACCTTTTTCAAACATGTTTCAGGTAATTACAGTAGATTGGAGTAAGAGATAGATACGGCACTGCAAGGCTTCAAGAAGTGGCTTATTTTATTAATTAAATCAAATTAAGAAATATTGTTTTATGTAATAAAATTTATCTTTATTTAAAGCTACCATTGTAAAACATGGATTTATCCCATCTATTTAATAAATAAAATCTGGTGTTTTCTAAACTCTGATATTTTTCCTAACTCACGGTCCTGATGAAATTTCCGCTGCAACGTTTTCAAAATAATAATCACCGGTACCACTTGGCTGTTCGCGGCTCCCGATTCTGTTCAGGGTGGGTCGGGGGTCGTGACAGGTGTATCAATGTGTCTCATTCAATTGTTTTTATCTAAAATCGAGCATGCAAAGTCTTGTGTGTCGTATATGCATTACTTTTTGTTGTTGATTATTTGTTGAGGTTGTTTGTTAAAGTTATTGTTGTTGTTGTGTTGGTCATCATAGTCAATGGTCATTCTTCAGTGGATCCACGGCTGACCTTTCCTCATGACCTGGAGATGTCGGTATCGCCCCATTAGTCTTGGGCTGACCTTTCCTCCTAACTATGGGATGTTGGTATCGCCACAGTCACACCCTTTTTGGGTGTGGGACGCAAGGTGTTGGTTTTGGGTTTTGGTGTCGGTGTTAGTCTTAATCATTACTCAGTTACTATTTTATGTTCATAGTACTTGTGCATTGCTTCCACATGATTGATTGCATGTTTAATATTTAATTAGTATTTGAAATTAAAAAGGTAAAACATATTACTTTTATTTCTAAATTTTAAATGGTAAACCTATTTTACTTAACCAGGGTTTACTCGCCAGCTCTTGTAGTTGACCCAAAAATACTATTTACACATGATACAGGTGTAGAGAATTGAACACTGGACTGGATCAGGATCACGTAGGAACTTTGCCTTAGTAATTAAAAGGACAAGTTGATGTATTATTTGAATATTTGAAACTTATATGAAAAGTGTGACATTAAATCATGATATGTTTAATTATGAAATTTTAATAGTGCCATAAGCTTTGGGCCATCATCATGCCCCGTACCATTCCGCTGCGGGTCGGGGTGTGACATTAACTTCTAGGGTATTAACATAGTTAGTCCCTGTGGTTTGCACAAAATAACATACTTAGGTACTAATAGAATGTGATTTTAAACCTACAAATAACGTTAATACCTCCAAACGTTACAAAATGAAAAGTTAATACCCTTGAATGTGATTTTAAAGTATTAGTACCTAAGTATGTTACTTTGGGCAAACCATAGGGACTAACTATGTAATTAACTCTAAAATCTATTTATTTTTTTATTTTCATATTATTAAATTTCTTATTTAACAAAAAATCTATTTGTTACACCAGTATTTTTTTAAATAAAATCTACTAGCTATATAGTTTTATGTAAATTAAATTTCTTACTCGTTTTAAATAATGTAAACCTTACTCGTTTTCAATTTTGGATAGATATGATTGATAATAATAAATATCTTTCATGTAAAAAAAAATTAACCCTTTTTTAACTCGTTTTTTTGTTCATTTAAATTTTTCTATTTTATGTAAATTAAATATCTTTCTAAAATAGTAAAATGTAAATGAACAAAAAAACGAGTTAAAAAAAGGGTTAAATTTTTTTTACATGAAAGATATTTATTATTATCAATCATATCTATCCAAAATTGATAACGAGTATGGTTTACATTATTTAAAATGAGTAAGAAATTTAATTTACATAAAACTATATAGCTAGTAGATTTTATTTAAAAAAATCTATTTAAAAAAATACTAGTGTAACAAGTAGCTTTTATTTTAAATAAGAAATTTAATAAAAATATGAAAATAAAAAAATAAATAGATTTTATGGTAATTAAGAGATATAATAAAAAGATGAAAATAAAAAAATTAATAGATTTTGTAAAATTGATTTAAACTTAAATAAAATTAGGTGTTAGTACCCAAATGTGTTACATTGATAAACTTAAAAAAAATGCAAGGGTATTTTAGTCATTAATTAACTAATTTTGGTGTTAGTACCTAAAGGTGTTACAAAATTAAAACCATAAAATCTAAACCTGTTAAAAAAAGTTAGTACCCAAAGGAGAAAATAGGTATAAACCACAGGACCCGTGTAATTAACTCAAAAGTTTATATTAAATAACAGTTAACTTTTAGATTCTTAGGGTTAAACAATGGAATGAGACAACTTAACTTCTAACCTTTTTTATACTTAAATTTATTATCTTTTTATATCAAATAATATCTTTATCTACGCTTTAATTTATATTACTTAATTTTATTATCTTTTTACTATTTAATAGGTTAGAAACCCATGTATTATATTAATAGAACAAATATCACATTAAATAGTTAGTAATGAAAATTCAGAATTTATAAAAATATTATTTTGAGATACAAAATACGATTAAAATTATGTATAGCTAAGCACTAACTAATAAATTTAATATATTATACTAGGTTATAACCACGTGTATTACACGGGTTAAATAAATGAATTTTATATACTTAATAATAAAACAATATATTTTTAAAAACCTCTTTTATTGCACGGGTTGAATAAATGTAATTTTATATATTAAATAATAAAAAGTTATATTTATAGGAACCATATTATATGGGTTGAATAAATGCAATTTTATATACCAAATAATAAAAAAAAGTTATATATTTAAACAACGTGTATTACACGGGTTGAATAAAGTAATATTGTTTACCAAATAATAAAAAAAAGTAATATCTTTAAAAACCCTCGTGTATTATACGGCTTGAATAAATATAATTTTATATACCAAATAATAAGAAAATTATATTTAAAAAAACTAATGACATACTCGGTACGCGATAGATAAGGTGATTGCGGAGATGATTATTGAAAAGAAGATATAGTGGTCAAACATGTTATTCAAGAAACAAATAAACAACTATTTGAGTGATAAAATATAAATTATATTTAAGAAACCCGTAATAAATCTAATTTAAAAAAATTAAGACTTTCCTATTATTAGTAAAGTCAATGATTTTATATTTGTAATTTTGTTTGGTATTATTTTATTAAAAAGTGCATATTATACATATAATTATATTATGTCTTAAGTTATTGATGTCATCCAAAATGTTTTTATTTTTAATTTATGTATAGCATTATATATACCATGGTAAAAGTTTAAAGTTTATTAGAGATAATTACATCATTGAAAATAAAAAGAGTAAATTTGTTATAAATTATATTTAAGAAACCCGTAATAAATCTTATTTAAAAAATATTAAGACTTTTGTTATTATTAGTAAAGTCAATGATTTTATATTTGTAATTTTGTTTGGTATTATTTTATTAAAAAGTGCATATTATACATATAATTATATTATGTCTTAAGTTATTGATGTCATCCAAAATGTTTTTATTTTTATTTTATGTCTAGCATTATATATACCATGATAAAAATTTAAAGTTTATTAGAGATAATTACATCATTGAAAATAAAAAGAGTAAATTTGTATATTTCATCTTAAAATTTGATGGGAATTTACCATTTTTTACATACGAAATGCTTTATATAGTAATATAGATGCTCCTACTAAATATTATTTTATTTAACCCTTCTACTTAACTATAGATAATTATAATTTATTTTAACTTTAATGTATACTTTTCATTTATAATATTATTTAACTGATTTTCTATATCATAAAAGGACACATGACGTTTTTTGGGATGATCTCAATTATTTTTTTTCCGCCTAAATAAATATATATTATAACTGTTAATTGATATATATAACTAATATTTTTAATACTTAATAATAAATTAATAATATAAATAGATAGATGGATGACGTATGAAATTTTTATGTATTTGTTAGTTGTATGTTGATTATTGTATTATCTTTTAAGCCATATTCACATATAAATATATAAGTTATTAATATTATAATTATCCATAAGACATGGCCTCATATGATGACAAGTGTCCCTCAAATGGTTTCTTTTATTATATAGTATAGATTATATTATGCTTTATTACTTCTGCTGTTTTTATTAATTTTTTAAATTAAGAAATATAATCTGAAGGGGTGAAATAAGATAAATGGAAAAATGATCTTGTACTCACAGAATAGTAACACGTGACGCAACCAACTACTTATTTACTAGATAAAGATTTTTTTTTTATTTTATACTGTAGCCTTATCTGACCGGACTTTTTTTATTTTGTTTGTGTAAATATTAAAATTGTACAATTGGGTCCCTAAAAATTTCCCAAGTAGAGTTATATTTTTTATTTGTTTGGTTTGTAAAATTTACTTAGTATAAATTTAGATCACTTTTGTGCATAGAGATGTTGTACTTAATGCTTAGGGATGTTTTAAAAAAAATTGATTTTTTTTTTTACTTTTAACTTATAACTATTTACTTTTTTAACTTTTAACCAAAACTATTTGATTTTTTTACTTTTAACTTAATTTTTTTTGTGCAATTGAACCTCACAACGTTTTACTTTCAACTTTCGTCTCTTATACTTTTCATCTTTTGCAAATTCTTCATTTTACGTTTCGTTCTAAATTTTGCAAATTAACACAACGTAACATGTGTGTGTGGTTTAATGTTTTTACGTTTCGTTTTACGCTTCATACGTTCTAAATTTTGCGAGTTTATATGACACCGTTTTACACCCCCATCGCAACACGGGAGAACTTAATAGTAGTTTATTTGAATTTAAAACTAAGAATTTCTCTCAAAGAAAAGTGAAAATAAGAATTTCTATCAAATTTCTTTACTAGTTCACAATTTTTACAAAGTGAAGAATTTCAATCAATTTGGTATCTTTCAAGTCTACACCATTGCCACCACAATCGCATATAAAATAACTACCACTACAACAATAACAATCGCGGCTTGCATCGTCATTGTACCCATCACTATCGTTGCTGCCACAACCACCATACACAAACAACCACCACTGTCGTGTAGCCAATCCCCACCATTTTCTCCAACACCACAACCGTCGCCAACAGCCCAACACAATTGCCATCACAACTGAGGTCACCAACCCTACTACCACATCAAACTTTATAACAAACATACAAACCAAACATGATTATTTTGTCAATCGAGTTATTGGATTAAAAATTTGCTATAACATATTTTATTTCTTCTTAAATAGAATCACGCGTGATATTTTGTAATGGCCGGATAGAAGAAGTTATTTATCTACATAAATAGTAAAACTATATTAAATTAACGAGTAATTATCTACAACACATGTGTGTTTTCACATTGGTTATGCTAAAAATATTAATATTTATCCATTATAAATTATAAGTATGTTGATGCATAGAGTAGTTGTACTCTATGTTTAGGGAGATTTTCAAAAAAAAAATTGATATAATTACACTTTTAATCTAAAACTATTTTGGTTTTTTTACTTTTAACCCCAAAGCTTTTTATCTTTGTGAATTTAAGCTAAGAACTTTTTTACTTTCAACTTTGGTACCTTATACTTTTCATATTTCGCAAAAATTCGTTTTACGTTTTGTTCTAAATTTTACGAGTTAACACGACGCAACGTTCATGTGTGGTTCAACGTTTTTACATTTTTGTTTTATGCTTCGTTCTAAATTTTGCGAGTTAACATTACGCAACGTGCGTGTGTGGTTCAATGTTTTTATGGTCGTCTATTGTTTCCCGTTTGATAGGTTCATCGTGACGCATGAGTCCTAAATCGACTTTGTTATTATTTTCTATGTTTTATGTTTAGGTCTAATTTCTCTGCATTAACATGTCGCAACTTCAGTGTTAGTGGTCGCTAGCGGTGCTATAGCCTTGGTGCTATTTGTCACGGTTTTACGCACCCACCGCAACGCGGGGGGCTTAATACTAGTTATTATTCTTTTGTAATATTTGTAAGCAATGTCAAAGTATTTCAATTTTCAAACTTACAAATTTTAGAATCGTTCATAGTTGCTCACAGTTGGTGATTTGCCTATCAACCTAGACTAAAAATTTACAACATAAAAGGATGGTCTTCGCGACCTGCTCACATGGCCCATGCACAGCGGCCCATATTCTAAAAGCCCAAAAGTATTTAACATAAAGCCAAAAATCATTTTAAAGACACTTCTCTAAAGAAACCTGGCAACCCTGAAACCTCGTCTAAAGAAATTTCTCTAGGGCTGATCCATGGTCGAGCCGTATCATTGACCATGGTTCTTCAGTCTGTTACTTCTTAATCCTTTTAATATTACCTGTATGCCTTTTTTTTGCTTGTAACATTATTGGGATGGATTACGAACATATGATAATTTGTAAGTAAATATATAACAAATGTTATTTTATCATCATAAAAGGGTTGGATTATAATAATAATGGTCCATTTCATGCATTAACAAACATGTTTGATTTAGTAAAAGTTATCTAACATTGTTATTCACTACACCTTATAGTTTCCATTAACTCTCCATATATGTAAGGATGGCGTTAGAGCTGAGAGAGAGTGTGTACACATGTAAAATAACATTCAATGAAACCAGAGATACAAATAATAGCATGAAAAGTTTCAACCATATTAAGTTAAAAAGATAAGAGGACATCTCAAATACGAAGCACATCTAAAATACGCTGCAACTCATGGACAACATCTTCAATACTCATCCGTTGTGGCGGAGAATCCATAGAGCATGATACTCCAATCTGTATGATTGAAATCAAGCATTCCTCCATTTTCTTTGCCTTTGCTTCTGTACTTTGCTCAACAATTACACTACCATCAATAATGTCAATCACTTGGTCTGGAAATGATGTCGAAGCAAATTTATGTAAGCTGGGGTCTTCATTGAAGATGTCGTCTGTTGGCTTTTTCCCGGTCATCACCTCTAATAATAATATGCCAAAACTATAGACGTCCCCATTACTTGTCATCTCACTCCCAAGACCATACTCTGCCACTTATAAGCAACTACTTAAAACAAAGAAACAATTTACGCATATGTAAAGGCATATGGGGTATAAGAATCTTACCTGGAGGTGTATAACCAACTGTTCCTTTAACACCAGTTGAGTTGTTTTGGTTTGAAACTCTTCCAGGAAACCAAGCTATACCAAAGTCTCCAACATGGGCCACCATATCCTCATTAAGTAGAATGTTGCTAGGCTTCAAGTCACCATGAACAATGGTTTCTAGGCAATGACTGTGAAGAAAATTAACAGCAATTGCAACATCCATGAGGATACTTATTCTTTGAATAAGGTCTAGTCTAGATGTACTTGTACTTGAATGCAACCAATCATGTAAACTCCCATTGGGCATGAACTCATAGACCAAAGCTTTGAAATCATTGCCTTGATGGTCAACACTTGAACACGAAGTTATTATCTTCAAAAGATTACAGTGTCGAATACTTCGCCACGCTTCACACTCTCTCATAAAGCTTATGTGAGCTCCTTCATTAAGATGGAGAACTTTGACTGCAACATATCTATTATTAGAGGTTGTGTAACGGGGCGGCACATCACGGGAGAAGGGGCTATAGCGCCCCATAGCGCTGCCGAACAAAATTACGGCAGATGCTACGGGGGTTCAATTTTGGATTCCCGCGAGCTACATAGCGGCGTGACCCATTTTACCCAACTCACACACATATATATACATAGATATGTATGTATAATTGAATGGGTTATATAACCCCCTTACCACCACACTCTCTTGTGATATAAAGCCCCTCTCTTACGCGTTTCGCTACTTGTCGCGTCACACTCCACAAAGGGCTTTATGACTACACATGGCCTTAGCATCATCAAGGATTCCTTTGTAAACAAAGCTGTACCCACCTTGTCCAATCAAATTTGCTTCAGAGAAGCCATCGGTTGTCTTGAGAAGTTGGTTGTATGATAGTAATTTCCTTTTTGAGTTCTTGTACTTTAGTGGTTTTAACAATTTGTGTACAAAATAAAAGAGTTTAACGTCCCGAATACCTGAATTTTTAATTTATAACCTTTTGAGTGTAACACCCTAGTTACTATTTAGCGATTTTATATGTAAATACCAACAATTAGATGTGTAGTTAAGACTACACATACTATAAAAATACGGGTTTATTAAAACTTTTACAAATCATAAGTTATTCTACATAACGTGATCGGGTTCGTCGTTAAAAATTTACAACGAGGCAATGTGCGGAAGCATGTGTCTTTATCGTGTTCGGTTCTTCATTGAGCTTGATCGTCTTTCGGCATCCAAAATGTACCTACATTTCATAAACATGAAATGCTTTAGTCATACTAGGATTAAAACGTGTTTAAACGAGTCCGGTAACGAATATGAAAGGAGAAATCCCAACGTTAATCTCTTGATATCAAAACAAAAATTTCAACTTGGTCTCCACCGTAACTTACGGTGTCACCGTAAGTTACAGTGGCCACTGAAAGGATATTCCCCCATCGTAACTCAGGGGTTAACTACCGTAACAGTTTTAGCTCCACCGTAACTTACGGTGGACACCGTAAGTTACGGTGGCCCCTGCATCCAGCCTTTCCATTTCGCCGTTTTTGACACGAAGACTTTCGTATCTTTCAATCCGCTTGTCCGTTTGACCTACCGTTTCTTCCTACGTGATTGTAATTTGATTCTCCACCTTATGGAGTTAAAATCCAACATTTGATTTAACAAAATTTCAGACTTTTAAGTCTTCGGCTTATTACCCTTTTTACCAAACTTTGACCCGTTCGATTTTTATCAAACAAACAAGTTTGTTTGATCCTTATTTCTCATAACCCATTAAATTCAATGATGTCTAACATATTTGGTTCCAATTACAGATTCATATACCTTCCTAAACCTATTTTCACTCATATGCTTATTTTGACCCGTTAAGGGTATTTAAGCATATTTTAAGCACCAATTGCTTTCATTCGTTTCTAAATACATATGCCCACATTTCTTATCAAATGATCTCCCACCACAACTATATTTGTGGTGGATTCAATGTGGTGATTTATATATTCCAAATGTTACCCTTCAAATCGTTATTTTACGGCAAAGACTCTTTATAGAGTCATTTGACCAATAATTTACATCTTTCGCTTTTATACTTATTCTAAGTATTGACTTGATTATAAAACTCGTTTTCAAGCGACTCTAAGGGTTGTTTGCTTAATTTTACTTACAAGGGCGTTTTGGTCACTTTTAACCCTCCTTTTACGACGAAGGGCTTGCTTAAGCCAAGCACGCCCAAAAATCTCATTTTTAACCAAATCTTGTTTTCAAAACACTCTGTCTATAATTTAAATCCTTCGGTTTACCTTTTAAGGTAACCGAATGTCCCTTTTTACTTTGCCTAACTCTCATAGATCTCCAAGTTCTATATGAGGAGTTGATCTATTATACATACCTGGCCCGGATCAACTTATTAACCCGGTTTTAATACCTTGCTTTATATTCGCTAATTAAGAACGATGCGAATATCCATTGGATATCTATTCCTGTAAGCATATAACTCGACAAAAGAATCATTAGTCTATATAGTCAAAAGGTGTTGTCTACACCTTTTGACCCGTTTGGCCGAATTGACCGTTTATCTTTGCGAGGTGATATTTATTATCATCTCCTCTACATGACCCGTTCCGTTTAACACCGTACGGTCATTTTAACTTATAAACCGTTTATTACTTTCGACATAATATGACTGAATTATCGATTTACTTCTTTTTAACCATTATTACGATTTCTTTCATCTTTGATTATCTTGTTCCGTTCGACTACACGACGGAACATCATATTTCAATTGTTTAGATATCTCATTCGTAATTTATATGATGAGAAAATATTCCACAATTTAAGACTAGTGTAAGCTATACTTACCTTGCATCCCGAATACGTTTTTCCTTTATGCTTGACTCGTTCGACCCGCTTTCTCCCCAAGCTTCACCTAGCTTGTTAAGCGCCAACTATCATTCATTATTCACAAGGTTGTTAGATTAGTCACCCCAAATCATGACTTTCACACCTTATGATTCTTTGACTATTTTTCTCTTTAAACTCAATAATAAATCATGAGTTTAACCCTTGTGTCAAGACGCACTTCTAATCAATTATGAACTCTTAACAAAATCCCTATTTTGTTCAAGTAGTCATTCATACGAGTTAGTATGGCGTTTATAAACACCAATACTACATTAATTTCATCAAATCAACTAAACCCATTTCATAGCAATTATGATTCATGTACTCAAACACCTAAATGGTTCAAGTAGCATACTTTTATTATCTAATATGAGGTTTCTAATCGCAATTTAGACACTAACATCATCATATCATAAAAACCCATCTCTATCATGTATGAACAAGTACTCAATCATGTAAATTTGTTCAAGTACTTTGTTTCTACTATCAACTATGATGATTTCTAGCACAATTATATCATCATCTTCATTATCTAGCTATAACCCACTTAGCACATACAAGGGAAATCATCAATTCCCTAGTTTTCAACACTAGTTCATCAAATTGTTAACTAGGGTTGTTCCTACACATAGATTTCTTCACAACTACACTCATGGATTCATCATCCATTCCCAAATTGTGATTTTGAGTGTTCATCATAACTTCAAGACATCACCAAATTACAAAATTTAACATACCTTACGATCCCTTTGACTTGGTGACCATTTATACGCGTTCATGCATTGATTTGGGGCTTGATTCGAGCTCCAATTTGGTGAATTTGTTGATTTTAGGGTTTGAGCTCTCTTGGTCGCTCCTGATGATCGATCCACACACACAAAGTGTGTGTGGTGTGTGTGTTTTTTTTATTAATAGAACTTGTTCCCTTTTTGACGATTTTGGTCCCTCAAGTTTTGTTAACTAGTAAGTAGGCTACAACCTACTTATTTTAACAATACTTTGTTTTGTTAACTAGGTTAAACTTTGCTAGTTTAACTTAGTGAGTTCGGGGTAGTCATAACCCGTTTTATTTTAAGTCCCGTTAGCTCGGGCCTTCTATATACTTTGTTTTCCTCAAAGTATTTATCCTCTTTTAATTAACATCAAATTTATTTATTTAAATCCTAATATTAACCGGGTTAATTTTTACCACTAACGGTATTTTACCCGTCGTCACTAGTAACGTGGTTTAATTACCAAACCCATTTTTGGGGTGTTACATTGAGTCCAAATTACTAACTAACCCTGTTAATTTTCTCAATTACTTTTTTTTAAATCACCAAAATACCCTTTTAAAAAATAAAAATAAGACAACCACCAATTTCAGTGATATTCACGAACCTACGTGTGAGAAATATCTTCATTTTCATTATATATACTAGTATCAAGCCCCTGCGTTGCAGCGGTTGTCATAAAAGTGTGTTAAGTAGTAGCAATACTATACCATTGTCAGCGACCACCAACACCGGAAAAGCTCGTAAAAACAAAATAAATAAAAACGGGAAGAAAATAAGGTCGAGCGAGAAGCAGACGTAAAATCTTTGAATCACGCACGCTTGTTGCTCAGAAATTAAACCAAAACTTAAAACATAGAAAAAAATAACTAAGTGCATCCAGGACCCGTGTGTTGGACAAACTTGTCAAACGCAGAAAAATAGATGTGACGCGACGGGCCAGTCAGACGGGAAAAAACATACGAAAAAATGTTGAACCCCACACGCACGCACGTTGCGGTGCGTTAACTCACAAAATTTAGAACGAAACGAAAAACTTGGGAAAGATGAAAATTACGGTTGACCAAAATTGAAAATAAAAAGAGATGAGACTAAATTGCAAAATATGAAAAACTTTGGGTTAAAAGTAAAAAACAAAGGGACTAAATTGCAAAATTGAAGTTATTTATTAATATTAGATAAAGATTAGGATAAAAATAAGCGATATCTATATATTGGTCATTAACTAATATTAATATCAAAAGAAATTTATTAAATAAATATAAATAAAATTTATGAGGTTGAAGGAGAGAATGCCATGTGGCATTCTTTGAAGTCTTTTATTATAAGTTAGATATCCTTTGATAGCTGAAAAAAACATTAGCAAACCCACTGCAGGCATTAGAGACACCATATAATAAATTAACATGTCAAGTGGCAGGGGGCTGGAAATTTTCTCGGGGGACGCCAAGCCAAACTCTAATGCACCAAGCGTGGGCCCGGTTAAGATAGTCTTGGTTGCGGGAGTGGGGCGATGGTAGCTACCGATTTATAGGTAGTAGCGGCCTTGCCGTCTGTTGTTAAACTCGCCGTCCAAATATATATATATAATAAATTAACAATACATAAGATAAACTATAAATGATAGCCTCAACTTACAGTCAGATAATTCGCGAGGTTCAGCATATGCATATGTTGAAACTAAGACAAAAGCATCTCGATAATTCGCACTTAGATATAATCCCAACAATACAAAATTAAACTACTTGGTTTATTACAAGACAATAATCATACAAAAGCAACTCGATAATTCCCACTTAGATATAATCCCAACAATACAAAATTAAACTACTTGGTTTATTACAAGACAATAATCATACATTTATGTCACCTCGAATTAAAATCACAAAATAAACGTGTTTGACAGAGTAAAAACTTTTTGACAACGTCACACACCACTCCTTGTTGCAGTTACACCATGGGGTTAAACACTTAAACCTGAATGAGTGTGTATACATGTAAAATAAGATTCAATGAAATCAGAGATGCAAATAATCCACGCGAACAGTTCTAACATGTTAAGTAAAATGAGAGAAGAGTGCACCTCAAATACTTTGAAGAACATCCAGAATATGCTGCAATTCATGGACAACATGTTCCATACTCATCCGCTGTGCGGGAGAATCCATAGAGCATGATACTCCAATATGTATTGTTGAAACCAAACATTCCTCCATTTTCTTTGCTTTTACTTCTGTACTTTGCTCAACAATTGCATCATCATCAATAATATTGACCACTTGGTCTGGCAATGACATTAATGCACATTTATGTAGGCTAAGGTCTTCATTGAAGATGTCGTCTGTTGGCTTTTTCCCGGTCATCACCTCCAATACTAATATTCCAAAACTATAGACATCCCCACTACTTGTCATCTCACTCCCAAGACCATACTCTGCCACATGTAAGCAATTACTTTAATAAAAAAAAAAACTATAAGACTGTAAAGCAAATATAAGGGCATGCTGGAGTATATAAATTTTACCTGGAGGTGCATATCCAATGGTTCCTTTAACCCCAGTTGAGTTGTCGTTAGAATCTGTTCCAAGGATTTGAGATAAACCGAAGTCTCCAACATGGGCCACCGTATCATCATCGAGTAGAATATTGCTAGGCTTTAAGTCACCGTGAGAAATGGTTATTGGGCAGTGATTGTGAAGATAATTAACTGCAGTTGCAACATCGATAAGAATATTTATTCTTTGAAGAAGGCTGAGTCTATGTGTACTTGTGCTTGAATGTAACCAATCATGTAAACTCCCATTGGGCATGAACTCGTAAACCAAAGCCTTGAAATCGTTGCCTTCAAAGTCAACACTTGAACATGAAGTTATTATTTTCAACAAATTCCGGTGCCGGATACTTCGCCATACTTCACACTCTCTCAAAAAGCTTTTGCAAGCTCCATGATTTTGGCGATGGAGAACTTTCACTGCAACAGATATATCGTTGCCATCATCATCATTAAGGGTACCTTTGTAAACAGAGCTGAACCCACCTTGTCCAATCAAATTCGCTTCAGAGAAGCCATCAGTAGCCTTGAGAAGTTGATGGTAAGAGACTTTCAAGAACAACCCTTTCCTTGATAATTGAGACATTAGGGTGTTGCCTTTTTTCTTAATCCAACAATACACAAAGCATAATGTGGAGAAGATTGCGAATGCACTCAAAATGACTATAATGAACAAAGGAAACCTTTTTTTTGGTTTCTTGATCTCCTTGCATTTGGGTAACCCAAGTTCAACCAAGCCGCCACAAAGTCTACTATTCCCCAAAATCGAGAACTTACTTCTATTGGCAAACACTCCTAGCACTGGCACTTTGCCCACAAAATCGTTATAGCTTAGGTCTATATATTCTAACAAAAACCGTTCTAAGAATTGTGGAATTTGACCCGATAAATTATTATGAGAAAAATTGAGCCACTCCACTCCTTTTAAAGAACTTAATGATTGTGGTATCTCACCATCAAATAAGTTGTCATTGAGGAGTAATAATAGAAGGCTAGTGCAACTCCCAAGGCTACTAGGAATATTACCAGATAGATTATTATAAGATACATCCAGATAATTCAACATCTTGAGGTCTCCAACATATGCTGGGAGTGAACCAGAAAGGCTGTTTTGAGAAAGATCTAACCATATGGTTAGAGATGGAAGTTGAAGAATTTGTTTAGGTATTTTACCGACGAGTGTATTGTTATAAAGGTCCATATAGGATAAACGATGACAATTTCCCAAGCTAGATGGTATATGCCCTTCTAGTCTATTGGTATGTAGATCAAGTCTAATCAACATCGATAAGTTCCCGACGGCATCTGGAATCAAACCTGCTAATTGATTATCGTTCATCGTAAGAACTCCTAGATTTTGAAGCTTACCAATGGTAAATGGGATTTTTCCAGTGAATCTGTTACCACTTAAATGTAAATTGGTCAGGCCAACTAGATTACCGATACTTAAAGGAAGGTTCCCATGCAACTGATTGCTTGCTAAATTCAGGAACCAGAGATGCTCTGAAAGATTACCTATTGATATTGGGAGCACTACCTGAAAGTTGCAATTACCAAGATCCAACTTTTCTAATCTGCTGCAGTTTTTCAAAGAATCAATAAACTTCATTTCATCAGCTTCTCCATGTCCGCCAAGTTTGTTTTTGTATAAGGATATTGCATAAATATCTTTTAGTTCTGAAAAGTCAATTGTCAACTTCCCATTAAAATCGTTTTTGCCCATTTCAAGAAGTTGTAATTTCGAACAGTTAGATATAGAGGGTGGAATAAGTCCAGTCAGATTGTTATTTCTTATTTGAAGTCTGACAAGCTGAGGGAGCATTGTACCCATGGCTAGAGGAAGACTACCAGTAAGTTGATTCTCAGATAAAGAAAACCCAGTAAGGAGTGAGAGGTTAAAAATGGAATGAGGGATGGAGCCATGTAAGTTACAATCACCGGCGTAAAATCCTCTTAAGTTTTTCCAACGACTTAAGGTGTCTGGAATGCTCCGACCAAACGGATTCCCGCGAATAGAGAATACTTCCATTGATGAGATATTCCCCAAAAATGGTGGGATTCCACCTGTTAAATCATTATCCTCAAGTACAATATGAGCAAGTTCAGAAAGAAAACTTATCTCTTGGGGTATACTTCCAACTAGCTTATTAGACCAAAGAGAGAGCGTTTTAAGTTTAGAACACGCAGACAAATTAGTTGGAATGACTCCGCTGAATTTGTTGTCACCAAGATAGAGGACGCGTAGCCTGGAAAGATGACCAAGTTCATGAGGGATACTTCCATGAAAGCTGTTCTTCCTGAGATTAAGCTGGCGAAGGAAGCTTAGGTTTCCCACATGAGGAGACAAAGAGCCTACCAGTCCTTGCGACTCTAGTTGTATAACAGTCACTCTTTTATGCCGCTTCCCACACGTGACACCAATCCAATCACAGAAATGAATGGAAGAGTTCCATGAGGTTAGAGATCTGTTTGGATCATGGGTAATCATCGACTTAAACGACAACAAAGCCTGATGATCAGTCTCATTTCCACCATAGGAAGTAGAGATGGTTGGTGTGGTAAGAAATATTACAACAAGAGAATAAAGTAGGAATGCCATTCTAAAAGAAGAAGAGAAGCAAAGTTTTGGTTGCCTTGAATATCAACTTCCAAATGAGGGTGATTGTAAACCTTTAAAAAAGCTTTAAAATGATTACATATTTTAATCATTTCCACTAAAAAAGAATAAAGTAGGTGAAGCTGCATCGGATGTGAATGATTACATATTTTTTTGTTAACGGAAAAATTGGACCACTGACGGACCACTGGAGAATATCATCGTGTCATTAGCGGAGCCTCCCGATCATATCCATCTCCAATTCAGGTGGAAATCGAACCCAGGACCTATTGGTCCAAAGCCTTATCCCACCTCTAAGATGCCACGAGGTTATAAAGCCATGGACACATATTTTAATCAGTTCCACTAAAAAAGCTTCGTCATGTTTTAGTTTCTCATTAACACAATAAAATGTTTGAACTTTAACATTAATAGATACAAAATTTAGAAAAAAAAAATCGAATTAAGGGATTAGAAAAGGATTTAAAATCCCAATTAACATACTTTGTTGAAGAAACTGTCAGTGTTGGCGTTTATCATTAATCAATTTTTGGTTTGCAATTTTACTCGAGTGTACAAAAAACTATTGAACCTATTTCAAGGCCACACCCCTAAAATCTTAATCTCACACCCTTACATGTATACTGACCATATAGAGTTATACAGGTCGTATAACTGATTGTTGCACACAAAAAAAATATCAGGGAATGTTTTTTTCTCCATGTATACGGTCCGTATAACTTTATACGACCCGTATAGAATGTTATACGACCTATATAATGTTATATGACTCAACCCACATATAATGTTATACGACCCGTATAGAATGTTATACGGCCTAATATTTTCTCTATGTATATGAGCCGTATAACATTACTAGTAAGGAACCCGCGCGATGCGGCGGGCGACGACATTTTATAACGCGAAACTCATTTCTTGTTAGCTTATCAATTAAGTTATTACATCACGAAGGTTGACATCTAGCCAACTATACAAATTAACCACATTAAATTTAGAACTACATTTAACCCAAAGAAACGAGTTCATCTTAATCTCCTCAACGACCTTTGCAACTGAAATGCTGCAACCTTCGAATTCTTTGGCGTTTCTCGCTTTCCAGATTGCCACGATGTTGTCATGAAGACTACACTGACCACTTTCTTCCAATCTCTTGACCCGTTCAGATTCTGCAAAAGATCTCAGGCCGTGTTGCATGAAAACTCCCCATGGGGAATGGGGATTTTAAGCCACACTAAAACTTGCCACCACAACCATACATGAAGCCACCATGTGATCAACAGATTCTTCACTTAAGCTGCACCTCCCACAAAGACCATTATGAATCCGTACACCCCTCACGGCTAGCTCCTTTTTTACCGGAATCTGATTTAACTACGCTCGCCACATTAAGAAGTTTATTTTTGGGGAGCCCAACTGTTCCACAAAGGCCAACTGCCACCATTATCTTCGTTATTCGCTGTCGCTATCAAATTTTGAACAACAGCCACGGACAACTCATCACCCAAAGGGTTATTCCAAACCCACCTGTCTTTATTTGAGTTTATAACAATTTGATCCAGCAGATTCCAAATAAATTACATGAGATGATTGTTATGAGCCCTGCTCCAAAACACAAATTTACTTTTTTAAAGGCAATATTAAAATTGACTTGCCTGTCAGGTTAGTCAGTTGCTTCTAGTTATTACACTTGACTAACAATTTGAACTTTGATACACTAATGTTTCAATTTTTTTATACTATAGACCCAACCCCATGATTACATCTCAGAAACAAACAGAAAACATATATTTGGAGAACAAAAATCTTGAAATTCGACATCCTAACAAGTATAATTATTAACTCACTAACCTTTTAACTTAGATGAATGTAGCATGAGAGATAATCCAGCCATGGCCCATGGGTAATGGTATACAGTAACATCATGGCAACCTATCATATGTAAATACTGTTGTCCTGCCCAAGACAAACAGAACCAGAGACAGATCGATGAAGAAGATTGAGCTTATCAAACTTTGATCCACGGTCTGACCATACAAAGTAATCCCTCCAAGGTTGTTTAGAAGATATAACACCGCACTGGTCGTGACTGCTGGAACAGGATGGCCGACTTCTCTTTTCTCTGTTCTCGATTCACTCTCCTCCCAAACCAACAACTCCATCACCCTCGGACCAACACCACCCACAAATACCTTTCACCGGCCACCTTCTTCACCACCGTTTACATCCCACCCCACTGCAACTCCTACCACCATCATCAAACACTTCCGTATTCTTTCTGGGAATTGTTGCTCAAAATAGGTTATATAAGTACTACATAACAAAATTTCATTTATACGCCAACTTTATATAAATTCAATAATTATATATGACACCACTTTAAATCTATTTAATCCAACCTACATATTTGGTAAATACCACTACAAAACAAAATCACTTACATATTCCTAGTTTTTAAATAGCACTACATATCAAAATAACTTACATGAAGAGCGGCTTCTTTGTTTCCCTTTTGATATATCTTCCTATAAATGCTCTTGCTTCCTGTATAACAAAAATCACATGTAATTAAAAAAAGATTAAAAAAATATAATTATGTACTACATTGCTATCTAAGAAAAGTGATTAGATGTGCATTTATATTGAAGTTTCATAATCAGTTAATCAGCATAATCATAACCATAGTCACTTTATCCAAACACTAAAAACTAATTATTATTATTAATATATAAACACAATTATATAATTTATAAAATATTATCACAACTTTTAAGATACACAAGCTGTGAATCATTGATAATGCACATGGAACAGTTATAAGATCCATAACTTGAACAATTTAACATGTTGTAGAATTTAGATATTCAAACTTCATAAAAAATAATGAGAAATGAACAAAAGGGTTCGAAAAATGGACCTCATAATTGATGGAACCACTTTCACAAAGCCATAATTCTGCTTCAATACTACCACTATCTGGTTTCTTAACGTGTTCACCAACCACGTGTTAATCTCATTTGCGCTTTGTGATTGTTTGTTACCGGGCCACAGGCACTACAAGATCTTTCCAAGGAGGCATAAAAAAAAAAAAAAAAAAAAACCCTTCCATTCAACTCTGAATCTCAAGTGTTTTAGGAAGTGTTGACAACTCTACTGCTAGCATCTCCGTTAACTCATGGTTAGTCCCATGATACGTCTCATCTATAGAAACAAATCAACTCACATGTCATCATGAAGGTTAATATTTACAACACATTTTAAAAATTAAATGAGAAATACTTACTGCGGATGGTACTAAAATATTGTCCCTGTGTAAAAGAAAAAGTTAAGTATTACAATAACCATATGTAGAAGCAACCTGTGGTCTCTTGAAAGCTAAAAGCTAGTTCACTTGAGTAGTAAAACCCCTCCATGAAATTATTATTGTGTCTGAATAATGAAACATACTATACTAATAAAAAAAAGTCTATAAAAACTACAAAACAATTAGACCACTTAAAAGGTTTTATGAATTCAGAAGATCGCATTACCAAGCTAATTGTAACTATGTAGATTAACAGAGAATCACGAGTATCAAAATCACCTCAAATGCTCACACAGGCATTTCATCGAGCATGTGGTATGCACGCAGTAGATCCGCTGTAGCAGGATCAACTTTTAAATCATTTCATCCCTAAAACACATATTAACAATAACCATCTTCCAGAGCATTATTTCAGTACAAATAAATACAAGTTTTGCAAGAATCATGGTAAAATGAAAAATTGGAAGTCTAAAATTACTCCTAATGTTAAACCTAGATATCTATTTATCAATTTAAATATAAGAAGTACCATAATAAAAGGGGGTTTTACATATTACCTCCATTAAAAGAACCCTGTGAACATCTTGATGAAGCAAACACTTACTGCAATGTACTTGATAAACACATTTAACCTTATAAATTGAGTAACTGATTTAACAAAACCAACACAAATATGAGCTCGTAAAAGAAACCCAAAATAAACAGATCATTTGATGAAAAGAAAAATTAGTGTTTGAAACCAAGCGTGGTGACGAAAGACTACCCTGTATGTTGCTGATGTTGTCGTGGTGGTGGCTATGCCACTGTAGACCGGTCGTCGGAACCGCCGATCGGATCCTCATATTCTTTCTTTCTGCATTTGTAGCTCCATCTCTCTCTCCAACTCTCTCTTTTTCTCTAATCAGTATAGGTATTATAGAGTAGAGGGGCGATGGAAACCGTCGGAAGGCGACGCGTCATTTGCAATTGAAGACCAAAGACTCGGCAGGCGATTGGGTATCCATGGGGAAAATAGGGAGGCCGGTGTGTTAGGGAAAAGGGCAGAAATGAAAGAAAAATGACAAAAATCAGGGATTTTAACTAACTTTTCATATGCCATCTTAAAATTTCAAAGGAAATTACTTTTTTGGACATGGGAGATGCTTATTATAGGTCTATAGATACGAGCCATATAATATTATACAGCCAAATATTTGTCATGTTAAATTATTCAATACAGTCCATATAACGTTGTACGACCCGTATACAGGGCGTGAAACTAAGATTTTAAGGTGTATGATTGTTAGGACCCGAAAAAATATTATAGCCCTTTAGGTTTAGAAGATCTCAATCTTAATATCTACCATCAATATTATCACCCTCAATGATTAAAAAAAACAAAAAGAAAAAAAGTATTACCCTCAATGATTAAAAAAAAGAGAAAAAAAAAAAGAAAAAGAAAAGAAAATGAAGAACTTTACATACAAAAATACTTAGGTATTTGCCTATATTTTGAAAACTGTAGTGGGGAAAAGCAAAAAGTCAAGAAGTTGTCTGGCGCAAACATACGATGGAAATTGATATATATAATAAAGGCGACCCATTTATACGGTCCGTATAACATTATACGACCCGTATAGAATGTTATACGACCTATATAATGTTATATGACTCAACCCACATATAATGTTATACGACCCGTATAGAATGTTATACGGCCTAATATTTTCTCTATGTATATGAGCCGTATAACATTATACGAGCCATATAATATTATACAGCCAAATATTTGTCATGTTAAATTATTCAATACAGTCCATATAATGTTGTACGACCCGTATACAGGGCGTGAAACTAAGATTTTAAGGTGTATGATTGTTAGGACCCGAAAAAATATTATAGCCCTTTAGGTTTAGAAGATCTCAATCTTAATATCTACCATCAATATTATCACCCTCAATGATTAAAAAAAACAAAAAGAAAAAAAGTATTACCCTCAATGATTAAAAAAAAGAGAAAAAAAAAAAAGAAAAAGAAAAGAAAATGAAGAACTTTACATACAAAAATACTTAGGTATTTGCCTATATTTTGAAAACTGTAGTGGGGAAAAGCAAAAAGTCAAGAAGTTGTCTAGCGCAAACATACGATGGAAATTGATATATATAATAAAGGCGACCCATTTCTTTTTGTCATGAAAGAAAGGATTGGAATAAATCCAGTTTTTATTTTCAATTTAAAGTTTTATTAATATTTCTTTAATACATTGTAACATACTAGGGGAAGGTTCAAATGAAAACCACTAGTTATTGCGAAAACTCGAAAACTAATTAAAAAAAGCCAAAAAAACATGCCAAATTTTTTTTTCATACTAACACCCCAAAAACGGGTTTGTTAATTATACTGAATTAACAAAAAATAAACGGGTAAAATCCCGTTGGTGGTAAAAGTAAACCCGGTGAATATTAGGATTTAAATAAATAAACCTAATATTTAATGGAAAGCGAATAAAAGCTTTTGAGGAAATGAGGATTATAAGAGGCCCGATTTAACGGGACTTAAAATAAAACAGGTAGTATCTCCCCGAATCCGCTTAGTAAACTAGGAATGTTTAACCTAGTTAAAAAGGGGTAAATATTATTGAAAATAAGTAGGTTGTGACCTATTTAATAACTAACCAAACATGAGGGACTAAAAGTAGGCAACTAGAGAAGTGTTTTTAATTAAAACTATATAAAAAAAAAGAAAATCAAAACATACACATGTGTGTGTGCGTATGATCGACCAGGAGAATAAAGTAGGAATGCCATTCAAAAAAAAAGATGAGAAGCAAACCATTGGTTGCTTTAGGTTCATTTTTTGAACTTATAAGAGTTAAATGTCTGGTTGGTCCATGTGGTTTTCAATTATTGCAGACTTGGTCTCAGTGGTTTATTAATTATAGAGTTGATCGCAGTTGTTGCAAATTTTGTACTTGGGTGATCCTTATCACTAACTTATATTAATCTTCTCAGTTAAATGTATGCGAAATGACTAGATTGTCACTGAACAATAAAAAATAAAGACGACCCACCCTCATCTTCTTCCTCACCTCTTTCTCTAAAACCCACCATCATAGGGCCCACCCTCATCTTCTCCGATCACCAATCACCACCGTCATCTCCCCACCCCAGCCCTCAATTTTTGACAAACCACAGACGGGAATAACAGAGAAACAATAAGATAAAATTGATTTTTACCTTTGACCCCCCTGTTCTAAACAAACTTATGGAGAATGTTGTGTCATTATTTAAATTAACTCAAATTATATTTCACATATATTGATGTGATAGGGTACCGAAATCAGCGGCACCTTGGGTGTCTTGTGGGACCATAGAACTTTGAGAATGGGGGTGCTGGTTTCACCGAACATACCAAAGAATTTTCAGATCTTGCAGGTTTCTTTTTTTACTTTTCTTTTTAACAAATCTTTGCTTTATATCGTTAATCAAGGAAGAAGATGGACCAGCTTTATATGTGGTGGCGTGAGTGGTGGTTTGTCAAAAATTGGGGCTGGGTGGGGAGATGACCGTGTTGTTTGGTGATTGGAGAAGATAAAGATGGGCCCTATGGTGGTGGGGTTTAGAGAAAGTGGGGAGGAAGAAGATGTGCTTGGGCCATCTTTATTTTATTTTTAGGCGGCATTCTAGTCGTTTCGTGTACATTTAATTAAGAAAATTAACATGAGTTACTGATAAGGATCATCTGAGTATAAAATTTGCAACCACTGGGACAAACACTGTAATTAGTAAACCACTGGAACCAAGTCTACAATATTTGCAAACCACATAAACCAACCATGTATTTAACTCAACTTATAAATATTAGGGTGGAGGGTTTCAGCACATAACATATTATTATGTATAGCTAAGTACTAACTAATAAATTTAATATATTATATTACATTATGCTTTATTACTTCTGTTTTTTTTTTAATTAATTTTTTAAATTAAGAAATATAATCTAAGGGGTGAAATAAGATAAATGGAAAAAAGATCTTGTACTTGTACTCACAGAATAGTAATACGTGACGCATCCAAATACCTGCTTACTAGATAAAGATTTTTTTTTTTTTATTTTATGTAGCCTTACCTGACCGGACTTTTTTTTGTTTGTGTAAAAATTAAAATTGTATAATTGGGTCCCTAAAACTTGGTAAATTTCCCAAGTATATTTATATTTTTGAGTTAATTGTCAAAATTGTCCCTAAGGTTTGGGCATGTTTATCATTTTCGTTCGAGATGACCTTTTTTTTTGTACCAAATAGCCCCCCACGTTTGTATTTTTTTTTCATTTTCATCCAAATGCCTAACTGGGTTAGAAACAAACGAGGTTTTTATTTTTATTTTTATTTTTTTTGAAATTTCACAAGTACAGGGCCTGAAATGTAATTTCTTTTTAAATTCTAACTTTATAAAAGTAAAGATTTACATGTAAAACAAATTGTAGAATTATATAAAATAATTGTGGGCAGAAAATAAAATACTTAATTAATATCCATTGGCGATACTCCTTGTTCATAGCTTGAAGGCTTAAATAAGCCATGAATAGACACTTTGCAACTTTATAATTCAACTCGATCATATTAATAATTAATGAAAATTTGTTTAGACCTGCTTAAATCTAACACTCGTAATGAAGATGGCTTTAGATCTAACACTCATTACAGAGATTCCGATTGAAATCATAAAGTTTCCGTTCTAATTTCCGACGAACCGTGCGGTGGATTCAAAACATATGTTTAATTTGAAAACTGTTAAACCACAATGGAGTGTTGTAAGTCAAAAAATCAAAATTCATGCTCTTTTTTTCTAAGTAGAGTGAATACATTAACTAACAAAAATTTACATGGGATATAGTTTTTCTATATGGAGAAACAAAGTTCATGTACACATGTGATGCTCCTGCAGTTTTGATCATGGTTGGTACAGCAACAATTACTTGTTTCTAGTGAACAATATATCATCAGATTTCTTATTAGTTTGGGTTGCTTTTGTCACCAAAAAACACTTCTTTCTTGCATGTGTTATTTACACCAATTTATGTTTTTAGGTGTACAGGCCCGATGATACTGTAAACATTGGGTATGTAATTCCAACAACAGTCGTGTCTCATTTCCTAGATGATTATGAGAGAAATGGGAAGTAATTCCAACAACCGTCGTGCATCACAGCAGAGATGAGAGAATATTTCTTTTACTGATTACACCTTATTTTTTGTCCAAAATTGTTTTATATAATTCTACAATTTGTTTTCCATGTAAATCTTTACTTTTATAAAGTTGGAGTGTAAAAATAAATTACATTTCAGGCCCTGTACTTGCAAAATTTAAAAAAAAAAACCTCATCAAACGGTTGTTTCTAACCTAGTTAGGCATTTGGATGAAAATGGCAAAAAGTTACAAACGTAGGGGCTATTTGGTACAAAAAATCATTTTGGACGAAAATGACAAACATGCCCAAACCTCAGGGACGATTTGGGCAATTAACTCTATATTTTTTATTTGTTTGGTTTGAAAAATTTACATAGTATAAATTTAGAACACTTTTGTGCATAGAGAGATGTTGTACTTAATGGTTAGCATTCACATTCTATCCATCAAAAAATGTGAGGGGAAGTTTTTATATTATAAAGGGTATAAAAAGTGGTTGTGAGTGGAGGAGAGAGAAAATGTTACTGTTCATCTGTATATTTGGGGGACACTGTTCACCCAGTATAATTTTTTTAATATATATTGAAAGTGGTTGTGAGTGAAGGAGAGAGAAAAATGTGATGATAATATTATTTAATTGAAAAGGAGAGAGAAAAAGTATTTGTTTTTAGTGGAAATATATTGATATAGGAGTTGTTTTTAGTGGAATGTATGTATAATTTGATGGTTTGGATGTGAATGCTCAAAATGTTTTAATTTTTTTTTTTTTACTTTTAATTCAAAACTATTTACTTTTTAACTTTTATCCCAAACTATTTGATTTTTTACTTTTAGCTTAAAAGTTTTCATTTTCTGCAATTGAACCTCACAACATTTTACTTTCAACTTTCATCTCCTATACTTTTCATCTTTTGCAAATTCTTCGTTTTATGTTTCATTCTAAATTTTGCAAATTAACACAACGTAACATGTGGGTGTGGTTCAATGTTTTCACGTTTCGTTTTACGTTTCATACGTTCTAAATTTTGCGAGTTTATGTGGCACGACGTGCTTGTGTGATTCAACATTTTTACGTCGTTTCTTTTCTATATTTTATGGTTCGGTCTAATATATATGCATTAACACGCCGCAATTTCAGTGTTGGTGGTCGCTGACGATAATGTTGCATTGGTGCTATTTGACACTGTTTTACGTCCCCACTGCAACGTGCGGGAGCTTAATAGTAGTTTATTTGAATTTAAAACTAAGAATTTCTCTCAAAGAAAAGTGAAAATAAGAATTTCTCTCAAATTTCTTTACTATTTTTACAACGTGCAGGAGCTTAATAGTAGTTTATATTATATTATATTATATTATGCTTTATTACTTCTGCTTTTTTTATTAATTTTTTAAAAGGGAAATTGGCCTGTAATAATCCTACCTAAACCTTATTGGCTATTAATAATCCCACCTCAGAATATTCCCCCCACCAGTCCCACCTTTCGCATATTTTTCCTACAATTGTCCCCCGTTAAAAAAAACTTAACGCCTAAGCTTTTTTTCCAAATTACAAACAGATTTTTTAGGGCTTTTGTTCAGAACGATGATACGAGTCTATTGATGTAAAACTTACTTCGAAATGGTGCTCCAAATGACTTGATTTTGGTTAATTGGAAATTTAAACACCCGAATTGAAGCGTCGTTTTCATCGTTTTGAGCACTGTTTCGAGGCAAGTTTTACATCAATGGACTCGTATCGTCGTTCAAATATAAAGCCCTAATAAATTTGTTTGTAATTTGGAAAAAAGCTTAACTCCGTTAAGTTTTTTTTTAACAGGGGACCATTGTAGGAAAAATAGGTGAAAGGTGAGACTGGTGAGAGGAATATTCTGAGGTGGGATTATTAATGGTCAATAAGGTATAGATGAGATTATTACATGCCAATTTCCCTTTTTAAAATTAGAGTAAATTACAAGTTTTGTCCTTTATGTTTACACTAAATTGCAGGCGCTGTCCTTTACCTTTAAAATTGATGACTTTTGTCCTTAATGTTTCAAAATCTTGCACGGTATGTTCTTTGAGCCTAACCCAGTTAATTTTTTTTGTTAAATTTGGTCACCCAGGGTTATTTTAGTCTTTTTACCCCATTTAATGAATATCATTTTAATAAATAAAACAAAATAATATATAACTCTACCTTCTTCAACATCAATCACCTACAACACCCCTAAGAACACCTCCCACCACCGCCTAACCCACCTTCACCATCCAGAACCCACCACTCCGGCCACCACCTGCAACACCCCTAACACCACCTCCACCACCGCAAACTCACCTTCACCATCCATAACCCACCACCGTACACCTCCTTCACCGCCACCCATCATCACCATCGCACCCACCCACCACGTTTTTGCCCTTACAAGATGCCAATTCAATCCCTTTGACCAACCTTTGTCTATAAATACTCACTCCTCATCCTTCAATTTACCCACTTCCAAAATTTCAATTCGGTTTACAATTCAATAGTTTTTACGAATTGATCTCACACTCTGTTTCACAACAAAACTTCACAAAAAAAAAAAAAAACAGTTATACAAAACCTGAAATCATGAGAGGTTTGATTTTTGCATCCTCAAAATCAGCATCGCCATCGAATTCTTTTGCTCAAACGTCTTCAATGAGCACTCACTCTCATCACCGAACCTTTTCCGTTTCGATCACGGAAGAAGATTTGTTATACGCCGAACAAATCATCTAGTGGTAGTCGTGATGATTTTTTTATTAATCCCAGAAGAAAACTGGTAATTTTATTAATCGCAGAAGAAAACTGGTAATTTTTTTATTCATCTAGTGGTAGTTGTAACACCCCGTGTTTTCACAAGTCAAAGTCAAAGTCAAGGTCAAAGTCAACGACCGGTTATACGGATTTGACTTGTAGAAATTTCCTTATTTTATTTGTATTATGTGGAGTAAGTGTTGTTAATTACAAGCCATCGACGTAGTATTCAAACAACTTACGACTGTGAACTATAGGAAGTAACAATGCGATAAAGTTAATCAACTGATAATCAAGCTATGCTAATCAAATCGACACCGAATCGCAACTCGATCTATACTTGTTGGTTATTGTTATACGTGTGTGTGCTTTATGTGTTACTTGTGCATGGTTATTTATGTTGTGTTGTGGTAATCAATCGAAACGCAATCGAACTCGAAAGGCAATCGAACTCAATCGACATCGAACTCGAATCACAATCGAACTATGATAATTAGTGGAGAAGGGATAGTGCTCGATATGAGTGATTGGGACTGAAAGTAATTTGACTAGGAAACCCTATCGTATCGAACCGCTCGCAATCGAAATCGACTCAGCAAAAATCGTCGCGTCAAACATTCGAACCAAGTGTCATCCGGCCGGATAGCCATCCGACCGGATAGCCACAATATCACAGGCCAGGTGCCATCCGACTAGAATGTCATCCGACCGGATAAGTCATCCGAGCGGTGTGCCATCCGATCGGACAGCCCTTTCCTCTTTTGGAATCCTATAAATACCCCTATCATTGTCATTCTTTCTACTTTTGTAAACCCTCTGTCCGAACAGCTCGTGCTCCCCACCTTTTCTTCGATTTCTCTCGATCAAGGTAAGATCTCGTCCTAAATCTTGTACTTTCTTGATCTACACGCACTCCTACACCTTTCTATCTTTTAAATCTTAACTTTCAACCGTGAAATCACTAGATTTCTTGTGTTCTAGGATGATGTCATCATGTGTTCTTCAAGAACTTTATGTTTTGGCCTCAATCCACCAAGAACAACTTAGATCTAACCGATTTCCACAAAGATCTTGTAAAAATCTCGACACAAGAGTGATGAAAAATGATTGAAAGATGGTTTTTAACTTTCTTTCAACTCTTTTGCACTCAATGTACTCAAAGCCGATAGGATCCGACCCTGATCTAGTCTTCTACTCGATCGTAGCGTTGTACTAGCTCAAGATCCTGATTCTACCCACGAGACTACCGATTTCGGGTTAATCAAGAACAACCGTCTCGAGCCGGTAACCGGTCGAACTAGGGTGATTCCTGGTCAGGTTGGTCATCTGGGTCGAACTAGGGGTTCTGTTGGTTAACACGTTGTCAAAGCGTCTCGACATAACGACAAACCATCAAAACGACCAAGTGTAGGACGAACGGAACAATCGGAACAACCGGAACGGATTGCTGTCCTACCGGATTGATGTCCGATCGGATAGGTCATCCGAACGGATTGCCATCCGAACGGATCACACTTGGGTCCCACCTTTAAACAACCTCATCCGAAGTTTGAGTATTGAACGAATTGCAATCCGATCGGACGACCATCTGACTGGATTACTCTTCGGATCATGAGATACTAAGACTTTAAAGACTTAAACAATTTTCAACATGTTCATTAACAGGGTTGCCACCCGATCGGATGGACATCCGATCGAGTGACACCTCTGCTGTGAACTTGCCTTCACTAAGTAATCTCACCACTAAGTTGTCGTCCGACCGGACCACCGTCCGGCCGGATGACCATCCGAATGGATTGTTATCCGCACGACTCACCATCCGATCGATCGACTTGATGGATAGAGATACTTCAATGCTCTCAAAATGCTACAACGGAAACTTCAAAAGTCAAGCCATCATACACAAACACATTCTTCTTATAGGAAGAAACAATCCACTCGAATCGTCATCCGACCGGACAAGCTGTCCGACCGGATGACCATCCGAACGGATTGTTATCCGCACGGATTGCTGTCCGATCGGATTACCATCTGATCGAACCACTATCCGACCCTTTTGCACTTTGCACCATTTGACGCGTAAAACGTCACTTATCATTATGCTATCAAATTTATTCAGGCTAACCTTACTCGCTAAGCGCTCCCTTCAATCCATTAACCGCTGTGAGTATACTCGATCCCTTTTTGCTTTACGCACTTTTGGGTGTTACATACGTTACGAATATTCAAACTACAACAATCACACTACTCAATACTATTTGAACGCTAACCGTTAACGCATGTTGTACGTGGCTTATGAATGCTTGTTTGTTATGTTTACACATGGAATGCTGTCTACCTGCCTTAGCAACGATAGTACTATAGTTTGGACTCAGCACCCGTTCACACGGGGGTTGTTAAGGACCATTACTTGCATGGATTACGGTGGTAATCATGTATTGCGAACTGCCTCGGGCAGTCAACCCGCAGTCATTGGTATCGATGGATCTATGTCGATAACTAACGTGCTTCATTTCACTATGTGTACGAGCTGGTTATGCGTAAACGAATTCGAACTCTATATGCTATTATCAAACTTGTATGCTCACCTTTACATTTTATGTATTGACTTTATTTTAACGTATGTGACAGGTGCTTAGGACGCACACTTGGTAGGATTTTGAAACTAGAATAAAGCTTTAGAGCCCAACAAATAGTTGTCTGTAGTGGTCAAACTAAGGGTCTCTAGAAGCAGATAAACAATTGCTGACTATTTTAAATCTGAGTTGTCGGAACAGAATATTTGCCTGGGTTTTGTCTGTAATAATTATTTTACTGTTTGAGATACGGTATGGGACGTATTATTTAAATTGAATAGTATTGATAATCGTTATGGAAACTTCTGGACAATCTGTTTCGCTCAGTACCATGCCCCGATGTTTCCGCCATCGGTTGGGGTGTGACAGTAGTCTCCTCAAAATTCTCACTGTACATTGGAGCTCTGTTTTGGGTGAAGGAACAATAGGTATTAAAATGGGTATTAATATCCAACTGATGATGGTTCAGAGAATACGCATAGTCTGAAGATGAATGATATGATTGTTGTGAGAATTGGGTTGAGAATTTTGTTGCAGATGGTTGATTTTGGAATTAGGGTTTGAAGATGAATTGGGGTTGAAGATGAATTGGGGGTGTTATTAGGGTTTTAAAAAGGGGGAACACAAGTGGGGAGGGGAAATGACCGTTCTACCTTCATGTGCAAGACACATGACCATATTTAACCAAAAAATCTGACTGAGTTAGGGCTAAAGGACATAACGTGCAAGATTTTGAAACATTAAGGACAAAAGTCATCAATTTTAAAGGTAAAGGACAACGCCTGCAATTTGCTACAAACATAAAGGACAAAACTTGTAATTTACTCTTAAAATTAAGAAATATAGTCTGAAGGGATGAAATAAGATAAATTGAAAAAAGATCTTGTACTCACATAATAGTAATACATGACGCAATCAACTACTTATTTACTTGATAAAGATTTTTTTTATTTTATACCGTAGCCTTACCCGACCAGACTTTTTTATTTTGTTTGTGTAAATATTAAAATTGTATACTTGGGTCCCTAAAACTTAGTAAATTTCCCAAGTAGAGTTATATTTTTTATTTGTTTTGTTTGTAAAATTTACATTCACATAGTATAAATTTATAACACTTTTGTGTACAAAGATGTTGTACTTAGTCAATGTGTAGTGGGGCTTCATATGGCGCCTTTTTCTCCTATAACGCCCTCATAATGCCTGGCACACCACTACGGGCGGCGTTATGAGGCAAAAAAGGGGGGGGGGGGTGCGATCTATATAGCGCCGGTATGGGGGGACTTTTCAAAATTTGGACCAATAAAAAATTAGTTAGTGTTTTTATAATTAATTAATAAAAACGAAAATTAATAATTAGGTAATGATAGGTAGGGGCTTTATGACTACGGGCTCTAGTGATAGAACGCCCCATAAAGCCCCTGTGTGACGTGGCACGACACGTGTCGCATAACGCCCCACAAGGGGCTTTATAACTACGGATGGCCTTAATGCTTAGGGATGTTTTAAAAAAATTGATTTTTTATTAACTCAAAACTATTTACTTTTTTAACTTTTAACCAAAACTATTTGATTTTTTTTACTTTTAACTTAAAAGTTTTCATTTTTGCAATTGAACCTCATAATGTTTTACTTTCAGCTTTCGTCTCCTATACTTTTCATCTTTTGCAAATTCTTCGTTATACGCTTCGTTCTAAATTTTGAAAATTAACACAACGTAACATGTGTGTGTGGTTCAATGTTTTTACGTTTCGTTTTACGCTTCATACGCTCTAAATTTTGCGAGTTTATATGGCACAACGTGCTTGTGTGATTCAACATTTTTACGTCGTCTATTTCTTTACGGTTTGACATGTTCGTCGCAACGCATGGGTCTTAGATTGACTTAGTTTCTTTTCTATATTTTATGGTTCGGTCTAATATATACGCATTAACACGCCACAACTTCAGTGTTGGTGGTCGCTGATGATGATGTTGCATTGGTGCTATTTGGCACCGTTTTACACCCACACCGCAACGCGGGGAACTTAATAGTAGTTTGTTTGAATTTAAAACTAAGAATTTCTCTCAAAGAAAAGTGAAAATAATAATTTCTCTCAAATTTCTTTACTAGTTAACAATTTTTACAAAGTGAAGAATTTCACTCAATTTGGTATCTTTCATTTCTACACCATCGCCACCACAATCGCATCTAAAATAACTACCACTACAACAATAACAATCGCGGTTTGCATCGTCATTGTTCCCAGCACCATTGTTGCTGCCACAACCACCACACACGAACAACCACCACTGTCGTGCCGCCGATCCCCACCATTTTCTCCAATACCACAACCGCCGCCAACGGCCCAACACAATTGCCATCACAACTAAGGTCACCAACCCTACTACCACATCTAACTTTATAACACACATACAAACCAAACATGATTATTTTGTTAATCAAGTTATTTATTGGATTAAAAATTTGCTTTAACATATTTTATTTCTTCTTAAATAGAATCACACGTGATATTTTGTTAAATGGCCGGATAGAAGAAGTTATTTCTCTACATAAATAGTAAAACTATATTAAATTAACGAGTAATTATCTACAACACATGTGTGTCACATTAGTTATGCTAAAAATATTAATATTAATATTCTTTTGTAATATTTGTAAGCATGTCAAAGTATTTCAATTTTCAAACTTACAAATTTTAGAATCGTTCATAGTTGCTCACATTTGGTGATTGCCTATCAACCTAGACTAAAAATTTACAAGCTCCAAGGATGGTCTCCGCGACCTGCTCACATGGCCCATGCACAGCGGCCCATATTCTACAAGCCCAAAAGTATTTAACATAAAGCCAAAAATCATTTTAAAGAAACTTCTCTAAAGAAACCGGGCAACCCTGAATCCTCGTCTAAAGAAACTTCAAACTTCTCTAGGGCTGATCCATGGTCGAGCCGTATCATTGACCATGGTTCTTCAGTCTGTTACTTCTTAACCCTTTTAATATTACCTGTATGCCTTTTTTTTGCTTGTAACATTATTGGGATGGATTATGAACATATGATAATTTGTAAGTAAAATTTAAATAAAATGTTATTTTATCATCATAAAAGGGTTCGATTATAATAATGGTCCATTTCATTCATTAACAAACATGTTTGATTTAGTAAAAGTTATCTAACATCGTTATGCACTACACCTTATAGTTTCCATTAACTGTCCATATATGTAAGCATGGCGTTAGAGCTGAGAGCGAGTGTGTACACATGTAAAATAACATTCAATGAAACCAGAAATACAAATAACAGCGTGAAGAGTTTCAACAATATTAAGTTAAAAAGATAAGAGAACACCTCAATTATGTCGAAGCACATCTAAAATACGCTGCAACTCATGGACAACATCTTCAATACTCATTCGTTATGGCGGAGAATCCATAGAGCATGATACTCCAATTTGTATGACTGAAATCAAGCATTCCTCCATTTTCTTTGCCTTTGCTTCTGTACTTTGCTCAACAATTACACTACAATCAATAATGTCAATCACTTGGTCTGGAAATGATGTCGAAGCAAATTTATGTAAGCTGAGGTCTTCATTGAAGATGTCGTCTGTTGGCTTTTTCCCGGTCATCACCTCCAATAATAATATGCCAAAACTATAGACGTCCCCATTACTTGTCATCTCACTCCCAAGACCATACTCTGCCACTTATAAGCAACTACCTAAAAAAAGAAACAATCTAAACATATATAAAGGCATATGGGGTATAAGAATCTTACCTGGAGGTGTATAACCAATTGTTCCTTTAACACTAGTTGAGTTGTTTTGGTTTGAACCTCTTCCAAGAAACCGAGCTAAACCAAAGTCTCCAACATGGGCCACCATATCCTCATCAAGTAGAATGTTGCTAGGCTAAAAGTCACCATGAACAATGGTTCTAGGCAATGATTGTGAAGATAATTAACAGCAATTGCAACATCCATGAGGATACTTATTCTTTGAACAAGGTCTAGTCTGGATGTACTTGTACTTGAATGCAACCAATCATGTAAACTCCCATTGGGCATGAACTCATAGTCCAAAGCTTTGAAATCATTGCCTTGATGGTCAACACTTGAACACGAAGTTATTATGTTCAAAAGATTACAGTGTCGAATACTTCGCCACGCTTCACACTCTCTCATAAAGCTTCTGTGAGCTCCTTCATTTTGAAGATGGAGAACTTTGACCGCAACAACTCTATTATTAGAGGTTGTGTAATGGGGCGGCACATCATGGGAGAAGGGGCTATAGCGCCCCATAGCGCCGCCGAACACCATTCCGGCAGGTGCTATGAGGGGTTCAATTTTGGATCCCCGCGAGCTACGTGACCCATTTTACCCAACTCACACACAAATATATACATACATATGTATGTATAATTGAATGGGTTATATAACCCCCTTACCACCACACTCTCTTGTGATATAAAGCCCATCTCTTACGTATTTCGCTACTTGTCGCGTAACACCCCACAAAGGGATTTATGACTACACATGGCCTTAGCATCATCAAGGATTCCTTTGTAAACAAAGGTGTACCCACCTTGTCCAATCAAATTTGCTTCAGAGAAGCCATCGGTTGCCTTGAGAAGTTGGTTGTATGGGAGTAATTTCCTTTTTGAGTCCTTGTATTTGAGTGATTTTAACAATTTGAGTACAAAATAAAAAAGTTTAACGTCCTGAATACCTGAATTTTTATTTTATAACCTTTTGAGTCCAAATTATATATTCTAATATTCCCCTTAAAGTCAAAGGGGTCCTAAAATTAATCTCTACCGTTAGATCATCAGGCTGAGATCAAATCTCAACCATTTAAAATACAAAAAAACTTCTAGGAGCAGAGGTTAATTTACTGTTTCTTTGACCTGGGCTGCAGTTTTTTATGAACGGTTTTTTCTTTTTTGAATAGGCAGTTCGGACCGCTCACGCCTAAATTCATCCCTGTAAATTCCCTTCTATCTCCTAGATCCTTCTTCCAATTCTCACTGTAACCGTAAATAGCCATGGAGAGGCTATTGAACATCAGGAATTTCCATCGTCGGGGTCTCTGCCACCGTTCTTCACTGACTTTTGAAGAAAAATCTGGCTATTGAACATCGAGAATTACCACATTAGATATACCCAGATGGGTTTTTGGTGAAATCGATCAAAAAGAGAATCTTGGTTTCGTCAATTCAGTCTCCAATTTCACCATTGAAACCAGTCAAAACTGAAACGATGACATGAAGCAACCACCGACACCACAAGAACCAGAGACGAAGTATCATGATCCTCCTCTTTGTTCAAAATCTCCAATATTTTATCCGAAAATCATAACAATCAAAAAATCCCCTGATCACTTTCAAGATAACAAATGTTATTCCATGCTAATATTGGTTTTGAGGTAGGTGGTTGGTCGATGAAGCATACACAAAAGAGTTAAATTTGTTCATGGTATTCTAATTTTGAGATTATGAAGAATTAATAAAGTGCTTCCTTGCAGGTTTGATAATTAGAAGCTTGAGTATCAGGTTTGCCACATCCATAACTTCTGCTCTTGCTTCATGGTTTTGTCTTATTAGTTCATGGTCAACTTAATTTCACCATAGTTAATGAATATTGATGATTTGGGATTGTAATTATAGTATTTTTTTTAATGAACATTGATTTAGGATATCTGATTATAGTCTTTTTTAAATGAACATTGATTTGGGATATGGATATTGTTAACCGTACGGGTCTGTTGCAAAAATTAAATTGTTAGCTATAACAGATTGTTTTCTTTAATTTGTAAACGCACAAATGATTCATTTATAGTTGGGTTCATGGGATGCATCTATTCTTCTCACATGAACCCTCCATCACTTGTGCCAGGGAAGTTTGTGGTGCGTTGTCATATACACCTGGCAAACGGGTCGGGTTGGGTCGGGTCATGGGTCAAAACGGGTTCGGGTCAAAACGGATTCAAGTCAAAATGGGTCAATTAAAAAAGGGGTTGTTTTGGTTCGGGTCAAAATGGGTTCGGGTCGGAACGGGTTCGGGTCAGAACGGGTTCGGGTCAGAACGGGTTCGGGTCAGAACGGGCTTTGGGTCGGAACGGGTTTCGGGGGTTGGGTTGGTTAAAAATGTTTTTTTCAAAAAGATTGTACATCAAGGGGCAATTTTGTTCGGTTCAAAACGGTACTGGTCGAAACGGTACCGGTCAAAACGGTTCGCATCGGAACGGTACGCGTCAAAAGGGTTCGAAGTATGAAGACCGTTTTAAGGCCTCAAGTTTAATATATGAGTGCTTATAGTAACTTTAATTCAGTTTTCCTTTTTATGGATTTGGCTATCTGCTGTGTTGGATATCGTTTTTGTTTAAAATTAAAAAGAGTTTATTTAATTTTCAAGCTTTTTATGGTGACAGGGCTTAAAATCAAGCATAAAGTTGACTCACCGGTGTACAATCACATGCTCACCACGATTTTGGTGGAATATGCTTCTGCAGTAAGCTCACACTATCACTTATGCTCTACAAAGGGCACGTGGGCACAAAATAAGTTAGCAACATATTATTGTGAACACTGTGGATTTATTATTTTCTTGAGTTAAACACAACCATATATGATAACCAGAAGTTGCCTTTGTCCATGTAGGTTTACATTTCAGATTTAACAGATCTTTTTGCATGGACCTGTTCAAGATGTGATGGCCTAACCAAGGTATTTGTTGGTGTGGTACTTATTGTAAATTTGAACACAGTGTTCACATCAATGCTCATGTTTGATGTTATCTTGAATCAGGGATTCGAAGTTATAGAGCTCATTGTTGATGTTCAGAACTGCTTGCAGGTACACGTGTTTTGTTCAGTTTTAGTGGCATTGGCTTGACATGGTTTCTTCATTATGTCGTAATCTTTCCTAGATCTCGTACTTGTATATACTATATACTGACTAAATACTTAATTACTGACTGCAGGCATTTGTTGGGGTTGCAGATGATCTTGATGCTATTGTTATCGCATTTAGAGGCACTCAAGAAACCAGGTATTAATTCAACTGTTGCCTGTTTATTTCTTCATTCTTGATCAATGTAGCATGGTCTTTAATGTAAAATAAGATATACGTTCAAAACGACAAAACCTCGAATTCAGGTTTGAGTAACATATATTTGGTCACAGTATACAGAACTGGATTGCAGACCTATTCTGGAAACAACTTGACTTTGATTACCCTGGTTGCATAGACGGCAAGGTGCATGTGGCATAATTTTGCGTATCGTGTTTGCACCTGTGATATCGTTATCTAATCTTTGGTTCCATTGTTTCAGGTGCATCATGGATTTTTTAATGCTTACAATAATACAATTATGCGTTCGGGAATTCTTGATGGTGTCAGTAGAGCAAAAGAGGCAGATGGAGATCTCAAAATTATGGTGACCGGGCATTCAATGGGAGGTGCTATGGCGGCTTTTTGTGGATTGGATCTTGCGGTAACTATGATAATTCCATCTTTTTAATATTTATCTTCTGGATCAATATTAACCGATGGTTTACCTTTCTACAACGTATTTATGGATCAAAGAACGTCCAAGTTACGACCTTTGGCATGCCAAGAATCGGCAATGCTGCTTTTGCATCGTATTATAGTCAAGTTGTACCAAATACGTTTAGAGTAACACATGGACACGACCTCGTCCCGCATCTGCCTCCTTATTATCATCACTTCCTATAGAAGACATCTTGCTTGACTTTCTTGACTTTTAGCATTTGTTTGTTGAAACGGTTCGCGTCGAAACGTTATGGGTTGAAACGGTACGAAACTCGTCCCGACCCGAAACTCGTCTCGTGCGGAAACTCATGTCGGCCCAAAACCCGTTGCAATCCGAAACCCGTCCATTGCAGAAACCCGTGTCGGCCCGAAACCCGACCCGTTCCGATCCAAAACCTGTGTCGTGCCAAAACTCGTTTGGGCCCGAAACTCAATTTGAACTGAACCCGTTCCGATCCAAAACCCGTTTCGTGCCGTAACCCGTCTCGTGCGGATACTTGTGCCGGCTCGAAACTCATTCCGATCCGAAACCTGCCCCGTTTCTTTAAGACACTAACCCACATCGACCCATTTTTTTAATGTTGTCGACCCGCTTTGAACCGAAAATAACAAGATGGAATTTCAAGTGACCCATTGTGACCCATTTAGTTAAAATATCTTACCCAAACCAACCCATATAATTTTAAAAGCAACCCAAACTGATTCACTTGGAAGGCTTTGGGTCAAGATTACCCCCTCTACATACACATTCCAGTTATTTTTCACTTTTTGACCTATCCTTCATTCGAGTTCGATGGGATTTCAATCCGATCACGATGATGATAACAACAATCATCACTAACCCCTTCTTGATGACAATCTCAAAGATGAATTGGAAGAAAATGATTGGCAAAGTAATCGGCAAGAGCAGTCTCCCATGCCGGTCTTTAACAAATCCGATTCGAAATACAAGCCTCATAAAGGGTTCTGTTTTTGTTAGTTTAATAGGTACCTAGAAAATGGCAGTAATTTTAAAAACATATTGTTGCATCATTGTCTGCTATTATCTTTTTTTTTAATCTAAAGTTTTCATCTATTTATATCGCATCATTGCATGCTATTAGTTTTTATTTATCTAAAATTTTCATCTATTTATATCGCATCTATTTATTCACTGTCTAAATCCATGAGCCTGTGCTCAATAGTGTTGCATTCTAGAATTAAGGGCAGATTCTACCACCTGCAAGGCTGCAAGTCCAAGTCAAAGTTCTTTTAAAACATTGGTGAATTAAAAGTTAAATAAAACTCACTTGGGCCTAAAATCAGTACTTAAATAAAACTCACTTGAGCCCAGACCAAATGCTTTAATGTCTATTCTCTTGGCCTGGCCTTATAGACCCTTGAGCCAATTTCAGTGAAAAAAAAAATGTTGCAGCTAGGTTTTCAAACCCATGAATCTGTGGAAGCAGCCGCAAAGCAATACCACTAAACCAAAGCTGCATTTCATGTTATTTAGTCGCCCACCTTGTCGCCAGCACGTCTATTGATGATGAAAAGTCAATGATCTCCTCCAAGGTTCAAATTCAAAAATTTTATTGTGCTGTTTAGACAAATATATTCAGTGGCGGATCCAGGAATTTTTCCTTAGGGGTACGGGACATTTTTAAAAATTTTAGGCCCCTAGGTACATAAGTAAAAAAATCAGTTGTATCGGGTCGGTCCTGCGCCAGCACGTCTGTTTAGACAAATATATTTTATTATTATCAACTAATTGGTCATTTTTGCAGTTGAAAACCGAATGTGGAAGCCAGTTCACCAACAAGCCTGAAGGCATGTTTAAGGTATGTATGATGTTATTAATCCACGTGTCAAGCTAGTGTTATGATTTTTTTTGTGTTGTAGGACAGAGTTATCAAAGGAGCTATATTGATCATTCTAGCAATCATCTCAAGCTAGGACAAAAGGACATTGAGATGAGTGTGTTCAACTTTCAACACGACCAAAGCCATTGGTATTTATTGTTATGTTATAATGTCTATGTAACTATGTACCATTGTGATAAAATATTCCACACATATTCGCTCTTCTTAAACAAATAATGTTTTTGTTTAAAATGCAAAGAAATGAAAATGCTTATGTCCAGCCATTTGTAAGTTTATTTGGGTAAATCTAAATATGAACTCTTTTGATGAAACATTCCTCACGTTTTGGTAGGTTTTAAACAAATAATGTTTTTGTTTAGAATACAAAGATAAAATACTTGTGTCATTATACCATAAATACGCCCGTCCACCGGACGGGTATAAAACTAGTTACTAACTAACCCTGTTAATTTTCTCAAGTACTTTTTTTTTAAATCACCAAAATACCCTTTTAAAAAATAAAAATAAGACAACCACCAATTTCAGTGATATTCACGAACCCACGTGTGAGAAATATCTTCATTTTCATTATATATATATATATATATATATATATATATATATATATATATATATATCCTTTGATAGCTGAAAAAAACATTAGCAAACCCACTGCAGGCATTATAGACACCATATAATAAATTAACAATACATAAGATAAACTACAAATGATAGCCTCAACTTACAGTTAGATAATTCGCGAGGTTCAGCATATGCATATGTTGAAACTAAAACAAAAGCATCTCGATAATTCGCACTTAGATATAATCCCAACAATACAAAATTAAACTACTTGGTTTATTACAAGACAATAATCATACATTTATGTCACCTCGAATTAAAATCACAAAATAAACGTAGAGTAAAAACTTTTTGACAACGTCACACACCACTCCTTGTTGCAGTTGCACCATGGGATTAAACCTGAGTGAGTGTGTAAAATAAGATTCAATGAAATCAGAGATGCAAATAATCCACGCGAAGAGTTCTAACATGTTAAGTAAAATGAGAGAAGAGTGCACCTCAAATACTTTGAAGAACATCCAGAATATGCTGCAATTCATGGACGACATGTTCAATACTCATCCGCTGTTCGGGAGAATCCATAGAGCATGATACTCCAATATGTATGGTTGAAACCAAACATTCCTCCATTTTCTTTGCTTTTACTTCTGTACTTTGCTCAACAATTGCAGCATCATCAATAATATTGACCACTTGGTCTGGCAATGACATTAATGCAAATTTATGTAGGCTAAGGTCTTCATTGAAGATGTCGTCTGTTGGCTTTTTCCCCGTCATCACCTCCAACAATGTTATTCCAAAACTATAGACATCCCCACTACTTGTCATCTCACTCCCAAGACCATACTCTGCCACATGTAAGCAATTACTTCAATAAAAAAAATTGTAACACTGTAAAGCAAATATAAGGGCATGCTGGAGTATATAAATTTTACCTGGAGGTGCATATCCAATGGTTCCTTTAACCCCAGTTGAGTTGTCATTGGAATCTGTTCCAAGGATTTGAGCTAAACCGAAGTCTCCAACATGGGCCACCATATCATCATCGAGTAGAATATTGCTAGGCTTTAAGTCACCGTGAGAAATGGTTATTGGGCAGTGATTGTGAAGATAATTAACTGCAATTGCAACATCGATAAGAATATTTATTCTTTGAAGAAGGTTGAGTCTCTGTGTACTTGTGCTTGAATGTAACCAATCATGTAAACTCCCATTGGGCATGAACTCGTAAACCAAAGCCTTGAAATCGTTGCCTTCAAAGTCAACACTTGAACATGAAGTTATTATCTTCAACAAATTCCGGTGCCGGATACTTCGCCATACTTCACACTCTCTCATAAAGCTTCTGCAAGCTCCTTGATTTTGGAGATGGAGAACTTTCACTGCAACAAATATATCGTTGCCGTCATCATCATTAAGGGTACCTTTGTAAACAGAGCTGAACCCACCTTGTCCAATCAAATTCGCTTCAGAGAAGCCATCAGTAGCCTTGAGAAGTTGATTATAAGAGACTTTCAAGAACAACCCTTTCCTTGATGGTTGAGACGTTAGGGTGTTGCCTTTTTTCTTAATCCAACAATACACAAAGCATAATGTGGCGAAGATTGTGGATGCACTCAAAATGACTATAATGAACAAAGGAAACTTTTTTTTTGCTTTCTTGATCTCCTTGCATTTGGGTAACCCAAGTTCAACCAAGCCGCCACAAAGTCTACTATTCCCCAAAATCGAGAACTTACTTCTATTGGCAAACACTCCTAGCACTGGCACTTTGCCCACAAAATCGTTATAGCTTAGGTCTATATATTCTAACAAAAACTGTTCTAAGAATTGTGGAATTTGACCCGATAAATTATTATGAGAAAAATCGAGTCTCTCCACTCCTTTTAAAGAACTTAATGATTGTGGTATCTCGCCATCAAATAAGTTGTCATTGAGGAATAATAATGAAAGGCTAGTGCAACCCCCAAGGCTACTAGGAATATTACCAGATAGATTATTATAAGATACATCCAGATTAGTCAACATCTTGAGGTCTCCAACATATGTTGGGAGTGAACCAGAAAGGCTGTTTTGAGAAAGATCTAACAATATGGTTAGAGATGGAAGTTGAAGAATTTGTTTAGGTATTTTACCGACGAGAGTATTGTTAGAAAGGTCCAAAATGGATAAATGACGACAATTTCCCAAGCTAGATGGTATATGCCCTTCTAGTCTATTGGTACTTAGATTAAGTGCAATCAACATTGATAAGTTCCCGATGGCATCTGGAATCAAACCTGCTAATTGATTATCGTACATCGTAAGAACTCCTAGATTTTGAAGCTTACCAATGGTAAATGGGATTTTTCCTGTGAATCTGTTACCTCCTAAATGTAAAATGGTCAGGCCAACTAGATTACCTATACTTAAAGGAAGGTTCCCATGCAACTGATTTCTTGCTAAATTCAGATACGAGAGCTGCTCTGAAAGATTACCTATTGATATTGGGAGCTCTACTTGAAAGTTGCAGGTATTAAGATTCAACTTTTCTAATCTGCTGCAGTTTTTCAAAGAATCAATAAACTTCATTTCATCAGCTTCTCCGTGTCCGCCGAGTTTGTTTTGGTTTAAGTATATTGCATAAATATCTTTTAGTTTTGAAAAGTCAATTGTCAACTTCCCACTAAAATTATTTTCACCCATTTCAAGAGCTTGTAATTTCGAACAGTTAGATATAGAGGGTGGAATAAGTCCAGTCAGATTGTTATTTCTTATTTGAACTCCGACAAGCTGAGGGAGCATTGTACCCATGGCTAGAGGAAGACTACCAGTAAGTTGATTCTCAGCTAAAGAAAACCAAGTAAGGAGTGAGAGGTTAAAAATGGAATGAGGGATGGAGCCATGTAAGTTACATACACCGGCGTAAAATGTTCTCAAGTTTTTCCAACGACTTAAGGTGTCTGGAATGCTCCCACCAACTGGATTTCCCGCAACAGAGAATACTTCCATTGATGAGATATTCCCCAAAAAAGGTGGGATTCCACCTGTTAAATCATTATCATAAAGTCCAATTTGAGTAAGTTCAGAAAGAAAACTTATCTCTTTGGGTATACTTCCAACTAGCTTATTAGACCAAAGAAAGAGCTTTTTAAGTTTAGAACAAGCAGACAAATTAGTTGGAATGACTCCACTAAATTTGTTGTCACCAAGATAGAGGACGTGTAGCCTGGAAAGACGACCGAGTTCATGAGGGATACTTCCATGAAAGCTGTTGTTCGTGAGATTAAGCCGGCGAAGGAAGCTGAGGTTGCCCACATGAGGAGACAAAGAGCCTGTTAGGCCTCGTGACTCTAATTGTATAACAGTCACTCTTCTATGCCGTTTCCCACACGTGACACCAATCCAATCACAGAAATGAATGGAAGAGTTCCATGAGGTTAGAGATCTGTTTGGATATTCGGTAATCATCGACTTAAACGACAACAAAGCCTGATGATCAGTCTCATTTCCACCATAGGAAGTAGAGATGGTCGGTGTGGTAAGAAATATTACAACAAGAGAATAAAGTAGGAATGCCATTCTAAAAGAAGATGAGAAGCAAATTTTTGGTTGCCTTAGAGCTAAATATTAACGAGATATGAGAATATCAGTGACGCTACTTCCAAAGAGGGTGATTGTCAACCTTTAATTTGTGATCTTAATAGGTGAAGCTGCATTGGATGTGAATGATTTATATGTTTTAATCAGTTCCACTAAAAAAGCTTCGTTATGTTTTAGGGCATGTTTGGCTAAGCTTTTCCAACCCAACTTATGACTTATTGACTTAATCAAAAAGCTAAAAAGGAGTTTTAGTGTTTGGCAAACCTAAAAGTCTTTTTCAAATTGACTTTTTGAGAAGGAGAAGAAGTCATCAAAAAGTCATTTTTTAGAGAAGTTGGAATGTTGTGACTTTTTGAACCAAGTTATTGACTTATTAGCTTTTAGTCATTTTACATCAATAAGCTAAGTCAAACACTTTTTAAAAAACAATTATTGACTTATTAGTTTTTCCCACCCTATAAACTAATCCAAACATTTTTTTAAAAACTCTTTTTCAAAAAGTAATAAATCAATAAGTCATTTTCGCAAAAGTCCTTTTTAGGTAAAATAAGTTTAGCCAAACATGCCCTTAGTTTCTCATCAAACAATAAAATGTTTGAACTTTAACATAAGTAGATACAAAATTTAGAAAAAAATATCCAATTAAGGGATTAGAAAAAAGATTTAACATCCCAATTAACATACTTTGTTGAAGAAACTGTCAGTGTTGGCGTTTATCATTGATCAACTTTTTGGTTTGCAATTTTACACCAGTGGACAAAAAAAAAAAAAAAAAAGTGAACCTAGCACCATTAATTAAATGGTATACCACCCCCTCCTTGATTGATGGTGGTTCTCATGGATTAAACCATGATTGCCACGACCCTCCCATTTGAAAAGTTTAAGACAAAAAAAAAAATAAAAAAAAAATAAAGGGGATAGTGGTTTGGGTCATGACCACACGCTTAGGGTAGTGGTTTTAAATGATGAATTAAAGATGGATGACATGGTGCCTATGTATAGAATCATGATGGTCATGAACCCACACCCTATAGCCTAAATTTGAAATTACTTATCTCCTTCACAAATGGCTTAAAAAGAGAAACAAAAAGTCTCCGAACCTCTCTTGGGGGATAGAAGCCGTCATGTGGGAAAAAATATTTTAGCCTTTTAGGTTTAGGTGATTAAATATCATCACCCTCAATGATTAAAAAAAAAAAAAGGAAAATGAAGAACTTTACAAACAAAGATACATAGAATTTTCGTATATTTATTGATGTAGAATTTGTTTTAAATGGATACCCATTTCTTTTTGTCATGAAAGAGTTGGGATAAGTCCAGTTTGTTATAACCAAAGGTATCATCGAATCGAATAACGAATTTTAGAATCGAATCGAATTTGTTTTTCAATTTCTTCATCATTTTTGTTTTCCGGTTTCTAAATAAATTCATAAATGCTCAAGTTATCCAAGTCTCCACTATGCTTTAGGATCTCCAGGGGTGAAATAAGATAAATGGATAAAAGATCTTGTACTCATAGAATGATAACATGTGACACAACTAATTACTTATTTACTAGATAAAGATTTTTTATTTATTTTATACCGTAGCCTTACCTGATCGGACTTTTTTATTTGAGTTAAATGCTTGGTTGGTCACTCTGGTTTGCGAAAATTGCAAACCACTGGGACCAAGTCTGCAATATTTGCCTGATTGGTCCAGGTGGTTTGCAAATATTGCAGACTTAGTCCCAGTGGTTTATTAATTACAGAGTTGGTTCAAGTGGTTGCAAATTTTGTACTCGGGTGATCCTTATCACTAACTTATATTAATTTTCTCAGTTAAATGTATGCGAAATGATTAGATTGCCCCTAAACAATAAAAAAATAAAGATGACCCACCCTCATCTTCTTCCTCACCTCTCTCTCTAAAATCCACCACCATAGGGTCCACCCTCATCTTCTCCGATCACCAATCACCACCGTCATCTCCCCACCCCAGCCCCCAATTTTTGACAAACCACAGACGGGAATAACAGAGAAACAATAAGATAAAATTGATTTTTACCTTTGATCCCCCTGTTCTAAACAAACATATGGAGAATGTTAAGTCATTATTTAAATTAACTCAAATTACATTTCACATATATTGATGTGATAGGGTACCGAAATCAGCGGCACCTTGGGTGTCTTGTGGGACCATAGAATTTTGAGAATGGGGGTGCTGGTTTCACCGAACAAACCGAAGAATTTTCAGATCTTTGCTTTATATCGTTAATCAAGGAAGAAGATGGACCAGCTTTATATGTCGTGGCGTGAGTTGTGGTTTGTAAAAAATTGGGGCTGGGTGGGGAGATGACCGTGGTGTTTGGTGATTGGAGAAAATAAAGATGGGCCCTTGGTGGTGGGTTTTAGAGAGAGTGAGAGGAAGAAGATGAGCTTGGGTCATCTTTATTTATTTTTTTATTGTTCATGGGTATTTTAGTCATTTCGTATACATTTATGTAAGAAAATTAACATGAGTTACTAATAAGGATCATCCGAGTGTAAAATTTGCAACTATTGGGACCAACTCTGTAATTAGTAAACCACTGGAACCAAGTCTGCAATATTTGCAAACCACATGGACCAACCATGCATTTAACTCAACTTATAAACACTAACGAGAAGCAAAACCAATGGGATGGTGGTCCATCGGCAAAAACAAATACTTTAAACACCTTGGGAGTAGGAGGTCTTATGTTCAAGTCTCACAGATAACAAGAATAAAAGAAATTTGTCGTTCAAAAAAAAAAAAAATCCATTATAGAGCATTTAATGAGAATATTAATGATGCTAGCTACTTCCGATTAAGCTGGTTATACTCCTTTAATTTGTTGTCCTAAGGCCATTTGTAGTCATAATTTGTAGTCATAAAACGATGACAAAATTACGGTAGCAAAAAATAAAACGGTAGCAAATAGGTGGCAATAGGGCAATTGCTACGTGTGTATTTCTTACCGATTTTTTGGTAGCAAAACAGTGACAATAGGGCAATTGCCACCGTTTTGTGACCGAAAACGTGGTGGCAAAAACCCAATTATCTAGTAGTGCGACTAAAGTTTACAAGATCTAAGAATTGTCTCACACACTTGAGATTCACTGTAAATTGACATCGAGATGAATAAGTAAGAGCTTTGCTACGTCGACATACAAAGTTTATAGTCATGTTTTACCAAGTTTAACTCCAACTTGGCAATCAAAGTTGGTGTTTAAATATTTCTTGACATTACAACCCCCCCCCCCCCCCCCCCCCCTAAATGTTCATTGCAATTTACAAAGTGAAAAAAAGTTATTATATACAATTTCTACATAAATGACACGGTATAAAAAGGGAAAGCTTGTGTAAAAAGCCTAGAAAAAAATGTAGATATGTGATAGAGGGACAATAGAAAGAATAATGGTAAAGAGACCAAACTCTTGAGGATGAGAGGAGAAATAAAATAATACATTTGTGAAAATATAAGGCTATTTTCTCTCTTGTTATGTTTCCAGCGAGGACATCACTTGGTTAGATGTTTAGCTCTTCTTATATGAACTGCTGTATGTTTGTTTGATTTGTTTTTTTTTTTTTTGTTAATTATTTTTTATTTTTATTATTTTTGATAGTGTGTAGAATTTTGGGCCTCACTAACAATAACAGTTACAGTTCTTGATGATTTGTAACCTTTGTTGAACGAGTTGATGACACTAGATATGGATAGGTTGAGGACACTAGATATAATCCTAACAATACAAATTTATCTGCTTGGTTTATTACAAGACAAAAACCATACATTTATGTCACCTCGAATTAAAATATCAAAATAAACGTGTTTTTCAGAGTAAAAAGTTTTAACAAGGTCACGCACCACTCCTTGTTGCAGTTGCACCATGGGGTTAAACCTGAATGAGTGTGTATAATCCATGTGAACAGTTCTAACATGTTATGTAAAATGAGAGAAGAGTGCACCTCAAATACTTTGAAGAACTTCCGGAATATGTTGCAATTCATGGACAACATGTTCCATACTCATCCGCTGTGCGGGAGAATCCATAGAGCATGATACTCCAATATGTACTGTTGAAACCAAACATTCCTCCATTTTCTTTGCTTTTACTTCTGTACTTTGCTCAACAATTGCAGCATCATCAATAATATTGACCACTTGGTCTGGCAATGACATTAATGCAAATTTATGTAGGCTAAGGTCTTCATTGAAGATGTCGTCTGTTGGCTTTTTCCCCGTCATCACCTCCAACAATGTTATTCCAAAACTATAGACATCCCCACTACTTGTCTTCTCACTCCCAAGACCATACTCTGCTACTTGTAAGCAATTACTTCAATAAAAAAAACTGTAACACTGTAAAGCAAATATAAGGGCATGCTGGAGTATATCAATGGGTCTACATATTTACACACCTTAATGCCTATTTCCACACCCTAATAGACGCCTCGTATAGGCCTATACGAGGCGTACAGGGTTCCTTTTCCCGACCAGCTTCTGAACCTCGTACAACGTCACATCAGTCACATCAGACGGGGAGTCTAGGCCTGTACGAGGGACCAATACGAGGGTACTAAGACGCCTCGTATAGAGCTGTACGAGGCGTCTTAGAGACTGATTTAACTATGTGTCTGACATTTGACTTAAAGCAATATGGGGCGTCTAGAGCTATACGAGGCGTCTATGTTTCATATAAAGTGCTACCTACAGTTCATTCATTCTTGGTCCACCGAGAATTCAACATTCATTTCATTCTGTTTCTTCTACGAGCTCTTTTTGTTTGCATTTTTGTTCTTATCATCCCGAAGTGTTGAAATGTCATCATACTGGGACGGCAACTATGTCTTCAGGCAGTATTCTAGAGACAATTGGGTGCCCGAAAGCGTTCCGGTAACAGTTATTAGCTTAAATGTTTTAATTACTTGTTGTGTTAGTTTATTATTTACTAATGATGATACGGTCGTCTATTTTGGAGGAGTCTGGCGTTCCCGATTCTAATGAGCAAGAGGAGGTTGTGTCTAGTATACAAGGAAAACAAAACAGACCGTTTCTAGATTTGAACACGCATCCTCCTGTTGATGAAACAGCCCCTGTAGATGACTCATACCATGCTGGTCAACCAAGTTATCCGACGCAACAAGGGTATCCGGATTATAGATACGGGTGTGAATACTCTTACGGAGGAGACGGTGGATACGAAGGAAATGGTGGATACGGAGGAAACGATGGATACGGAGGAAACAGTGGATACGGAGGAGACGTCGGATACGGAGGAGACAGTGGATATGAAGGAGACGGTGGATACGGAGGAGATGGTGGATACGGAGGAGACGATGATCATCAGCAATTCATTTCCACGGGCACTCCTTACGTTCATCAAAACAATCCGGACGTTGGAGGATATGGTGGATATGGTGGTTATGGTGGATATGGTAGATATGGTGGTGAGGCACCTCCCATCCCGGACAATCCGTACTTAAAAAAACAAGTATCAATTACTATTTTGTTATTATTATTATTGTCGATGTTACAGGTTTTCAACTCTTTAGATGAACTAAAGAAACGGATAAAAGAAATAGCAAACGCGGATGGTTTTGTTATTGTCACCCGTCGATCAAAGAAAATCGGGGGAAGAACCGGGAGGGTATGGCTTGAATGTGATCGTGGTGGTGAGCACCAGACTACAGCAACACTTAGAAAAGCCGGAAGCAAAAAAACCGGTTGCCCGTTTTACCTGTTGGATGTGCAAAACCACCCGTATGAAACCTGGGAGATAAAAGACGGAAAAATTGAACATAACCACGAACTTTGTGAGGACCTGTCGGCCCACGCGTTTGTGCGAAGGTTTACTCCAAGCGAAATGAAACTGATCGAGCAGCTGACAGCTCAAAACATGGAGCCGCGCAAAATATTTCAAACGATAAGGAAGCAGGACCCCGACAGGTTTCATGTTCAGAAAGACGTTCAAAACGTTGTGGCGAAGATTAGAGCCGAACAAAGACAAGGATTGACTCCCATGCAGTCACTAGAAAACGTGCTAATAAACAACGACTTTATTTACGAGACACGGGAGGAACCCGGAACAGAGATCTTCTTTCTTCATCGGTACTCGAGAGACATGTGGCGTGCATTCCCCCACGTCATGCTAATCGATGCGACGTACAAGACAAACAAATACAATATGCCATTTATCCAGATTGTTGGTATGACGCCTACCAACAAATCGTTTATTATCGCGCATGCCATTGTTAGTAAAGAACGAGGTGATAACTTTGTGTGGGTGCTTGAGAGGGTCAAGTAAATGTTGGATGAATGTATGGAGCCACGTGTGATTTTAACGGATAGAGACCTAGCCCTTTTGGGCACGTGTATTTCCAGACGCCTCCAGGCTTCTTTGCAAGTAGCACATACAACAGAATGTTATGAAGCACTGTAAGGGTGCTTTCACAGACGAAGACTGGGATAAATTTTTGTCATTCTGGGGGACATTGATTGAGTCTCCATCCATACCCATCTACGTGTACCACTTGCGCAACATGCGAAAGCGACTTGTGGAGTGCAAACGTTCTAGTAAGTTTTTCTAATAACATACGACTCACCTATGCAAATTTTATTAAATTATTTTTACTTTTTAGGGGTCTTCAATTACGTGTACGATAACTGGCTAAAAGACTATAAGGAGATGTTCGTTTTTGCGTGGATTGATAAGAGGCGCAACTTTGGTAATCGTACCACAAACAAAGTTGAGAGCCAACACGCCAACTTAAAGAGATACGTCCTAGATAGGAGCTCGCTGGACAGTGTAGTTGGTTGTGTCCGGGATATAGTTGAGACACAGTTCGATGAAATAAGGAAGACTTTTCGAGAAAGCATCGGAAAAAGAATGAACCACCACAAACACCCGCTGTTTCAACACCTACTTGGAAAAGTATCCCATACAGCCCTTGACTTGTTGAGTGGAGAGGAAGTTAGGAAGCTAGATGTCTTGGAGCGCTTTCATTCATCATATGGTTGCCAAATGTGGTATAGTTGTGGGTTGCCCTGTGCTTGTAGGATAGAAAAGTACATGCGTGAAGGTAATAATTGTTAAACGTACAACACTTGTGTGATATATTTCCGTTAATCATGTGACTTAAACAATGTTGTTTTTAACCGTGTAGAGCGTCCGATTCAAGTCGAAGACATAGACGTCTTCTTGCGGAAGCTTAACTTCCAAAGTTGTAAATTGATAGACGATGACGTGGTCGAAGGGCTAAATATTGTTAGACAACAATTAGAGTCGCACCCCCATCTCAGCAAAAAAACCTGATGTCAAAGATTAAAACGGTGTTGACTCCAAAGAAATCTACTAAGAAACCACCGGTTGTCCAACAAAATACTCGTGGCCGACCAACAACAAAGCAGGTACAACAAAGGTTGGACGTGGCCTCTCGTATAGATGAAGAATTGAGGAGAAGCTCCTTCGATGATGCAAACACGTGCTTTGAAGGTTCCCGACAAAGTAAGTACGATAAACCTCGCCACAGCTCGTATGTTCCGTCACAGGCCTCTCAACAGTCGGTTATAAGGTCCCAAAAACCCAAAGCGAGCCTAAGCCCTTCAAAGAGTTCTAAGAAGAAAAAGACACGAGATGATCACGGTTTTCCTTTAATCATTGGGGACGAGTACGTGGGAATCATCAAACAGTTTAAGTATGCCATTCCGCCAGTGTTTCATCCGTACGTCTCGTGCATATGAGATGTGATGCCGGACGGTCATTGTGGGTTTCGGTCAGTGGCTGTGGGCTTAGGTATGGATCAGAGTTCATGGGGGCTCATTCGAAGGGACCTTGTCCAAGAAATGGATCAGAACGAATCGATCTGGTTCCCAATATTTGAAGCATGGGATGAAGGTTATTTTTACATGCATCGTCAGGGCCTAATTTGGGATTCAGTGTCTGGTTGTCCCCCGGATCAATGGATGGACTTCCCCTTAGCAGGACTTCTTATTGCACAAACGTACGGTATCGGGGTGCACCTGTTAACGACAACATTGGTTGCGAGTTCCACTTTCTTACCGATACTAAGTCCTCCGGCTAATCAACAACCATTATTCATAACGCTTGCACATGTTAACGAGAACCACTTCATACATGTTAAGTTGGAAGGGGATTATCCAATGCCACCAGCACACGGGCTATGGTTGAACCACCGAAGACCTCATACGGAACAATGGGAAGATATGTACTTGCCACGTCTAGAATGGTATACATCGATAATGAATCCTCCGCCAAGATCAAACCCCGGTCTTAATTACATCGATAGTGATAAGTAAGAATGATTTTTGTAATAAATAGTCTTTTTTGTATCGATAATTAATCTTATTGTAATTAATAAGATTTTTTGTATTAATTTCTATAATTTTTTTGTGTTAATTCCTATAATTTTCTACAATTTCTATATTTTTTTTATAATTTCTATCATTTTTTTATAATTAGAATTGATTAAAACAGTTTAATAACATTTTTATAAAAATTTCTATCATTTTTTTATATTTTATAATTAGAATTGATTAAAACAGTTTAACAACATTTTTATAAAAAAATTACAAATATACGCCTCGTATAGACCTAGACAGGTCGTATACGAGTGGTCAAAAGACCATTTTGCCCCTGATATGCCCTCATTCTAGGCTTAAATCAGGGGCTAAAAGGTCATTTCAACAACCCCAGACGCCTCGTATAGAGCTGGATTGGTCGTCTGTTGGAGCGGGATTTTAAAATTTTGAATTTTGAAAATTTGAATTTCAAAATTTGAATTTATCAAAAAAGGACGCCTCGTATAGACCTGGACGGGTCGTCTTTAAAGGCGGCATCATTTCTTTTTTTTTTTAATTTGAATTTTGAAAATCTTTTGTTTAATTACCAATAAACCCCTGAAAAGTCCCTAGTATAGGCCTTAACCAGGGGCATAAAAGTAATTTGAAAACCTAGACGACACGTGTAGGTCTATACGACCCATACATTGTGGCCGGCAACTGTTTGGCTTTTTCTTTTTTAATTTTAAAAAAATGTTTATTAAATTACCATTTTACCCCTGTAAAGCCCCCAGTATAGGCCTTAGTCAGGGGTAAAATGGTAATTAACTATTCCAGAAATATCTTTTGGGGTTGGTTAATTACCATTTTACCCCTGATTAAGGCCTATACTGTCACACCCCCAAAATCCACCATGCGGAGTACCACCGCTTGGAGGCGTGACGTGACCAGGATCGAGCCACCAATCATATTGAACAACACGATTAAGTAAATGAAACCAACTACAATACGATTGGTGACCTAATGAAGGTGACCGATTTTAAGATAACAGCGGAAGCATAAAACGTAAGTTCAAAACATAAGTTTAAAGTCTCAAACATAGGTTCTATAGGTTTATAAAGTTCAATTATTAAGTATGGGATATAACAACCCATATTCCACAACAACCTTCTCCTCATGCAAGCTCCAAAAGCACCTAGCGACCTGTAAGGCATGTAACAACTAGTCAACAACAAAGTTGAGTGAGTTCACGTTTGGTTGTTTAGTTTTAAGTTGTTTCTGAAAAACGTGGTTTGACTTTCGTTGGCTTAATTGCCGTGGGGGTTACCCCGTAGTTGAAAGTATGTTTAACCAGTTCCTTTTTCATTACCCCAAACCATAACCATAATCAGTGGGGGCTTTCCCCGTTTGAACTACTAGACGGTATGATATCAACTGCTACGCAAATAAGTTGTGCCCTATATCAGTGTCTATCATCACTGACAATCTGCCATAGTCCATTAGTACACGCCCGTCCGACTGGCACGGTGTGAGGTTTGTTAAACCTAATAGCGCTATTAACTAATGACCCGCTCGCCATTGGCCTCGGCGATTAAGTCGATATAAATTGAGGGACTTCATGATAGAGTTTTGTCTAGCTAGTTTTAAGGTTGTTGTCCTACCCAATGAGGACGAACGTACGTATTCTGCATAAGGAGAATTTGTAGGATTAATAATGGCACCCTACCTATGGAGGATGGCCGTACATATCCTCCCAAGGGGATATGTAGATTTAGTTTTTAATTCTTTAACCCATTCCCAAACTACCGGGAATCCCATGCCTTAGAAAGTGTGTGAACTCACCTCGGTTTGCTCGGTTAGATTCTCAAATATAGCTAACAGTCAAGGTCGGTCAATCACGTCCTAGTATGATTTACCAGTTAGTCATTTAGTGGCTTTCAAATAGAGCACAAAGTTCCTACACGTATCTATCACACAACATGCATCACTTTGACGGTTTATGCCCATATAAGTTTCCCATCCATTCCCCACTCATAAAAAAACATACGATAATGCACATAACACATATAACATGTTAGATCATTCACAGATAGCATACTCGACAGTTAGACACGCAAATTACAGCTTATGTCATTTCAGCATAAATATTCAAAACCGGGCTGTTTTCGGACATTTTAATAAAATAGTTAACTTATTCCAAAAATTCCCAAATTTTTACAGAATGTCTTAAACGTTCCAAATTTTATTGTGTAAAAATATCGGGGTCCGGTTCATTACCAATATTTTATAAAAAATCATTTTCCGGACTGAACTCAGATTTATATTTTTCTGACCACAGTCCACGGGATAATTTATTTAAAATTCATCGAGCGTCCGATTTACGAAATTCCAGTGGGGTAATTACAAATACATCGGTGGTCATCTACAGTACAAGTCTCATGATCCAACTCTACACAGAACCCAAGTTATGACAGAAAACAAAACACATATTTTCAGCAGAAAAATGCAGCTCTAGCTGCTGTTACGAAATGACGCTTTAAAAATAGTAAACGAAGTCCAAAAATTACGATTCCGGTGCCATTAGAACCGTATTTCATAATAACACGTTTTAGACTCAAAATATCAGTTTTTCGTAGAGTTTATGACCTGTTTACAGCCAACTGAAGTTGGCTGTAAAACCGGGACAGATTCTGTTTTCACTTTCTAACTTACTAACTTGTGTTCGATTGATTCCGTTAATCATGTTTAGTGACCACAACAACATCACATATTAATATTAATCAGCAAAACATCAGATAATTAACCAATAATCATAATCACACAAGATCTACATGATTTACACTAATATTCATCCATTAACCACCTTGTTCATCACTTTAGTAGACTTTTAGTTGGTGATCTTATATGTTAGTGATTTTCAACCGATGAAACTCTTATTAACCACTTTAGAATAGATCAAGAAGATGTTTAGAGTCACTTACTACTAGCTCGAGGCTAGGGAAGATCAAAGGCGTAAAAGTGGTGGATAAAAGAAAACAAGAGCGGTCCTTGAGCTTCCGAACACACCAAGCTTCGTTGTATGGTCTCTTGCACCTTTGGATGCTCTTAGAATGGTTGCAAGTGATCGAATGATGATGATGGTTGTGGTGTTTGGGGCTGGCCGAACTCAAGCAAAGGAGGAAGAGAGAAGGTTGGTTGTTGAGTGATTAGTAAAATGAAAGTTCTTGCCCTAGGAGTTTACTTATAAACCACTTCCCTCATTAACCAATAGATAATGTGTCCTTAAGATATTATACAATCAACAATGTAGGAGTGTGTCCCCCACATGGGACCGATTCTGTTACAAGGGGGAGGGGTATGGTTCGATTTTAACTAGTTGATTAAGCACTAGTTATGTTAATTAGGTGTCTAGATTAGTTACTAGTGTGTTATGTTTTATAACGGGTGTTAGGGTATTCGGGGACCCTCACTGGCTCAGAAAAATAAAAATAGTGTTGATGTCAATATTTTTATGCTCCGGGTTAAGTCCGGTTGTTCGGTTGGATACTGTTCCGTTAAAGTGCTTAATTAATTCGTAAGGCATCCTATTTATATATATTGTAACGTTTTTACTTTCTAACACTTAGGAAAGTATAACGGACTATTTAGTGACCTTTCTGTACACTATTAGTATATTAACAAATACGTGTAAGCATAACACAGATATCAGAAAGCAGTTAAGTAATTCCACACAGTCGTCAAGCACATTAATTATTATTAATAAACTGTACGGTTACATGTAAATTTGAGGGTTGTCACATATACTGGGGGCATTACAGGGGTAAAATGGTAATTTAATAAAAAGGCCAGACGGGTCGTCTAGCTCTATACGAGGCGTCTGTGCCTCGTATAACAGGGGGAGACCTAGACGACCCTGTTTATCACCCCCAAACAAAAACACACACATATATACGGAACACACACCTGTATACGCCTCGGATACGTATTTGGATCGTATTTTCGAAGATTTGAAGTATCACTGGTACGTATTTCATCCCGTAGTTTAGTATTTTTGCATCGTTTTTGCCTTTAGACCGTAGGTTTGCCCTGAAATTAGGTTTTTGTTGGGTTTGGGGGTTTGAATGTCAGGTTGAAGATGAAGGCCGTAGAACAGGACGCCCAGTATACCTCTATACGAGGCAGATACGAGGCACTGATTTTTTTTTTTTTTTTGTAATTAATGTTATTGTTATTGTTATTATTATTGTTTTTATTATTATTATTATTATTATTATTAATATTTTAATTATTATTATTATTATTATTATTATTATTATTATTAATGTTATTATTATTATCATTAATGTTATTATTATTATCATTTATTATTATTGTTATTATTTATTATTATTATTATTAATATTATTATTATTATTATTATTATTGTTACTATTATTGTTATTATTATTATTATTGTTATTGTTATTATTAATATTTATTATTATTATTAATATTATTATTTATTAATTATTATTATTGTTAATATTATTATTATTATTATTAAAATTATATATTTTATATTATTATTATTGTTGTTATTTTTATATTATTATTATTATTATTATCATTTATTATTATTATTATTATTAATGTTATTATTTTTTATATTATTATTATTATTATTATTATTATTGTTTTTATACCTGTCGATTCGCCGTGGCATCGTCTTTTTGAGTTGGCGCACACGCCGAGCTACAGGGAGCTGCTGGTCGAGTTCCTTTCGTCATTCACATTTCACCCTCCTGGGGCCCAGTGCAGCTTCCGCACCCAGGTACTCCCCCTACGCCTGAGATTTCTTTCAGGCTTGCTGGCGTTTTGTGTTCGATGACGCTAGTACAGTTTGCGGTGCATTGCGGTTTATACATACAGGAGGAGATCGAGATTGAGGTTTACACAGCGGGGCTAGTGGTAGTTGATAGACCCACTCTTTTAGGGTTTTGGGAGGTGATTGCGGGGGCAAATCATTGGGAGCACGACAAGTCGAATGGGAGGGTGTCGTTTATTACCAACCCATTGTACAGGTACGTACGTTTATTACAACAATTATTGTGATTGTGTGTATTGTTTATTAATCTCTGTTTCTGTATTTCGCTAACACTATCTGCAGGTATATGCACCATATGCTCGCTACTTCTATGCAGCGCACGACTACAGCCTAGAGTGGTGTACGACCACATATCTTTTTTTTCTTTTATTGTTTGTTGTACAAGAGGTCGTGCGCACTAGCACACAGTCTAGCCCAGTACTACACCCCCGCCCATCACTGGCAGGCGTGCGGATTTTTGTATGGCGGCGCGTACGTGACCATCATTGCCCATTCATTGGGCATCGTACCGCAGCAGGACCCACATTTGCGGACGCCGCCAGACATGCCGACGCGGATGGGTTTTCCATCGCTGTGGGGGATGTCACTGATCAGGAGGTTCCCCGTTGGCCCGCGGCTTGACGTGATGTCGTAGTACACGCAAATTTAATCCAAATAACAACTATAGATAGTGGTAAATGGGTATCGAACTCAGGGAGTATGTGGAAAATGCGTTGATTTTATAGCTTTGCAATTTAACTACAATTAACCTAATTTTCAGAAATTAAAGATCATTGATTTGGATTGTGTGCTTTAGAAAACTAAATTATCAATTACTACTAATCAAGATTGGATTTTTACTTCAGATTATGAGAACAATGACCATCTTAGGATTCAGTTTCTTTTAACACTTGTGTGAAATTCCAACTAGAAAGAGTTACATATACATAACTCGTGTTTAAACAATTGTTGTGATAAAAGGGAACAAAGTACTCGGATTATATGAATGCGAGGTTGTTTCCCGATGATCAGTCAATCAATATCCAACCCTAACTCTTCCCGTGATATCTCGATTGTCAACGACACCACGAATGTACGATTAGACTAGAATTGCAATACCAATTAACAAGCTACAATCAATTACTCAAACACCATGACAAACAAAGCAACACAATGTTATCATTCTAGAAATAAAGGAACAAACACACAAGAGTTTAAGAAAACCTTCACCTAAGATGATCACCACAAGTTTAGCCGGACATTGTTCGGTTGATCATCATAACATCCAAATTCAAGTTCATACGAATAAAAAACAAGAACTAAATGTTTAGAATTGTTTGGAACAAGGTAAAACCAGCCAAAATCGCCCCCAATGTTCAGAGAAAACGTCCAATGATGAGATATGTGAAAAGGCACCACAAAAACTGATTTAATGAGGCAGTTACGAAATTCTCCGCAGCCTCCACCGTAAATTACGGTACCACCGTAAGTTACGGTGGACCAAGAAGTGTTACGGTGGAAGTCTCCTGTTTTACGGTGAGATTTGGGCGTGTTTCTGGGCCACCGTAAATTACGGTGGCCACCGTAATTTACGGTGAAGCCCTGAATGTTGGGTTTTATTTCTTCGTTCCTTCCATGCACAACCCGTTCATCTCCAAACCGTCCAAAGCTGTGTTTTATCCCTTTTAGCTCCCGAACTGCACCTGAAACATAAGCAATCGTAGTCATCTAATTCAAGATAATTACTCGATTAAGTGAAGGATAAATTCGTCTTTTAACATCATTAAGGGTCGTCCTATGGACCACCCGTCACATCCCCACACTTAACCGTTGCTTGTCCCAAGCAACTCATCAAATCATTTTCAAAACAAGCGATCAATGTAAACCAAGCATAAACATGTAGTCCTTTTACTAACCCCTTTTTAACACCCAAAATAACGCACCCCTCGCTATATCTCTCCTCTCGGCAACAAGTAAGCACTAGCAACTATGAGCTAGACACACAAAGGCTAACGGGCGGTTGCACAATTATAGGCTTGTACCTAAATCGATCCTTCTCCTAACAAGCGCCAAACATGAATGCAAATCAAATGTACTTTTAAGGTTGTAACGTGGCTAGGTGTACAGGTAGGAAATGGAATATATATGAAGTAGCGAAAACTTAACCCGGTCTTTTATTACACAAAGAAACAAACAAACAACTACCAAACTAAACTACTATATACAAGATAACTAAACATCACTTCTTTTTCATTTTTCATTGCTTTTTCTCTTTTTTTTCTTTTCTTTTTCTTTCTTTTCTTTTTCTTTCTTTTTCTGATTTTTTTTTCAAAGAACTTTCAACATAACATTAAATAAAATTACATACTACTAAACAATCACTAACACTATAAAACCGGGTCAAGTTGGGTAAATTTTTAGGTAACTACCTAGGGGGTAACAAACGATAGGCTTTTAGGCACAAAATTGGGCAACTAAATGTCCAAACCCCCGCCCCTCTCGCAACCATGCTCATATATATAATTTATGAGGTCCAACCCCCCAAATCCCACACTCACACACACTAAAGACGAGGCTACCTAAATGCCCTTATCCCTTTCGCATTCATATCCAACTAAGGACTCAAACCGTATCAAGGCACAAGTTCTAATGCACCCCCACCCGTAGCCACTCTCATCAAAGACAAGTATTATTTATTTACATGTGTGGCTTCAACTCTCACCAAGAATAAAAGGGTATTAAGGGTTGCTAGTGAATCATTTGGGATTAATCCAAGATGTTCAAATTCTCACATTGTTCCGCTTGATTTAAATTTTTTTCAAAAACCTCAAAAATTTCCCCCCATCCCCACACTTGGGATACATTGACCCCAATGTATGGTTTTAGGAGGATTTGATCACTTAAAACTCTTTCACACCACTAAAGCTCAACACTCAAACCACAAATTTCTTTTTGGTATTTTTTTCATTTTATATTTTTCATCTTTTAAGACATCACACCGCCAACTTCCACCACCCAAACATAACATCAAAGGCTCAACACCACCCAACCACCCGACCATAAACATATTAAACTAAATAAATATTAACAAAATATACAAGGAAGGAACACGACCTGACTAGTAATAGCGTGGCTGCGGAGGCCCAAAAATGGAAGACATCATGTCATTCCATTCTCCAAAAGCAAATGCACCGCTACTACTCCCACCTTGTTGCGGAGCTCCTTCTTGTTGGCGCGGGTCGATCCACTGTGAATGATGGAGCGGCGGGGTCGGATACGATACACTACCATCGTAAGGTGGTAGAGACGCATAATCCACATGTTGTGGATCCACAACCATCGGCCGCCCGGCGTGCCAATCTGCATGCATTCTTCTTGCTTGGTCATCATGGTATCGATTATTCATTTCCAATTCATGGGAATACGCATGTGTGCGATTCCACGCCTCTTGACGATCGAAGTTATGCTTCAAAGACCGCTCCATGCTGGCACTCATCATCGTGTGTTGATCAAATAACGTACGCTCCGAACCCGACCATGACTCAAAAACGGGTGTCGGAGGACGTTGGTTCTCGATAACCTCTTGCATAGTGCCATTTTAAGCCCAATTTGGCTCATAGGAACGCTCCGTGTAATCATAGAAGACACCACCATAACCCCTACCTAGGCCCCCTTGGCCTACATTCACATTCTCACCACCATGCGGCTCATCCACATAATCATCTTCCCTACTCGGGGCTTCCTCCTCACTCTCCGGCTCATCTTCTTCACCCGGTAGAAGATCCCTTGCACCCACTTTTAATGCTCTCCATCTCTGCCCCCCCCCCCCCCCCGACTTGAGCTTATGATACCTTTCCGATTGCGTGTAAGTCCAACCAATCCCCATCTTCTGTAAAGTAAAAGGCTGATGCCTTTTTGCTGCCCCTTTATCCTCTGACGTGATTACCTTTTGCTGCTTCATCAATCCCGTGATAATCCGGCAATACAGGATAATATCTCTCCCCAACTTGTTTCGGAAAATCCAGAGATGGTTCATGATCAAATATCAGATTGGAAAACGCGGAGACCCATTGAGTAACGAATAGAGGACGGGTACTTCCGGGTACCTCACTTGCTCCTTATCCCCTCTTCGCGGAATGACATTTAAAATGCAGATCGCTAGCAACAACTTCGCTTCTATCCTCAAGTTCCTCCGGTATAAAATGCCACTGTAAGTACCGGGCAAAAACAACGCCGCTAGCATATCATTCCATCTTGCATGTTTTTCCAGCTTAAGCAACAAATCATCAAGGCTAGGAATCATATAATCACGAGCGTGTAAACTGTCATACTTCCCCAATTTCTTTAGCGTGTCAAACGAGATCTCTACCGGAATCCCATTCACCTCACCTGTTAACTTCATTTGTGACGGCCTATCATATTTATTACACTTGAGGGTTGCCATCCATTCTTGAATTTCGGTCATGAACAAGTTCTTGTTATCCTTATCATAGCACTTGAGCGCCGAATCCCATCCTAATGCGCGTAATCGGGCAAACACGTTGAACGGCCCAAACTCGACTTCACGAACTTCCCTCTCGCAAATAAATGCGGCGGCCCTGTTTTTTAATCGATTCATACTGTCGTGAAAAAGTGTTGGTTGCCAATGCTCCGGTTGGTCATCCAATGGACCCCACTCCCATCTTGGCTTTTCAGCCGGGTCCAACTCCATTTCTTCATCCTCGCTTTCACTTTCATCAACTCGACCCAAATATTGCCTGTTTCTCGGTTGTTGTTCTTGTTGCTTGCCCTTGTCTTTAGACGAAGAAGACGAACTTGATCCGGCTTTTTTCCTTCGTTCGTACCATTTTCCTACACACATTAAGGCAAACAACACAACAAAATTAGACCCTTTTCTCCAAAATATCCCCACACTTGCTTGTTACTATGGTTGTAGATGCTAGTGAACCAAGAGTTTATAAATCTTTTTCAACACTTGGGCATGGTGTCTCTACAATGTAGAGATTCCCAAAAAGTTCACTACTTTACCATCAACCCTACATCTACAAACCATAACAATGTTCAAGTAACCATTTTTATGACAAAATCTAAGAACAAGCAAGTGGGTATGAACAAATAACACAAATAACCTTACTTTTCACAATGCATCATCAAAACATAACAAATAAACTTCCATACCTTTGTTTGAAGATGCTAGAACACTTGTGAAACAAAAACTTCAAAAACCCCCAAAATTTTTCGGACCTAGGGTTTGTGATTCGGACCCGAAAGCTTTGTTTTTTCGCAAATCTCTTCTCAAAATCAGAAAGTATGTGAAAAATTAGCCAAGATAGACCTAGATTTCACTTGATTTGGTTAAGAATTGAGAGAGCTATGGAAGATTGAAGGTTGAAGAAGGTTGGGGATTTTGTGGGTCAATAGAAAGTGATGGATGATGTTTGTGGTGAGGGAAGAAGAAGAAAATCGTGTGGATGGGGAAGAGTTCACGTGACTTGATTGTTGTTCATTTTTTTAAAACCGCTGTACAGGAACGATCCTTCAGATTTCCAGGTCTACCGTAAATTACGGTACTGCCGTAACTTACGGTGGAACCTGGAACAAAAACTTCACCGTAACTTAGTACGTTTGCACCGTAAAGCTCCAATCTTTTCACTAGCCACCGTAAATTACGGTGGTACCTGGGCCTTTTTCCTTCGCCAAAAATTCCAATTTTAGGTATATTTTTTTATATTTTTTTCAGTTTTTTCGATTTTTTGTGTTTTTAAAATTCTTTAAAAACATATAAAAATTACCCTACCCCCTCGAAAGTCCCGTGTTGTCCTCAACACAATGTTAGAGCAATTCGTTACCCGAATGTCCCCACACTTGTTTCAAACACAAGCTTCAAGCGAGTACGGTAAATACGCAAACTATACAAAACAAACTAAACAAAATGCTAACTATTTACACTACCAAACCTGGGCCTCTCATGGTTGTTCCTTATCGACCGGGCGTAAGATGTAGCCCGCTTTGTCAAGCTCCAAGTTGTTGATGTCGTTCCCCTCCAAGTACGGCTTCAACCTATGGCCATTAACCGTTTGTTGTTTATTTGTTTACTCATCTTGGATATTTACATCACCAAACCTCCCAACTCGCCGAACGACATACGGGCCCATCCATTTGCTTTTAAGCTTGCCCACAAACATCTTGAGTCTTGAATTGTACAACGAAACCTTTTGACCCACTTCAAAGGTTTTCTTCCTCAACTTTGCATCGTGTACCTTCTTGAGCTTGTCTTTGTAAGCCGATGCACACTCATACGCCTCGTCTCTAATCTCTTCTATCTCACTTAATTGCAACTTTCTCATCATTACCGCCTCATCATAATACGCATTTACCGTCTTGATTGCCCAATGTGCCCGATGCGCTAACTCCATTGGCAAGTGGCAACCCTTTCCATAAACCATCCGGTAAGGTGTTGTGCCAATCGGAGTTTTGTAGGCTGTTCGGTATGCCCACAACGCATCATCCAACTTACTTGACCAATCCTTCCTATCTGTTCTAACCGTCTTCATGAGGATTTCTTTGATTTGACGGTTGGACACTTCGACTTGTCCACTCGTTTACGGATGGTAAGGTGTGGCAATCTGGTGATTCACGCTATACCTCTTCAATAATTTCCCGAAATTAAAGTTCTTGAAATGCGAACCACCATCACTTATAATAACACGCGGAATACCAAAACGAGAGAAGATGTTGGATTGAACAAATTTACAAACAACTGAATGGTCGTTTGTGCGTGTTGCAATAGCTTCAATCCACTTTGTGACGTAATCCACCGCTACCAAAATATATAGAAAGCCATTCGAATTCGGGAAGGGACCCATAAAGTCAATACCCCATACATCAAATATTTCTACAACCAAGATCGGTTGTAGTGGCATCTCGTCCCTCTTTGAAATGCTTCCCATCTTTTGACAATTAATACAATTTCTTGCAAATTCACACGCGTCTTTGAAAATTGTGGGCCAATAAAACCCACATGAAAGAACCCGGTAGCCCATTTTATGCCCACTAAAGTGACCTCCACAAGCGGATGAGTGGGCATGAGTCAAGATTTCCAATACCTCTGTTTCGGGCACACACCTCCTAATGACTTGATCCGGCCCGGTCTTGAAAAGGTCCGGTTCATCCCAAATATATTGTTTCACTTGGACCATAAATTGTTGTCGTCGCTTCTTGGTCCAATGACTTGGGATGGCACCCGTGGCTAAGTAATTTACGTAATGAGCATTCCACGGCGCAACGAAAGTGGATACGGCTAGGAGTTGCTCGTCGGGAAACCTTTCATTTATTTCACTAACATCATCAATCCCTTCTACCGGAATCCGAGACAAGTGATCCGCCACTACGTTCTCACTTCCCTTTTTGTCTCGAATTTCTAAGTCAAACTCTTGTAACAACAATACCCACCGAATCAAACGCGGCTTCGCGTCCTTTTTCTCCATCAAATATCGGACCGCACTATGATCCGAATAAACCACCACCTTGCTCCCCCAAATATACGAACGAAACTTATCCAAAGCATACACCACCGCTAATAACTCCTTTTCGGTTGTGGTGTAATTCAGTTGCGCTTCGGATAAAGTCTTGCTCGCATAGTAAATCACCACCGGCTTTTTATCAACCCGTTGACCCAAAACTGCACCAATTGTAGTGTCGCTTGCATCACACATGATCTCGAACGGCTTTGACCAATCCGGCGGTTGCAAAATAGGAGCTTTGACCAAATGTTCCTTCAAAACAGTAAAAGCTTGCATACACTCATTAGTAAAATCAAATGGGACATCTTTTAATAACAAGTTGCATAAAGGTTTGGTGATAACACTAAAACCTTTTATGAAACGTCTATAGAACCACGCGTGTCCCAAAAATGATCTTACACCCTTAACATTTTTCGGAGGTGGCAAAAATGCTATTACCCGTATTTTTGCCTTATCCACCTCCATTCCCCTTTCCGAAATCACATGACCTAGCGCAATTCCCTCTTGCACCATAAAATGACTTTTCTCCCAACTAAGCACTAAATTTTTCTCAACACATCTTTTTAAAACTTTTTGTGATTCGTTGAGACAAGATTCAAAACTAGTGCCAAAAATGGAAAAGTCATCCATAAACACTTCAAGCGACTCTCCAACCATGTCCGAGAAGATACTCATCATACATCGTTGGAAAGTTACCGGTGCATTGCACAAGCCAAATGGCATTCGCCGAAAGGCAAAGGTACCATATGGACAAGTGAAGGTGGTCTTGTGCTGGTCATCTGGGTGTATTGCTATTTGATTGTAACCCGAGTACCCGTCCAAAAAAAAAGTAGTATTTTTTACCCGACAATTTTTTAATGATTTGGTCAATAAAAGGTAACGGGAAATGGTCCTTAGAAGTGGCGGCATTCAATTTCCGGTAGTCAATGCATACACGCCACCCGGTGACCTGTCGGGTGGCAATTTGTTCACCGTTTTCATCTTTGACTACTTGAATGCCGGCCTTCTTAGGCACAACTTGGGTGGGACTCACCCAAGCACTATCCGAAATCAGATAGATGATTCCCGCATCTAACCATTTAATTACCTCTTTCTTTACTACCTCCCTTAGGTTCGGATTCAATCTTCTTTAAGTTTCTCGTGTTGGTTTTGCATCTTCGGTGGTAATAATCTTGTGCATGATGATTGATGGACTAATTCCTTTGAGATCGGCAATCGTCCATCCAATAGCTCCCTTGTTCTCCTTTAACACTTCCAATAAGGCTTGCTCTTGCGCCATCTATAAATTAAAGGCAATAATGACCGGTAGAGTGTCATTATCCCCTAGGAAAGCATACTTCAAATGGCTCGGCAAGTCTTTGAGTTCCAACTTCGGTGGTTCTTCTAATGATGGTTTTGTACCCGAGCTAATTTCCACCGGTAAGCCTTCGAATTGGTGAGTCCATGGCGGTCGACCTTCTTTCAAGGCCATGGCATCCTGTTTTTCCTCTTCAACCCGTAATGCATAAGCATGTACCTATTCAGAAAAATCACACAAGCAAACATCCATACCATCCTCCTCATACTCATGCGGGTTGCATCCGTCAACTAAATCAGCCATGAAACACTCATCAACACCATTAGCATTAGAATTGTTAGTAAAAACATTCAAGCGCATTTTTCGATTCCCAAAAGTCATATCGACTGTACCAAATCTACAATCGATCACAGCATGCGCGGTGCTCAAAAATGGCCGACCCAAAATGACATTTTGTTGTTGTTTTGGGTCCGCGGATGAGTAGTCTAAGACTAAAAAGTCAACCGGGTAGTAGAACTCATCAATTTTAACAATTACATTTTGAACCATCCCTCGAGGTAGCTTATGAGACAAATCGGCCAAAACAACCGTTGTCTCCACCCTAGCTAACGGACTAAAATCGTATTGGTCATATAAGCCCCCCGGTAAAATGCTAACTCCGGCTCCAAGATCTAGTAACGCCTTTGCCATTTGAAAATTGCCAACTTGAATGTTAATTAATGGCGTACCCGGATCTTGGAGCTTGGGAGGAAGCTCCCCATTCAAAACCGCACTCACTTGCCCGGTTAAATCCACCCGCTTAGGCATTTTCTTCTTTTGTTGCCTTTTTTGTGTACATAATTCCTTTAGAAATTTAGCATAAGCGGGTACTTGTTTTATTGCATCAAGTAGTGGAAGATTGATTTTTACTTGTTTAAACATGTCCCACAACTCTTCTTTTTGGGGACCTCTTGATGCAATAAAATTTTTCTTTCCCGGGTCAAGTAAGGCCGATGGAAACGGGGACTTGACTCGGTTCACCCTCAACTTTTTCATTTGTTTTATTTGCATTTTCACCCAACCCTGGTTTATTAACATTTGATTCTTTAGGTTTAACCGGTGAAACTTCATCATCACTTTCATTACCCGTGATGTCCTCAACTACCCCCTCGACCAAACCCGGTGACAAATTTGCCTTAAATTCTTTGCCACTTCTCAAAACACTAACATGACTAATATTAACATTACCTCGTGATGAACCATGTGAAGGATTTACCTTGGTGTCGCAAGGAAGTTGACCCTTGCTCTTCTTCAATTCCGCCACATCGGTTGCCAATTGACCCATTTGGGTTGTTAGTGATTGGATGCTCTTGTCACGAACCTCATCCTTTTGCATCCGGACTTCATCAAGTTGATTCCGTTTTTGCATATCTTGTTGCATAGCCCGTAGAATATCAATGACTTCATTCCCGCTTGACGAAGGTTGACCCGAACCACTTTGACCCGATTGTTGAAATTGCCCTTGATAGCCATAGTTGTTTCCACCCCGATAATTGCCTTGGTTATATTGTTGACGAGGTACAAAGTTACCTTGAGCTCCTTGAAAGTTTGGGTTAGCTTGGTTCGCCGCGTTCCCGTAATGGAAATTAGGATGGTTTCATAACCCGGGGTGGTATGTGTTGGAGTTCATATTGAAATTTCGACCACCCCCTCCTTGAATTGCATTCACTTCCTCTACTTGCTCATCAACCACTCCCACTACACAAACTTCCGTCGTGTGGCCTATTTCGTTGCAATTAGTGCACACGTTGTACACTTGGTTCGTTGTTTGCACATTACCACTCTCTACTCCATGCATTTGGGGCCTTTGAATCACGTGCCTTGCCCTTCTTGAAGATTGAGCCTTCCTCTTGGAATTCACCGCCATTTGTTCTAAAAATGCCCAATCAACATGTTCATAATTCGTACCGAATGTACCATTAGTGATCGACATTAAATCCTGTGCATCCTCCGAACTCAACCCCTCGTGAAAAGCATTCAACAACTCCCATAATTGGATCCCATGATGAGGGCAATTCCGTAACATCATATTAAATCTTTCAAAGGCTTCATGAAACATCTCCCCCGATTGTTGTTGGAAGCTTCTCAAACCTCTCCTTGCATCATTAGTCTTTTGAGTGGTGTAATATTCATCCAAGAATATTTGTTGCATATCAGCCCATGTAAAGATCGATGCGGAGGGTAGAGTGTGAAACCATCTCTTTGCCTTGTCTTCCAAAGAAAATTGGAAGAGAACCAACTTGACATCATCCGAAGAAAACCCTTGACCTCCAATAGTGTTGCAAATGGAGTCATATGTCTCCAAATGAAAATAGGGTTCTTCCGTTGCTAATCCCTTGAACTTTGGTAGACTTTGGAGGGCGGTTGTTCTAACTTCAAAAGTTCTTACATCCGCATGATGAGGAATCACTACCGGTGAAGGATTGTTAGTGATAATAGGCCAGAAGTGAGCTTCAATTCCCCGTACAACTTCTCGATGATGTCTTTGAGGGGAACCCAATGGTGCTCTTGGTTGACCCATTTGCATAGGCCCTTGAGGTGCAAAGGGTGGTTGAAATTGGTATTGTGGCATTGGCGGTTGTTGAATCGGTCTTTGATATTGCGGTTGTGTATTTTGTGGACACACTTAATGTAGCGGTGTAGGGAGTTGCAATTGTGGCCCTTGCGGTCTAATGTGTTGCACCCCAACCGGTAGTCTACTCGTATCTTGAAATTGTTGAATCGGTTGACTTTGTTGACCCGCTCCTCCTTGAGGTCCCAAGTATCCTCCATCGCCCCCATAATAAAAACCTTCCTCTTCATACCCTCTAAACTCCTCTTCATAACCGTCATCATATCCATCCCCTTGAATACCCGAAGATTGCCCAAATGGAAGGGATGAGTATTGGAAACCCGATTGGTTCGAGGGTCTAAATGTTGAAGTAGCATGGATAATGGTTGAATTTGGTGGTATTGGGTAGTTAGAGGATGATTGACCCGTAGTTGGGGGAAAGAAGTGTGAAAATGGTGGTATGGTGACAGATGGGCTAAAAGTAAGACTGGGTTCAACTTGAGTAGTAATCGGTTGTGTGGTGTTGGTTGGTGTAATGTCATGAGGTGGAGTAGGAATTGTAGTGGTGTTAGGTATAGTGGTGTTTGGTGATGGTTGTGTGGAAGTAGGTATGAATGATGAGGTTGTTTGACCCGTTGTGGGTGGTATTTGAGATTCTTGCATGATGTTTCGTGGTGTGATGGGTGATGTAGGTGAACCAATAATTCTGTTTTCTCTTACTAAAACACGGTTTTGCCTTAACGTTCTTTCGATCTCCGGATCAATTGACAATGGTGACGATTTGTGAGAGCCTCTAGTATGCATGCACCTGTAGAACCTGCACACTAAACACACCAGTGTAAACCCTAAAATAACAAAGCAAAACTACAAACTGACACACGTTGCGCACTACTCCCAGGCAACGGCGCCAAAATTTGACGTGATGTCGTAGTACACGCAAATTTAATCCAAATAACAACTATAGATAGTGGTAAATGGGTATCGAACTCAGGGAGTATATGGAAAATGCGTTGATTTTATAGCTTTGCGATTTAACTACAATTAACCTAATTTGCAGAAATTAAAGATCAATGTTTTGGATTGTTTGTTTTAGAAAACTAAATTATCAATTACTACTAATCAAGATTGGATTTTTACTTCAGATTATGAGAAAAATGACCATCTTAGGATTCAGTTTCTTTTAACACTTGTGTGAAATTCCAACTAGAAAGAGTTACATAGACATAACTCGTGTTTAAACAATTGTTGTGATAAAAGGGAACAAAGTACTCGGATTATATGAATGCGAGGTTGTTTCCCGATGATCAGTCAATCAGTATCCAACCCTAACCCTTCCCGTGATATCTCGATTGTCAACAACACCAAGAACGTACGATTAGACTACAATTGCAATACCAATTAACAAGCTACAATCAATTACTCAAACACCATGACAAACAAAGCAATACAATGTTATCATTCTAGAAATAAAGGAACAAACACACAAGAGTTTAAGAAAACCTTCACCTAAGATGATCACCACAAGTTTAGCCGGACATTGTTCGGTTGATCATCATAACATCCAAATTCAAGTTCATACGAATCAAAAACAAGAACTAAATGTTTAGAATTGTTTGGAACAAGGTAAAACCAGCCAAAATCGCCCCCAATGTTCAGAGAAAACGTCCAATGATGATATATGTGAAAAGGCACCACAAAAACTGATTTAATGAGGCAGTTACGAAATTCTCCGCAGCCTCCACCGTAAATTACGGTACCACCGTAAGTTACGGTGGACCAAGAAGTGTTACGGTGGAAGTCTCCTGTTTTACGGTGAGATTTGGGCGTGTTTCAGGGCCACCGTAAATTACGGTGGCCACCGTAATTTACGGTGAAGCCCTGAATGTTGGTTTTTGTTTCTTCGTTCCTTCCATGCACAACCCGTTCATCTCCAAACCGTCCAAAGCTGCGTTTTATCCCTTTTTAGCTCCCGAACTGCACCTGAAACATAAGCAATCGTAGTCATCTATTTCAAGATAATTACTCGATTAAGTGAAGGATAAATTCGTCTTTTAACATCATTAAGGGTCGTCCTATGGACCACCCGTCACGGTTTAAAAACCGCAACGGGGGCATATGGAGAGAGGAGCCCCTACCAGAGCAGTTCGAGCTCGTCTATCCTCCGGCAGATCCTACTGATGCAGTGCCCGTGGAGGACCCTCCAGTTGATTTAGACGGTGCAGCGATGCCACAGCCACCGCCACCTCCCGGGGATCCTCAATTTCCACGTCACGTTATTCCAGGTCATGCCCCAGGAGCTACGCTACATCCGGAGGTACGAACCTAGCTTGACAGGCTCAACGATTTGGTAGGTTGGTTGGTTCGGGAGGCGCAGGATAGACGAGAGAGAGAGGGGTTACCCCTGCTACCGCTTCCACCAGCTCGAGCACCACATCAGCAGCCGCAGCAGCCAGATCCAGATTCGGATTCGGATTTGGATGCATAGACCTGTTGTTGTTTTTATTTTTGTTATGGATGTACAAACTTATCTTATATATTTTTTTTATGGATGTACAAACTTATCTAATATATGTCATATTTATGTTTGTTTTCAGTTATTCGGTTACTTAATGATTGTTGTCTTAAATTGATATAATACGGAAACAATATATGTTTTGAATATAATACGGAAACAATATATCCCCTGAATATAATAAGGAAACAATATTTGAACGAGTTAAAATTTTAGTCGGAAGAATAATATTTAAAAAGGTAAAATGTTAAAATAGTTGATTTTTTAATCGGAATAATAATATTTAAAAGAGCCGATTTTTAAAATAGTTGATTTTTTTATAGTGTGAAAAACAAAAACAAAAAAAAACTTTTTTTAAAACCAAAAATTTTTTTGCTAACAAAACACATCTTCAAAAACTATCAAAAAAAAAAAAAAAACTATACCAAAACCCACCAAAACACCCCTTCTTTCAACCAAAAAAAAAACCCAACCCCTAGACGCCTCGTATAGGGCTGTACGAGGCGTCTAGGGTTTCTTAAACTTTGTGCCTGACATCTCTGCAGACCCACTTGAATTCAGTGCCTAGATGCCTCGTATAGCCCTATACGAGGCGTCTAGGGCACAAAAAGTGTCCAAATAGGCGCAGAGGGTGTCCGGATAGTCCAAGCCATATAAATTTTACCTGGAGGTGCATATCCAATGGTTCCTTTAACCCCAGTTGAGTTGTAGTTGGAATCTGTTCCATGGATTTGAGCTAAACTGAAGTCTCCAACATGGGCCACCATATCATCATCGAGTAGAATATTGCTAGGCTTTAAGTCACCGTGAGAAATGGTTATTGGGCAGTGATTGTGAAGATAATTAACTGCAATTGCAACATCGATAAGAATATTTATTCTTTGAAGAAGGCTAAGTCTCTGTGTACTTGTGCTTGAATGTAACCAATCGTCTAAACTCCCATTGGGCAAGAACTCGTAAACCAAAGCCTTGAAATCGTTGCCTTCAAAGTCAACACTTGAACATGAAGTTATTATCTTCAACAAATTCCTGTGTCGGATACTTCGCCATACTTCACACTCTCTCATAAAGCTTCTGCAAGCTCCTTGATTTTCGAGATGGAGAACTTTCACTGCAACAGATATATCGTTGCCATCATCATCATCATTAAGGGTACCTTTGTAAACAGAGCTGAACCCACCTTGTCCAATCAAATTCGCTTCAGAGAAGCCATCAGTAGCCTTGAGAAGTTGATTGCAAGAGACTTTCAAGAACGACCCTTTCCTTGAAGATTGAGACGTTAGGGTGTTGCCTTTTTTCTTAATCCAACAATACACAAAGCATAATGTTGCGAAGATTGCGAATGCACTCAAAATGACTATAATAAACAAAGGAAACCTTTTTTTGGTTTCTTGATTTCCTTGCATTTGGGTAACCCAAGTTCAACCAAGCCGCCACAAAGTCTACTATTCCCCAAAATCGAGAACTTACTTCTATTGACAAACACTCCTAGCACTGGAACTTTACCCACAAAATCGTTATAGCTTAGGTCTATAAATTCTAACAAAAACCGTTCTAAGAATTGTGGAATATGACCCGATAAATTATTATGAGAAAAATCGAGTCCCTCCACTCCTTTTAAAGAACTTAATGATTGTGGTATCTCACCATCAAAAAAGTTGTCATTGAGGAATAATAATGAAAGGCTAGTGCAACCCCCAAGGCTACTAGGAATATTACCAGATAGATTATTATAAGATACATCCAGATAAGTCAACATCTTGAGGTCTCCAACATATGTTGGGAGTGAACCAGAAAGGATGTTTCGCGAAAGATCTAACATTGTGGTTAGAGATGGAAGTTGAAGAATTTGTTTGGGTATTTTGCGAATGAGTGTATTGCCTGAAGAGTTTCAACCATATTAAGTTAAAAAGATAAGAGAACACCTCAATTATGTCGAAACACATCTAAAATATGCTGCAACTCATGGAAAACATTTTCAATACTCATCCGTTGTGGCGGAGTATCCATAGAGAATGATACTCCAATCTGTATGATTGAAATCAAGCATTCCTCCATTTTCTTTGCCTTTGCTTCTGTACTTTGCTCAACAATTACACTACCATCAATAATGTCAATCACTTGGTCTGGAAATGATGTCGAAGCAAATTTATGTAAGCTGAGGTCTTTATTGAAGATGTCCCCTGTTGGCTTTTTCCCGGTCATCACCTCCAATAATAATATGCCAAAACTATAGACATCCCCATTACTTGTCATCTCACTCCCAAGACCATACTCTGCCACTTATAAGCGACTACTTAGAAAAAAAGGAACAATCTAAACATATTTATAGGCATATGGGGTGTAAGAATCTTACCTGGAGGTGCATAACCAACTGTTCCTTTAACACCAATTGAGTTGTTTTGGTTTGAACCTCTTCCAAGAAACCGATCTAAACCAAAGTCTCCAACATGGACCACCATATCCTCATCAAGTAGAATGTTGCTAGGCTTCAGGTCACCATGAACAATGGTTTCTAGGCAATGATTGTGAAGATAATTAAGAGCAATTGCAACATCCATGAGGATACCAATTCGTTGAACAAGGTCTAGTCTGGATGTACTTGTACTTGAATGCAACCGATCATGTAAACTCCCATTGGGCATGAACTCATAGACCAAATGTAACAACTCTCGCAAAAAAAAATATTACTATTTCTTATTTTATTAATGTCCATTTGGAAACCATAATTGAGACCCCCAAGTAATATGGCATGACCCATAATATTTCAAAACAATCGAAACTAGGATCAGGACCCCCTAAAACTCAAGGGGGGGTATACCCTAATTGATAATTATCCTCAAAAACCGTTTGTAAAGCTCGAAATTTGTTGGGTGTTGACTCATTTAGGCTATACAGGACACGAGGCTACCCTACCCTAAGAGGGTAGCCGTCGCGCCACGCGTAGGGTCCAGGTGAACCTGGCAGGCCACGCGAAAGGGATAAATTTTCAATATAAATGCAGGGGTTTGGCACTTGCATGGCTGTGTTGTTTCGACGTTCAAATTTGTTTCGTACGTTTAGTTATTCACTGTTTCGTTCAAAAACACACACAAGCACGAATCTCTGCTGCGACAACAGGGTAATAACTCGATCACTGCTACGATACAATGTCCGATCGATTGAAACCGATCCGATGGATGTTTAAGTGCTGCCTGAATTCTGGCTATACTTTGTCATTCGTCGTGAGGGTTTTGATTTCGTGAGCTTATCGTAAATGTTGTATTAAGTTACTGACATAGTTTCGTGTGCATTGTTATTTACCTAGGCATTAAACTTGCAAAGTGTTTGTCCACATTAAACTTGCAAAGTGAGTCATTATCTTTTTATCAAATTGCTTTAAAAAACCCTAAATGTTTTCCAGTTATACTTTGCAGTGATTAAGTCTTTGCTAATCTTTAATTACTGGCAGTATGTGGGGGTTTTATGCACCTTACTACTAACGATTTATCACGTTAGGTGGGCGAGCGAGCCTAATTAGTGATATGTCCACAGTCATAGATTCGGTCGAGTGACAGCTGAACCAGCTAATTATAAGATAGGGGCAAATATAAAAACCCTTAATGCTGTAAATTTATAACAATGTGTCTTTTATGAAAATTGAATGACTTGCCAGTATTTCCCCACTGATAAAATCTTTTTAAACATGTTTCAGGTGACTTACTGTGAATCAAGGAAAAAGTGCTGTGTAGCACTAAAAGTTTGAAGAGGTGGCTCAGTAAAATAAATAAACATGTTTTGTAAAACAGGGAATTTCGTCGTGAAATTTCCTCTTTTGTAAATTATGGGTGTTATCCGCTAACTGTGAAATAAAATAATTGGGCATTTTAAATTTAAAAAGGATCCTGTTAAAATTTCCGCTGTCAAAAATAAACAATACCACGTGTTTTCTGTCTCGCGGCTCCTGAAACGGGTAAAACCGAGTCGGGGGTCATGACAGAAAAAGGTGGTATCAGAGGCACTGATTTAAGCTAATTAAGTATTTAGAAATACTTAATTATTCAGATTGCCACTTTTGTGATTCTATGGATTTAAGTTAATAAATAAAATTTTAACTTAGAATTGTGTGTGTTTCTTCATGTGTGCTAACAACATGAATGAATTGTCGGAAGCACTCCGAAACTTTACTATCCATAGCACTGATATGGATACCACCGGCACCGGCACCTTAACTGGCTATCAGGCTGATATTGAAGAGGCAATAGTATTCCAGGCCCAGCCGCAAGAGAAACCAAAGCGGAAAAAGAGGAGGAGAATCTTGGACTGGAAACATGGGCTTAGGAAGAAACCAGCTGCACAGAAGGTTAAAAAGACCGAGGATCCGAAGGATAAAGGGAAAGGGAAAGAAATCGGGGAAAGTTCCGGGCAAGCCCAGGAAATGCCACCATGGGAGGAGCTGGATCGCATACTAGCAAATTGTGACCTCATCGGACCTGCCGATGAAAACCTCTTCAGTTACCCCGCTGAATCCCAACTTCCAGTTAATTTGGAACCTGCTATCCCAGATCCTATTGTCAACCCCCAACCTGTTATCGGCCAACTAGAAGAGTGGTGGACAAGCGACTGGCAATTTCAAAACTTCATGAATCACCCCAACGCCTATTTTCCCCGGTTTGACCCTGAGCCTGCACCAAACCCACCTATGAGCACAGAAAACTTGGCTGAACTCCGTCACTAGGGCGAGGAACTGGTCGACGCAGGAAATCGAATCCGGGAAGTGGGAGAACAGATCTCCTAGAAATACGACGAGAGGGAACGTCGTTTCTAAAAAGCCAGATGACTGTGGTTGTGTGTTTGTATAATAATAAAATAATAATAATAATAATAATAATATAATCATATAAAATAACTTAAAATAAAACTTATGTAAAATATCCGGTGTGTATCGATGCATATTAATATATAAAAATACGAAGGTCGAAAAGTTGACAATTTTGGCTATACGTGTTAATTTGATTATGTGTGATTGCTTTATTATGTTTGGTCATTAATTATTTTGTGTAAGTAAATTATAATTATATTGCTAATTATTAGTCAGATGGAAAACGCGGAAAATCAACCGTTCAATGAAGTTAATCAATCAGAACAAAACAATGAGGATCATTTCCTTAATAGGCAAGATATAGAAAATATCGTTGCCCAGGGTATAGCCAATGCTATCCCGGCAATCGTCGCTTCAGTTAAAATTCCTATTGAGCCTTCGTAAGCCAACCTCAGTAAACGCACGCACGACGATAATTTTACTAACAGTGTGAATGGAGGCAACAATGATAATAATGTGGTTCAAGCCCCAATACTCAAGAAAATGAAAGTGGCAACACCTGGTTGCACTTATAAGAAATTTCTTGCCTGTAAACCCGTTGAATTTGCAGGCAATGAAGGGGTAACTGCTGCACTGCGTTGGTTGGAAAAGACCGAGGCAGTAATTAAAATAAGTAAATATGACGAGGAGGATAAGGTCATGTATGCTTCTCACCTTTTCAAGGAAGGGGCATTAGAATGGTGGAATACGGTATTACAAGCCAAGGGAAGTGACATGGCTTATGCCATGAACTGGGAAGAATTTAAGCGATTGGTGGAAAGAAAATTCTGTCCCGAATATGAAAAGGAGCAAATGGCAAATAAGTTCCTGAGCCACCGGATGGTAGATGTGGACTGTCGAGGGTACACTTCGAAATTCTTCGAATATGCCAAAATTGTGCCAACTCTGGCTTCGCCAGAACCTGTACTTATTTCTCGCTATATTTGGGGTTTAATTAGTGAGATTCGGTATATCGTCAAAGCTGCGAGACCCCACACAATTGACGATGCAGTGGAATTAGGCAACACCTTGACCGACAGGCTGGTGCGTACGCGGGAAGAAAACCGGAAAAAAGAGTTAGCCCCAAAGATTACCTAAGGATTTCGTATGGGTAATAATAGCAACTTCAAGAGAAAGGGAACTGGATCATCTTCCATCCCGCCATTTTGCGGAAATTGCAAAAAGAAACATTTTGGAAAATGTAGAGAAAATTGTAATTTCTACAAAATTCCGGGCCATCGGGAGGAGGAATGCAAGAAGAAATCAAAGATCTGCTACAATTGCGGAGAAGCTGGACATTTCAGACCAGAATGCCCTAAATTGGTCAAGCCAGCTGATAATAAAGCCAAACCTGCTGAAGGAACTAATAAGAAGAACGCAAGAGCCTTTCAACTAACCACGCAGGAAGCCGAACTGATTCCCGACGTAATAGCTGGTACGTTTCTTGTACAAAACGTTTACGCAAAAGTATTATTTGAATCTGGTGCAAACCGAAGTTTTCTAAATACTTCATTCTGCCAGGCTCTTAAGATACCCTTAACCAAACTTAGGCAGATTTATACGGTAGAAACGGTAGACGGTAATTCTGTTAATATTGATAAGGTTCTTCAAGAAGGGAAGATAGAACTCTCAGGCCACAAATTTTCTACCAATCTTTTACCTATGAATTTAGCTGGATTCGATGTTGTGCTAGAAATGGATTGGTTAGTAGCCAACCATGCTCGAATTCTCTGTGATAAGAATTCCATAGAAATTCATACCCCCGCATGAGAAGTAATTATGATTACAGGGGATAAGCCACGTAAACCAATGAAGTTCATTTCAGTAATGAAAGTTGCTAGTTATGAACGAAAACAGGGATTAGTGTATATGATTTCAGTAATCATTTACGCTAAAGGTAAGGAACTTAAGGAAATTCCTGTAGTATCAGAATACCAGGATGTATTCCCGGAAGAACTACCAGGATTGCCACTAGATAGGGAAGTAAAGTTTAGAATTATTTAATTCCTGGAACTACACCAATAGTTAAGGCACCTTATCGATTAGCACCCACTAAAATGTTAGAACTGAAAAAGCAGTTAGACGAATTGCTAAGTAAAGGATTCATACAACCTAGTTCATCCCCTTGGGGAGCACCGGTGCTGTTTGTGAAAAAGAAAGATGGTTCCATGCGAATGTATATCGATTATAGGGAGTTAAATAAGATTACAGTTAAGAATCGATACCCATTACCTAGGATTGATGATCTTTTCGATCAACTTTAGGGAGCCAGATATTTTTCTAAGATAGATTTATGCTCCGGATACCATCAGTTGAAGGTACAAGAAGAAGACATACCTAAAACTGCTTTCAGAACTAGATATGGTCATTACGAGTTTACAGTCATGCCTTTTGGACTAACAAATGCTCCTGCAGCATTTATGGACATGATGAATGGAATCTGTAAACCGTATTTGGATAAATTCGTAATTGTCTTCATCGACGATATACTTATTTATTCCAAAAGTCAGGACAAGCATTGTGAACATTTACATGCACTCTTAACCCTGTTAAGAAAATAAAAGCTTTACGCCAAATTCTCGAAGTGTGAATTTTGGCTACAGGAGGTACAATTTTTAGGACACATGGTGAATCATGAAGGTATTCACGTAGATCCCTCCAAAATAGAAGCGATCACTAAATGGAAGGTCCCACAATCAGCTATGGAAGTTAGAAGTTTTCTAGGGTTAGCTGGATACTATAGACGATTCATTAAGGATTTTTCTAAGATAGCTGTGCCATTAACTAAGCTAACCTGTAAAACAGTGAAGTTTGAATGGGGACCTAGGCAAGAAGAGGCCTTTAGGATTTTGAAGCAAAAGTTAACCAACGCCCCAATTCTTGCCTTACCAGAAGGGACAGAAGATTTTGAAGTTTACTGTGATGCTTCTAAGCTAGGATTAGGGTGTGTGCTGATGCAACGCAAAAAGGTAATTGCGTATGCTTCAAGGCAATTAAAAAAGCACGAGGAAAATTATACCACTCATGACTTAGAATTTGGAGCGATCATTTTTTCCCTTAAAATTTGGAGACATTATCTGTACGGTAGTAAGTTTATTGTCTATACAGATCATAAGAGTTTAAGGTATATATTTGGGCAAAAAGAATTAAATATGAGGTAAAGAAGATGGATGGAAATTTTAAGTGATTACGACTGTGATATTCAATACCACGAAGGAAAAGCAAATGTAGTCGCAGATGCCCTAAGTCGTAAGTATCATGAGAAGCAAAAGCGTGTTCGTGCCCTTAGATTAAATCTACAGTTAGATTTAATGGAACAACTAAAGAATGTTCAAGCAACAACAATTGAGGATGATGCTGAAAGAATGAAAGGAAGAATAAAAGAATTGGAGCAAGGGGCTGATGGAATTTGGAGATTCCATAAGAAAAGGATTTGGGTACCTAAGCAAGGAGAGTTAAGAAATAAGATTTTAGAGGAAGCCCATAAATCTAGATATATCATGCATCCTGGAAATAATAAGATTTGCCAAGATTTAAGAAATAATTTCTGGTGGATAGGAATGAAAAAGGACATAGCTAAATATGTATCTAAGTGTCTAACTTGTTCGCAAGTTAAGGCAGAACACCAGAAACCTTCAGGATTACTCCAACAACTAGAAATGCCTGTGTGGAAATGGGAACTAATAACAATGGATTTTGTTACTAAGTTGCCTAAAACCAGGAAAGGTAACGACGCGATTTGGGTAATAGTAGATCGAACTTAAGCACTGCATACCATCCCCAAACAGATGGACAAAGTGAAAGGACGATCCAAACCCTGGAAGACATGCTCAGGGCATGTGTAATAGATTTTGGTGGAAACTGGGATAATCACCTACCCTTAATTGAATTCTCCTATAACAACAGTTATCATGCAAGCATTGAAGCTGCCCCATTCGAAGCACTGTATGGACAAAAGTGTAGAACTCCAGTTTGTTGGGTAGAAATAGGGGAAAGTCAATTATCAGGTCCTGAAATTGTACAAGAAACCACCGACAAGATAAATCAAATTAAGGAAATATTGAAAACAGCTCGAGATCGCCAGAAGAGTTATGCCGATAATCGACGCAAACCGCTAGAATTTCAAGTGGGAAACAAAGTACTCTTAAAAGTTTCTCCTTGCAAAGGAGTAGTTCGGTTTGGTAAGAAAGGAAAGCTAAGTCCAAGGTACGTAGGACCATTCCCAGTAATCCAGCGAATATGACCAGTTGCCTATCGCTTACAACTACCAGAGGAGCTAGCCGGGGTGTATGATGTGTTTCATGTATCCAACCTCAAGAAATGTTTATCTGACGAATCCCTGGTAGTACCTTTTCAAGATATAGAGGTAAATGAAAAGTTGAAATTTGTGGAGAAACCACTACAGATAGAAGACAGAAAGATCAAGTTTCTAAAAAACAAAAGACTAGTACTGGTCAAAGTCAAATGGGATTCAAAGAGAGGACCTGAGTACACTTGGGAACTGGAATCAGAAATGAAGCGAAAATATCCTCACTTGTTCCGGTAAATCTCGAGGACGAGATTTTAAACAAAGTGGGGAGGATGTAACAACTCTCGCAAATTTTTTTTTTACTATTTCTTATTTTATTAATGTCCATTTGTAAACCCTAATTGAGACCCCCAAGTAATATGGCATGCCCCATAATTTTTCAGAACAATCGAAACTAGGATTAGGACCCCCTAAAACTCAAGGGGGGTATCCCCTAATTGATAATTATCCTCAAAATTCGTTTGTAAAGCTCGAAATTCGTTGGGTGTTGACTCATTTAGGCTATACAGGACACGAGGCTACCCTACCCTAAAAGGGTAGCCGTCGCGCCACGCGCAGGGACCAGTTGAACCTGGTGCGCCACGCGAAAGGGATAAATTTTTAGTATAAATGCAGGGGTTTGGCACTTGCATGGCTGTGTTGTTTCGACGTTCAAATTCGTTTCGTACGTTGAGTTATTCACTGTCTCGTTCAAAAACACACACAAACACAAATCTCTGCTGCGACAACAGGGTAATAACTCGATCACTGCTACGATACAATGTCCGATCGATTGAAACCGATCCGATGGATGTTTAAGTGCTGCCTGAATTCGAGCTATACTTTGTCATTCGTCGTGAGGGTTTCGATTTCGTGAGCTTATCGTAAATGTTGTATTAAGTTACTGACCTAGTTTCGTGTGCATTGTTATTTACCTAGGTTACAAGACTAAATCAGTAGGCAATGTTCTGTCCACATTAAACTTGCAAAGTGAGTCATTCTCTTTTTATCAAATTGCTTTACAAAACCCTAAAAGTTTTCCAGTTATACTTTGCAGTGATTAAGTCTTTGCTAATCTTTAATTACTGGCAGTATGTGGGGATTTTGTGCACATTACTACTAACGATTTATCACGTTAGGTGGGCGAGCCTAATTAGTGATATGTCTACAGTCATAGATTCGGTCGAGTGACAGCTGAACCTGCTAATTATAAGATAGGGGCAAATATAAAAACCCTTAGTGCTGTAAATTTATAACAATGTGTCTTTTGTGCAAATTGAATGACTTGCCAGTATTTCCCCGCTGATAAAATATTTTTAAACATGTTTCAGGTGACTTACTGTGAATCAAGGAAAAAGTGTTGTGTAGCACTAAAACTTTGAAGAGGTGGGTTAGTAAAATAAATAAACATGTTTTGTAAAACAGGGAATTTCCTCGTGAAATTTCCTCTATTGTAAATTATGGGTGTTGTCCCCAAATTGTGAAATAAAATAATTGGGCATTTTAAATTTAAAAAGGATCCTGTTAAAATTTCCGCTGCCAAAATAAACAATACCACGTGTTTTCTGTCTCGCGGCTCCTGAAACGGGTAAAACCGAGTCAGGGGTCGTGACAAAAAAAGGTGGTATCAGAGGCACTGATTTAAGCTAATTAAGTATTTAGAAATACTTAATTATTCAGATTGCCACTTTTTTGATTCTGTGGATTTAAGTTAATAAATAAAATTTTAACTTAGAATTGTGTGTGTTTCTTCATGTGTGCTAACAGCATGAATGAACTGTCGGAGGCACTCCGAAACTTTACTATCCATAGCACTGATACGGATAACACCGGCACCGGCACCTTAACTGGCTATCAGGCTGATATTGAAGAGCCAATAGTATTCCAGGCACAGCCGCAAGAGAAACCAAAGCGGAAAAAGAGGAGGAGAATCTTGGACTGGAAACGTGGGCGTAGGAAGAAACCAGCTGCACAGAAGGTTAAAAAGACTGAGGATCCGAAGGATAAAGGGAAAGGAAAAGAAATTGGGGAAAGTTCCGGGCAAGACCAGGAAATGCCACCATGGGAGGAGCTGGATCGCAAACTAGCAAATTGTGACCTCATCGGACCTGCCGATGAAAACTTCTTCAGTTATCCCGCTGAATCCCAACTTCCAGTTAATTCGGAACCTGCTATCCCAGATCCTATTGTCAACCCCCAACCTGTTATCGGCCAACTGGAAGAGTGGTGGACAAGCGACTGGCAATTTCAAAACTTCATGAATCACCCCAACGCCTATTTTCCCCAGTTTGACCCTGAGCCTGCACCAAACCCACCTATGAGCACAGAAAACTTGGTTGAACTCCGTCACTACGGCGAGGAACTGGTCGACGCAGGAAATCGAATCCGGGAAGTGGGAGAACAGATCTCCTGGAAATATGACGAGAGGGAACATCGTTTCTAAAAAGCCAGATGACTGTTGTTGTGTGTTTGTATAATAATAATAATAATAATAATAATAATAATAATAATAATAATAATAATAATAATAATAATAATAATAATACTAAATAATAATAATATAATCATATAAAATAAAACTTATGTAAAATATCCGGTGTGTATCAATAGTGGTGGGGTCGCTTATTTCGTAACTGTGCGACCGTCATTTTTTGTACTATGTAAGAGTGGGGCCAGGTCCTTATTTGTGCGATCACATGTCTCCTCAAAATACCCCTTGCATCGTTTTGGATTAAAACCGAAAAGGACAAAAACATATTCAATCATGAAACTTTTTAAATCGTGCACTGCTCAAATTGGTTGTTCTTCATGCATCTAAATAAGTACGTTATAAGGAACAGAGCATCATGTCCATACCCACATCCATGGAAATTCAATCATCAAGTTTTTCTATTAACAGATCCTACTTCCAACTACTCAATCATGTATTTAAACATTTGCATTGGTATTTAGTAAACATCAATCTTCATTGCTACAAGTATTAAATGAACTAATTCTTCGGATCACCGTTTCACTGACTCAACATCAATCCTATTTATTCTAGCCATGAAAAATTTTAACATATTCCTTCATCATCTCGTTTATTAAACTAACAGTCAAGTGTAGAACTTTATCATCAACACATTCAAGCATCGTTCTTATTTGTGATCATCATCCTACGCATGACCAGGTTGTACATTCAAATGAAAACCCAGATTTCTTATTCAGAGTGAATACCAATCATCAAGTTTTACACAGATACATCATTCCTTAGTGTTCACATCTTACATTTATTCATGTAAATATAGCCCTTTTCCGGTGTGCGAGTGGTGTCAAGCTGAGAAGGAGAAACAGAGTGGTGTTGTCGAGCTAATCGGGAGCTATCGAATAGGAGTTGAGATCGCCGGAGATTGATCGGAGAGGAGGGAAACGGTACGTTGCAGGTTATTTGAAGGAGAGGTTTTAGAGAGAAGGTGAGGGTGTATGGGGATTGCCGAAAAGCATAATAATAATAATAGCCAAATGACTGGTTTGTCGGCTGAGGTGGGTATTATCCCCTTTCATTCAATCGCACACTACCATGAGTTGGAGTGTTTTGATTGTGCGAGACATTAGGGCAACAGGAATGGGCATCTTGGGATGAGTTGGGCCATGTGAGAAGGATTCAAGAGAGTGCAGCCCAAAATATAGAGATGAGGAGGATTTAAATACTTTGTATGACATACCATAATATGTATTGTACTAAAACAGTTAACAATCCATTTATTCTTACACATATTACAATATTTCAAATGTTTATATATATATAAAACACATTTTATATTAATACCATTCATCAAAAACTAGGTTTGCATTGCATAACGGAACGGAACGGTACAAAACGGGACTTGCGGATTGTCACATCATCCCCATGTTAACAGAAATTTCGTCCCGAAATTGTGGTGGGTAGCAAACGTGTTTTCACGAGGTGTCACATATATACATACATATGTATGTATAATTGAATGGGTTATATAACCCCCTTACCACCACACTCTCTTGTGATATAAAGCACCTCTCTTACGCGTTTCGCTACTTGTCGCGTAACGCCTCACAAAGGGCTTTATTACTACACATGGCCCTAGCATCATCAAGGATTCCTTTATAAACAATGTTGTACCCACCTTGTCCAATCAAATTTGCTTCAGAGAAGCCATCGGTTGCCTGAGAAGTTGGTTGTATGAGAGTAATTTCCTTTTCGAGTCCTTGTATTTTAGTGGTTTTAACAATTTGAGTACAAAATAAAAAAGTTTAACGTCCCGAATACCTGAATTTTTATTTTATAACCTTTTGAGTCCAAATTATATATTCTAATGTTCCCCTTAAAGTCAAAGGGGTCCTAAAATTAATCTCTACCGTTAGATCAGGCTGAGATCAAATCTCAACCATTTAAAATACAAAAAAGCTTCTAGAAGCAGAGGTTAATTTACTGTTTCTTTGACCTGGGCTGCAGTTTTTTGTGAACGGTTTTTCTTTTTTGAATAGGCAGTTCGGACCGCTCACGCCTAAATTCATCCCTGTAAATTCCCTTCTATCTCCTAGATCCTTCTTCCAATTCTCACTGTAACCGTAAATAGCCATGGAGAGGCTATTGAACATCAGGAATTTCCATCGTCGGGGTCTCTGCCACCGTTCTTCACTGACTTTTGAAGAAAAATCTGGCTATTGAACATCGAGAATTACCACATTAGATATACCCAGATGGGTTTTTGGTGAAATCGATCAAAAAGAGAATCTTGGTTTCGTCAATTCAGTCTCCAATTTCACCATTGAAACCAGTCAAAACTGAAACGATGACATGAAGCAACCACCGACACCACAAGAACCAGAGACGAAGTATCATGATCCTCCTCTTTGTTCAAAATCTCCAATATTTTATCCGAAAATCATAACAATCAAAAAATCCCCTGATCACTTTCAAGATAACAAATGTTATTCCATGCTAATATTGGTTTTGAGGTAGGTGGTTGGTCGATGAAGCATACACAAAAGAGTTAAATTTGTTCATGGTATTCTAATTTTGAGATTATGAAGAATTAATAAAGTGCTTCCTTGCAGGTTTGATAATTAGAAGCTTGAGTATCAGGTTTGCCACATCCATAACTTCTGCTCTTGCTTCATGGTTTTGTCTTATTAGTTCATGGTCAACTTAATTTCACCATAGTTAATGAATATTGATGATTTGGGATTGTAATTATAGTATTTTTTTTAATGAACATTGATTTAGGATATCTGATTATAGTCTTTTTTTAAATGAACATTGATTTGGGATATGGATATTGTTAACCGTACGGGTCTGTTGCAAAAATTAAATTGTTAGCTATAACAGATTGTTTTCTTTAATTTGTAAACGCACAAATGATTCATTTATAGTTGGGTTCATGGGATGCATCTATTCTTCTCACATGAACCCTCCATCACTTGTGCCAGGGAAGTTTGTGGTGCGTTGTCATATACACCTGGCAAACGGGTCGGGTTGGGTCGGGTCATGGGTCAAAACGGGTTCGGGTCAAAACGGGTTAATTAAAAAAGGGGTTGTTTTGGTTCGGGTCAAAATGGGTTCGGTTCGGAACGGGCTTTGGGTCGGAACGGGTTTCGGGTCGGGTTGGTTAAAAATGTTTGTTCAAAAAGATTGTACATCAAGGGGCAATTTTGTTCGGTTCAAAACAGTACTGGTCGAAACGGTACCGGTCAAAACGGTTCGAGTCCGAACGGTATGCGTCAAAAGGGTTCGAAGTATGAAGACTGTTTTAAGGCCTCAAGTTTAATATATGAGTGCTTATAGCAACTTTAATTCAGTTTTCCTTTTTATGGATTTGGCTATCTGCTGTGTTGGATATCGTTTTTGTTTAAAATTAAAAAGAGTTTATTTAATTTTCAAGCTTTTTATGGTGACAAGGCTTAAAATCAAGCATAAAGTTGACTCACCGGTGTACAATCACATGCTCACCACGATTTTGGTGGAATATGCTTCTACAGTAAGCTCACTCTATCACTTATGCTCTACAAAGGGCACGTGGGCACAAAATAAGTTAGCAACATATTATTGTGAACACTGTGGATTTATTATTTTCTTGAGTTAAACACAACCATATATGATAACCAGAAGTTGCCTTTGTCCATGTAGGTTTACATTTCAGATTTAACAGATCTTTTTGCATGGACCTGTTCAAGATGTGATGGCCTAACCAAGGTATTTGTTGGTGTGGTACTTATTGTAAATTTGAACACAGTGTTCACATCAATGCTCATGTTTGATGTTATCTTGAATCAGGGATTCGAAGTTATAGAGCTCATTGTTGATGTTCAGAACTGCTTGCAGGTACACGTGTTTTGTTCTGTTTTAGTGGCATTGGCTTGACATGGTTTCTTCATTATGTCGTAATCTTTCCTGGATCTCGTACTTGTATATACTATATACTGACTAAATACTTAATTACTGACTCCAGGCATTTGTTGGGGTTGCAGATGATCTTGATGCTATTGTTATCGCATTTAGAGGCACTCAAGAAACCAGGTATTAATTCAACTGTTGCCTGTTTATTTCTTCATTCTTGATCAATGTAGCATGGTCTTTAATGTAAAATAAGATATACGTTCAAAACGACAAAACCTCGAATTCATGTTTGAGTAACATATATTTGGTCACAGTATACAGAACTGGATTGCAGACCTATTCTGGAAACAACTTGACTTTGATTACCCTGGTTGCACAGACGGCAAGGTGCATGTGGCATAATTTTGCGTATCGTGTTTGCACCTGTGATATCGTTATCTAATCTTTGGTTCCATTGTTTCAGGTGCGTCATGGATTTTTTAATGCTTACAATAATACAATTATGCGTTCAGGAATTCTTGATGGTGTCAGTAGAGCAAAAGAGGCAGATGGAGATCTCAAAATTATGGTGACCGGGCATTCAATGGGAGGTGCTATGGCGGCTTTTTGTGGATTGGATCTTGCGGTAACTATGATAATTCCATCTTTTTAATATTTATCTTCTGGATCAATATTAACCGATGGTTTACCTTTCTACAACGTATTTATGGATCAAAGAACGTCCAAGTTACGACCTTTGGCATGCCAAGAATCGGCAATGCTGCTTTCGCATCGTATTATAGTCAAGTTGTACCAAATACGTTTAGAGTAACACATGGACACGACCTCGTCCCGCATCTGCCTCCTTATTATCATCACTTCCTATAGAAGACATCTTGCTTGACTTTCTTGACTTTTAGCATTTGTTTGTTGAAACGGTTCGCGTCGAAACGTTATGGGTTGAAACGGTACGAAACTCGTCCCGACCCGAAACTCGTCTCGTGCGGAAACTCATGTCGGCCCAAAACCCGTTGCAATCCGAAACCCGTCCATTGCAGAAACCCGTGTCGGCCCGAAACCCGACCCGTTCCGATCCAAAACCTGTGTCGTGCCAAAACTCGTTTGGGCCCGAAACTCAATTTGAACTGAACTCGTTCCGATCCAAAACCCGTTTCGTGCCGTAACCCGTCTCGTGCGGATACTTGTGCCGGCTCGAAACTCATTCTGATCCGAAACCTGCCCCGTTTCTTTAAGACACTAACCCACATCGACCCATTTTTTTAATGTTGTCGACCCGCTTTGAACCGAAAATAACAAGATGGAATTTCAAGTGACCCATTGTGACCCATTTAGTTAAAATATCTTACCCAAACCAACCCATATAATTTTAAAAGCAACCCAAACTAATTCACTTGGAAGGCTTTGGGTCAAGATTACCCCCTCTATATACACATTCCAGTTATTTTTCACTTTTTGACATATCCTTCATTCGAGTTCGACGGGATTTCAATCCGATCACGATGATGATAACAACAATCATCACTAACCCCTTCTTGATGACAATCTCAAAGATGAATTGGAAGAAAATGATTGGCAAAGTAATCGGCAAGAGAAGTCTCCCATGCCGGTCTTTAACAAATCAGATTTGAAATAGAAGCCTCATAAAGGGTTCTGTTTTTGTTAGTTTAATAGGTACCTAGAAAATGGCAGTAATTTTAAAAACATATTGTTGCATCATTGTCTGCTATTATCTTTTTTTTTTAATCTAAAGTTTTCATCTATTTATATCGCATCATTGCATGCTATTAGTTTTTATTTATCTAAAATTTTCATCTATTTATATCGCATCTATTTATTCACTGTCTAAATCCATGAGCCTGTGCTCAATAGTGTTGCATTCTAGAATTAAGGGCAGATTCTACCACCTGCAAGGCTGCAAGTCCAAGTCAAAGTTCTTTTAAAACATTGGTGAATTAAAAGTTAAATAAAACTCACTTGGGCCTAAAATTAGTACTTAAATAAAACTCACTTGAGCCCAGACCAAATGCTTTAATGTCTATTCTCTTGGCCTGGCCTTATAGACCCTTGAGCCAATTTCAGTGAAAAAAAAAATGTTGCAGCTAGGTTTTCAAACCCATGAATCTGTGGAAGCAGCCGCAAAGCAATACCACTAAACCAAAGCTGCATTTAATGTTATTTAGTCGCCCACCTTGTCGCCAGCACGTCTATTGATGATGAAAAGTCAATGATCTCCTCCAAGGTTCAAATTCAAAAATTTTATTGTGCTGTTTAGACAAATATATTCAGTGGCGGATCCAGGAATTTTTCCTTAGGGGTACGGGACATTTTTAAAAATTTTAGGCCCCTAGGTACATAAGTAAAAAAATCAGTTGTATCGGGTCGGGTCGGGTCATGTAAGACAAAAGAACATCAAACTAAATTTATATATTTGGCAAACACGTCGATACCTCTTGGTTGATACGGTCCTCTTAGTATATATGCCCTTCTAATCGCATCCCGTTGATTCACGTTATATGATTCTATCGGCTTGCGATCATACGGATCCGAAGGAAGAGTATCCAAATCAATTAGTTCGAAAGATGTATCCACTTTCCTCTTGAGAAATCGTACCATAACGTCTCTACTTATGGTTCCTATCACAATCATATTGATCCATCATCCATGACCATAAATTCATCATTCCAAAAATCATCTAAAAATCACCCCTAAAAATCATCTAAATAACATAATCATCAAGCCCTCGAATTGTTTAATCACCAATAAAAATCATCTAAATAATAATCATCAAAAAAATCATCTAAGGCAGTAAATCATCACGTAAAATCATCAAAAAAACCATAAAAAAAAATCATCTAAGGCAGTAAAATCATCAAAAAAAACATAAAAAAAAAAACCATAAAACTAACCCTCTTGATGATGTTGCTGCTGCCTGCTGGATTCCGGTTAGTTTCTGGCCGGAATTATGGAAGTCGTAGAACAGAAACAGAAGGGCGGGAGGAATTGAAGGGGTTTGGGCAATTGGGCTAATTGTTAATTGTTTATTGTTGGGGATTGGGTAATGGACTAATGGACTAATGGGCTTTTTGTTTATTGTTGGGTATTGGGTAATGGATATGGACTAATGGACTAATGGGTTAAGCTTTGGTTTGGGTTTAAGTAGTATAATGTATTAATATAGGTAGTTTTTTTTTTTATAAAAATCCAGACTTTACTAAAAAAATTATAATATAAATCCATAATATTTTTTACCCAAGGGGTGCGGATGAAAAATTCCAAGGGGTGCGGATGAAAAATTCCAAGGGGTGCGGACGAAAAATTCCAAGGGGTGCGGACGGGATTTTCTTCGGAAATTTACATAATTTTTTTTTTCTCGGGGGTGCGCCCGCCCACCTTGGCTTGGTGGTGGGTCCGCCCTATTTTATTATTATCAACTAATTGGTCATTTTTGCAGTTGAAAACCGAATGTGGAAGCCAGTTCACCAACAAGCCTGAAGGCATGCTTAAGGTATGTATGATGTTATTAATCCACGTGTCAAGCTAGTGTTATGATTTTTTTTTTGTGTTGTAGGACAGAGTTATCAAAGGAGCTATATTGATCATTCTAGCAATCATCTCAAGCTAGGACATAAGGACATTGAGATGAGTGTGTTCAACTTTCAACACGACCAAAGCCATTGGTATTTATTGTTATGTTATAATGTCTATGTAACTATGTACCATTCTGATAAAATATTCCACACATATTCGCTCTTCTTAAACAAATAATGTTTTTGTTTAAAATGCAAAGAAATGAAAATGCTAATGTCCAACCATTTGTAAGTTTATTTGGATAAATCTAAATATGAACTCTTTTGATGAAACATTCCTCACGTTTTGGTAGGTTTTAAACAAATAATGTTTTTGTTTAGAATACAAAGATAAAATACTTGTGTCATTATACCATAAATACGCCCGTCCACCGGACGGGTATAAAACTAGTTACTAACTAACCCTGTTAATTTTCTCAATTACTTTTTTTTAAATCACCAAAATACCCTTTTAAAAAATAAAAATAAGACAACCACCAATTTCAGTGATATTCACGAACCCACGTGTGAGAAATATCTTCATTTTCATTATAACCCACTGCAGGCATTAGAGACACCATATAATAAATTAACAATACATAAGATAAACTACAAATGATAGCCTCAACTTACAGTTAGATAATTCGCGAGGTTCAGCATATGCATATGTTGAAACTAAAACAAAAGCATCTCGATAATTCGCACTTAGATATAATCCCAACAATACAAAATTAAACTACTTGGTTTATTACAAGACAATAATCATACATTTATGTCACCTCGAATTAAAATCACAAAATAAACGTAGAGTAAAAACTTTTTGACAACGTCACACACCACTCCTTGTTGCAGTTGCACCATGGGATTAAACCTGAGTGAGTGTGTAAAATAAGATTCAATGAAATCAGAGATGCAAATAATCCATGCGAAGAGTTCTAACATGTTAAGTAAAATGAGAGAAGAGTGCACCTCAAATACTTTGAAGAACATCCAGAATATGCTGCAATTCATGGACAACATGTTCAATACTCATCCGCTGTGCGGGAGAATCCATAGAGCATGATACTCCAATATGTATGGTTGAAACCAAACATTCCTCCATTTTCTTTGCTTTTACTTCTGTACTTTGCTCAACAATTGCAGCATCATCAATAATACTAACCACTTGGTCTGGCAACGACATTAATGCAAGTTTATGTAGGCTAAGGTCTTCATTGAAGATGTCGTCTGTTGGCTTTTTCCCGGTCATCACCTCCAATAATAATATTCCAAAACTATAGACATCCCCACTACTTGTCATCTCACTCCCAAGACCATACTCTGCCACATGTAAGCAATTACTTCAATAAAAAAATTGTAACACTGTAAAGCAAATATAAGGGCATGCTGGAGTATATAAATTTTACCTGGAGGTGCATATCCAATGGTTCCTTTAACCCCAGTTGAGTTGTCGTTGGAATCTGTTCCAAGGATTTGAGCTAAACCGAAGTCTCCAACATGGGCCACCATATCATCATCGAGTAGAATATTGCTAGGCTTTAAGTCACCGTGAGAAATGGTTATTGGGCAGTGATTGTGAAGATAATTAACTGCAATTGCAACATCGATAAGAATATTTATTCTTTGAAGAAGGCTGAGTCTCTGTGTACTTGTGCTTGAATGTAACCAATCATGTAAACTCCCATTGGGCATGAACTCGTAAACCAAAGCCTTGAAATCGTTGCCTTCAAAGTCAACACTTGAACATGAAGTTATTATCTTCAACAAATTCCGGTGCCGGATACTTCGCCATACTTCACACTCTCTCATAAAGCTTCTGCAAGCTCCTTGATTTTGGAGATGGAGAACTTTCACTGCAACAGATATATCGTTGCCATCATCATCATCATTAAGGGTACCTTTGTAAACAGAGCTGAACCCACCTTGTCCAATCAAATTCGCTTCAGAGAAGCCATCAGTAGCCTTGAGAAGTTGATTGTAAGAGACTTTTAAGAACAACCCTTTCCTTGAAGATTGAGACGTTAGGGTGTTGCCTTTTTTCTTAATCCAACAATACACAAAGCATAATGTGGCGAAGATTGCGAATGCACTCAAAATGACTATAATGAACAAAGGAAACCTTTTTTTTGGTTTCTTGATCTCCTTGCATTTGGGTAACCCAAGTTCAACCAAGCCGCCACAAAGTCTTCTATTCCCCAAAATCGAGAACTTACTTCTATTGGCAAACACTCCTAGCACTGGCACTTTGCCAACAAAATCGTTATAGCTTAGGTCTATATACTCTAACAAAAACCGTTCTAAGAATTGTGGAATTCGACCTGATAAATTATTATGAGAAAAATCGAGTCTCTGCACTCCTTTTAAAGAACTTAATGATTGTGGTATCTCGCCATCAAATAAGTTGTCATTGAGGAATAATAATGAAAGGCTAGTGCAACCCCCAAGGCTACTAGGGATATTACCAGATAAATTATTATGAGATAAACCCAGATAAGTCAACATCTTGAGGTCTCCAACATATGTTGGGAGTGAACCAGAAAGGCTGTTTCGCGAAAGATCTAACAATATGGTTAGAGATGGAAGTTGAAGAATTTGTTTAGGTATTTTACCGACGAGTGTATTGTTAGAAAGGTCCAAAAGGGATAGATGATGACAATTTCCCAAGCTAGATGGTATATGCCCTTCTAGTCTATTGGTACTTAGATTAAGTGCAATCAACATTGATAAGTTCCCGATGGCATCTGGAATCAAACCTGCTAATTGATTATCGTACATCGTAAGAACTCCTAGATTTTGAAGCTTACCAATGGTAAATGGGATTTTTCCTGTGAATCTGTTACCTCCTAAATGTAAAATGGTCAGGCCAACTAGATTACCTATACTTAAAGGAAGGTTCCCATGCAACTGATTTCTTGCTAAATTCAGATACGAGAGCTGCTCTGAAAGATTACCTATTGATATTGGGAGCTCTACTTGAAAGTTGCAGGTATTAAGATTCAACAATTCTAATCTGCTGCAGTTTTTCAAAGAATCAATAAACTTCATTTCATCAGCTTCTCCGTGTCCGCCAAGTTTGTTATCGTTTAAGGATATTCTATCAATATCTTGTAGTTCTGAAAAGTCAATTGTCACCTTCCCACTAAAATTATTTTCAGCCATTTCAAGAAGTTGTAATTTCGAACAGTTAGATATAGAGGGTGGAATAAGTCCAGTCAGATTGTTATTTCTTAATTGAAGGAGGACAAGATGAGGGAGCATTGTACCCATGGCTAGAGGAAGACTACCAGTAAGTTGATTCTCAGCTAAAGAAAACCGAGTAAGGAGTGAGAGGTTAAAAATGGAATGAGGGATGGAGCCATGTAAGTTACATCCACCGGCGTAAAATGTTCTCAAGTTTTTCCAACGACTTATGGTGTCTGGAATGCTCCCACCAAATGGATTTGCCACAACGGAGAATACTTCCATTGATGAGAGATTCCCCAAAAATGGTGGGATTCCACCTGTTAAATCATTATCATCAAGTTCAATAAGAGTAAGTTCAGAAAGAAAACTTATCTCTTTGGGTATACTTCCAACTAGCTTATTAGACCAAAGATAGAGCTTTTTAAGTTTAGAACAAGCAGACAAATTAGTTGGAATGAATCCGTTGAATTTGTTGTCAGCAAGATAGAGGACGCGTAGCCTGGAAAGATGACCGAGTTCATGAGGGATGCTTCCATGAAAGCTGTTGTTCGTGAGATATAGCTGGCGAAGGAAGCTGAGGTTGCCCACATGAGGAGACAAAGAGCCTACCAGTCCTTGAAACTCTCGTTGTATAACAGTCACTCTTCTATGCCGCTTCCCACAAGTGACACCAACCCAATCACAGAAATGAACGGAAGAGTTCCATGAGGTTAGAGATCTATTTGGATCTTCGGTAATCATCGACTTAAACGACAACAAAGCCTGATGATCAGTCTCATTTCCACCATAGGAAGTAGAGATGGTTGGTGTGGTAAGAAATGTTATAACAAGAGTGTAAAGGAGGAATGCAACAGGAGAATAAGATGAGAAGCAAATTATTGGTTGCCTTGGATTCATTTTTGGAACTCAACTGAATGTTACTGGGATGGTTGTGGGCTATTTATACTTGTTATCATAATATAATATAATTAATGGATGAACAAATACAAGAATCTAAATTCATATCTACTAATCAAGAAAACTTTCCTTTCAAAATATGATTGATGAGCCAATGAACTTATGTGCGTTGACAGCCCCATGGGTCCATAACCTTCCAATGAACTTAAGGGCCTACTATTTTTTTTAATCACAATCAACTTTTACTTTGTTGAAAAACTATCAGTGTCGATCGGTGATTCTCATAATCATCGGGGCTGACATGTCTGTGAGCATGTGAATCGGGATGGCCATCCCGAAGCACAGAAGAAGGGTAGCGGGATGGAGAATTGGAGCATTGTTGATAAACAAGCTTATATATTTCGAGTCATTTCTTGGGGAAACGATTTATCATTAGGGGGTAGGAGTGGTCATGACTTGTACAAATTCTATCACTCACAACATCCAATCAAGTTCCGCCATGTCATCAAGACATCAACCATTATTCCATCACTCACAACCTTTTTTTTAATGGAAATGCCCATCACTCACCACCACACACAACAATTTCCCTCACAACAATCAAAACATCACGCGCTAAAAATATAACGCGTTTTAAAAATGGAAGCGTGAAAAATGGAGGTGGCGATGGTGTTTTGAAAATTTCCACTCGTGATAAAAGCCCATCACAGGGTTTTGTTCTTCCACCCTGGGTCCCCTTAACAACCGATAATATATTGCTAAAAGCTCTTACATATGTTGTTTCATTGTATATTAATAAGAAGAGTAAATTACAAGTTTTGTCCTTTATGTTTGTGTCAAATTACAGGCGGTATCCTTTATCTTTAAATTTGACGAGTTTTTGTCATTAACGTTTCAAAATCATGCACGTTATGTCCTTTAGCCCTAATCCAGTTAGAATTTTTGGTTAAATATAGTCTTGTGCCTTGCAGATGAGGGTATCTTTGTCTTTTCACCTTTTCAGTGGTTATTGTGTAAATAAGTTATACACCAGGACTATTTTGTAAAAATAAGATGATATTTAATTAAACAAACCTCACACTCTCTCTCTCTCTCTCTCTCTCAGTTTTCTCTCTCTTCTCTCTCTAAGGGTGTACGGGGTGCCTTCGCCAAGCCCACATGCCGCACGGGAGTCCACCGCCAATGAAGGTTTGCCGATCGGGTAAGAAGGAGGAGAGGACAATTCGGCGAGCAGTTTTCGCATGCAGCAAAGAGAAGGAGAGGGAGAGGCGGTGGGGCCCATACCCAAATCAACCAATCACATGTTTTTTTTTTTTTTTAAATGGTTTGCCTAATCTCATTTTAGGCATGCACCCCTTAAGTTTTTTGGGTAATAGGCAAAAGTTATAGGCAAATTACATGACAAAAATCAATTGGGTGGGGAGAAACTTTGCCTAAAGGGATTAGGTATGCACCCCTTACACCCTAAAAAACACTACACTCTTCTCTCTCTCCAAAAACCTGTGCACAGTGGTGGATGGTGGATTGTGGTGGGTGTGATGGTGGGTTTAGCGGTGGTGGGAGGTGTACGGTGGTGAATTCAATGGTGATGATTGGTTTAGCGGTGGTGGATTGAGGTGGGTGTGAAAGTGTTGGTGGGTTTGGCGGTGGTGAGAGGTGTACGATGGTGGGTGAAGGGACCTGCAAGCAGATGATTGTTATTAGATCCATTTTCAATTTTCATATCTTCTGTTTTGAAAACTATTTGTCACAAAAGTTTAATTAATCTGTAGGTCCTTTTGTTGTTTTAAATTGCATAGATTTAACGCAATTATGGCTAGAGATTAAGAAATAGTCAAAGTCAAAGAAGGTGGCGGTACAATTAGAATAGGGGCAACTAGGAAAGTAAGTGATTTGATGATGCAAGAACTTGAGTCAAATGTCAAAAGTTTATCAAAGAAACCTGCGATCAAGTCGCAACGAATCCAGACAGCACCGGTTTCGATCGATTGTGGGGGTCTATGAAAAGGCTGAAGAGGATGATGACAATGAATGGTCATGACGTTGCTCCAAGAAAGGACATGAAACATGTGTCCCAACAGATTTCTATGTTGGATATTTGTGAAATTAAAATTGGAAAGAGATGGAGAAGGGACCTGCAAGCAGATGATGTCGAGTTTACGGTGGTTAAAGAGAGAGTGAGAGAGAGAGAGAGGAAGTTTAGAGAGAGAAACAGAGTAATTTCTTTTATTTGTTTATACATTTTTTTATTTTTTACAAAATAGCCCCTTAATAAAATTTGTTTTACACAGTAGTCCCTGGAGAGATAAAATGACAAGAATGCCCTCATGTGCAAGGCACATGACCATATTTAACAAACAAATTTGACTGAGTTAGGGTTAAAGGACATAACGTGTTGGATTTTGAAACGTTAAGGATAAAACCAGTCAATTTTAAAGTTAAAGGACACCGTCTGCAATTTGGTAAATACATAAAGGACAAAACTTGTAATTTACTCTAATAAGAATTTGATTAAACACTGAGGAAGAAGTTATTTTCTCGGGGGACGCCAAGCCAAACTCTAATGCACCAAGCGTGGGCCCGGTTAAGATAGCCTTGGTTGCGGGAGTGGGGCGATGGTAGCTACCGATTTATAGGTAGTAGCGGCCTTGCCGTCTGTTGTGAAACTCGCCGTCCAAATATATATATATATATAGGGTAGGGTTCCAGCGTGAACAACCTCCCAAGAGTGAACTGCGTGAACAGATATGGACCCTTGATTTCCTTTTTAGTTGTTAAGGGTAGGATTGTAATTATATAAAAAAATAGATTTAAATCATTATTTTAATAATTGAATTAAGTTACATCTTTTCTAATTTAAATTCATTATCCACATTATGTTTATTTAATGATAAGATAATTATCAAAACAAACAAAAAATCACCAGATTTCAATTTTAATTTTTATTTCAGATTTCATCACCAGAATTCAAATTTTGATTTTTAAGATCCACGTAACCTTCATATTTCAACGATATACACATGTGTACTTAGATATAAATAGAACAGTACACATGTGTACTCAGTATCGTACATATGTGTAAAGTAATTCACAGGTGTACATCAACATTCAATACAAAAAAAAAAATTCTGAGATATCACAAAAACAGACGATATACACATGTGTACATCGCATTAAAAAGAGGGTAAAATCAGAATACACATGTGTACATCGCATTTAAACAAATAAGTATTTTAATAATTGAATTAAGTTGCATCTTTCCTAATCCTTATTTGATTTGTGAGAGATTTATGCAATCAATTTAAGAGGATAATTGATTACTTGATTTGTGAGAGATTTATGCAATCAATTTAAGATTGAAATTACATATATACCCTTTTTGTATTTAATTAAATGGAAAAAACTAACCAAATAATTACCATCATGCCACTCACTTTAATCTCAAGATCATAAAAATCAAGGGTCCAGATCAGTTCACGCAGTTCACTCTTGGGATTTTGTTCACGTTTGAACCTAATCCTATATATATAATAAATTAACAATACATAAGATAAACTATAAATGATAGCCTCAACTTACAGTCAGATAATTCGCGAGGTTCAGCATATGCATATGTTGAAACTAAGACAAAAGCATCTTGATAATTCGCACTTAGATATAATCCCAACAATACACAATTAAACTACTTGGTTTATTACAAGACAATAATCATACAAAAGCAACTCGATAATTCCCACTTAGATATAATCCCAACAATACAAAATTAAACTACTTGGTTTATTACAAGACAATAATCATACATTTATGTCACCTCGAATTAAAATCACAAAATAAACGTGTTTGACAGAGTAAAAACTTTTTGACAATGTCACACACCACTCCTTGTTGCAGTTACACCATGGGGTTAAACACTTAAACCTGAATGAGTGTGTATATATGTAAAATAAGATTCAATGAAATCAGAGATGCAAATAATCCACGCGAACAGTTCTAACATGTTAAGTAAAATGAGAGAAGAGTGCACCTCAAATACTTTGAAGAACATCCAGAATATGCTGCAATTCATGGACAACATGTTCCATACTCATCCGCTGTGCGGGAGAATCCATAGAGCATGATACTCCAATATGTATTGTTGAAACCAAACATTCCTCCATTTTCTTTGCTTTTACTTCTGTACTTTGCTCAACAATTGCAGCATCATCAATAATATTGACCACTTGGTCTGGCAATGACATTAATGCACATTTATGTAGGCTAAGGTCTTCATTGAAGATGTCGTCTGTTGGCTTTTTCCCGGTCATCACCTCCAATAATAATATTCCAAAACTATAGACATCCCCACTACTTGTCATCTCACTCCCAAGACCATACTCTGCCACATGTAAGCAATTACTTTAATAAAAAAAAACTATAAGACTGTAAAGCAAATATAAGGGCATGCTGGAGTATATAAATTTTACCTGGAGGTGCATATCCAATGGTTCCTTTAACCCCCGTTGAGTTGTCGTTAGAATCTGTTCCAAGGATTTGAGCTAAACCGAAGTCTCCAACATGGGCCACCATATCATCATCGAGTAGAATATTGCTAGGCTTTAAGTCACCGTGAGAAATGGTTATTGGGCAGTGATTGTAAAGATAATTAACTGCAGTTGCAACATCGATAAGAATATTTATTCTTTGAAGAAGACTGAGTCTATGTGTACTTGTGCTTGAATGTAACCAATCATGTAAACTCCCATTGGGCATGAACTCGTAAACCAAAGCCTTGAAATCGTTGCCTTCAAAGTCAACACTTGAACATGAAGTTATTATCTTCAACAAATTCCGGTGCCGGATACTTCGCCATACTTCACACTCTCTCAAAAAGCTTTTGCAAGCTCCATGATTTTGGCGATGGAGAACTTTCACTGCAACAGATATATCGTTGCCATCATCATCATTAAGGGTACCTTTGTAAACAGAGCTGAACCCACCTTGTCCAATCAAATTCACTTCAGAGAAGCCATCAGTAGCCTTGAGAAGTTGATGGTAAGAGACTTTCAAGAACAACCCTTTCCTTGATAATTGAGACATTAGGGTGTTGCCTTTTTTCTTAATCCAACAATACACAAAGCATAATGTGGAGAAGATTGCGAATGCACTCAAAATGACTATAATGAAAAAAGGAAACCTTTTTTTTGGTTTCTTGATCTCCTTGCATTTGGGTAACCCAAGTTCATCCAAGCCGCCACAAAGTCTACTATTCCCCAAAATCGAGAACTTACTTCTATTGGCAAACACTCCTAGCACTGGCACTTTGCCCACAAAATCGTTATAGCTTAGGTCTATATATTCTAACAAAAACCGTTCTAAGAATTGTGGAATTTGACCCGATAAATTATTATGAGAAAAATTGAGCCACTCCACTCCTTTTAAAGAACTTAATGATTGTGGTATCTCACCATCAAATAAGTTGTCATTGAGGAGTAATAATAGAAGGCTAGTGCAACTCCCAAGGCTACTAGGAATATTACCAGATAGATTATTATAAGAGACATCCAGACAAGTCAACATCTTGAGGTCTCCAACATATGCTGGGAGTGAACCAGAAAGGCTGTTTTGAGAAAGATCTAACCATATGGTTAGAGATGGAAGTTGAAGAATTTGTTTAGGTATTTTACCGACGAGTGTATTGTTATAAAGGTCCATATAGGATAAACGATGACAATTTCCCAAGCTAGATGGTATATGCCCTTCTAGTCTATTGGTATGTAGATCAAGTCTAATCAACATCGATAAGTTCCCGATGGCATCTGGAATCAAACCTGCTAATTGATTATCGTTCATCGTAAGAACTCCTAGATTTTGAAGCTTACCAATGGTAAATGGGATTTTTCCTGTGAATCTGTTACCTCCTAAATGTAAAATGGTCAGACCAACTAGATTACCTATACTTAAAGGAAGGTTCCCATGCAACTGATTTGTTGCTAAATTCAGATACGAGAGCTGCTCTGAAAGATTACCTATTGATATTGGGAGCTCTACTTGAAAGTTGCAATTACCAAGACTCAACGTTTCTAATCTGCTGCAGTTTTTCAAAGAATCAATAAACTTCATTTCATCAGCTTCTCCGTGTCCTCCGAGTTTGTTATTGTAAAAGGTTATTTTATAAATATCTTTTAGTTTTGAAAAGTCAATTGTCAACTTCCCATTAAAATCGTTATCACCCATTTCAAGAACTTGTAATTTCGAACAGTTAGATATAGAGGGTGGAATAAGTCCAGTCAGATTGTTATTCCATAATTGAAGGAAGACAAGATGAGGGAGCATTGTACCCATGGCTAGAGGAAGACTACCATTAAGTTGATTATCAGCTAAAGAAAACCAAGTAAGGAGTGAGAGGTTAAAAATGGAATGAGGGATGGAGCCATGTAAGTTACATCCACCGGCGAAAAATATTCTCAAGTTTTTCCAACGACTTAAGGTGTCTGGAATGCTCCCACCAAATGGATTTCCCGAAACGGAGAATGTTTCCATTGATGAGATATTCCCCAAAAAAGGTGGGATTCCACCTGTTAAATCATTATCATAAAGATCAATATGAGTAAGTTCAGAAAGAAAACTTATCTCTTTGGGTATACTTCCAACTAGCTTATTAGACCAAAGAGAGAGCGTTTTATGTTTAGAACGCGCAGAAAAATTAGTTGGAATGACTCCGCTGAATTTGTTGACACCAAGACGAAGGACGCGTAGCCTGGAAAGATGACCAAGTTCATGAGGGATACTTCCTTGAAAGCTGTTGTTCTTGAGATTAAGTCGGCGAAGGAAGCTGAGGTTGCCCACATGAGGAGACAAAGAGCCTACCAGTCCTTGCGACTCTAGTTGTATAACAGTCACTCTTCTATGCCGCTTGTAACACCTCGAAAATTCATGTCCTATAATATGTTGACACGTGTCATAAAGTGTGAACGTGTGAAAGAATGTTATAAAAGGACTAAAGTTGACAAACATGGAAAGTATGTGATTATACGGATTCTAAGTGTCAACAGTGAATAAATATACTTCATAATAACCCTACATGATGTTTATAACATCAAACGAATAAATCATGGATCATACAAAGCTAAAAGTGAGAGATTTCAAACTACAGGGGTTAAATGTGTCAACATGTAGAAGATATACCTCTGAGTGATCTTTTGACAAACCCGAAGCTTTGTAAATGTTAATTATGCTCACTAGAATGCACGATATGAATTTAATAAAGTTTCGTTATCGTATGAGAAAGTTATGATCAAATTCGTGTGCGAGGGGTTAAAGTGTTAACATTGAAAGTTAAGACTTTTCGGGTTAACCGGAAGTGTTCAGGGACTTGGCAAAATGGGTATAAGTCCTAAAGCCCTTGTGGGTAAATATATGGGGGTCAAAATGCAAGAAATAACCCTAATTACCCCTTCGTGAATCCAAAGGTCAACCTGGAAAACAAATAAAATCAAAAATTCTGATTTCGCTTGGCCAAGCGGCCCGCGTGGGACTTATAGAACTTTGAGGCGGGCCGCGTGGGAGGCCCAGATGCAGAAAAACAGGCTGTGCCTGTTATGCGCGATTTTAACCCTTTTAGCCAGTTTTTCTCACATGTGGACGACCCCTAGGCACCTCCTAACATCTAGGATCAGGTGTTGATCAGTTGTGGTGGGTGCTAGACCTTGTTGTCAACCAATCATGGTGATTGAGTTCACTATATAAGGACTTCAAGTGCACAAGCATTCCTCACACCTTCAATTGCATATCTGATCATTCCTGGAGCTCTCAAGCAGGTCCATTTGATCTTAAGTCGTGCATAGGACTTCAGTAAGTGTTCTTGTCCTTCTTTAGTTGAGTTTAGCTTGTTTAATTAGCTAAAAGTCAAACCGTCGTAATTACGGTTTGACTTCGAGATTAGTCAATAATGGCTCAGTCATATCTCGAATTAAAAGTAGTTATGAGTTGGTATTTATGAGGGTAATAAAACCCCAAAATGGTTTCCCCTGATCACCACTCTAACCAGGTCAAAAGTCGGGTCAAACTTATAACTAAAAAGTCAACAGGATGCTTAAATTGTCATTTATGCATAATTAGCTATCTAGAACATTTACAACCTGTTTGATCATTGTTATAACTTAGTAATTAGTGTAAGAACATGTCTAAACATGTTCAACCCGACTATTTCCTGTTTAGACCCGGTTCGGAATCGAAAGTCACATAGTTTGACTTCCACTTTGACTTTCAGTTCTGACCCGTTTAGGTATGTTTTAGAAATACCTTAGAGCTTCATTTGGACCAGGTTACATGCTAGTATAACCCTCTGTGATTATACACCTCGGTTCCTTAGTTATCCGATTAATACGCATGATTCCGTTAATTACTCATATGTTGACCATTATGCCCTTATTACCTTAAAACGTGATTTATGAAAATGTAAAAGTGTATAAACCTTAGTTACTGATATATAAACTTGTATGCAAAGTTTGACATCAGTTTGACTTGTAGATTAAGAGTTATGCTCAATATCGCAAATTTAAGGCTTTATGTTAATAAAACGGCGTAATTAGCGTATAGCCTAGTTAAGCCTACTTTTTGGTATCAAACTTAATACCCACTGATGTAATATATTATTTTGGGATTTTTAAAGATTTTTAATTAATTTTAGGCTGAGCATAACTAGTAGTCGTAGGCTTAATCCGGTAATTGTTGGTTTTGCCCTTAAGGGCCATAAAATGAGTTTTACTTATCTAAACGACTCCAAACCTTTTGCTACTGATCACATATGATAAATAAATTATTTTAAGCCTTCTGGAAATATAAAAATATCAGATTTAAGTATCGAACCCGGAAATGGCCTTTAATCGCCATAATTAGCGTTTTTAACGCATAGTATGTCTTAAAATCATATTGGACATACCCGGGTTGATACCTACTGATATATGAGGAAAATTATGATATTTTAATAGTAAGCAAAGGTGGATAAACTCAGACTTCAGTTTTGAGCTTTTCGGCTTATGTGAAATTACCAAAATGCCCCTTCGGTGCATAGTTTGGTTATAAGTGATAAATTTCACATATATGCTTTAGCCTACTGATATAACTTATCAAATTGAGTATGTTTGCTGTTTACATCAGACCTGTAACTCTGTTAAACATCTAAACTCTTTTACAAACTTTAAAATGACCAAACTACCCCTACGGGGCATAGTTTGTGTTTAAACTTGTTTCGGGCATAATGAAAGACATCTTCCTGATGTCACAACATATTTGAGGCATAAATTAACTTAGGAAACCTGTATATAGCTCTCATGAATACCCGTCACGCTTCTTACGCGTACGGTTCGGTTTATGTAACAAGTTTACATAAATTAGCCGAAATGGGTCAAACCTTAACGGTTTTATCCCAAAATCCAGAATGTGTATGAAATACCCATATAAGACAAGTCTCTGAACATGTCGGGTTTAAATCACATTCTATTCCGGTCTTCGCTTAATTGTGCGTACAAACCGTATATTCCCTTAAGACTAACCGGTCTAAGTTTAAGCTAAATTAAAGACCCGTTAGCATTCTAATTGATTATTTATACCATCATTCCAGACTAGAGCATTTCGGTAAATGGTACCTACGCTTACTTAAGTGAATACAGCTGAGTTATTAGATTCTTGCTAATTAAGACAGGAGCTAGCTCAGGTAAATACTCTTAACTTATTTTCCCTATACGGGCTTGGAATACGGTATAATGATACCGCTTGGTCGGGTATTGAATGTTTAATCGGATTGTGATTAAATTATTGAGGTAACCCGGTTTAATCTGTATTGTTTGAAATAAAAGCCTTTAGGGGTTAATGACCATGTCCCGGATATCCTTGACATCATTGTATTATAAAATGGCCACGTCTTAGGTACGGGGTGTAGGAATACACCTGACAGTTACTAAGTAATAACGGTATCCCACTCTCTTGTGGGCCTATACTTGTGGCGTGTCTGTTAATCTTGACTCGGTTTCTACATCGGGCCCTGAACGTACAACGAACATGTAAATCTGTATACAAGGTTATAACTATAATTGTTCCAAGTTAAAAAGGTTAATTTTGCCTCCGTGCATTTTAATCAAATTATAAAAGATACTTTTGTGCCACGTGCATTCAAATCAATTTTCTTAAACTCTTTTCAAATGAGTCGGTTGAGTGTATTTACCAGTGAAAACTGACGTATTTTCCAAAAAGGTTAAGTGACAGGTACTAAACGTAATTGGCTGGAAGCTCAGGGCGCTAATAAGGAATCTTGCAAGTTCTAGGCGTCTAAAGTCTGTTGAACAAGTGATATGTTTTAAGATCCGCCTGTGGATCCTTTACCTTCCGTTGTAATACTGGATATTACTTTATAATCGGATTGTAATAATATTTATCTTTTGCTTCCGCTGTGCATTTATATATTGTGTTGTTTGACCATGATGTTACCAACTACGTCACGATACTCCCCACCGGGCCCACCGGTGACACGTGGAAAGTCGGGGTGTGACAGGTTGGTATCAGAGCCAACACTGAGTGAATTAAACACTAGTATTTTGTGTTTAATCTCAGTTACACAATTGCACATCCTTGAGTCTAGACGAGAACATAGGACAAATTCTAATTTGTTTTTGGAGTCCTTTGTTATTTTTCTGATTAAGCTCTTGCATGGGCAAATCAATTTTTATTAGAAGTCCCGTTTAGGGCAACAATATACTTGTTTAAATTTTAAAGGAATGATTATGTTTAAATTATCATTCCTATATTATAAGATCTACCATTATAACAAAATGGCAAAATCTAAAAAGGACAAGACCTAGTCACGTGTCATTTTAAGAACGGGCCAAGATGGTAGTTCCATAATTAGATTCAGATCCATATTTAACACCTCAATTTAGGATTGTCATGCGATTAATATTAATAAGAATCTTAAGAGTGAAACCTAGCCTTCGGGTCATTTTAAGGCCGGGCTATGATGGTAAGACATGTTTAAAAAGATTCGAATCCCTGTTAACATCTGTAAATATGTTAACACTCCTGGCAGGCGTGATTTGTTAAAATCACACACGTCATTTATATATACGGATTCTTTAAAAAGATCCCTAACCCAACTTAATGATCTCTGAGTCATGGGTTTAGATCATCAATTAAGATGATCATACTTTGACCATATATTGGTAAAATAATGCCTACGGGCTATAGTTAATGCCCTCTGAGACTAAAGACAGTGGTAGCAATGACTCCCTGTCGGATAAAGGTAATGAACTAGGTTCAAACCTTAATGCTTTGATTCTCTGAAATCATAGCGCATAATTTATAAATGTCCTTGAGACCAGGCCTATTGTGCCAGTATACCTTAATGTTTTGATTCTTTGAAATCATAGGTTAAATAAAAATGTCCACGAGACTAGGCCTTTTGTGCCACAAATAAAACTGTTATTGTTTTATAATTAGGATAAATTATTATAGGAATCCTAAATAAATATGATAAATAAATTAACCAAATGTGGTCTCCGTTTACCATGGTTAACGAATTATCCTAAGGGGCAATTCCATAATAAACTCCCAAATAAACTATTGCCCTTGTTTTCTGCAACAGTTAAATTGTAATGGCTAACTCAGACGAGGGTAATAGTCATCCAGCGGAGGTTAATAATGACGCCCAAATAAATCTAACGGGTGCGGAATTGAAAGCGATCATAGACGGCGCTGTTACACAGGCTTTGAAAAGGCAGTACGAAGAGTATAGTAGGACCCTATCTACACAGCCTTCAAAGCCTAAAACACACTCTGAAGCTCACAGCAAGCCACCTCCCAAGAAAGATGATCCCAAAAATGGAGATGACGATCGTCGCTCCTCGAACCATCACAGTGATCCGTCTCAACAAATCATACTGAATAAAGGACCCCGTGATAAGGGTTGCTCCTACAAGTACTTTGTGTCATGTAAACCCCGGGATTTTACAGGGGAGAAAGGAGCCATTGACTGTATGACATGGCTGGACGAGATGGATACTATTGTGGATATCAGCGGATGCGCTGAGAGGGATGTAGTGAAGTATGTATCCCAATCATTCAAGGGAGAGGCGCTAGCGTGGTGGAAGGCTCTCATTCAAGCTGCTGGGAAGATCCCACTTTACAACATGTCATGGGAACAGTTTGTTGCTCTCATTATGGAGAACTACTGCCCTCAACACGAGGTCGAAAGAATTGAATCTGACTTCTTATCATTGGTGATGACAAACTTAGATTGTCAAGCTTACCTCACCAGTTTCAATACCCTGTCCAGACTGGTTCCTTACCTTGTAACACCAGAGCCCAAGCGAATTGCTCGCTTCATCGGGGGTTTAGCCCCAGAAATCAAAGCCAGTATTAAGGCTTCAAGACCTACTACATTCAGGTCAACGGCAGATCTGTCACTATCTCTCACACTCGATGTGGTCAGAAACAAGGCTGCCAAAGTCTCTGAAGATGGAAAGCGTAAAAGGGAGGACGAGAATTCTCATCGCTCCGATAAGAAGAGGAATTCTGAAGATAAGAAGAGTTCCGGGTTCAAGAGAGACAACCAGCAGTCGGGAGAGAAGACCAGGTGCGAAACTTGTAGGAAATACCATCTGGGGAAATGCAGATTTGAGCCTCAGCCTCTACCGTGTGGAATTTGCAAGTCAAAGGAACATAAGACCCTGGATTGCAAGAAGATAAAGGATGCAACCTGTTATGGTTGCAACGAGAAGGGGCATATCAAGACCAACTGCCCTAGGAATCAGATGGACGCCTAAGAGATGATACTTTGGAAAATACTCCAACAAATCTTAGATAATATTTTATATCTATTATGAATCACTTTTTCTGATATCCTTTTGGCAAACTTTCAAACTAACTAAATTCATCAGTATAATAAAGACAGATGTGACTTTTGATCCCCTGTCAAAAAGGTGATGGACTAGGTCCAACCCTTAAATACCATTGATGGTCTTTTGTGACCTAGGCTAAGTGATATTAATATAAATTGTTAAAATGACGTTCATTAAGAATGTTAGTGCCTTATTGGCCTGTATGGTTTAATGAAACCATGGTTAGTATAAAGCTATGAGGATGAGGAATATCAGTTGTCGGATCGCAACCAAGAAGTTGATTCGTTTAGAAATAAGGACTATTTTTCTGTTCCTGTAAAAAAAAAATGGTGGAATCGGCCGTCCCCGGAATCGAACCTGGGTCTAGGCCGCACCCTTTCGCGCGCCTAGCCAACTGAGCTAGGTGCCTAGTTTGTGAAAATTTCCATTCTAATTAAATATAAACACATGTAGTTGATATCTCCTTAATCTCTATCGATTTCGAATACCAATGGTATGACAAAAGCACTATATGAAGATTGGTGTATCTTAATAAGTTCCATAGATTGCTTCCATGCCTGATCAGTATGGAGGTTTAATGCATGGAACCACAAAGATATCTCAATAATCATACGGTACTAAAGTCAACTGCTAGTATTCAAAGAAGATATCCAGAATGAAAATTGTCCAGGAAATATTCCAGATTAGGAATTCGTGGACTAGTAACATAAATGTGTCACTTATTTGACACAAGCAATGATGAGTGAAATGGAGCCTGAGATATGGGAATCTCTATAACCTCCTTGTGCCTTGATTAGCTTCTCCTTAGATTACCCTGTTTACCCCTGAGAGACAGGTAGAGTTAAGTTTAATATCCCATTCAGGGCTGTATTGTTATGGAATCTCCAAGACAACTAATACCATATTGGCAGAATCAAAAACCCTGGTTAAGTAAGTTTTAAGTTATAGATTCATAAAGCCAAACTCAATATCCTGAGAATTCGGTATAGTAAAATTATGAAAGACGGTTCATTTTGCTAAGGCATTGGTTATCGCAACCCTAATTAAGCAACGATTAAGAATCGCCATCAACTACCCAGAATCGTCGATTTGCTCGACTAACTGTAAAGATTAGCTATTTCTTAAGATTAATTTTGAGCAATGGTTGGAATAACCATCTCCCCTTAAAATCAGTTTTTCTACAAATAGCTGTCATATAAGTATCAAGGCTACCCTGTGGAGACCTTGTATAAATGGCATGTTAAACGTCTATTATTAGGACAATAGATTGGGAAGTTCAATTTTAAAGATCTGAAAGTTTCCTAGGAAACAACAAATAAGATCGTATAAATCCATACTCGATTGTAAGTTGCCAGTATACGGCAGGAAATCGAGAATTTATGAAAATAGCAAACCTCTTAAATTCTTGTTAAGGAATGAGGTTCAACAATAGATATCACCCAGGAAGGGTGTGCAAATTGTTAGATTATCTGGCTAATTAAGCTCCGAGTATATAGAATCATTCGAAGGAAATCGAATGTATCAAGATCAAATAGCTTACGAGTTAAGACCTAATTAAGGGCTTGATGGAACGCGCAATGTGACCCACACTAATGATTTAGCGACGTGTCACCAATAAGTCGAAAAGCGCTATCACATAATGATATGCAGGACTATGATAGTATGAGTAACCAGTTGCGATTGAGGATCGTCAGTATTAGAAGCTCCAAAAAGATACATGTGCCTATTATAAAGGTCAAATGTAGTGCCTTAGAGGCTCAAACGTACTGGGGGAAGACTAAGCCCAATTTAAGGCAGAAAATACTTCCTTTACCTTAACAAATCTCGAGGTCGAGATTTCTTTTAAGGGGGTGAGGATGTAACACCTCAAAAATTCACGTCCTATAATATGTTGACACGTGTCATAAAGTGTGAACGTGTGAAAGAATGTTATAAAAGGACTAAAGTTGACAAACATGGAAAGTATGTGATTATACGGATTCTAAGTGTCAACAGTGAATAAATATACTTCATAATAACCCTACATGATGTTTATAACATCAAACGAATAAATCATGGATCATACGAAGCTAAAAGTGAGAGATTTCAAACTACAGGGGTTAAATGTGTCAACATGTAGAAGATATACCTCTGAGTGATCTTTTGACAAACCCGAAGCTTTGTAAATGTTAATTATGCTCACTAGAATGCACGATATGAATTTCATAAAGTTTCGTTATCGTATGAGAAAGTTATGATCAAATTCGTGTGCGAGGGGTTAAAGTGTTAACATTGAAAGTTAAGACTTTTCGGGTTAACCGGAAGTGTTCAGGGACTTGGCAAAATGGGTATAAGTCCTAAAGCCCTTGTGGGTAAATATATGGGGGTCAAAATGCAAGAAATAACCCTAATTACCCCTTCGTGAAGCCAAAGGTCAACCTGGAAAACAAATAAAATAAAAAATTCTGATTTCGCTTGGCCAAGCGGCCCACGTGGGACTTATAGAACTTTGAGGCGGGCCGCGTGGGAGGCCCAGATGCAGAAAAACAGGCTGTGCCTGTTATGCGCGATTTTAACCCTTTTAGCCGGTTTTTCTCACATGTGGACGACCCCTAGGCACCTCCTAACATCTAGGATCAGGTGTTGATCAGTTGTGGTGGGTGCTAGACCTTGTTGTCAACCAATCATGGTGATTGAGTTCACTATATAAGGACTTCAAGTGCACAAGCATTCCTCACACCTTCAATTGCATATCTGATCATTCCTGGAGCTCTCAAGCAGGTCCATTTGATCTTAAGTCGTGCATAGGACTTCAGTAAGTGTTCTTGTCCTTCTTTAGTTGAGTTTAGCTTGTTTAATTAGCTAAAAGTCAAACCGTCGTAATTACGGTTTGACTTCGAGATTAGTCAATAATGGCTCAGTCATATCTCGAATTAAAAGTAGTTATGAGTTGGTATTTATGAGGGTAATAAAACCCCAAAAGGGTTTCCCCTGATCACCACTCTAACCAGGTCAAAAGTCGGGTCAAACTTATAATTAAAAAGTCAACAGGATGCTTAAATTGTCATTTATGCATAATTAGCTATCTAGAACATTTACAACCTGTTTGATCATTGTTATAACTTAGTAATTAGTGTAAGAACATGTCTAAACATGTTCAACCCGACTATTTCCTGTTTAGACCCGGTTCGGAATCGAAAGTCACATAGTTTGACTTCCACTTTGACTTTCAGTTCTGACCCGTTTAGGTATGTTTTAGAAATACCTTAGAGCTTCATTTGGACCAGGTTACATGCTAGTATAACCCTCTGTGATTATACACCTCGGTTCCTTAGTTATCCGATTAATACGCATGATTCCGTTAATTACTCATATGTTGACCATTATGCCCTTATTACCTTAAAACGTGATTTATGAAAATGTAAAAGTGTAAAAACCTTAGTTACTGATATATAAACTTGTATGCAAAGTTTGACATCAGTTTGACTTGTAGATTAAGAGTTATGCTCAATATCGCAAATTTAAGGCTTTATGTTAATAAAACGGCGTAATTAGCGTATAGCCTAGTTAAGCCTACTTTTTGGTATCAAACTTAATACCCATTGATGTAATATATTATTTTGGGATTTTTAAAGATTTTTAATTAATTTTAGGCTGAGCATAACTAGTAGTCGTAGGCTTAATCCGGTAATTGTCGGTTTTGCCCTTACGGGCCATAAAATGAGTTTTACTTATCTAAACGACTCCAAACCTTTTGCTACTGATCACATATGATAAATAAATTATTTTAAGCCTTCTGGAAATATAAAAATATCAGATTTAAGTATAGAACCCGGAAATGGCCTTTAATCGCCATAATTAGCGTTTTTAACGCATAGTATGTCTTAAAATCATATTGGACATACCCGGGTTGATACCTACTGATATATGAGGCAAATTATGATATTTTAACAGTAAGCAAAGGTTGATAAACTCAGACTTCAGTTTTGAGCTTTTCGGCTTATGTGAAATTACCAAAATGCCCCTTCGGTGCATAGTTTGGTTATAAGTGATAAATTTCACATATATGCTTTAGCCTACTGATATAACTTATCAAATTGAGTATGTTTGCTGTTTACATCAGACCTGTAACTCTGTTAAACATCTAAACTCTTTTACAAACTTTAAAATGACCAAACTACCCCTACGGGGTATAGTTTGTGTTTAAACTTGTTTCGGGCATAATGAAAGACATCTTCCTGATGTCACAACATATTTGAGGCATAAATTAACTTAGGAAACCTGTATATAGCTCTCATGAATACCCGTCACGCTTCTTACGCGTACGGTTCGGTTTATGTAACAAGTTTACATAAATTAGCCGAAATAGGTCAAACCTTAACGGTTTTATCCCAAAATCCAGAATGTGTATGAAATACTCATATAAGACAAGTCTCTGAACATGTCGGGTTTAAATCACATTCTATTCCGGTCTTCGCTTAATTGTGCGTACAAACCGTATATTCCCTTAAGACTAACCGGTCTAAGTTTAAGCTAAATTAAAGACTCGTTAGCATTCTAATTGATTATTTATACCATCATTCCAGACTAGAGCATTTCGGTAAATGGTACCTACGCTTACTTAAGTGAATACAGCTGAGTTATTAGATTCTTGCTAATTAAGACAGGAGCTAGCTCAGGTAAATACTCTTAACTTATTTTCCCTATACGGGCTTGGAATACGGTATAATGATACCGCTTGGTCGGGTATTGAATGTTTAATCGGATTGTGATTAAATTATTGAGGTAACCCGGTTTAATCTGTATTGTTTGAAATAAAAGCCTTTAGGGGTTAATAACCATGTCCCGGATATCCTTGACATCATTGTATTATAAAATGGCCACGTCTTAGGTACGGGGTGTAGGCATACACCTGACAGTTACTAAGTAATAACGGTATCCCACTCTCTTGTGGGCCTATACTTGTGGCGTGTCTGTTAATCTTGACTCGGTTTCTACATCGGGCCCTGAACGTACAACGAACATGTAAATCTGTATACAAGGTTATAACTATAATTGTTCCAAGTTAAAAAGGTTAATTTTGCCTCTGTGCATTTTAATCAAATTATAAAAGATATTTTTGTGCCACGTGCATTCAAATCAATTTTCTTAAACTCTTTTCAAATGAGTCGGTTGAGTGTATTTACCAGTGAAAACTGACGTATTTTCCAAAAAGGTTAAGTGACAGGTACTAAACGTATTTGGCTGGAAGCTCAGGGCGCTAATAAGGAATCTTGCAAGTTCTAGGCGTCTAAAGTCTGTTGAACAAGTGATATGTTTTAAGATCCGCCTGTGGATCCTTTACCTTCCGTTGTAATACTGGATATTACTTTATATTCGGATTGTAATAATATTTATCTTTTGCTTCCGCTGTGCATTTATATATTGTGTTGTTTGACCATGATGTTACAAACTACGTCACGATACTCCCCACCGGTCCCACCGGTGACACGTGGAAAGTCGGGGTGTGACACCGCTTCCCACACGTGACACCAATCCAATCACAGAAATGAATGGAAGAGTTCCATGAGGTTAAAGATCTGTTTGGATCTTCGGTAATCATCGACTTAAACGACAACAAAGCCTGATGATCAGTCTCATTTCCACCATAGGAAGTAGAGATGGTTGGTGTGGTAAGAAATATTACAAGAGAATAAAGTAGGAATGCCATTCTAAAAGAAGATGAGAAGCAAATATTTGGTTGGCTTGGATTCTTTTTTAGAACTAAATATTAACGAGATATGAGATAATGAGAATACCAGTGACGCTACTTCCAAAGAGGGTGATTGTCAACCTTTAATTTGTGATCTTAATAGGTGAAGCTGCATTGGATGTGAATGATTTATATGTTTTAATCAGTTCCACTAAAAAAGCTTCGTCATGTTTTAGGGCATGTTTGGCTAAGCTTTTCCAACCCAACTTATGACTTATTGACTTAATTAAAAAGCTAAAAAGGAGTTTTAGTGTTTGACAAACCTAAAAGTCCTTTTTAAAATGACTTTTTGAGAAGGAGAAGTCATCAAAAAGTCATTTTTTTGAGAAGTTGGAATGTTGTGACTTTTTGAACCAAGTTATTGACTTATTAGCTTTTAGTCATTTTACATCAATAAGCTAAGTCAAACACTTTTTAAAAAACAACTTATTGACTTATTAGTTTTTCCCACCCTATAAGCTAATCCAAACATTTTTTTAAAAACTCTTTTTCAAAAAGTAATAAATCAATAAGTCATTTTCGCAAAAGTCCTTTTTAGGTAAAATAAGCTTAGTCAAACATGCCCTTAGTTTCTCATCAAACAATAAAATGTTTGAACTTTAACATAAGTAGATACAAAATTTAGAAAAAAATATCCAATTAAGGGATTAGATAAAAGATTTAACATCCCAATTAACATACTTTGTTGAAGAAACCGTCAGTGTTGGCGTTTATCATTGATCAACTTTTTGGTTTGCAATTTTACACGAGTGGACAAAAAAAAAAAAAAAAAAAAATTGAACCAGGAGTCTAGGACCATTAATTAAGGTGCTGTTTGTTTTTGCTTATATTGTCTGAAAAGAGCTTATGTCTGCGGGCGGGCAGACATAAGCTCTTGAAGACTGTTTATTTAAAAAAAAAAAAAAAATCTTAAAATAGCTTTTGTTTGCTTAAAAAAAAAGCTATGAATCATTGCTTCAAGATCTTCACACACATCTTCACACACCATCTTCACACACCACCAACCCTTCTTCTTCTTCCTGCCACCACCACCTCCGCCACCACCACCGCACCACCTCCGCCACCACCATCGTAGAGAGAGAGATCTGTGAGAAAGAGAGAGAGCTCTGTGAGAGAGAGAGAGATCGTAGAGAGAGAGAGAGAGAGAGCTGTGAGAGAGAGAGAGCTGTGAGAGAGAGAAAGCTGTGAGGGAGAGAGACCGTAGTGGTGTGATGTCGAGCTGGCGACCAGAACAAGGAGGAGCCGACGCCGTTACGGCGGTTCCCCGGCCACTCACCCCAGTCCTCATGTCCGACCAGAACAAGGAGGAGCCGACGCCGTTACGGCGGTTCTGGCGGTGATGATGAAGAATCGCGGCGACAGGTGGTTCCGTGACGGTGGTGCACCGTTTTCAGTCAATAAGAGGGCGGCGGTGATGGCGGAGGTGGTGCGGTGGTGATTGTCAACCTTTAATTTTTGGTTGCTTTGGGTTCATTTTTACAACTAAATATTAACGAGATATGAGAATATCAGTGACGCTACTTCCAAAGAGGGTGATTGTCAACCTTTAATTTCTGATCTTAATAGGTGAAGCTGCATTGGATGTGAATGATTTATATGTTTTAGTTTCTCATTAAACAATAAAATGTTTGAACTTTAATATAAGTAGATACAAAATTTAGAAAAAAATATCCAATTAAGGGATTAGATAAAGATTTAACATCCCAATTAGCATACTTTGTTGAAGAAACTGTCAGTGTTGGCGTTTATGATCATTAATCAATTTTTGGTTTGCAATTTTACACTAGTGGACAAAAAAAACTATTGAACCTATTTCAAGGCCACATAAAGCGGAATGATAATGCTATCCAAAATTTCAAATTTCTTATCTCCTTCACAAATGGCTTAATAACGAACCGAACAAACATGAACGAGGCATGTTCATGTTCGTTCATTTACCTTTAACCGAACAAACGATCGGACATGACCATTAAATGAATGGATTTTCTTGTTCGTGTTCGTTCGTTAAGAAAATTAATATGTTCATGTTCATGTTTGTTTATGTTCGTTCGCGAAAAGTATAAACGAACGGTTCACGAATATAAACGTACACAAACACACATAATTGAACATAAAAGAACATAACAAATCATAACGAATATAATGGAACAAGGCTTTGAATTGTATAACAATAGTAGAGGAGAAGAAGAACCTAAATATAGGTAAACCTTAATTCAAGTTTCATATGATAGAAAAGATTGCTTTAAATTAATAAATATAAATAAAATATTTTAATACCATATAAAAGAAAGTTTTGAAATCAGAAAGTCAAGCTAGTTATGGAATGATAAAGAAAACTAAATAGATTTTTAAATTTAATTAGTAATAACTAAATTTAAAAGATGAACATAAACAAACGGATATAAACGAACATGAACGAACGAGTTTAAATGAATGGACATAAACGAACGTAAATGAACGAACATAAACGAACGATCGTTCATGAACGTAAATGAACAAACAGGACATTGTTCATGTTCATTCGGTTATTTAAATGAACAAAAAGAATTGTTCATGTTCGTTCATTTATTAAATAAACGAACATGAATGAATTTCTTGCCGAACGATTCATGAACGGTTCACTAAACGTTCGCTTCGTTTACAAGCCTAATATTGATTGCCTATCTAACTAAAAAATTACAAGATTCAAGGATGTTCTTACACTCTTACATGCACATGGCCCATATTATACAAGCCCAAATTTATTCAACAAAAACTCGAATAAGCTCATACTCTACAAGCCCATTCTATATAGACACTTGAGGAGCTGCCACTCACTAAAAGATGACAATTGACAAAGACTTAATAAGTAACAACTATGATATATCTACCTAAATAGCATATAGTGTTATAACAAGTTCAACTTTAACTTTGTAGTTAAATAGATGTTAAGATTTATTTAAACAAAATGATTCATTACAACTCTTCCTCCAAAATAAAACTTATAGACAATTGGCAATTTCCATCTTCTCATAAACAATTTTACATTCACCACATAAAAGAGCCGAATCCATAATTTGAATTTAGCACAGGGACCATGTTTAAAAATATATATGGTGATATTAAATATTACTTGCCCTTTAGAAAGATCGATCTTAACATTGTTCGACACACTGAAATATACACAATGCCTTTAGTTAGGCCTTTCAAAATATGCAGTTTCAGACCACCTTCCTGATTGAGATATGTGTGACCAATCTCATTGATGTTTTTATTATGTGCATTATATAGTCTAAAATTCGAAATCTATGAAACAAGAAAAAAAAAAAACAATTCTAAAATATTGATGATTTTATAAGGTATTATTATTATTGTATCCGGAAGAACTGAACTTGAAAAGAAATTACTAAAAAAACTTCGTGGATGTATTATTTTCTCATTAAACATTATAATGGTTGACCTATGGGTATGTTTGGCAAAAGTAGTTGTTGGCTGGCAGTGGCGGATCAAGGAATTTTTTTCACTGGGTTCACTTTTTTAGATACTCCAATTTCATATGACTATGACTGAACATAAAAAATTTCGCGTTGGTTCGACAGTTCAGATCGGGTAAGGTTAATCACCCATCCTAACAAATGCAAGAATCGTTTATGGACCCATTGATTTTTGTGTCAACTAAATTTCGGTCTCCTTACTCCTTAGCCGACTTTGCTTATTTGTTGTAGTCTCCGGTTGGTGTTGGATATGTCTAATTTTAAAATATTAAAATTCAATGTCTATTATTATTTAATATATTCCATGAACTTGTTTATTTTGGTGAGTTTCCTTATAAATAGAGTTGCATAACTAGTCAAGTATACCTAAGAGTGACAAAAACAACAGCTATACTATACCAACGCTTTAAAACCGAAAAACATTAACCAACAAATTGCTACGGTTAATCAAAGACTGTACCTATGATATCAGCGACGGTTCGGCCGTTGGTGAACCTGCCATTTGGCATTCCATTACCGAAGTCGATGCCATACCAAGGCACGGCCGCTTGAGCAAAACACTTGGAAAGCCGATTGTTGTTCCCGTTATCTGATAAGGAGTCCCCAAAGATGAACTGCACAATCTTGCAATCATACCCGTCTATCAGACCCAAAAAGACTGTCGATAAAACCAACACCAATATCACAATTAGCTTCATCCATTTAGTACAATATTTTCTTGATCTTATTCTCATGCAGAAATGGAGGGTGTGAAGTTGGAATTTATACATGAAAATGATTTAGAAATGTTGTTTGATAAACTAACAGTAACTACTACAACCGCCTGGGACGGTTTGAGCCTCAAAAAGTATTAATTGTGCTTTATACGGGATTCGAACCCAGGTATCTCGGGGAGAATAACGCGGACATATCAGGTGGAGAACCAAGCCTTTTTTGTTTATGGGTTCTAATAGACAATGTATTATAGGAAACACGATCATGCATATATGTTATAATTGTTATGTAAATATCTCCTCCAATATAGGAGATTCTCTGTACTCTTTATATACGTGTATTTATGAATGAGAAAGGGGCAAGAGAGTTTTCATTCTATCATGGTATCAAACCTCTCCTAACCCTAGCAGCTGATCCTGTTCTCCCACCCTTCTCCCTGCGCCGATGCAATAGCTCAGGAGATCTCTACACTTTTGATCCATCCCAAGTCACCAAGATCACCTCTCCTACCGCCCTCACTGCTATCTCTCAAGACACATGGCATCAACGTCTCGGTCATCTGGGATCGTCTTTATTGCATTCTCTTAAACATTCTAGCCTTATTAATTATGGAACATTGAAAACTCATGTTTGTCAATCATGTGTTTTTGGTAAACATATCAAACTACTTTTTATTGATTCTACTAATATTACGAATATGCCATTTGATATTATTCATAGCGATCTTTGGACTTCCCCGATCCTTGGTGCGGGGGGTCACCGTTATTACATTATTTTTCTTGATGATTTTTCCAATTTTTTATGGACTTACCCTCTTACGCACAAATCTCAAGTTTTCTTTATATTCACCACCTTCTCTAACATGATTCAAACTCAATGTGATAACGACAAGGAATACAACAATCATATGTTTAAACAATTTTGCAACTCAAATGGCATGCATTTTCGCTTCTCTTGTCCATACACCTCATCTCAAAACGGAAAGGCCGAAAGAAAACTACGGTCTACCAACAACATAATCCGCACCCTTTTGACCCATTCTTCTTTACCAAACACATATTGGCCCCATGCCTTGGAGGTAGCCACCTACCTTAAAAACATTTTACCTAGTAAACTCCTTCACAATATTTCGCCAACACAAAAACTATACCAACGTATCCCGTCGTACTCACACCTACGAGTTTTTGGTTGTCTATGTTACCCTCTCATCCCACATACAAATATTCACAAACTTCAATATCGGTCTATGCCATGTGTCTTTCTTGGTTATCCTACCAACCATCTCGGGTACAAATGTCTTGACCTTAAAACACGTCAAATTATAATCAATCGTCACGTTATTTTCGATGAAACCATCTTCCCGTTCGCTAATAATCCAAAACCCTCCTTACAACCTTATGACTTTCTTACTGATACACCCCATCCCCTACACTTTCATCATATTGGATCCCATCCGATTCCGCCTACTCCCTCACCCGAATCCCCAGTCCCGGTTGACACCACCACTCACTCTCACCCAATTTCTCCTCTCGGCCCATCATCCACTTTATCGCCTCCCTCCAGCCCAACCACTATCTCCTCTTCAGGCCCACATTCAACACCCTACACCCCAACATCTACTCCTTATATCGGCCCACATACCACTTCCCCATCTCTCGGCCCACACATACATTCTAACACTCCCATATCCAGCCCATCCACTAACTCGTTCCCCACTCCCACCTCACAGACCACGTCCACTTCCACATCCCACTCACCTCCGCCACCCCCTCCCCCACCCCCAGTCCGAACCATCCGTACTTGATCTATGGATGGCACAGTTAAATCAAAACACATCCTAAATCTTCACTCCTCACCTATCATCCCTATTCCCAAAAACCCGAAAGACGCCTTGTCCAACACGGAGTGGCATAACGCCATGACCACCGAATTTGATGTTCTTATTAAAAATAAGACGTGGGTTTTGGTCCCCGCGACAACCCCATATGAATGTATTACGTAGTATGTGGCTTTTTCGCCACAAGTTTCGGTCGGATGGTACATTGGAACGATACAAGGCACGCCTTGTTTGTGATGGAAGCAATCAACAAATTGGGGTGGACTGTGGTGATACGTTCAGTCCTGTCGTAAAGCCCACTACCATACGCACAGTCTTATCACTTTCCTTGTCTCAATCGTGGCTGATTCATCAACTGGATGTTACCAATGCGTTTCTACACGGTAATCCTAATGAAACAGTCTATATGTATCAACCTATGGGGTTTTGACATCAAAAATATCCGGATCATGTGTGTTTACTAAAGAAGTCGCTCTATGGTTTGAAACAGGCCCCTCGTGCGTGGTACCAACGCTTTACGGACTTTGTTCTTTTATTGGGTTTCAAACAAAGCAAATGTGATAACTCTCTTTTTACTTACCGTCACAACGGTGCTACAGCCTATTTACTCATCTACGTCGATGACATCATTCTCACGACATCGACAGACTCACTTCGTGTGCATCTTATGTCTCGTCTCTCGGCTAATTTTCTATGAAAGATCTCGGGCCTCTTAGTCAGTTTTTGGGTATTCATGTTAAACGGCAAGGTGACACCATGTTTCTTTCTCAGCAGGTTTACGCGAAAGAAATTATTGATCGGGCCGGCATGTCTACATGCAAATTGGCGGCAACACCAGTCGATACTAAGCCTAAGCTTGGCTCCAACTCGGGCGCTGATTTTGATGATCCAACGTTATATCGTAGTCTTGCGGGAGCCCTTCAATATTTAACTTTCACGCGGCCCGATATCTGCTACGCTGTGCAGCAAGTTTGCATGTATATGCATGCACCGAAAGTCGACCATTGGAATGATCTCAAACGCATTATTCGATATCTTCAAGGCACCTCGTCTCATGGTCTCACAATTGGTACTTCTACGGATCTTTCATTACGTGCTTATACAGACGCCGATTGGGCGGGTTGTCCGGATACACGATGTTCCACCTCTGGTTACTGTGTCTATTTAGGACCGAACATTATTTCTTGGTCATCTAAACGCCAATCCGTCATTTCTCGATCCAGTTCCGAAGCGGAATATAGGGGTGTTGCAAATGTGGTTGCTGAAATTTGTTGGCTTCGTAACCTTCTGTTGGAATTACATCGACCCGTTACCACAGCCAGTCTTGTGTACTGTGATAACATCAGTGCCATTTACCTATTCGGGAATCCCGTTCAACATCAACGTACAAAACACACCGAGTTGGACATTCATTTTGTTCGCGATCTTGTTCAGCGAGGCACTGTTCGGGTTCTTCACATTCCTACGCGGTTTCAAGTGGCTGACATCTTTACGAAAGGGCTGCCTAAGGTTTTATTGGATGATTTCCGCTCCAGTCTCAGCATTCGCCCTCCTCTAGCTTCGACTGCGGGGGTCTAATAGACAATGTATTATAGGAAACAAGATCATGCATATCTGTTATAATTGTTATGTAAATATCTCCTCCAATATAGGAGATTCTCTGTACTCTTTATATACGTATATTATGAATGAGAAAGGGGCAAGAGAGTTTTCATTATATCAGGTTCCCTTTATATTTTACTTATGGGTTCCTTTTCAGTTTGTTATATATATTTACACTAAAAATTAAAAACCGAATGGGTTCCTGGGAACCCGTACTTTCTTAATAGGTTCGCCCCTATTGGCTGGTGGCTGAAAGCTGTTAGCTGATGGCTGTAAGCTGTTAGCTGGTAGCTTTGGCATGGAGCTTTTAGGAGCTTTTAGCTTTAAGCTTTTAAGAAAAAGCTCCTACTCAATAAAAAACTTTGTTTGGTTGAAGGAGCTTGAAGCTTTTAGGTTAGGAGTTTGAAGCTTTTGGTTGAACGCTCCTACTAGTTGCGTTTAGAAGGAGTTACAAGCTTTTAGAGAAAAAATGACTATTTTAACCTCTAAAGATAATGAACTTGTTAATGCTCAAGTATAAAATAACCAAAATGGACATAACTAAAAATTTAAAAAGTTTGTTCATTAAAAAGTTCATTATCTTTAGAGGTTAAAAAAGTCATTTTTCTCTAAAAGCTTTTAGCTCCCTATAAACGTTACTAGTAGGAGCGTTCAACCAAAAGATTCAAGCTCCTAACCTAAAAGATTCAAGCTCCTTCAACCAAATAAGGCTTTTTATTGGATAGGAGTTTTTTTTTTAAAAAAACATAAAGCTAGAAGCTCCTAAAAGCTCTATGTCAAACATACCCTGTATATGTAGATAAGGACACCCACAGAAAAAGGAAAAAAAAAACAAATCAATGGCCTGCAGAAAGGAATTGAAATCTCGGTCAACTTTGTTAAAGAGACTTTGTCAAAGTTTGTGTTTCTTGCAAATCAATTTAGAGATTGGAATTTTACATAAGAAGACAGAATACTAAACCTTTTTAAAGCTAGCTTTACCCCACCATATCACCACGACATCAAGACTTATATTATATATGATAATATAGACTATAGACGTGCCATCAACCCATTGATGCAATGTGAATGTGTCAAGAGTCAACCCCATTGATGCTATGTGCATCAGATTTATGTTTATAGTAACAAATCTGTTCTGCCCTTCTGTAGTAAACATCATGACAAGTTCAACCTTCTCTCTATTAATTTTTCTTTATATTCTCTTGAACCCTTACCTCTACTTAAGCGCTTATTCGTCTTCCTTTCCTGCTGATACTATTGCCTGTCATCCTCAACAGCGCCTTGCGTTGCTTCATTTTAAACAAGAGTTTACCATCTCAAATGATATTTACAATGATATGCAATGCAAGATGCAATTTGGTTCCACTTCTGCGAAGACGATGAATTGGAATGCAAGTATAGATTGCTGCAGGTGGGACGGAGTCACTTGTGACCAGTTGACTGGTGACATCGTTGGTCTTGACCTCGGGTGTAGCAAGCTTCAAGGTACCATTGATTCCAACAGCAGTCTCTTCCTCATTCCACGACTCAGAAGTCTTAATCTCGCTTACAACGATTTAGGTTCTTCTCAAATTCCACCGGAAATTGGCAGGTTTTCAAGTAGTTTGACTCGCCTTAACCTCTCTAGTTCTTCATTTTAATGCCACGTACCCTCAGAAATATTACATCTATCAAAACTTGTTTCTCTTGATCTTCTTATAATCATTTTGATTCCATACACCCTCAGTTTCTCAGTAAACTCTTCAAAAACGTCACTCGGCTGAGAGAACTTTCCCTCAAGTATGTTAACATCTCTTCAACATTACCATCTAACCTGTCTTCCTCTTTAACTTCTCTAGACCTTTCCGGAACTCGGTTACTTGGGGATTTACCTGATTACATCTTCAACCTACGAGCCGTATAAACATATATATATATTATGCGACTGTATCATTTTTTATATACGAGCCGTATAAACATATATATATATATTATACGACTCGTATTTCTTTTTTATATGAACTCTATACAATTCGTATACAAATTTACTGAGTCGTATATCATTTTTAAAATGAAGTATACGACTCTGAGTCGTATACCATTTTTAAAATGAACTATACGACTCGTATACAAATAATATATGAGTTCATATATCTTTTTCTTACCTAAACTATACAACTTGTATACACATATACAAGTCGTATATAGACACCTGGGACTATACTATACCGGGTGTCAAAAGATCCAGTTGGGTGTATCGTGTAAATTAATCACTTACATAGGATGATACACGACCTGATTATCGAAATCAACGGGATATCAATCAAGGAATACCGGAAATCGTAATTACTCAAATGAGAATTCAACGTTTGGAAAACCGAAAACTCTGACTGCGTCGATAGAGAAGTAGACAACAGAGCAGTCGGAAGCAAAGCGTCCGAGACCGCGAACAAAATCGGAGCGGAAAAGAACAAAAACGATATAATCATGGTGACCAAAAAGAATATGGTTTTGAATCAATGCTCTCTTGCTTCTTTCAACTTTCAAAAATAAGAACCCCATGATGATTGTGTTGTTGTGGGTGTTGTGAGTGGTGATTTTGAAGGTATAAAAATGGAGGGTGGAGGGAAGAAGAGGGGTGGGTCCGGAGGTGGAGGATTTGACCGGAGAAACGAAAGCAATGACTTCAGATGAGGGAAGTGATTGGGGGGAGTAGATATAGATATATATTGGGGTATCGGATCACTTTCTCACACATCAAATCTTTTTGTTCTAGATTTCTTTAGTGGTTTGTGAATGTGTGTGGGGTCAATATTTTAAAAACCGGTTTAAATCGACCGGTAGTATCGGTTGAATTATTTGGTAGAATCGGGTTAAATCGTCCAGTACACCCAGTTGAACTAATTGATATATCTGGTTAAATCATTTTTAGCTCAATCTGATATGGTATAAAAACTGGATTTTAAAACATTGGTGTGGGGTAGTTGATGAGATGAGATTAACGATAATTACCTATTAATTTAGGTATTTAAACGATGTGTAACTATAAAAACACGTTCTTGAACATAGAAGTAAGATGTTTTGTTAGTTTGGAGGGTTTTCGATTTTAACGGTTTGGTTTACGGATTGATTTCGATGGTTTATCTTTTTATAGTTTGGATTAGTTTGAGCTTGGAATCAATGGTGTAACCGAACCAAACATTTAACATTTACTATTTATAATTTTTTCAGTAAACTGGATTTAAATAATCTCAACTTTCCCAATTTGGCCGATAATAATCTCAACTCAGTTATTTGTTACTGCCCAAAACGACGAAAACAATGCTTCAATTCGGGTGTTTAAACTTCCAATTAACAAAAATCATGCCGCTAGGAGCACCGTTTCGAGATAAATTTTACATAAATCGACTCGTACTCTAGTTCTGATAAAAAACCCTAAAACATCGGTTTGTAATTCGAAAAAAAAAAACTTAACTCCGTTAAGCTATTTTTAACGGCGGGCTATTATCGCAAAAAATGGATCAGTTCGGATTATTATCAGGAAATGACTGAGTTGGGATTATTATCGGCCAAATTGATAAAGTTTGGATTATTTAAATCCAATTTGCCTATTTTTTTCTTTTGAAAATAGAGTTTATTGAAATAAAGTTTTTTTATATAGTAAACGACTTTTTGTACATGTTTGGATTGGTAACTCCAGCGGAACATAATACATACCTCGACTACGCTACAATGATGAAGAGTAGATATTTTATATTTGTTTTTGCATTTTATGTTTATGATTAGTAAAATAAAGTTATTTTTTGGTATCGTAAAAGTCTTTCATGCGTGCTTGGATCGTTAACTTCATGGGAGTATTATTACAGACTTCGACTACCCGACGATAATGATAACATGATTCTTTTTAAGTATTCATTTTGTCAGGTAATGGTTTTGAAATTGTTAAATTTTATTTTTATTTAAAAGAATAAAAATGATTGAGTGAAGAGTGGTGATGAGTGATGGGTATTTCTATGTAAATATGTAGGGCGTCTTTTGTGTAATAAGATAATATAAAGGTTTTTCGCTGGATTGCGTGTTATATATTTTAGTGTAACTAGATTGACTTTGTTAACAAAAAAAAAAAAAAAAGAATTGTAAAACACATCAAACAAGTCAAGAGGTGCAAAGTGAACACTTGTTTGAGCTTTTTACAATTATGCGCATTTAGAAACCTTATTTCAAGGTAAGGGGTTTTGATCGTTGTCATCGAAGGAACGATACAAAGATAAAAATAATTGTAACCTAGTCAGCTTAAACTAGTTAGAGCAAGAGTGTGTCAAACCACGAAGAGTATGTGGTGAGTGTTGAGCCAAATGTATTATTTAATAAAGCTACTCCTAATTTCTTTTAAATGTTGTATTGGTTTGGAAAACTGAATTTGACTTAGATTGAATTAAAGTAAAAAAGAATTGACTTTAAGACCACCCGTACTGGGGCGTCTTTTTTAAAAAAAAATTGAAAAAAAACGCCCGGAAACGCCCCGAGCCCCACTACGGCCGGCGTTTTCCGGCGTTATTTTTGAAAAAAAATGTCCCCGGCGTGTTTATTAAAACGCCAAAATGGGATTGTGATGGTTTGACTTTGGTTTGACTGGCCAATGAGAGAATAGATTGGTTTTTTTTTTTTTTTTTTTTTGTTTAATGATTGGAAGGGGCATTATTTGGGCATTATTCCCACTACGCCACTTTTGCAATAACGCCCCATGCTGACTGGGATGATACGTGTCGAATAATGCCCCATGGTGGGGGCATTATTTTTCTGTACCACTACACCCGGTCTAATGGTTTGAAAGCAAAGATTTACATTGGTTTTCTAAATAATTATGAGAAAAAAGAACTACCTCGGGTTCAGGTTATGCAAAACACCAATAACTTATTTTGAATTGTCAATTAGAAATTACCTAGACAAAATTGATAAAACTTGTATAAAGGATAATCACATACCAAAGGAATCGAGTCGTGTTGATCTAACGATCTATAACTGAATTTAATCAATTGTTATAGACGACAATTGACTAATGATTCTTGTCCAAAACAAACACTAACCAAGTCAAAAGATGTTTACAAGCACAAACCCTGCATTCGGGTTGACCACAAGGAGATTAGTCGCTCATCCAAGTCATTAATTCTTCAACTGGATCAAAATCGAACATTGATTTGGGGTGAAACTGATAATGGGATGAAGTTTGCAAAATCGCATGCAAATTCACCAGGTGTGTAACCTACGCCCCATGGGGAGTAGCCTACACCTCAACTTCATTTCAAATGAATTGATTCTTGTTTGTGTGGTCGTTTAAAACCTCCAACTCTCGTGTTTTAGGCTTCATTCATCATTAACCTTTAAAACCACCAAAATCATCCAAAGTAATGCAATTCCATGTAAGTGGTGATCAAAACCCTGATAATAAATGCTATAAACACGTGAAACTCATCTACCCATCAGGTTCCAAGTGGGCAACGCCCCCTTGGCGGGGGTCTGGGGGGTATTGTTCCTGGAAGTAGGGTCTGAAGGGTGGCAGTCTGTGCATCGAACTAACTAATATTGCTTCATTAAAATTTCATTAGATATTATTTTCCTAAAATGTCACATGTGAATTTCGAGGTCTAGTTTGGCATAATATTTGGTCAAAATTGGCTGCAATTTAAATTTGGAAAATTATTAATGAAGGCAAATTTTCTGGCTCCAACCCTTCAAATTCAAATACGAGATAGTCAATTTTTGTAAAAAAAATAAAAAAATCTGGTTCAAAAAATCACACATATGATATATTTGATTCTTGAAACTCTAAATTTTATACGATTATTCGGAGTGAACCACTGAATTATTTCAATCTGAAAGTGTATCACGACTCTCACGTTATCCAAATGTTCATGTCAAAGATCCCCTACATCTTGTAGGGAAAATCCACCTGGTTTGGTTTGAATGAAGTTTGAACATTTACACACTTTTCTAATTTGGTTTGTGTTCTATTCTAAAATCTAATTTGTTGAATTGCAAGTTGATATGTGAAATTAGTTTTTTTTCAATGATTTATGATTTCAATTTAGCCGACCGTGACGTGTTTTAATACTTATACTTAATATTCCAATTTATGCATAATGTTTGATTATCTTGAGGGTTCTCATGGAGTCATGGATAATGAAATTATTATGATGTACATTAAGTGAAATTACCTTGAGATAAAGTCTTTTAAATATAGAGTTAAATGTTGGCAAATTGGATTTAAATAATCCCAACTTTCTCAATTTGGCCGATAATAATCACAACTCAGTTATTTACCGATAATAATCCAGATTGGTCAACTTTTGGCCGATAATAGTCTGCGTTAAAAATTGCGTAACGGAGTTAAGTTTTTTTCGAATTACAAACCGATGTTTTAGGGCTTTTGATTAGAACGAGGATACAAGTTGAATGATGTAAAATTTACCACGAAATAATGCCCCAAACGACGAAAACGGTGCTTCAATTCGGGTGTTTAAACTTTCGATTAAAAAAATCAAGCCGTTTGGAGCAATGTTTCGAGGTAAGTTTTACATAAATTGACTCGTATCCTCATTCTGATCAAAATCCATAAAACATCGGTTTGTAATTCGGAAAAAACTTAACTTCGTTAAGCTATTTTTAACGGTGAACTATTATCGGCCAAAAGTAAACCAGTTCGGATTATCATCGGCAAATAACTAAGTTGTGATTATTATCGGCCAAATTGAGAAGTTGGAAGTATTTAAATCCAATTTGCCTTAAATGTTTTCATCAACTAGAAAAATAATTTACAACTTTCTATTGGTTTGGAATATGTAATTTTTTTACATGTAAAGTTAGAGACTTTGTTCTATCTACAAATTAAGAGAGAATTGAAGTTTCACTTTGCATATTATTGATGTACCTTTTGTTTAGTAGTAGCTTCAAAAAATTTCGTTAGTGTGTGAAAAACGAGTAGGGGAAATCGAAAAAAGTAACATGATACAATGTGTTTTGTGAAATGGATGCACCACAAAAAAAGATTAACATCCGCTACTCAAAAAAGGATTACCGACTGCTAGAAGATGGAGTTAGTCTATGTTAAGTAGTAGCTTAATGTGAATACAAGAGTGAGGAAGAGATAACGTGAAAGTAGACAAGGTTAATGTAGTTCTATAATTGGTGCTTTGAGTTAGAGGTGTACAAAGTTTAGGTTGGGTTAGGAACTGAAAGACTTTAAATTAGAGTCTAAAAAGTATAAAACTTGTCTTTTTAGGCGTTTCATAGCCACGAGCTCATGAGCTAGACCTATAGCCCTTTTGTGGATCTCTACTTTGCGTAGTTATACGTATTTTTAACGCAAACTACACTACTCTGCATCACTTGTATTTAATGAGACTAGTACCCTTACTAGTTTAAGACAAAGGCACCAATGCAACACCTAAATACCGTTGGACAACAAATTTACATGATAAATCCTGATTAGGGGTTTGTGCATGCTCTCACAAATCAAGTTCACATACGATGAACTTGATGAACTAACAACCTGTGATGTTGTTTGCTTTCTTTTGTTTAGATGTTAAGCCGTTGATTGTTGTATTATTTAGCGACAATCTTCATAAGTACACACTAAATTGTTGTGACACTCTTAAAACTAATTATTTTTATAATAAATACGACTTATACTAAAAAGTGGAATGACATTTGAGCAATTAAATCCAAGTCTAGTATAATTAAGTGTACATCTTATAATACAAAACGAGGTTGTTTCCCCCGTGTGTTGCGGCGGTACGTTATCATGGGCATTCGATCAATATCGGTTATGTTCGTTATAGTATTGGTACGATACATGCACTCGGTACAGAAATTAACAAATATTTTATGGTTAGGTTCGTTATAGTATTGGTACGATACATGCACTCGGTACAGAAATTAACACATATTTTACATCGACCAAAAACGAAAAACACGAACATCGGTACCGACAATGATGTTGTCCTAACGGTATCGACCAGTTCAGATCGTCATGGTACTTGTAATGATATTGGTTTATCTTCGCAGATAGAGTTGTATAATGAAAATTATCGAAATCGGAAACCATAAAAATGAATACAAGGTACATGGACCAATGTTGTTCGTTTGGACACATCAGTTATCGAAAGCAAAAAACAGTTAAGATAAGTACCGGTACAAATACTGATGTTCGGTCGGTTTTGATTTGGTTGACTATGATAGCAACACAAAATTCATTACCAAACAAAAACCATAAGAATGAGTACATGTACGAATGTTGTTCGGTACAGCATAGTAGGAATACAATGTCATTTTATCAAAAAAGAAAAACAATATAAATAAATATTAGACCGTTACATATATTATTCGGTCGGTTTCGGTTCTTATTTGGTACGATAGCGGCACGATATCCATTTTCGATAACATTTATATTGCAATGTTGAAAAATACAATTGGTTTCGGTTTAGTGCTATAGCGACATAGTAAACGTTTTCAATAACTTTATAACGTAATGTTGAAAAAATAAACATAAAACGTAAATTATTAGAAAATTAATCAAAATGCATGATAAATAAAATATTATTAAAAAAAATTGAAACAATTATTTAATAAATCAAAATCACTATTCACGAAGACTCTATTTTAATATGTATAATGTAATATAATTTGTATGCTTAGCGCTAAGTTGCTTTTTCTTATAACAATTCCTAGATTTTATAGAATAAGTACATCACAAACTGCATTTTGTAGGATTTGAAGTATCAACATTTTGATTATAGAGCAAAGTGTTTTTTTTTTTTTTTTTTTTTTGTGAAGGTGTGAATTATTCGCGAATGTCGGGAGGTCTAGCATACGTTATCTTAACCAGGTCCGCGCTAGAGACCTGAAGGGGAAAATTCAACCGAACCCACCATAGGTGGAACTTAAATACCCGTGACCATCATTAGAGCACTAGTGATGATTGTAGAGCAAAGTGTTTAACCATCAGAATATTCTCTTGGGGGCTTAGGGCTAGGTTGCTTAAATATCATTTTTAAGTAACATTTGTTTTTAATTGAAAGAAATAGTATTTCCAAATATTTGATAAATACTTAAATGGTTCTTTTACATTGTTTTTACCCTCTCTATTTTTTCAAATACATTGAACCATCAAAATTCTAATTAAGCACGTTTAAACAATAATAACATTTAAACTATGATTATATGATGTGTAAAAAATCCAAATGGGATTCATTGACCAATTAAAATGACATTCTGTTGGTTTTGTTTATTGGAGGAATAACACAATTCAATTTTATAATTTAAAACAAGAGAGTTATTTGATGCCAAATGATTATGCTTAGGAGCTCTTTGCACAATTCGCGGGGATGGGACCGACCAAAAGCTCCCTCACATGCATTTCATATGTTTCATGAACCGAATGTTTTAAAAAAATAGAACATGTAGCAAGACCCATTGAATCAAGTCCGAAGCTTTTACGTACGTAATACATGAATACAAGGTGATACGTAAATAGATATTCACTTGCTACATGATTTTTAGCCGACATTAATGAACTATAGTACGCGCAAACAAGAGTACTCTACCTAGAGATCAAGAGAAAACCCTCTTAAGTTGTGTGAACTTAGGTGCCGATTATTTTTTAAGAGTTAAAATGTCTGCAGTCTGCGGACTACTTCCGCAGACATCTATAGAAGAAGAGGTGGATCAAACCTCTGCAGTCTGTATGAAGAAGTTTGTTTTTTTTAACGTATGCAGACTTTTAAAATAAATTGGTGGGGGTGTACAGACGGTGGTGGTGGGTAGTGGTGCTGGACGGTGATGGTGGTGGACGGTGGTGGTGGGTGGTGGACGGTGGTGGTGGTGGTGGTGGTGATGGACGGTGGTGGGTGGTGGACGGTGGTAGGTGGTGGTGGACGATGGTGATGGACGGTGGACGGTGGTGGTGGTGATGGACCGTGGTGGGTGGTGGACGGTGGTGGTGAACGATGACGGTGGTGGTGATGGACGGTGGTGGTGACAAACAGACTTTTTTAATGAAACGTCTTCGGAAAAACAAACAGTCTGCGTGTGACAATGTCTGCGCGTGGTCTGCACGGCGCAGACAGAAAAGCCTGTGCAGAGCTTTTTAGAAAAAAAACAACACCTTAGAGAACTCCTATTTTCTATGCGAGTTTTGCCACCATTTTTTACACAAACGTGGATGAACATATTACATACACACCTGTAATTTTTTTTTTTGCCGAGTAGTGTTTTACGCCATTTACACCACTGTAAAAAAGTTGCTAACATCAGGATTTACCCCATTGTTTTTTTTACGCTAGTGTAAATCAACACGTACTAATTCTTTTTAATATTTTTTTTGGAAAAGTTTTTTATAGGATTTTTGGTAAAAAGTAATTTTGAAAAAATATTTTTTGACTGAGTTCTTTAAGTTCTCTTACCTCAAGAGAGTTTTCATTTTATTATAACCCTGTATATATATATATAAAACTCCTTTGAGTTGTGAGAACTTAGAGAACTCCAACTTTTCGTACGAGTTTTGCCATCATTTTTTGCACACACGTAGATGGAAATGTTACAAACACAACTGTAAAAAGCAAAATTTCCCAGTGATGTTTTCAACCTTTTTACGTCGCTGTAAAAAGCTGCTGACATCAACATTTACACCCATCGTAAGAGTTTTTTTACGATGGTGTAAATCAACATTTTTTTTCTTGAAAAAATTGATTTTTAAGGAATTTTGGTAAAAGTTTTTTTTTTTTTTTTTTAACTTTTGTTTTGGTTGAGTTATATCTTAGCCACTTAGGCCATTTAAAATTATCAATCTCAAAATTTATAACTTCCGCCCAATATATCATAAGCTATAGCTTTAATCGTTGATTAAAAAATAGTTTATATTATCTATTTCGTTAAAGCTTAAGGGACGCGTTTTCCGGGCTTGGACAGGGCACGTGAATTCTCAGGACCGGCTCTGGATATGTGTATGAAGATATAAAATATAAAACTAACTATTTTTATGATTTTTGTTTTGTTTATATTTTCATGTATCCTCACTTCATAATTTTCTTTTTCTTCTTATTCATGTGTATTTTTATATAAAGAAATTTTTTATAGTATGAACGTATAACTTAACTTAATGTTAAAATGCTCATAAGGATGGTTTAAAATGACTTATATATGTTTTATTAATATGTTTAGGTATGTTATTGATTATTAAATATTATCTGTCAAGTTATGTTATTATAATGTATTGCATTGGTTGAGTTGGAAATGCTTATTGTTATTGTTAGGAGGAAAAGACAAATGTCACTAAAGTGTTCGAATTCAAATGACTTCCAACAAACTAAAGTGTTCGAAATCATATAACTTCCAAGATGACACCGAGTTATTAACTTGGATGCATTTGATTTATTTATGCAATCATACTTATATAATATTGAAAAATAATGAGTTTGGTGCAATTATAAGATGGTAGTTGCGTAATGTGATACTTGTAAAAAAAGTTGTGTGATAATATATGGTATTTGATGTTTGTTTTTATGTGTTAATTAGTGTATGACAATTGACTGACTGATTGAGAACTAGCACCGATATGTCATATATATTTTTATGTATTTTGCAATACTTTAAAACGCATGCATTCCTTCTATCTCAAACGACTCTCCCTAAATTCGACAAGACCTAGTAAAATGTGTAGTGTTATGTTACACATGTCGAACATGACACAAAACATTTAATATAACTGGTGATTCTGAACATGACACATTATTAAGCATGTCATTGTATTAACACTAACACAAACATGTTTAGAACTCGGCATGGGGAAGTCACCGCGAAGCTAGCTTGGTCGGTAGCGGCTCCCGGAGTGAGATCACTCCGGCGGTTGGGAGGACCGTACAGTATCCCCCCCCCCACCCCCCGCACTAACACAAACATGTTTAATAACCAGTTTTTAAAAAGAATGTCGCGACACATGTTTAACAAAATTAATATAACCAGTTTAGTTACATGAATGACAAGATAATTTTAATATAATTATTGACAGGAATCACTAGACACAATTCTATATCCTTACATTTACAAAGGTGTTGTACAGTAACTTGCTTTTTGGTTTTTTTTTTTGTTGTTTTTTGTCTTTTTGTTTTACCTTTTGATTTTTTTGCCTTTTTGTTTTTGTATTTTTATATACTTATATCTTTCAATTTTCAGCATTAACGCTTACAACCCGTTATATTTTTAAGAACTTTGTAATCGAGTTTTACCTGCTTATTTTATGTATGTGTTTGCATAAATTCAAATTAATTTACGTTTAGACATAAATTTTTCTCAGAAATGAGTTATATCAAATATAATGTGTTCTTATACTTATTATTATATACGTTTTTCAGTTGTTCTATGTTTTGACGCGATTTTTTTTCTTCTGAAAATGAGTAGGGTCAAATATAATACATTTTCTTGCTTATTTTTATGTATGTTTTCAGTTATTCTACGTTTTGACGTGAATTTTATTCGGAAACGAGTTGGGTCAAATATAATATGTTTTCACTAGACGTTATAAATTCGAGTCACTTTACGTCCGACACCACGTTGTAAATGTTTTCTTATGTGCTTATTTTTATGCACGTGTTAGTATAAATTCAAGTTGGTCTACGTATTGACGTACATTACAATTAGCAAGTCATGTGAATAGTGCTTTCATCCTATTTGTTTTTTTATGTTCTTTCTTGATTTTTTTTCGACTTTATTTTTCTTATTTTTTTACTTTTCTTTATATTTAGTATTTTAATTTAAGGTTCCTTTTTCATTAAAGTTATATTTAAGATATAGTTTATATTAATTAATTTAAATCAATTTGTCTCGCTATTCAATTTAAATTTATTTTTTGTTTGTTTGTCGATGTAAGACATGTTTTATATTCTTTTAAGCATATTTTTTTCGGCTTTTATACAGAACCAAAATAGATATCAACTTAAACCCCGCTGCGAAGCGCGGGTAATCTTACTAGTTGAGAAATAAGAAGATACTACTATTATACATATTATACATATTAATTATAATTGTCGATGAATAGTGTTTTGAGTTTTTTAAATATTCTTTTTTAACTTTTTTAATAAAAGATTATTTATTATTTAGTTTATATTTTTAATAACTTGCTCATGTTAGTTTTTTTAATATAACTCTGTAACTATACTTTTTAAACACTGTGATATAAATTTTCATGAAATGGATATCGTGCCGCTATTATACCAAATAGAACCACAACCGATGATGTATAGTATTTACATTTTTTTGGTATTCAAAACAACGTTTTTTTTAATTGTATATTATATGAGTGCCGATAACAATATTAAAACAATTTTAAAATGCATTTTTTTATTGTAAACTATACGAGTCTCTATATGTGACGAATCTAATCGATTTTTACCAAATAACATTGATAACGATATCGGCAATATCAGAAACCGGTATTTGTTTTTAAGTTTTTTGATTGACGTAAAAGATGCGTCGATATCATTTCGAGCATATCACGACTGTTTTTCTTTAGTTTTCATTTTCAGTTACTGTAGCAAATGCCGATATTAAAACGAACCCAGCCGAACTGATACTAGCTGAGTTACCGCCGCATAGCGCGGGGAAAAAACCACTAGTTAGGATAAAACAAAATTTACCAAAATGATGAATCCATATTTAATAATAACACAATTTAATTTTATTAAAACTATAAAACCATGTGTGGTCTTAACAAACGGGTTATAAACGTGTTCACTCGGCCTATTCATTCACCTACTTAATAATAGGTTAAAGTGTTATGCGTGACATAAACGGGTTACGCGGATCAAACCCGTTTAGACACGTTTTTAGTGCGTCATTAATGTGACGACCTGTTTATAACTAGAAATTATTTAACTTCATATCGAATTATAGCATGTTAACTGAGTGCGTTATAAATTGTCCGCCCTATTTCCGACCATCAAATTATTTCTACCTGAGGATATATTACTAAGAAATGGTTGTCTTACATAACCGTCACTCTTAATCTAGCCCTTATGAGGGGCTGTTTGTCAACTTCTGAATGGTTAAGTGCTGAATCAGTTTGAGGTCTGAACCATTAAGTGCTGAACCAGTAAGAAATCTGAACCATTAAGAGCCAGTATTATGTTTAACCGTTCAGATGCAAATGTCTGACCAATTCATATTAGATGTCTTAACCATTCAGACTTAGAGGTTGTTTGTTTAGCTCTTAATGAGCATCTTAATGGTTCAGACCTCTTACTGGTTCAACACTTAATGGTTCAGACTGTTTGTTTCACAAGCAGATATCTGAATGGTTCAGACATTTGCCTCTGAATGATTAAACATTATAATAAGTCTGAATGGTTAAGACCTCTAATCTGAATTGGTCAGACATTTGTCTCTGAACTGGTTCTTAATGGTTCAGACCTCTTTGGTTCAACACTTAATGGTTCAGACCTCTTATTGGTTCAATACTTAACCATTCAGAAGTTGTCAAACTACCTCTCAGTATAATGTTTAACCATTCAAAAGCAAATGTATGAACCATCCAGACATCTGCTTGCGAAACAAACAGTCTGAATCATTAGATGCTGAACCAGTAAGATGTTTGAACCATTAAAATCTCACGAAACAAAGAGCCCTTGAGTATGGTTAACAAAACCTTATATATAATTCATTTGATTCTGCTTAATTATTTATGATTGATTAATTAAGGTTATCTTAGTTGTCTTGGAGGGTGTCAAAAGTAGCCACCTAACGAGGAATGTGACGTAAGAAAGGTTGTTTTATTTCTCATACCTTAAAATCTAATCTAACACCTCCTAACATAACTGTCAACTTTTCAAACCAATTTCATTAAAAACAAATAAATAATAATATACAAACAAACACCAATCACAATACCACCAATCATGTTTATCCATTGATCAAACTCATCTAAGGGTTATGATCGGTTCTCACGATTCTTGATATTTTGAAGGTGTTTAATTGAATCTTCTCACTTGTCTAATATGTGGTGGTACACGTGCATGGATATAACATAAAAATGTCATTGTTAATCTATTAAGAAACAATAGGTCCATACATCTAATGTGATTACACTTGTTACCATAAAGGTTGGCTAACTTTATAAGGTATTATCTAGTGATGAACTTGAAATAAATAATTTGATTTCTAATTAGAAAAATTAACTACTACAAGTGTAACTGCTCTACTTGCTCAATCGTTAATTAGATTGTGCTAAACATATGCAAGGGTTAATACAACGACATAAAGGTTGAACGTTCCAATTGTTTTACCATTGGCAGTCTCAACTATTAATATATTGGATTCTATAAACCATGACTAACAAAACTCTAACGTCGTTAGTCTCCGGAAAACCCTTTTTGGCCATAAAAGGTTCCTAAAGGTCCGATCTAAGGTTACAAAGAGGTTTGAGACAAAAATGTTGAGTTTTCCGGCCAAAAATAAGTTTTTCGGCGAAAAAGGAGTTTTCCGGCAACTTCAATAATTGGGGTTTTCCTAGAAAAAGATTTCTAAATGTCCGTAATAAGGTTAAAAAGAGGTATGAAACGAAAAGGTTGAGTTTTCCGGCCAAAAACGTTTTTCCGGCGACTGGAGACTAACAACGTTATGGTTCCGTTAGTCAGGGTCCATTGGAGACCAATATGTCAATAGTTGGGACTGCTAGTGGTTATTTTTGAAATTAGAACTGTTGGCGAACAATGACGAATAATTGAGATTATTAAAATCCAATATTCCAAAATAGACAACTAGTAGTAAAGTTTCCTAAAGTAACAAGTTTCGTATTTTAGTTCTCTTGCATGTTAGACACTTGATATATTATCCAAAACCTAATAGTAACAAGTTTCATATTTTAGTTCTCTTGCATGTTAGACACTTGATATATTATCCAAAACCTAATCAAAGAAACTTGAGCAGTTATAGCTGGTTAGGATAATGCTATGCATCACTTTCGAAGTCTACGTTCTTACCTATGGCGCCAAAGCTTTTAGAACATGATTGCTTTGATACCTTTCATTTTAAGGGAATCATATACTCTGGTATTACTTTTTACTCCAGATGGGTTGTTAACCGTTTCCTAAATATTGAATTGTAAGGATATCAAGTTTTGGTTTTACAATAAATTGTAATTGTTTTATGATCTACTTTGCTACAATATGAAGTGTCTTGACAAAAGAACACCATATGTACCTCTTTGATCATTATAAGACACCATAATTAGTAGTCTAGATGTCTCTATGAATAGTCGAGTTTATAAACCGAGACAACTTGTCAAACCACGAGGTGACTTGAGTTGGAGGCGGTACAAATAGGAGTTTGGTTTATATCTCCACTAGCTTATATCCCGTGTGATACACGGGTTAAAAAAATAAAATTTTAAACATATTAATAACATGACGTATGATTTTTTAAAAATCAAAATAACATGAACCCAAGTTATTTAAAATAATAATGTTTTGACATTTGCTAGTTCCATTTTATGAACACAAGTTTCGATTTATTAAGTTGTTCAGGAAATATAAGACGGCATCTAACATAAATTAATGTTTAATATAAAATAAAATAATAAAAATAAGTAAATTAATAACAAACTAAGTAATTTGACATGAAAGATGTAAAAAATATATAAAAATACGTTACAAATTTCTAAAAACATCTTTGTATACAACATTTGATGTTGTATTTGAAAGATTACCACCACTGTCTAGAATAACAACTTTGAAGCCATCTAGTCTTGTAACTCTAGAATAACAACTTTGAGGCCATGTCGTCTTGTAACTCTTGATACAGTCCGCCAGAGAGAGAAACCTCAACAAAATGCGGATGCTCAAGTTGGTCGTTACGGCAGAGGTAGTAAACAACGACGACTCTACGGTGTTTGTTAGGCCCGATCAAGGAGAAGGAAAAAATACCGAGTCAGTTTTTTTTCCTTCAATCGATACAAATGGCGTGTGTCGTCCGATATTGCTTTCTATATTTCCGAACATATTCCAACTTTTTTCTAAGAACACCAACCTGTCACAGATCAGGTACACCATATAAATTTAAAGCCACACAACACAAAACAATTGAATTTAATATTAGTATTGTAGAATAGGTTCTTTACTTGAGTGGTCAAAATATTTAATCCACTTCAATTTGTTTCTCCACCATACATTTAGACTTTCCCTCCTGATTGTATAAGTACAGTCAATAAAAATTAGATTCGGGTTTCGAATACACTAAAAGTGGATACTTATCCGAACCAAACTCCGAATTCATTTTTAATCAAATGTGAACCTATGAATTTCGAACCAACCCAATTATTTGAAATCGCATTATAGAGATTTTATCTAAACAAAACATATGTTTATTATATACATATTTACTAATAAATTAAAAAAGAAAACTAAATGCCAATGTGATGAAGACCAATTTGTGAAACAAATCCATTTAGAAAGTACATATCATTTTATCCAGAAGAGCAAAAAAGTCATACAATAGGTTGCAGGAGCCGAGGCTCGAGCCTTGATCAGTTGATAGGTGATGTTACTGTACCATAAAATATATATTTAGTATTAATGCTAAAATATAATATGAATGTGTAAATTATGATATGCAAAGTTATTAGAGATGTACCCGTGCTCCATGAGTTGAGAGTTTGAATGGTAAAATGCAAGAATGTAATTCTGGATGTTGAAATATGATAGTTGGTGATCAAACAAACCAACAAATCTATTTGAGGGTATATGAAAGTATACAGAAAAGGTTAAGTTTCTTGGTTAGGTAGTTAGATAACTAAAATGTGAAAAAATTTGAAATGTATAATCTGTCTTTATAGTTGACCAACATTATCAATTTCAAAACTGTCTAAAAAGTATTATGTTGCAGAAAGTAAGGATCCATTTATGTGTAAGGTCAAATGGAGAGAGAAGACCTTTGATAAGGTCAAACGTATAGGTCAAAGTAAGGACAAAGGGTTTGTTTTGTTTTGTTTTACAGCTTTTTTACTTAAGGAATGCTGAAAAGTAAAAAAAAGTGAACAGTTTTTTTGAGAAGAGGTTTATTACCTTGTTGATGCAAAGTCAAAAAGAAAGCCACCAAGGACGTCAATAGCTGCCGAAATTACAGACCATTTATATAATTTAAAAACTATATGAACTAAAAAGAACAAAAAATAACGATTTTTTATATATAAAAATAATCATCTTCGCAAAAAATTCTTACCAACAGGGTCCATATGAGACTTTTCCTTCAGCTAGAAATGCCTGAGTAGAAGCTTTCAAATCTCTCTTTACCAAATAATCATGTATATAAACATCTAACCTGTTAATGAAACCAGAAACAACAAATGTTAAGACTACACCAGCCAAGCAGTTACACAAAATGTAAACATTTGATGAAGAGACTTAAGAATGTAAACCAAAATTGTTATTTTTTACCAAATTCAAGACTAAACCAATCCCTGAAACCTTGACCACTAATATACACAAGAATAATGGAGTGGGGATACAAAATGTGCCATTTTTGTCAACTTATATACAGTCTCATGAAAGCCAATCATAAAAAGAAAGTGAGTGAGTGAGTAGTTAGCGTAAAAACATGGGCCGAACTTCATTATCATCCCACTAGCTTTTAAAATTTTTTATCTCTATTTGGTTATTTTTTTTAATTTCTAATATTTTTTGCCCCAGTTTAAATATTTAAGTTCAGCCAGCCACTGCGTTGGATCTAATCCTTCCATTTCCGAGACACATGGCGGATCTCCGTCTTTGAAACAACCTCCATTAAAAGTGTTAACACACGATATGACCTGTTTAAGAAAAAGTATGTGTTGTAAGTTTGACATGTGAATAGAATTTGACATTTGTAAGTTTAACTTTGTTTAAAAAGAATTTGAATCTTATCATTGGTGTATCTGCTAGGGTTTTCAATGAAAGAATACTTACTTTTTTATTATTTATCCTTCAATTACTGATCAAACAATAATGAATCAATCCGATATAAGTTCAAATAGTCTCATTGTTAGCATAAACTAACAACACAAGCATTCAATGTGAAGAGTATAGTATCATAACTAAAAAACACACAAATCTGATGTGATTAAGTTTAAAAAAACGTCACAAAATTCATCATTGTTTGAGCAAATCACATAAAACTCAATTTGTATTATCATCAGTAGATGTAACAAAGTTTCTAATAATATAAACTAACAACACAACAATTACATGTGAATAATACAACATCATACCTAAATAAACTAAAAAAACGCACAAATATGATGCAATTAAGTTCATAAACATCACAAAACTCATCCCTGTTAGCACAAATCATATAAAATTCACCAAATCTGATGCGATTAAGTTAAAAAAACATCACAAAATTCCTCACCAATAAAGCAAATCATATGAAATTCATCATATCTGATGCAATTAAGTTCAAATACATCACAAAATCATCATCGTTTGTAATGAAATTAATAGATATGAGATGAAAGAAATCTTACCTGAAGAACATGATGAAGAGCTGGTCTGTGGGAGGTCAGCTTTTGAATTGTGTGGAAACCCTAAAGAAAATATTTATATGTGGAACACAAGATTGAGATGATTTTACCCCAAATAAATCGAAATCAATCAAAAGAAATCGAACCTCCAGATAGCTTTGAGATTGCGATGAAGGTGAAGAGTAGAAAAAAGAAGATCTTTGATGTAGAAGAATCGATTGAGAATAGAGAAGAGAACCAAAATAGAGATGTGGCTGAAATTTGGGGGAAATGATTAGGGTTACATGTAAACGAACACAAAAACCCGGTTAAGGAAAAAGGGAGGCGTGGATAGTCTAGATAACGAACACGGTAGCAAATAAAATGTGGGGTTGACACGTATCTCAGAAGAATATGAAGGGGACACGTGTCCAAACCTTGTTCCTTTATTATATATAGAGATTCGAGCTTGGCTCGTGAATAACCTTACAAAGTAAGAGTCAAGAGGTTGTGAGACTGAACTTGACCTAGAGTCGTCCGGCTCAATTTGCAAGGCATTTTCCAAATGGGTAGGTGGGTATACTTATTGATGTGGTTTCAAATTTACACATATATCATGTTTTGGTTTCTAGATATTCGATAAATTTTACCCCGATTAAGGTGTTCGAAATTAACCAAATTTTAATGATAATATACACTTAACGGTTAAAAAATAGATAGAATTAGAATGATAATCATATAAACAGTGTTTTGATTAAGCTTACGGTAAAAGCCAAAAAAAAAAAAAAACTATTAAATCCTCTCGATTCTCTTTCTTTCAAACTTACAATGTTATCGTCTGAAAGTATATGATTCGAAATATGTAGCGCGTCACTCAAATATAAGATACAGAAATGCCCTATCATGTAGAATAACCCCTATACGTGTTTTTAATAACTTAAAATAAATTTTATATAAAGACAATTTCATTGTCCACGGAAAATTAAATATCTCGAACAAATGTTATATCATACCCCCATCGCTTTCTTTTGATATAATAATAATAATAATAGTAATATTAATAATATTAATAATAATAATAATAGAAAAAGAAAAGAAAAATATTTTTCACGTGGCTTGAGCCATTTGCAGGTGAATGCATGCTTGATGTATCCACATGGCAATGAAGAAGCCGCCGCCTGCGCGGGTCAGCTATATATTTGGACCAGTCAATAGTCAACACATATCATATAATATTCTTACTAATACTATCGTAATGTTTTCGTACATTTTGTGATGTGTTAACGTATTAATGTATAATATAAGGTTGATTATATAACAATCATTCTTCTTGATTTTTCTGGATTTTAATTTTCATAAACTCATATCTTATTCATTATTACTAAATAGTATAATTTTCAACATCTATCATACCTAATAAAGTTCGTACGTAAGGGACACATGCCATCCATCTAGAGTCTCTATTTTTTGTTTTCTCGCCAAAACCACAACACAATTCCATTTGGTGCAACCAGTTTGAGGACCCGTTTTACTAATTCGGGTCAAAATTGAATCCCTTCACCAAGGTACGATTCCCTTTTCTATAAGTCAATTCTTGATTATATTTCTTCTTATTTTCTCACTCACTCTATTTTCCTTTTTGGGATGTTAGTATTAAGTATGGACAGATGTTGAATTTACATAAAAACAAAAAAAAGGACCACAACTTAATGGTCGGTATGCACTAGATCGTGCCTGACGAGTTGTACATGTTTTTCCTTTCAAATAGGATTGTCATACTTTGTTAAGGTTTGCAATTCCATTTAGAAACATTGATTTAAGGGTTATTGGATTTTATCACTCCCAACTATTAGGTATTGTTTGCTGCCACTCCCAACTATCACTTTGACTCCCACCACTACCAACTTAACACTTTGTGTGTGTATGTCACTCCGGTTGAGTGGTTTTTGGCTCCCTTTTTGTCTTTTGGGAGCAGATTCACCTGCAATCATTAGTAATTCACAAAGCGTTAGCCTAATATCTCCAATAACACAAGTCAAACACTAGGAAATGTTCATATGCAGAGTGACACAACGCACAAAGTGTTAAGTTAGGAGTGGTGGGAGTCAAATTGATAGTTGAGAGTGGCAGCGACCAATAACTAATTAGTTAGATGTGTCATGCGTCACAATTCTATAAGCCTAAGGTGTCATGCGTCACAATTCTATAAGCCTAAGGTGCAGTTTGTTTTTTAAGAGGTAAAATGTCTGCAGTCTGTGGACTACATCCGCATATATTTGTATAAGAAAAGGTTGACTAAACCTCTACAGTATACAAGAAGAAAACTGTTTGTTTTTTAAGGTATGTACACTTCTAGAATAAATTTGTGGTGGTGTACGTACGGTGGGGAAGGGTGGTGGTGGACGTGGACGGTGGGTGATGGTGGTGGTGTTGGGTGGTAGACGTGGACGGTGGTGTTTAACACTCTGCAGTCCTTAGAAGATCTTAAAAGTGACTTAGCCAAGTTTGGACCAAGAAGAGCTCGCGTATACGTTTTTTAATGAAACGTCTTCGGAAAAACAAACAGTCTGCTGATGGTAATGTCTGCGCGGCGTCAACATAATAGCATGCGCAGATCTTTATTAAATAAACAAACACCACCTAAGATTCTTTTTTCTGCTCCTCTTATTTCACCCCATCATATTTTATTTCTTAATTAAAAAAGTTAATCTTATCTTAAAATATTGTTTGATAATTCGTAAATCTATATTGCTGACTATTTAATATGGGTGTACCTATTGGCACACCAATGTGCTTATATGCACACCAAAAATTGTTTTTTTGTCTTATATGCACACCCTGCAGTGTCGAACTGTGGCATTTTGGTCCGGTTAACCAGACAAAGACTGACGGGTGTCTGACGGGTCTGTTGACTGGACCAAAACGCCAAGCTTTGGCCGTGTTTTGGTCCTGTCAACCAGACAAAAGACTGACCGGGTATCTGGTTGACAGGACCAAAATGCGGCCAAAGCTCGGTGTTTTGGTCCGGTCAACAGACCCGTCAGACACCCGTCAGTCTTTGTCTGGTTGACCGGACCAAAACGTCGCGCTTTAACCACAGCTCGACACTGCAGGGTGTGCATATAGGACAAAATAGCACTTTTGGGGTTGGCTATCTACACACCAAGTGTGTAGATAGTTTGAGCCTTTAATAATATTTCTTTTATTTAACCCATGTAATATATGAGTTTATAACCTAATGGAGAGGATCACGAGAAAACTAAATCTAAATGAGAAAACTAACCAAAAAAGCCTAAAAAAAACTAAAAAACATAACAATATTTATTACAAATTTTTATAAAAATTGCTACTTTTTTATAAAAAATTGTAAAAATTTTTTTGGTATGTTTGTTAGGTTTTTTTAGTTAATTTTTTGATTTTATCATTTAAACTAGTTTTCTTATGATCCATCCCCTATAACCTAATATAACTATATATAATAATAGTGTGTTATGTTTTATAACGGGTGTTAGGGTATTCGGGGACCCTCACTGGCTCAGAAAAATAAAAATAGTGTTGATGTCAATATTTTTATGCTCCGGGTTAAGTCCGGTTGTTCGGTTGGATACTGTTCCGTTAAAGTGCTTAATTAATTCGTAAGGCATCCTATTTATATATATTGTAACGTTTTTACTTTCTAACACTTAGGAAAGTATAACGGACTATTTAGTGACCTTTCTGTACACTATTAGTATATTAACAAATACGTGTAAGCATAACACAGATATCAGAAAGCAGTTAAGTAATTCCACACAGTCGTCAAGCACATTAATTATTATTAATAAACTGTACGGTTACATGTAAATTTGAGGGTTGTCACATATACTGGGGGCATTACAGGGGTAAAATGGTAATTTAATAAAAAGGCCAGACGGGTCGTCTAGCTCTATACGAGGCGTCTGTGCCTCGTATAACAGGGGGAGACCTAGACGACCCTGTTTATCACCCCCAAACAAAAACACACACATATATACGGAACACACACCTGTATACGCCTCGGATACGTATTTGGATCGTATTTTCGAAGATTTGAAGTATCACTGGTACGTATTTCATCCCGTAGTTTAGTATTTTTGCATCGTTTTTGCCTTTAGACCGTAGGTTTGCCCTGAAATTAGGTTTTTGTTGGGTTTGGGGGTTTGAATGTCAGGTTGAAGATGAAGGCCGTAGAACAGGACGCCTAGTATACCTCTATACGAGGCAGATACGAGGCACTGATTTTTTTTTTTTTTTTGTAATTAATGTTATTGTTATTGTTATTATTATTGTTTTTATTATTATTATTATTATTATTATTAATATTTTAATTATTATTATTATTATTATTATTATTAATGTTATTATTATTATCATTAATGTTATTATTATTATCATTTATTATTATTGTTATTATTTATTATTATTATTATTAATATTATTATTATTATTATTATTATTGTTACTATTATTGTTATTATTATTATTATTGTTATTGTTATTATTAATATTTATTATTATTATTAATATTATTATTTATTAATTATTATTATTGTTAATATTATTATTATTATTATTAAAATTATATATTTTATATTATTATTATTGTTGTTATTTTTATATTATTATTATTATTATTATTATTATCATTTATTATTATTATTATTAATGTTATTATTTTTTATATTATTATTATTATTATTATTATTGTTGTTTTTATACCTGTCGATTCGCCGTGGCATCGTCTTTTTGAGTTGGCGCACACGCCGAGCTACAGGGAGCTGCTGGTCGAGTTCCTTTCGTCATTCACATTTCACCCTCCTGGGGCCCAGTGCAGCTTCCGCACCCAGGTACTCCCCCTACGCCTGAGATTTCTTTCAGGCTTGCTGGCGTTTTGTGTTCGATGACGCTAGTACAGTTTGCGGTGCATTGCGGTTTATACATACAGGAGGAGATCGAGATTGAGGTTTACACAGCGGGGCTAGTGGTAGTTGATAGACCCACTCTTTTAGGGTTTTGGGAGGTGATTGCGGGGGCAAATCATTGGGAGCACGACAAGTCGAATGGGAGGGTGTCGTTTATTACCAACCCATTGTACAGGTACGTACGTTTATTACAGCAATTATTGTGATTGTGTGTATTGTTTATTAATCTCTGTTTCTGTATTTCGCTAACACTATCTGCAGGTATATGCACCATATGCTCGCTACTTCTATGCAGCGCACGACTACAGCCTAGAGTGGTGTACGACCACAGATCTTTTTTTTCTTTTATTGTTTGTTGTACAAGAGGTCGTGCGCACTAGCACACAGTCTAGCCCAGTACTACACCCCCGCCCATCACTGGCAGGCGTGCGGATTTTTGTATGGCGGCGCGTACGTGACCATCATTGCCCATTCATTGGGCATCGTACCGCAGCAGGACCCACATTTGCGGACGCCGCCAGACATGCCGACGCGGATGGGTTTTCCATCGCTGTGGGGGATGTCACTGATCAGGAGGTTCCCCGTTGGCCCGCGGCTTGACGTGATGTCGTAGTACACGCAAATTTAATCCAAATAACAACTATAGATAGTGGTAAATGGGTATCGAACTCAGGGAGTATGTGGAAAATGCGTTGATTTTATAGCTTTGCAATTTAACTACAATTAACCTAATTTTCAGAAATTAAAGATCATTGATTTGGATTGTGTGCTTTAGAAAACTAAATTATCAATTACTACTAATCAAGATTGGATTTTTACTTCAGATTATGAGAACAATGACCATCTTAGGATTCAGTTTCTTTTAACACTTGTGTGAAATTCCAACTAGAAAGAGTTACATAGACATAACTCGTGTTTAAACAATTGTTGTGATAAAAGGGAACAAAGTACTCGGATTATATGAATGCGAGGTTGTTTCCCGATGATCAGTCAATCAATATCCAACCCTAACTCTTCCCGTGATATCTCGATTGTCAACGACACCACGAATGTACGATTAGACTAGAATTGCAATACCAATTAACAAGCTACAATCAATTACTCAAACACCATGACAAACAAAGCAACACAATGTTATCATTCTAGAAATAAAGGAACAAACACACAAGAGTTTAAGAAAACCTTCACCTAAGATGATCACCACAAGTTTAGCCGGACATTGTTCGGTTGATCATCATAACATCCAAATTCAAGTTCATACGAATAAAAAACAAGAACTAAATGTTTAGAATTGTTTGGAACAAGGTAAAACCAGCCAAAATCGCCCCCAATGTTCAGAGAAAACGTCCAATGATGAGATATGTGAAAAGGCACCACAAAAACTGATTTAATGAGGCAGTTACGAAATTCTCCGCAGCCTCCACCGTAAATTACGGTACCACCGTAAGTTACGGTGGACCAAGAAGTGTTACGGTGGAAGTCTCCTGTTTTACGGTGAGATTTGGGCGTGTTTCTGGGCCACCGTAAATTACGGTGGCCACCGTAATTTACGGTGAAGCCCTGAATGTTGGGTTTTATTTCTTCATTCCTTCCATGCACAACCCGTTCATCTCCAAACCGTCCAAAGCTTTGTTTTATCCCTTTTAGCTCCCGAACTGCACCTGAAACATAAGCAATCGTAGTCATCTAATTCAAGATAATTACTCGATTAAGTGAAGGATAAATTCATCTTTTAACATCATTAAGGGTCGTCCTATGGACCACCCGTCACATCCCCACACTTAACCGTTGCTTGTCCCAAGCAACTCATCAAATCATTTTCAAAACAAGCGATCAATGTAAACCAAGCATAAACATGTAGTCCTTTTACTAACCCCTTTTTAACACCCAAAATAACGCACCCCTCGCTATATCTCTCCTCTCGGCAACAAGTAAGCACTAGCAACTATGAGCTAGACACACAAAGGCTAACGGGCGGTTGCACAATTATAGGCTTGTACCTAAATCGATCCTTCTCCTAACAAGCGCCAAACATGAATGCAAATCAAAGGTACTTTTAAGGTTGTAACGTGGCTAGGTGTACAGGTAGGAAATGGAATATATATGAAGTAGCGAAAACTTAACCCGGTCTTTTATTACACAAAGAAACAAACAAACAACTACCAAACTAAACTACTATATACAAGATAACTAAACATCACTTCTTTTTCATTTTTCATTGCTTTTTCTCTTTTTTTTCTTTTCTTTTTCTTTCTTTTCTTTTTCTTTCTTTTTCTGATTTTTTTTTTCAAAGAACTTTCAACATAACATTAAATAAAATTACATACTACTAAACAATCACTAACACTATAAAACCGGGTCAAGTTGGGTAAATTTTTAGGTAACTACCTAGGGGGTAACAAACGATAGGCTTTTAGGCACAAAATTGGGCAACTAAATGTCCAAACCCCCGCCCCTCTCGCAACCATGCTCATATATATAATTTATGAGGTCCAACCCCCCAAATCCCACACTCACACACACTAAAGACGAGGCTACCTAAATGCCCTTATCCCTTTCGCATTCATATCCAACTAAGGACTCAAACCGTATCAAGGCACAAGTTCTAATGCACCCCCACCCGTAGCCACTCTCATCAAAGACAAGTATTATTTATTTACATGTGTGGCTTCAACTCTCACCAAGAATAAAAGGGTATTAAGGGTTACTAGTGAATCATTTGGGATTAATCCAAGATGTTCAAATTCTCACATTGTTCCGCTTGATTTAAATTTTTTTCAAAAACCTCAAAAATTTCCCCCCATCCCCACACTTGGGATACATTGACCCCAATGTATGGTTTTAGGAGGATTTGATCACTTAAAACTCTTTCACACCACTAAAGCTCAACACTCAAACCACAAATTTCTTTTTGGTATTTTTTTCATTTTATATTTTTCATCTTTTAAGACATCACACCGCCAACTTCCACCACCCAAACATAACATCAAAGGCTCAACACCACCCAACCACCCGACCATAAACATATTAAACTAAATAAATATTAACAAAATATACAAGGAAGGAACACGACCTGACTAGTAATAGCGTGGCTGCGGAGGCCCAAAAATGGAAGACATCATGTCATTCCATTCTCCAAAAGCAAATGCACCGCTACTACTCCCACCTTGTTGCGGAGCTCCTTCTTGTTGGCGCGGGTCGATCCACTGTGAATGATGGAGCGGCGGGGTCGGATACGATACACTACCATCGTAAGGTGGTAGAGACGCATAATCCACATGTTGTGGATCCACAACCATCGGCCGCCCGGCGTGCCAATCTGCATGCATTCTTCTTGCTTGGTCATCATGGTATCGATTATTCATTTCCAATTCATGGGAATACGCATGTGTGCGATTCCACGCCTCTTGACGATCGAAGTTATGCTTCAAAGACCGCTCCATGCTGGCACTCATCATCGTGTGTTGATCAAATAACGTACGCTCCGAACCCGACCATGACTCAAAAACGGGTGTCGGAGGACGTTGGTTCTCGATAACCTCTTGCATAGTGCCATTTTAAGCCCAATTTGGCTCATAGGAACGCTCCGTGTAATCATAGAAGACACCACCATAACCCCTACCTAGGCCCCCTTGGCCTACATTCACATTCTCACCACCATGCGGCTCATCCACATAATCATCTTCCCTACTCGGGGCTTCCTCCTCACTCTCCGGCTCATCTTCTTCACCCGGTAGAAGATCCCTTGCACCCACTTTTAATGCTCTCCATCTCTGCCCCCCCGACTTGAGCTTATGATACCTTTCCGATTGCGTGTAAGTCCAACCAATCCCCATCTTCTGTAAAGTAAAAGGCTGATGCCTTTTTGCTGCCCCTTTATCCTCTGACGTGATTACCTTTTGCTGCTTCATCAATCCCGTGATAATCCGGCAATACAGGATAATATCTCTCCCCAACTTGTTTCGGCAAATCCAGAGATGGTTCATGATCAAATATCAGATTGGAAAACGCGGAGACCCATTGAGTAACGAATAGAGGACGGGTACTTCCGGGTACCTCACTTGCTCCTTATCCCCTCTTCGCGGAATGACATTTAAAATGCAGATCGCTAGCAACAACTTCGCTTCTATCCTCAAGTTCCTCCGGTATAAAATGCCACTGTAAGTACCGGGCAAAAACAACGCCGCTAGCATATCATTCCATCTTGCATGTTTTTCCAGCTTAAGCAACAAATCATCAAGGCTAGGAATCATATAATCACGAGCGTGTAAACTGTCATACTTCCCCAATTTCTTTAGCGTGTCAAACGAGATCTCTACCGGAATCCCATTCACCTCACCTGTTAACTTCATTTGTGACGGCCTATCATATTTATTACACTTGAGGGTTGCCATCCATTCTTGAATTTCGGTCATGAACAAGTTCTTGTTATCCTTATCATAGCACTTGAGCGCCGAATCCCATCCTAATGCGCGTAATCGGGCAAACACGTTGAACGGCCCAAACTCGACTTCACGAACTTCCCTCTCGCAAATAAATGCGGCGGCCCTGTTTTTTAATCGATTCATACTGTCGTGAAAAAGTGTTGGTTGCCAATGCTCCGGTTGGTCATCCAATGGACCCCACTCCCATCTTGGCTTTTCAGCCGGGTCCAACTCCATTTCTTCATCCTCGCTTTCACTTTCATCAACTCGACCCAAATATTGCCTGTTTCTCGGTTGTTGTTCTTGTTGCTTGCCCTTGTCTTTAGACGAAGAAGACGAACTTGATCCGGCTTTTTTCCTTCGTTCGTACCATTTTCCTACACACATTAAGGCAAACAACACAACAAAATTAGACCCTTTTCTCCAAAATATCCCCACACTTGCTTGTTACTATGGTTGTAGATGCTAGTGAACCAAGAGTTTATAAATCTTTTTCAACACTTGGGCATGGTGTCTCTACAATGTAGAGATTCCCAAAAAGTTCACTACTTTACCATCAACCCTACATCTACAAACCATAACAATGTTCAAGTAACCATTTTTATGACAAAATCTAAGAACAAGCAAGTGGGTATGAACAAATAACACAAATAACCTTACTTTTCACAATGCATCATCAAAACATAACAAATAAACTTCCATACCTTTGTTTGAAGATGCTAGAACACTTGTGAAACAAAAACTTCAAAAACCCCCAAAATTTTTCGGACCTAGGGTTTGTGATTCGGACCCGAAAGCTTTGTTTTTTCGCAAATCTCTTCTCAAAATCAGAAAGTATGTGAAAAATTAGCCAAGATAGACCTAGATTTCACTTGATTTGGTTAAGAATTGAGAGAGCTATGGAAGATTGAAGGTTGAAGAAGGTTGGGGATTTTGTGGGTCAATAGAAAGTGATGGATGATGTTTGTGGTGAGGGAAGAAGAAGAAAATCGTGTGGATGGGGAAGAGTTCACGTGACTTGATTGTTGTTCATTTTTTTAAAACCGCTGTACAGGAACGATCCTTCAGATTTCCAGGTCTACCGTAAATTACGGTACTGCCGTAACTTACGGTGGAACCTGGAACAAAAACTTCACCGTAACTTAGTACGTTTGCACCGTAAAGCTCCAATCTTTTCACTAGCCACCGTAAATTACGGTGGTACCTGGGCCTTTTTCCTTCGCCAAAAATTCCAATTTTAGGTATATTTTTTTATATTTTTTTCAGTTTTTTCGATTTTTTGTGTTTTTAAAATTCTTTAAAAACATATAAAAATTACCCTACCCCCTCGAAAGTCCCGTGTTGTCCTCAACACAATGTTAGAGCAATTCGTTACCCGAATGTCCCCACACTTGTTTCAAACACAAGCTTCAAGCGAGTACGGTAAATACGCAAACTATACAAAACAAACTAAACAAAATGCTAACTATTTACACTACCAAACCTGGGCCTCTCATGGTTGTTCCTTATCGACCGGGCGTAAGATGTAGCCCGCTTTGTCAAGCTCCAAGTTGTTGATGTCGTTCCCCTCCAAGTACGGCTTCAACCTATGGCCATTAACCGTTTGTTGTTTATTTGTTTACTCATCTTGGATATTTACATCACCAAACCTCCCAACTCGCCGAACGACATACGGGCCCATCCATTTGCTTTTAAGCTTGCCCACAAACATCTTGAGTCTTGAATTGTACAACGAAACCTTTTGACCCACTTCAAAGGTTTTCTTCCTCAACTTTGCATCGTGTACCTTCTTGAGCTTGTCTTTGTAAGCCGATGCACACTCATACGCCTCGTCTCTAATCTCTTCTATCTCACTTAATTGCAACTTTCTCATCATTCCCGCCTCATCATAATACGCATTTACCGTCTTGATTGCCCAATGTGCCCGATGCGCTAACTCCATTGGCAAGTGGCAACCCTTTCCATAAACCATCCGGTAAGGTGTTGTGCCAATCGGAGTTTTGTAGGCTGTTCGGTATGCCCACAACGCATCATCCAACTTACTTGACCAATCCTTCCTATCTGTTCTAACCGTCTTCATGAGGATTTCTTTGATTTGACGGTTGGACACTTCGACTTGTCCACTCGTTTACGGATGGTAAGGTGTGGCAATCTGGTGATTCACGCTATACCTCTTCAATAATTTCCCGAAATTAAAGTTCTTGAAATGCGAACCACCATCACTTATAATAACACGCGGAATACCAAAACGAGAGAAGATGTTGGATTGAACAAATTTACAAACAACTGAATGGTCGTTTGTGCGTGTTGCAATAGCTTCAATCCACTTTGTGACGTAATCCACCGCTACCAAAATATATAGAAAGCCATTCGAATTCGGGAAGGGACCCATAAAGTCAATACCCCATACATCAAATATTTCTACAACCAAGATCGGTTGTAGTGGCATCTCGTCCCTCTTTGAAATGCTTCCCATCTTTTGACAATTAATACAATTTCTTGCAAATTCACACGCGTCTTTGAAAATTGTGGGCCAATAAAACCCACATGAAAGAACCCGGTAGCCCATTTTATGCCCACTAAAGTGACCTCCACAAGCGGATGAGTGGGCATGAGTCAAGATTTCCAATACCTCTGTTTCGGGCACACACCTCCTAATGACTTGATCCGGCCCGATCTTGAAAAGGTCCGGTTCATCCCAAATATATTGTTTCACTTGGACCATAAATTGTTGTCGTCGCTTCTTGGTCCAATGACTTGGGATGGCACCCGTGGCTAAGTAATTTACGTAATGAGCATTCCACGGCGCAACGAAAGTGGATACGGCTAGGAGTTGCTCGTCGGGAAACCTTTCATTTATTTCACTAACATCATCAATCCCTTCTACCGGAATCCGAGACAAGTGATCCGCCACTACGTTCTCACTTCCCTTTTTGTCTCGAATTTCTAAGTCAAACTCTTGTAACAACAATACCCACCGAATCAAACGCGGCTTCGCGTCCTTTTTCTCCATCAAATATCGGACCGCACTATGATCCGAATAAACCACCACCTTGCTCCCCCAAATATACGAACGAAACTTATCCAAAGCATACACCACCGCTAATAACTCCTTTTCGGTTGTGGTGTAATTCAGTTGCGCTTCGGATAAAGTCTTGCTCGCATAGTAAATCACCACCGGCTTTTTATCAACCCGTTGACCCAAAACTGCACCAATTGTAGTGTCGCTTGCATCACACATGATCTCGAACGGCTTTGACCAATCCGGCGGTTGCAAAATAGGAGCTTTGACCAAATGTTCCTTCAAAACAGTAAAAGCTTGCATACACTCATTAGTAAAATCAAATGGGACATCTTTTAATAACAAGTTGCATAAAGGTTTGGTGATAACACTAAAACCTTTTATGAAACGTCTATAGAACCACGCGTGTCCCAAAAATGATCTTACACCCTTAACATTTTTCGGAGGTGGCAAAGATGCTATTACCCGTATTTTTGCCTTATCCACCTCCATTCCCCTTTCCGAAATCACATGACCTAGCGCAATTCCCTCTTGCACCATAAAATGACTTTTCTCCCAACTAAGCACTAAATTTTTCTCAACACATCTTTTTAAAACTTTTTGTGATTCGTTGAGACAAGATTCAAAACTAGTGCCAAAAATGGAAAAGTCATCCATAAACACTTCAAGCGACTCTCCAACCATGTCCGAGAAGATACTCATCATACATCGTTGGAAAGTTACCGGTGCATTGCACAAGCCAAATGGCATTCGCCGAAAGGCAAAGGTACCATATGGACAAGTGAAGGTGGTCTTGTGCTGGTCATCTGGGTGTATTGCTATTTGATTGTAACCCGAGTACCCGTCCAAAAAAAAAGTAGTATTTTTTACCCGACAATTTTTTAATGATTTGGTCAATAAAAGGTAACGGGAAATGGTCCTTAGAAGTGGCGGCATTCAATTTCCGGTAGTCAATGCATACACGCCACCCGGTGACCTGTCGGGTGGCAATTTGTTCACCGTTTTCATCTTTGACTACTTGAATGCCGGCCTTCTTAGGCACAACTTGGGTGGGACTCACCCAAGCACTATCCGAAATCAGATAGATGATTCCCGCATCTAACCATTTAATTACCTCTTTCTTTACTACCTCCCTTAGGTTCGGATTCAATCTTCTTTAAGTTTCTCGTGTTGGTTTTGCATCTTCGGTGGTAATAATCTTGTGCATGATGATTGATGGACTAATTCCTTTGAGATCGGCAATCGTCCATCCAATAGCTCCCTTGTTCTCCTTTAACACTTCCAATAAGGCTTGCTCTTGCGCCATCTATAAATTAAAGGCAATAATGACCGGTAGAGTGTCATTATCCCCTAGGAAAGCATACTTCAAATGGCTCGGCAAGTCTTTGAGTTCCAACTTCGGTGGTTCTTCTAATGATGGTTTTGTACCCGAGCTAATTTCCACCGGTAAGCCTTCGAATTGGTGAGTCCATGGCGGTCGACCTTCTTTCAAGGCCATGGCATCCTGTTTTTCCTCTTCAACCCGTAATGCATAAGCATGTACCTATTCAGAAAAATCACACAAGCAAACATCCATACCATCCTCCTCATACTCATGCGGGTTGCATCCGTCAACTAAATCAGCCATGAAACACTCATCAACACCATTAGCATTAGAATTGTTAGTAAAAACATTCAAGCGCATTTTTCGATTCCCAAAAGTCATATCGACTGTACCAAATCTACAATCGATCACAGCATGCGCGGTGCTCAAAAATGGCCGACCCAAAATGACATTTTGTTGTTGTTTTGGGTCCGCGGATGAGTAGTCTAAGACTAAAAAGTCAACCGGGTAGTAGAACTCATCAATTTTAACAATTACATTTTGAACCATCCCTCGAGGTAGCTTATGAGACAAATCGGCCAAAACAACCGTTGTCTCCACCCTAGCTAACGGACTAAAATCGTATTGGTCATATAAGCCCCCCGGTAAAATGCTAACTCCGGCTCCAAGATCTAGTAACGCCTTTGCCATTTGAAAATTGCTAACTTGAATGTTAATTAATGGCGTACCCGGATCTTGGAGCTTGGGAGGAAGCTCCCCATTCAAAACCGCACTCACTTGCCCGGTTAAATCCACCCGCTTAGGCATTTTCTTCTTTTGTTGCCTTTTTTGTGTACATAATTCCTTTAGAAATTTAGCATAAGCGGGTACTTGTTTTATTGCATCAAGTAGTGGAAGATTGATTTTTACTTGTTTAAACATGTCCCACAACTCTTCTTTTTGGGGACCTCTTGATGCAATAAAATTTTTCTTTCCCGGGTCAAGTAAGGCCGATGGAAACGGGGACTTGACTCGGTTCACCCTCAACTTTTTCATTTGTTTTATTTGCATTTTCACCCAACCCTGGTTTATTAACATTTGATTCTTTAGGTTTAACCGGTGAAACTTCATCATCACTTTCATTACCCGTGATGTCCTCAACTACCCCCTCGACCAAACCCGGTGACAAATTTGCCTTAAATTCTTTGCCACTTCTCAAAACACTAACATGACTAATATTAACATTACCTCGTGATGAACCATGTGAAGGATTTACCTTGGTGTCGCAAGGAAGTTGACCCTTGCTCTTCTTCAATTCCGCCACATCGGTTGCCAATTGACCCATTTGGGTTGTTAGTGATTGGATGCTCTTGTCACGAACCTCATCCTTTTGCATCCGGACTTCATCAAGTTGATTCCGTTTTTGCATATCTTGTTGCATAGCCCGTAGCATATCAATGACTTCATTCCCGCTTGACGAAGGTTGACCCGAACCACTTTGACCCGATTGTTGAAATTGCCCTTGATAGCCATAGTTGTTTCCACCCCGATAATTGCCTTGGTTATATTGTTGACGAGGTACAAAGTTACCTTGAGCTCCTTGAAAGTTTGGGTTAGCTTGGTTCGCCGCGTTCCCGTAATGGAAATTAGGATGGTTTCATAACCCGGGGTGGTATGTGTTGGAGTTCATATTGAAATTTCGACCACCCCCTCCTTGAATTGCATTCACTTCCTCTACTTGCTCATCAACCACTCCCACTACACAAACTTCCGTCGTGTGGCCTATTTCGTTGCAATTAGTGCACACGTTGTACACTTGGTTCGTTGTTTGCACATTACCACTCTCTACTCCATGCATTTGGGGCCTTTGAATCACGTGCCTTGCCCTTCTTGAAGATTGAGCCTTCCTCTTGGAATTCACCGCCATTTGTTCTAAAAATGCCCAATCAACATGTTCATAATTCGTACCGAATGTACCATTAGTGATCGACATTAAATCCTGTGCATCCTCCGAACTCAACCCCTCGTGAAAAGCATTCAACAACTCCCATAATTGGATCCCATGATGAGGGCAATTCCGTAACATCATATTAAATCTTTCAAAGGCTTCATGAAACATCTCCCCCGATTGTTGTTGGAAGCTTCTCAAACCTCTCCTTGCATCATTAGTCTTTTGAGTGGTGTAATATTCATCCAAGAATATTTGTTGCATATCAGCCCATGTAAAGATCGATGCGGAGGGTAGAGTGTGAAACCATCTCTTTGCCTTGTCTTCCAAAGAAAATTGGAAGAGAACCAACTTGACATCATCCGAAGAAAACCCTTGACCTCCAATAGTGTTGCAAATGGAGTCATATGTCTCCAAATGAAAATAGGGTTCTTCCGTTGCTAATCCCTTGAACTTTGGTAGACTTTGGAGGGCGGTTGTTCTAACTTCAAAAGTTCTTACATCCGCATGATGAGGAATCACTACCGGTGAAGGATTGTTAGTGATAATAGGCCAGAAGTGAGCTTCAATTCCCCGTACAACTTCTCGATGATGTCTTTGAGGGGAACCCAATGGTGCTCTTGGTTGACCCATTTGCATAGGCCCTTGAGGTGCAAAGGGTGGTTGAAATTGGTATTGTGGCATTGGCGGTTGTTGAATCGGTCTTTGATATTGCGGTTGTGTATTTTGTGGACACACTTAATGTAGCGGTGTAGGGAGTTGCAATTGTGGCCCTTGCGGTCTAATGTGTTGCACCCCAACCGGTAGTCTACTCGTATCTTGAAATTGTTGAATCGGTTGACTTTGTTGACCCGCTCCTCCTTGAGGTCCCAAGTATCCTCCATCGCCCCCATAATAAAAACCTTCCTCTTCATACCCTCTAAACTCCTCTTCATAACCGTCATCATATCCATCCCCTTGAATACCCGAAGATTGCCCAAATGGAAGGGATGAGTATTGGAAACCCGATTGGTTCGAGGGTCTAAATGTTGAAGTAGCATGGATAATGGTTGAATTTGGTGGTATTGGGTAGTTAGAGGATGATTGACCCGTAGTTGGGGGAAAGAAGTGTGAAAATGGTGGTATGGTGACAGATGGGCTAAAAGTAAGACTGGGTTCAACTTGAGTAGTAATCGGTTGTGTGGTGTTGGTTGGTGTAATGTCATGAGGTGGAGTAGGAATTGTAGTGGTGTTAGGTATAGTGGTGTTTGGTGATGGTTGTGTGGAAGTAGGTATGAATGATGAGGTTGTTTGACCCGTTGTGGGTGGTATTTGAGATTCTTGCATGATGTTTCGTGGTGTGATGGGTGATGTAGGTGAACCAATAATTCTGTTTTCTCTTACTAAAACACGGTTTTGCCTTAACGTTCTTTCGATCTCCGGATCAATTGACAATGGTGACGATTTGTGAGAGCCTCTAGTATGCATGCACCTGTAGAACCTGCACACTAAACACACCAGTGTAAACCCTAAAATAACAAAGCAAAACTACAAACTGACACACGTTGCGCACTACTCCCAGGCAACGGCGCCAAAATTTGACGTGATGTCGTAGTACACGCAAATTTAATCCAAATAACAACTATAGATAGTGGTAAATGGGTATCGAACTCAGGGAGTATATGGAAAATGCGTTGATTTTATAGCTTTGCGATTTAACTACAATTAACCTAATTTGCAGAAATTAAAGATCAATGTTTTGGATTGTTTGTTTTAGAAAACTAAATTATCAATTACTACTAATCAAGATTGGATTTTTACTTCAGATTATGAGAAAAATGACCATCTTAGGATTCAGTTTCTTTTAACACTTGTGTGAAATTCCAACTAGAAAGAGTTACATAGACATAACTCGTGTTTAAACAATTGTTGTGATAAAAGGGAACAAAGTACTCGGATTATATGAATGCGAGGTTGTTTCCCGATGATCAGTCAATCAGTATCCAACCCTAACCCTTCCCGTGATATCTCGATTGTCAACAACACCAAGAACGTACGATTAGACTACAATTGCAATACCAATTAACAAGCTACAATCAATTACTCAAACACCATGACAAACAAAGCAATACAATGTTATCATTCTAGAAATAAAGGAACAAACACACAAGAGTTTAAGAAAACCTTCACCTAAGATGATCACCACAAGTTTAGCCGGACATTGTTCGGTTGATCATCATAACATCCAAATTCAAGTTCATACGAATCAAAAACAAGAACTAAATGTTTAGAATTGTTTGGAACAAGGTAAAACCAGCCAAAATCGCCCCCAATGTTCAGAGAAAACGTCCAATGATGATATATGTGAAAAGGCACCACAAAAACTGATTTAATGAGGCAGTTACGAAATTCTCCGCAGCCTCCACCGTAAATTACGGTACCACCGTAAGTTACGGTGGACCAAGAAGTGTTACGGTGGAAGTCTCCTGTTTTACGGTGAGATTTGGGCGTGTTTCAGGGCCACCGTAAATTACGGTGGCCACCGTAATTTACGGTGAAGCCCTGAATGTTGGTTTTTGTTTCTTCGTTCCTTCCATGCACAACCCGTTCATCTCCAAACCGTCCAAAGCTGCGTTTTATCCCTTTTTAGCTCCCGAACTGCACCTGAAACATAAGCAATCGTAGTCATCTATTTCAAGATAATTACTCGATTAAGTGAAGGATAAATTCGTCTTTTAACATCATTAAGGGTCGTCCTATGGACCACCCGTCACGGTTTAAAAACCGCAACGGGGGCATATGGAGAGAGGAGCCCCTACCAGAGCAGTTCGAGCTCGTCTATCCTCCGGCAGATCCTACTGATGCAGTGCCCGTGGAGGACCCTCCAGTTGATTTAGACGGTGCAGCGATGCCACAGCCACCGCCACCTCCCGGGGATCCTCAATTTCCACGTCACGTTATTCCAGGTCATGCCCCAGGAGCTACGCTACATCCGGAGGTACGAACCTAGCTTGACAGGCTCAACGATTTGGTAGGTTGGTTGGTTCGGGAGGCGCAGGATAGACGAGAGAGAGAGGGGTTACCCCTGCTACCGCTTCCACCAGCTCGAGCACCACATCAGCAGCCGCAGCAGCCAGATCCAGATTCGGATTCGGATTTGGATGCATAGACCTGTTGTTGTTTTTATTTTTGTTATGGATGTACAAACTTATCTTATATATTTTTTTTATGGATGTACAAACTTATCTAATATATGTCATATTTATGTTTGTTTTCAGTTATTCGGTTACTTAATGATTGTTGTCTTAAATTGATATAATACGGAAACAATATATGTTTTGAATATAATACGGAAACAATATATCCCCTGAATATAATAAGGAAACAATATTTGAACGAGTTAAAATTTTAGTCGGAAGAATAATATTTAAAAAGGTAAAATGTTAAAATAGTTGATTTTTTAATCGGAATAATAATATTTAAAAGAGCCGATTTTTAAAATAGTTGATTTTTTTATAGTGTGAAAAACAAAAACAAAAAAAAACTTTTTTTAAAACCAAAAATTTTTTTGCTAACAAAACACATCTTCAAAAACTATCAAAAAAAAAAAAAAAAACTATACCAAAACCCACCAAAACACCCCTTCTTTCAACCAAAAAAAAAACCCAACCCCTAGACGCCTCGTATAGGGCTGTACGAGGCGTCTAGGGTTTCTTAAACTTTGTGCCTGACATCTCTGCAGACCCACTTGAATTCAGTGCCTAGATGCCTCGTATAGCCCTATACGAGGCGTCTAGGGCACAAAAAGTGTCCAAATAGGCGCAGAGGGTGTCCGGATAGTCCAAGCCATATAAATTTTACCTGGAGGTGCATATCCAATGGTTCCTTTAACCCCAGTTGAGTTGTAGTTGGAATCTGTTCCATGGATTTGAGCTAAACTGAAGTCTCCAACATGGGCCACCATATCATCATCGAGTAGAATATTGCTAGGCTTTAAGTCACCGTGAGAAATGGTTATTGGGCAGTGATTGTGAAGATAATTAACTGCAATTGCAACATCGATAAGAATATTTATTCTTTGAAGAAGGCTAAGTCTCTGTGTACTTGTGCTTGAATGTAACCAATCGTCTAAACTCCCATTGGGCAAGAACTCGTAAACCAAAGCCTTGAAATCGTTGCCTTCAAAGTCAACACTTGAACATGAAGTTATTATCTTCAACAAATTCCTGTGTCGGATACTTCGCCATACTTCACACTCTCTCATAAAGCTTCTGCAAGCTCCTTGATTTTCGAGATGGAGAACTTTCACTGCAACAGATATATCGTTGCCATCATCATCATCATTAAGGGTACCTTTGTAAACAGAGCTGAACCCACCTTGTCCAATCAAATTCGCTTCAGAGAAGCCATCAGTAGCCTTGAGAAGTTGATTGCAAGAGACTTTCAAGAACGACCCTTTCCTTGAAGATTGAGACGTTAGGGTGTTGCCTTTTTTCTTAATCCAACAATACACAAAGCATAATGTTGCGAAGATTGCGAATGCACTCAAAATGACTATAATAAACAAAGGAAACCTTTTTTTGGTTTCTTGATTTCCTTGCATTTGGGTAACCCAAGTTCAACCAAGCCGCCACAAAGTCTACTATTCCCCAAAATCGAGAACTTACTTCTATTGACAAACACTCCTAGCACTGGAACTTTACCCACAAAATCGTTATAGCTTAGGTCTATAAATTCTAACAAAAACCGTTCTAAGAATTGTGGAATATGACCCGATAAATTATTATGAGAAAAATCGAGTCCCTCCACTCCTTTTAAAGAACTTAATGATTGTGGTATCTCACCATCAAAAAAGTTGTCATTGAGGAATAATAATGAAAGGCTAGTGCAACCCCCAAGGCTACTAGGAATATTACCAGATAGATTATTATAAGATACATCCAGATAAGTCAACATCTTGAGGTCTCCAACATATGTTGGGAGTGAACCAGAAAGGATGTTTCGCGAAAGATCTAACATTGTGGTTAGAGATGGAAGTTGAAGAATTTGTTTGGGTATTTTGCGAATGAGTGTATTGCCTGAAGAGTTTCAACCATATTAAGTTAAAAAGATAAGAGAACACCTCAATTATGTCGAAACACATCTAAAATATGCTGCAACTCATGGAAAACATTTTCAATACTCATCCGTTGTGGCGGAGTATCCATAGAGAATGATACTCCAATCTGTATGATTGAAATCAAGCATTCCTCCATTTTCTTTGCCTTTGCTTCTGTACTTTGCTCAACAATTACACTACCATCAATAATGTCAATCACTTGGTCTGGAAATGATGTCGAAGCAAATTTATGTAAGCTGAGGTCTTTATTGAAGATGTCCCCTGTTGGCTTTTTCCCGGTCATCACCTCCAATAATAATATGCCAAAACTATAGACATCCCCATTACTTGTCATCTCACTCCCAAGACCATACTCTGCCACTTATAAGCGACTACTTAGAAAAAAAGGAACAATCTAAACATATTTATAGGCATATGGGGTGTAAGAATCTTACCTGGAGGTGCATAACCAACTGTTCCTTTAACACCAATTGAGTTGTTTTGGTTTGAACCTCTTCCAAGAAACCGATCTAAACCAAAGTCTCCAACATGGACCACCATATCCTCATCAAGTAGAATGTTGCTAGGCTTCAGGTCACCATGAACAATGGTTTCTAGGCAATGATTGTGAAGATAATTAAGAGCAATTGCAACATCCATGAGGATACCAATTCGTTGAACAAGGTCTAGTCTGGATGTACTTGTACTTGAATGCAACCGATCATGTAAACTCCCATTGGGCATGAACTCATAGACCAAATGTAACAACTCTCGCAAAAAAAAATATTACTATTTCTTATTTTATTAATGTCCATTTGGAAACCATAATTGAGACCCCCAAGTAATATGGCATGACCCATAATATTTCAAAACAATCGAAACTAGGATCAGGACCCCCTAAAACTCAAGGGGGGGTATACCCTAATTGATAATTATCCTCAAAAACCGTTTGTAAAGCTCGAAATTTGTTGGGTGTTGACTCATTTAGGCTATACAGGACACGAGGCTACCCTACCCTAAGAGGGTAGCCGTCGCGCCACGCGTAGGGTCCAGGTGAACCTGGCAGGCCACGCGAAAGGGATAAATTTTCAATATAAATGCAGGGGTTTGGCACTTGCATGGCTGTGTTGTTTCGACGTTCAAATTCGTTTCGTACGTTTAGTTATTCACTGTTTCGTTCAAAAACACACACAAGCACGAATCTCTGCTGCGACAACAGGGTAATAACTCGATCACTGCTACGATACAATGTCCGATCGATTGAAACCGATCCGATGGATGTTTAAGTGCTGCCTGAATTCTGGCTATACTTTGTCATTCGTCGTGAGGGTTTTGATTTCGTGAGCTTATCGTAAATGTTGTATTAAGTTACTGACATAGTTTCGTGTGCATTGTTATTTACCTAGGCATTAAACTTGCAAAGTGTTTGTCCACATTAAACTTGCAAAGTGAGTCATTATCTTTTTATCAAATTGCTTTACAAAACCCTAAATGTTTTCCAGTTATACTTTGCAGTGATTAAGTCTTTGCTAATCTTTAATTACTGGCAGTATGTGGGGGTTTTATGCACCTTACTACTAACGATTTATCACGTTAGGTGGGCGAGCGAGCCTAATTAGTGATATGTCCACAGTCATAGATTCGGTCGAGTGACAGCTGAACCAGCTAATTATAAGATAGGGGCAAATATAAAAACCCTTAATGCTGTAAATTTATAACAATGTGTCTTTTATGAAAATTGAATGACTTGCCAGTATTTCCCCACTGATAAAATCTTTTTAAACATGTTTCAGGTGACTTACTGTGAATCAAGGAAAAAGTGCTGTGTAGCACTAAAAGTTTGAAGAGGTGGCTCAGTAAAATAAATAAACATGTTTTGTAAAACAGGGAATTTCGTCGTGAAATTTCCTCTTTTGTAAATTATGGGTGTTATCCGCTAACTGTGAAATAAAATAATTGGGCATTTTAAATTTAAAAAGGATCCTGTTAAAATTTCCGCTGTCAAAAATAAACAATACCACGTGTTTTCTGTCTCGCGGCTCCTGAAACGGGTAAAACCGAGTCGGGGGTCATGACAGAAAAAGGTGGTATCAGAGGCACTGATTTAAGCTAATTAAGTATTTAGAAATACTTAATTATTCAGATTGCCACTTTTGTGATTCTATGGATTTAAGTTAATAAATAAAATTTTAACTTAGAATTGTGTGTGTTTCTTCATGTGTGCTAACAACATGAATGAATTGTCGGAAGCACTCCGAAACTTTACTATCCATAGCACTGATATGGATACCACCGGCACCGGCACCTTAACTGGCTATCAGGCTGATATTGAAGAGGCAATAGTATTCCAGGCCCAGCCGCAAGAGAAACCAAAGCGGAAAAAGAGGAGGAGAATCTTGGACTGGAAACATGGGCGTAGGAAGAAACCAGCTGCACAGAAGGTTAAAAAGACCGAGGATCCGAAGGATAAAGGGAAAGGGAAAGAAATCGGGGAAAGTTCCGGGCAAGCCCAGGAAATGCCACCATGGGAGGAGCTGGATCGCATACTAGCAAATTGTGACCTCATCGGACCTGCCGATGAAAACCTCTTCAGTTACCCCGCTGAATCCCAACTTCCAGTTAATTTGGAACCTGCTATCCCAGATCCTATTGTCAACCCCCAACCTGTTATCGGCCAACTAGAAGAGTGGTGGACAAGCGACTGGCAATTTCAAAACTTCATGAATCACCCCAACGCCTATTTTCCCCGGTTTGACCCTGAGCCTGCACCAAACCCACCTATGAGCACAGAAAACTTGGCTGAACTCCGTCACTAGGGCGAGGAACTGGTCGACGCAGGAAATCGAATCCGGGAAGTGGGAGAACAGATCTCCTAGAAATACGACGAGAGGGAACGTCGTTTCTAAAAAGCCAGATGACTGTGGTTGTGTGTTTGTATAATAATAAAATAATAATAATAATAATAATATAATCATATAAAATAACTTAAAATAAAACTTATGTAAAATATCCGGTGTGTATCGATGCATATTAATATATAAAAATACGAAGGTCGAAAAGTTGACAATTTTGGCTATACGTGTTAATTTGATTATGTGTGATTGCTTTATTATGTTTGGTCATTAATTATTTTGTGTAAGTAAATTATAATTATATTGCTAATTATTAGTCAGATGGAAAACGCGGAAAATCAACCGTTCAATGAAGTTAATCAATCAGAACAAAACAATGAGGATCATTTCCTTAATAGGCAAGATATAGAAAATATCGTTGCCCAGGGTATAGCCAATGCTATCCCGGCAATCGTCGCTTCAGTTAAAATTCCTATTGAGCCTTCGTAAGCCAACCTCAGTAAACGCACGCACGACGATAATTTTACTAACAGTGTGAATGGAGGCAACAATGATAATAATGTGGTTCAAGCCCCAATACTCAAGAAAATGAAAGTGGCAACACCTGGTTGCACTTATAAGGAATTTCTTGCCTGTAAACCCGTTGAATTTGCAGGCAATGAAGGGGTAACTGCTGCACTGCGTTGGTTGGAAAAGACCGAGGCAGTAATTAAAATAAGTAAATATGACGAGGAGGATAAGGTCATGTATGCTTCTCACCTTTTCAAGGAAGGGGCATTAGAATGGTGGAATACGGTATTACAAGCCAAGGGAAGTGACATGGCTTATGCCATGAACTGGGAAGAATTTAAGCGATTGGTGGAAAGAAAATTCTGTCCCGAATATGAAAAGGAGCAAATGGCAAATAAGTTCCTGAGCCACCGGATGGTAGATGTGGACTGTCGAGGGTACACTTCGAAATTCTTCGAATATGCCAAAATTGTGCCAACTCTGGCTTCGCCAGAACCTGTACTTATTTCTCGCTATATTTGGGGTTTAATTAGCGAGATTCGGTATATCGTCAAAGCTGCGAGACCCCACACAATTGACGATGCAGTGGAATTAGGCAACACCTTGACCGACAGGCTGGTGCGTACGCGGGAAGAAAACCGGAAAAAAGAGTTAGCCCCAAAGATTACCTAAGGATTTCGTATGGGTAATAATAGCAACTTCAAGAGAAAGGGAACTGGATCATCTTCCATCCCGCCATTTTGCGGAAATTGCAAAAAGAAACATTTTGGAAAATGTAGAGAAAATTGTAATTTCTACAAAATTCCGGGCCATCGGGAGGAGGAATGCAAGAAGAAATCAAAGATCTGCTACAATTGCGGAGAAGCTGGACATTTCAGACCAGAATGCCCTAAATTGGTCAAGCCAGCTGATAATAAAGCCAAACCTGCTGAAGGAACTAATAAGAAGAACGCAAGAGCCTTTCAACTAACCACGCAGGAAGCCGAACTGATTCCCGACGTAATAGCTGGTACGTTTCTTGTACAAAACGTTTACGCAAAAGTATTATTTGAATCTGGTGCAAACCGAAGTTTTCTAAATACTTCATTCTGCCAGGCTCTTAAGATACCCTTAACCAAACTTAGGCAGATTTATACGGTAGAAACGGTAGACGGTAATTCTGTTAATATTGATAAGGTTCTTCAAGAAGGGAAGATAGAACTCTCAGGCCACAAATTTTCTACCAATCTTTTACCTATGAATTTAGCTGGATTCGATGTTGTGCTAGAAATGGATTGGTTAGTAGCCAACCATGCTCGAATTCTCTGTGATAAGAATTCCATAGAAATTCATACCCCCGCATGAGAAGTAATTATGATTACAGGGGATAAGCCACGTAAACCAATGAAGTTCATTTCAGTAATGAAAGTTGCTAGTTATGAACGAAAACAGGGATTAGTGTATATGATTTCAGTAATCATTTACGCTAAAGGTAAGGAACTTAAGGAAATTCCTGTAGTATCAGAATACCAGGATGTATTCCCGGAAGAACTACCAGGATTGCCACTAGATAGGGAAGTAAAGTTTAGAATTATTTAATTCCTGGAACTACACCAATAGTTAAGGCACCTTATCGATTAGCACCCACTAAAATGTTAGAACTGAAAAAGCAGTTAGACGAATTGCTAAGTAAAGGATTCATACAACCTAGTTCATCCCCTTGGGGAGCACCGGTGCTGTTTGTGAAAAAGAAAGATGGTTCCATGCGAATGTATATCGATTATAGGGAGTTAAATAAGATTACAGTTAAGAATCGATACCCATTACCTAGGATTGATGATCTTTTCGATCAACTTTAGGGAGCCAGATATTTTTCTAAGATAGATTTATGCTCCGGATACCATCAGTTGAAGGTACAAGAAGAAGACATACCTAAAACTGCTTTCAGAACTAGATATGGTCATTACGAGTTTACAGTCATGCCTTTTGGACTAACAAATGCTCCTGCAGCATTTATGGACATGATGAATGGAATCTGTAAACCGTATTTGGATAAATTCGTAATTGTCTTCATCGACGATATACTTATTTATTCCAAAAGTCAGGACAAGCATTGTGAACATTTACATGCACTCTTAACCCTGTTAAGAAAATAAAAGCTTTACGCCAAATTCTCGAAGTGTGAATTTTGGCTACAGGAGGTACAATTTTTAGGACACATGGTGAATCATGAAGGTATTCACGTAGATCCCTCCAAAATAGAAGCGATCACCAAATGGAAGGTCCCACAATCAGCTATGGAAGTTAGAAGTTTTCTAGGGTTAGCTGGATACTATAGACGATTCATTAAGGATTTTTCTAAGATAGCTGTGCCATTAACTAAGCTAACCTGTAAAACAGTGAAGTTTGAATGGGGACCTAGGCAAGAAGAGGCCTTTAGGATTTTGAAGCAAAAGTTAACCAACGCCCCAATTCTTGCCTTACCAGAAGGGACAGAAGATTTTGAAGTTTACTGTGATGCTTCTAAGCTAGGATTAGGGTGTGTGCTGATGCAACGCAAAAAGGTAATTGCGTATGCTTCAAGGCAATTAAAAAAGCACGAGGAAAATTATACCACTCATGACTTAGAATTTGGAGCGATCATTTTTTCCCTTAAAATTTGGAGACATTATCTGTACGGTAGTAAGTTTATTGTCTATACAGATCATAAGAGTTTAAGGTATATATTTGGGCAAAAAGAATTAAATATGAGGTAAAGAAGATGGATGGAAATTTTAAGTGATTACGACTGTGATATTCAATACCACGAAGGAAAAGCAAATGTAGTCGCAGATGCCCTAAGTCGTAAGTATCATGAGAAGCAAAAGCGTGTTCGTGCCCTTAGATTAAATCTACAGTTAGATTTAATGGAACAACTAAAGAATGTTCAAGCAACAACAATTGAGGATGATGCTGAAAGAATGAAAGGAAGAATAAAAGAATTGGAGCAAGGGGCTGATGGAATTTGGAGATTCCATAAGAAAAGGATTTGGGTACCTAAGCAAGGAGAGTTAAGAAATAAGATTTTAGAGGAAGCCCATAAATCTAGATATATCATGCATCCTGGAAATAATAAGATTTGCCAAGATTTAAGAAATAATTTCTGGTGGATAGGAATGAAAAAGGACATAGCTAAATATGTATCTAAGTGTCTAACTTGTTCGCAAGTTAAGGCAGAACACCAGAAACCTTCAGGATTACTCCAACAACTAGAAATGCCTGTGTGGAAATGGGAACTAATAACAATGGATTTTGTTACTAAGTTGCCTAAAACCAGGAAAGGTAACGACGCGATTTGGGTAATAGTAGATCGAACTTAAGCACTGCATACCATCCCCAAACAGATGGACAAAGTGAAAGGACGATCCAAACCCTGGAAGACATGCTCAGGGCATGTGTAATAGATTTTGGTGGAAACTGGGATAATCACCTACCCTTAATTGAATTCTCCTATAACAACAGTTATCATGCAAGCATTGAAGCTGCCCCATTCGAAGCACTGTATGGACAAAAGTGTAGAACTCCAGTTTGTTGGGTAGAAATAGGGGAAAGTCAATTATCAGGTCCTGAAATTGTACAAGAAACCACCGACAAGATAAATCAAATTAAGGAAAGATTGAAAACAGCTCGAGATCGCCAGAAGAGTTATGCCGATAATCGACGCAAACCGCTAGAATTTCAAGTGGGAAACAAAGTACTCTTAAAAGTTTCTCCTTGCAAAGGAGTAGTTCGGTTTGGTAAGAAAGGAAAGCTAAGTCCAAGGTACGTAGGACCATTCCCAGTAATCCAGCGAATATGACCAGTTGCCTATCGCTTACAACTACCAGAGGAGCTAGCCGGGGTGTATGATGTGTTTCATGTATCCAACCTCAAGAAATGTTTATCTGACGAATCCCTGGTAGTACCTCTTCAAGATATAGAGGTAAATGAAAAGTTGAAATTTGTGGAGAAACCACTACAGATAGAAGACAGAAAGATCAAGTTTCTAAAAAACAAAAGACTAGTACTGGTCAAAGTCAAATGGGATTCAAAGAGAGGACCTGAGTACACTTGGGAACTGGAATCAGAAATGAAGCGAAAATATCCTCACTTGTTCCGGTAAATCTCGAGGATGAGATTTTAAACAAAGTGGGGAGGATGTAACAACTCTCGCAAATTTTTTTTTTACTATTTCTTATTTTATTAATGTCCATTTGTAAACCCTAATTGAGACCCCCAAGTAATATGGCATGCCCCATAATTTTTCAGAACAATCGAAACTAGGATTAGGACCCCCTAAAACTCAAGGGGGGTATCCCCTAATTGATAATTATCCTCAAAATTCGTTTGTAAAGCTCGAAATTCGTTGGGTGTTGACTCATTTAGGCTATACAGGACACGAGGCTACCCTACCCTAAAAGGGTAGCCGTCGCGCCACGCGCAGGGACCAGTTGAACCTGGTGCGCCACGCGAAAGGGATAAATTTTTAGTATAAATGCAGGGGTTTGGCACTTGCATGGCTGTGTTGTTTCGACGTTCAAATTCGTTTCGTACGTTGAGTTATTCACTGTCTCGTTCAAAAACACACACAAACACAAATCTCTGCTGCGACAACAGGGTAATAACTCGATCACTGCTACGATACAATGTCCGATCGATTGAAACCGATCCGATGGATGTTTAAGTGCTGCCTGAATTCGAGCTATACTTTGTCATTCGTCGTGAGGGTTTCGATTTCGTGAGCTTATCGTAAATGTTGTATTAAGTTACTGACCTAGTTTCGTGTGCATTGTTATTTACCTAGGTTACAAGACTAAATCAGTAGGCAATGTTCTGTCCACATTAAACTTGCAAAGTGAGTCATTCTCTTTTTATCAAATTGCTTTACAAAACCCTAAAAGTTTTCCAGTTATACTTTGCAGTGATTAAGTCTTTGCTAATCTTTAATTACTGGCAGTATGTGGGGATTTTGTGCACATTACTACTAACGATTTATCACGTTAGGTGGGCGAGCCTAATTAGTGATATGTCTACAGTCATAGATTCGGTCGAGTGACAGCTGAACCTGCTAATTATAAGATAGGGGCAAATATAAAAACCCTTAGTGCTGTAAATTTATAACAATGTGTCTTTTGTGCAAATTGAATGACTTGCCAGTATTTCCCCGCTGATAAAATATTTTTAAACATGTTTCAGGTGACTTACTGTGAATCAAGGAAAAAGTGTTGTGTAGCACTAAAACTTTGAAGAGGTGGGTTAGTAAAATAAATAAACATGTTTTGTAAAACAGGGAATTTCCTCGTGAAATTTCCTCTATTGTAAATTATGGGTGTTGTCCCCAAATTGTGAAATAAAATAATTGGGCATTTTAAATTTAAAAAGGATCCTGTTAAAATTTCCGCTGCCAAAATAAACAATACCACGTGTTTTCTGTCTCGCGGCTCCTGAAACGGGTAAAACCGAGTCAGGGGTCGTGATAAAAAAAGGTGGTATCAGAGGCACTGATTTAAGCTAATTAAGTATTTAGAAATACTTAATTATTCAGATTGCCACTTTTTTGATTCTGTGGATTTAAGTTAATAAATAAAATTTTAACTTAGAATTGTGTGTGTTTCTTCATGTGTGCTAACAGCATGAATGAACTGTCGGAGGCACTCCGAAACTTTACTATCCATAGCACTGATACGGATAACACCGGCACCGACACCTTAACTGGCTATCAGGCTGATATTGAAGAGCCAATAGTATTCCAGGCACAGCCGCAAGAGAAACCAAAGCGGAAAAAGAGGAGGAGAATCTTGGACTGGAAACGTGGGCGTAGGAAGAAACCAGCTGCACAGAAGGTTAAAAAGACTGAGGATCCGAAGGATAAAGGGAAAGGAAAAGAAATTGGGGAAAGTTCCGGGCAAGACCAGGAAATGCCACCATGGGAGGAGCTGGATCGCAAACTAGCAAATTGTGACCTCATCGGACCTGCCGATGAAAACTTCTTCAGTTATCCCGCTGAATCCCAACTTCCAGTTAATTCGGAACCTGCTATCCCAGATCCTATTGTCAACCCCCAACCTGTTATCGGCCAACTGGAAGAGTGGTGGACAAGCGACTGGCAATTTCAAAACTTCATGAATCACCCCAACGCCTATTTTCCCCAGTTTGACCCTGAGCCTGCACCAAACCCACCTATGAGCACAGAAAACTTGGTTGAACTCCGTCACTACGGCGAGGAACTGGTCGACGCAGGAAATCGAATCCGGGAAGTGGGAGAACAGATCTCCTGGAAATATGACGAGAGGGAACATCGTTTCTAAAAAGCCAGATGACTGTTGTTGTGTGTTTGTATAATAATAATAATAATAATAATAATAATAATAATAATAATAATAATAATAATAATAATAATAATAATAATACTAAATAATAATACTAAATAATAATAATATAATCATGTAAAATAAAACTTATGTAAAATATCCGGTGTGTATCAATAGTGGTGGGGTCGCTTATTTCGTAACTGTGCGACCGTCATTTTTTGTACTATGTAAGAGTGGGGCCTGGTCCTTATTTGTGCGATCACATGTCTCCTCAAAATACCCCTTGCATCGTTTTGGATTAAAACCGAAAAGGACAAAAACATATTCAATCATGAAACTTTTTAAATCGTGCACTGCTCAAATTGGTTGTTCTTCATGCATCTAAATAAGTACGTTATAAGGAACAGAGCATCATGTCCATACCCACATCCATGGAAATTCAATCATCAAGTTTTTCTATTAACAGATCCTACTTCCAACTACTCAATCATGTATTTAAACATTTGCATTGGTATTTAGTAAACATCAATCTTCATTGCTACAAGTATTAAATGAACTAATTCTTCGGATCACCGTTTCACTGACTCAACATCAATCCTATTTATTCTAGCCATGAAAAATTTTAACATATTCCTTCATCATCTCGTTTATTAAACTAACAGTCAAGTGTAGAACTTTATCATCAACACATTCAAGCATCGTTCTTATTTGTGATCATCATCCTACGCATGACCAGGTTGTACATTCAAATGAAAACCCAGATTTCTTATTCAGAGTGAATACCAATCATCAAGTTTTACACAGATACATCATTCCTTAGTGTTCACATCTTACATTTATTCATGTAAATATAGCCCTTTTCCGGTGTGCGAGTGGTGTCAAGCTGAGAAGGAGAAACAGAGTGGTGTTGTCGAGCTAATCGGGAGCTATCGAATAGGAGTTGAGATCGCCGGAGATTGATCGGAGAGGAGGGAAACGGTACGTTGCAGGTTATTTGAAGGAGAGGTTTTAGAGAGAAGGTGAGGGTGTATGGGGATTGCCGAAAAGCATAATAATAATAATAGCCAAATGACTGGTTTGTCGGCTGAGGTGGGTATTATCCCCTTTCATTCAATCGCACACTACCATGAGTTGGAGTGTTTTGATTGTGCGAGACATTAGGGCAACAGGAATGGGCATCTTGGGATGAGTTGGGCCATGTGAGAAGGATTCAAGAGAGTGCAGCCCAAAATATAGAGATGAGGAGGATTTAAATACTTTGTATGACATACCATAATATGTATTGTACTAAAACAGTTAACAATCCATTTATTCTTACACATATTACAATATTTCAAATGTTTATATATATATAAAACACATTTTATATTAATACCATTCATCAAAAACTAGGTTTGCATTGCATAACGGAACGGAACGGTACAAAACGGGACTTGCGGATTGTCACATCATCCCCATGTTAACAGAAATTTCGTCCCGAAATTGTGGTGGGTAGCAAACGTGTTTTCACGAGGTGTCACATATATACATACATATGTATGTATAATTGAATGGGTTATATAACCCCCTTACCACCACACTCTCTTGTGATATAAAGCACCTCTCTTACGCGTTTCGCTACTTGTCGCGTAACGCCTCACAAAGGGCTTTATTACTACACATGGCCCTAGCATCATCAAGGATTCCTTTATAAACAATGTTGTACCCACCTTGTCCAATCAAATTTGCTTCAGAGAAGCCATCGGTTGCCTGAGAAGTTGGTTGTATGAGAGTAATTTCCTTTTCGAGTCCTTGTATTTTAGTGGTTTTAACAATTTGAGTACAAAATAAAAAAGTTTAACGTCCCGAATACCTGAATTTTTATTTTATAACCTTTTGAGTCCAAATTATATATTCTAATGTTCCCCTTAAAGTCAAAGGGGTCCTAAAATTAATCTCTACCGTTAGATCAGGCTGAGATCAAATCTCAACCATTTAAAATACAAAAAAGCTTCTAGAAGCAGAGGTTAATTTACTGTTTCTTTGACCTGGGCTGCAGTTTTTTGTGAACGGTTTTTCTTTTTTGAATAGGCAGTTCGGACCGCTCACGCCTAAATTCATCCCTGTAAATTCCCTTCTATCTCCTAGATCCTTCTTCCAATTCTCACTGTAACCGTAAATAGCCATGGAGAGGCTATTGAACATCAGGAATTTCCATCGTCGGGGTCTCTGCCACCGTTCTTCACTGACTTTTGAAGAAAAATCTGGCTATTGAACATCGAGAATTACCACATTAGATATACCCAGATGGGTTTTTGGTGAAATCGATCAAAAAGAGAATCTTGGTTTCGTCAATTCAGTCTCCAATTTCACCATTGAAACCAGTCAAAACTGAAACGATGACATGAAGCAACCACCGACACCACAAGAACCAGAGACGAAGTATCATGATCCTCCTCTTTGTTCAAAATCTCCAATATTTTATCCGAAAATCACAACAATCAAAAAATCCCCTGATCACTTTCAAGATAACAAATGTTATTCCATGCTAATATTGGTTTTGAGGTAGGTGGTTGGTCGATGAAGCATACACAAAAGAGTTAAATTTGTTCATGGTATTCTAATTTTGAGATTATGAAGAATTAATAAAGTGCTTCCTTGCAGGTTTAATAATTAGAAGCTTGAGTATCAGGTTTGCCACATCCATAACTTCTGCTCTTGCTTCATGGTTTTGTCTTATTAGTTCATGGTCAACTTAATTTCACCATAGTTAATGAATATTGATGATTTGGGATTGTAATTATAGTATTTTTTTTAATGAACATTGATTTAGGATATCTGATTATAGTCTTTTTTTAAATGAACATTGATTTGGGATATGGATATTGTTAACCGTACGGGTCTGTTGCAAAAATTAAATTGTTAGCTATAACAGATTGTTTTCTTTAATTTGTAAACGCACAAATGATTCATTTATAGTTGGGTTCATGGGATGCATCTATTCTTCTCACATGAACCCTCCATCACTTGTGCCAGGGAAGTTTGTGGTGCGTTGTCATATACACCTGGCAAACGGGTCGGGTTGGGTCGGGTCATGGGTCAAAACGGGTTCGGGTCAAAACGGGTTAATTAAAAAAGGGGTTGTTTTGGTTCGGGTCAAAATGGGTTCGGTTCGGAACGGGCTTTGGGTCGGAACGGGTTTCGGGTCGGGTTGGTTAAAAATGTTTGTTCAAAAAGATTGTACATCAAGGGGCAATTTTGTTCGGTTCAAAACAGTACTGGTCGAAACGGTACCGGTCAAAACGGTTCGAGTCCGAACGGTATGCGTCAAAAGGGTTCGAAGTATGAAGACTGTTTTAAGGCCTCAAGTTTAATATATGAGTGCTTATAGCAACTTTAATTCAGTTTTCCTTTTTATGGATTTGGCTATCTGCTGTGTTGGATATCGTTTTTGTTTAAAATTAAAAAGAGTTTATTTAATTTTCAAGCTTTTTATGGTGACAAGGCTTAAAATCAAGCATAAAGTTGACTCACCGGTGTACAATCACATGCTCACCACGATTTTGGTGGAATATGCTTCTACAGTAAGCTCACTCTATCACTTATGCTCTACAAAGGGCACGTGGGCACAAAATAAGTTAGCAACATATTATTGTGAACACTGTGGATTTATTATTTTCTTGAGTTAAACACAACCATATATGATAACCAGAAGTTGCCTTTGTCCATGTAGGTTTACATTTCAGATTTAACAGATCTTTTTGCATGGACCTGTTCAAGATGTGATGGCCTAACCAAGGTATTTGTTGGTGTGGTACTTATTGTAAATTTGAACACAGTGTTCACATCAATGCTCATGTTTGATGTTATCTTGAATCAGGGATTCGAAGTTATAGAGCTCATTGTTGATGTTCAGAACTGCTTGCAGGTACACGTGTTTTGTTCTGTTTTAGTGGCATTGGCTTGACATGGTTTCTTCATTATGTCGTAATCTTTCCTGGATCTCGTACTTGTATATACTATATACTGACTAAATACTTAATTACTGACTCCAGGCATTTGTTGGGGTTGCAGATGATCTTGATGCTATTGTTATCGCATTTAGAGGCACTCAAGAAACCAGGTATTAATTCAACTGTTGCCTGTTTATTTCTTCATTCTTGATCAATGTAGCATGGTCTTTAATGTAAAATAAGATATACGTTCAAAACGACAAAACCTCGAATTCATGTTTGAGTAACATATATTTGGTCACAGTATACAGAACTGGATTGCAGACCTATTCTGGAAACAACTTGACTTTGATTACCCTGGTTGCACAGACGGCAAGGTGCATGTGGCATAATTTTGCGTATCGTGTTTGCACCTGTGATATCGTTATCTAATCTTTGGTTCCATTGTTTCAGGTGCGTCATGGATTTTTTAATGCTTACAATAATACAATTATGCGTTCAGGAATTCTTGATGGTGTCAGTAGAGCAAAAGAGGCAGATGGAGATCTCAAAATTATGGTGACCGGGCATTCAATGGGAGGTGCTATGGCGGCTTTTTGTGGATTGGATCTTGCGGTAACTATGATAATTCCATCTTTTTAATATTTATCTTCTGGATCAATATTAACCGATGGTTTACCTTTCTACAACGTATTTATGGATCAAAGAACGTCCAAGTTACGACCTTTGGCATGCCAAGAATCGGCAATGCTGCTTTCGCATCGTATTATAGTCAAGTTGTACCAAATACGTTTAGAGTAACACATGGACACGACCTCGTCCCGCATCTGCCTCCTTATTATCATCACTTCCTATAGAAGACATCTTGCTTGACTTTCTTGACTTTTAGCATTTGTTTGTTGAAACGGTTCGCGTCGAAACGTTATGGGTTGAAACGGTACGAAACTCGTCCCGACCCGAAACTCGTCTCGTGCGGAAACTCATGTCGGCCCAAAACCCGTTGCAATCCGAAACCCGTCCATTGCAGAAACCCGTGTCGGCCCGAAACCCGACCCGTTCCGATCCAAAACCTGTGTCGTGCCAAAACTCGTTTGGGCCCGAAACTCAATTTGAACTGAACCCGTTCCGATCCAAAACCCGTTTCGTGCCGTAACCCGTCTCGTGCGGATACTTGTGCCGGCTCGAAACTCATTCTGATCCGAAACCTGCCCCGTTTCTTTAAGACACTAACCCACATCGACCCATTTTTTTAATGTTGTCGACCCGCTTTGAACCGAAAATAACAAGATGGAATTTCAAGTGACCCATTGTGACCCATTTAGTTAAAATATCTTACCCAAACCAACCCATATAATTTTAAAAGCAACCCAAACTAATTCACTTGGAAGGCTTTGGGTCAAGATTACCCCCTCTATATACACATTCCAGTTATTTTTCACTTTTTGACCTATCCTTCATTCGAGTTCGACGGGATTTCAATCCGATCACGATGATGATAACAACAATCATCACTAACCCCTTCTTGATGACAATCTCAAAGATGAATTGGAAGAAAATGATTGGCAAAGTAATCGGCAAGAGAAGTCTCCCATGCCGGTCTTTAACAAATCAGATTTGAAATAGAAGCCTCATAAAGGGTTCTGTTTTTGTTAGTTTAATAGGTACCTAGAAAATGGCAGTAATTTTAAAAACATATTGTTGCATCATTGTCTGCTATTATCTTTTTTTTTAATCTAAAGTTTTCATCTATTTATATCGCATCATTGCATGCTATTAGTTTTTATTTATCTAAAATTTTCATCTATTTATATCGCATCTATTTATTCACTGTCTAAATCCATGAGCCTGTGCTCAATAGTGTTGCATTCTAGAATTAAGGGCAGATTCTACCACCTGCAAGGCTGCAAGTCCAAGTCAAAGTTCTTTTAAAACATTGGTGAATTAAAAGTTAAATAAAACTCACTTGGGCCTAAAATCAGTACTTAAATAAAACTCACTTGAGCCCAGACCAAATGCTTTAATGTCTATTCTCTTGGCCTGGCCTTATAGACCCTTGAGCCAATTTCAGTGAAAAAAAAAATGTTGCAGCTAGGTTTTCAAACCCATGAATCTGTGGAAGCAGCCGCAAAGCAATACCACTAAACCAAAGCTGCATTTAATGTTATTTAGTCGCCCACCTTGTCGCCAGCACGTCTATTGATGATGAAAAGTCAATGATCTCCTCCAAGGTTCAAATTCAAAAATTTTATTGTGCTGTTTAGACAAATATATTCAGTGGCGGATCCAGGAATTTTTCCTTAGGGGTACGGGACATTTTTAAAAATTTTAGGCCCCTAGGTACATAAGTAAAAAAATCAGTTGTATCGGGTCGGGTCGGGTCATGTAAGACAAAAGAACATCAAACTAAATTTATATATTTGGCAAACACGTCGATACCTCTTGGTTGATACGGTCCTCTTAGTATATATGCCCTTCTAATCGCATCCCGTTGATTCACGTTATATGATTCTATCGGCTTGCGATCATACGGATCCGAAGGAAGAGTATCCAAATCAATTAGTTCGAAAGATGTATCCACTTTCCTCTTGAGAAATCGTACCATAACGTCTCTACTTATGGTTCCTATCACAATCATATTGATCCATCATCCATGACCATAAATTCATCATTCCAAAAATCATCTAAAAATCACCCCTAAAAATCATCTAAATAACATAATCATCAAGCCCTCGAATTGTTTAATCACCAATAAAAATCATCTAAATAATAATCATCAAAAAAATCATCTAAGGCAGTAAATCATCACGTAAAATCATCAAAAAAACCATAAAAAAAATCATCTAAGGCAGTAAAATCATCAAAAAAAACATAAAAAAAAAAACCATAAAACTAACCCTCTTGATGATGTTGCTGCTGCCTGCTGGATTCCGGTTAGTTTCTGGCCGGAATTATGGAAGTCGTAGAACAGAAACAGAAGGGCGGGAGGAATTGAAGGGGTTTGGGCAATTGGGCTAATTGTTAATTGTTTATTGTTGGGGATTGGGTAATGGACTAATGGACTAATGGGCTTTTTGTTTATTGTTGGGTATTGGGTAATGGATATGGACTAATGGACTAATGGGTTAAGCTTTGGTTTGGGTTTAAGTAGTATAATGTATTAATATAGGTAGTTTTTTTTTTATAAAAATCCAGACTTTACTAAAAAAATTATAATATAAATCCATAATATTTTTTACCCAAGGGGTGCGGATGAAAAATTCCAAGGGGTGCGGACGAAAAATTCCAAGGGGTGCGGACGGGATTTTCTTCGGAAATTTACATAATTTTTTTTTTCTCGGGGGTGCGCCCGCCCACCTTGGCTTGGTGGTGGGTCCGCCCTATTTTATTATTATCAACTAATTGGTCATTTTTGCAGTTGAAAACCGAATGTGGAAGCCAGTTCACCAACAAGCCTGAAGGCATGCTTAAGGTATGTATGATGTTATTAATCCACGTGTCAAGCTAGTGTTATGATTTTTTTTTTGTGTTGTAGGACAGAGTTATCAAAGGAGCTATATTGATCATTCTAGCAATCATCTCAAGCTAGGACATAAGGACATTGAGATGAGTGTGTTCAACTTTCAACACGACCAAAGCCATTGGTATTTATTGTTATGTTATAATGTCTATGTAACTATGTACCATTCTGATAAAATATTCCACACATATTCGCTCTTCTTAAACAAATAATGTTTTTGTTTAAAATGCAAAGAAATGAAAATGCTAATGTCCAACCATTTGTAAGTTTATTTGGATAAATCTAAATATGAACTCTTTTGATGAAACATTCCTCACGTTTTGGTAGGTTTTAAACAAATAATGTTTTTGTTTAGAATACAAAGATAAAATACTTGTGTCATTATACCATAAATACGCCCGTCCACCGGACGGGTATAAAACTAGTTACTAACTAACCCTGTTAATTTTCTCAATTACTTTTTTTTTAAATCACCAAAATACCCTTTTAAAAAATAAAAATAAGACAACCACCAATTTCAGTGATATTCACGAACCCACGTGTGAGAAATATCTTCATTTTCATTATAACCCACTCCAGGCATTAGAGACACCATATAATAAATTAACAATACATAAGATAAACTACAAATGATAGCCTCAACTTACAGTTAGATAATTCGCGAGGTTCAGCATATGCATATGTTGAAACTAAAACAAAAGCATCTCGATAATTCGCACTTAGATATAATCCCAACAATACAAAATTAAACTACTTGGTTTATTACAAGACAATAATCATACATTTATGTCACCTCGAATTAAAATCACAAAATAAACGTAGAGTAAAAACTTTTTGACAACGTCACACACCACTCCTTGTTGCAGTTGCACCATGGGATTAAACCTGAGTGAGTGTGTAAAATAAGATTCAATGAAATCAGAGATGCAAATAATCCATGCGAAGAGTTCTAACATGTTAAGTAAAATGAGAGAAGAGTGCACCTCAAATACTTTGAAGAACATCCAGAATATGCTGCAATTCATGGACAACATGTTCAATACTCATCCGCTGTGCGGGAGAATCCATAGAGCATGATACTCCAATATGTATGGTTGAAACCAAACATTCCTCCATTTTCTTTGCTTTTACTTCTGTACTTTGCTCAACAATTGCAGCATCATCAATAATACTAACCACTTGGTCTGGCAACGACATTAATGCAAGTTTATGTAGGCTAAGGTCTTCATTGAAGATGTCGTCTGTTGGCTTTTTCCCGGTCATCACCTCCAATAATAATATTCCAAAACTATAGACATCCCCACTACTTGTCATCTCACTCCCAAGACCATACTCTGCCACATGTAAGCAATTACTTCAATAAAAAAATTGTAACACTGTAAAGCAAATATAAGGGCATGCTGGAGTATATAAATTTTACCTGGAGGTGCATATCCAATGGTTCCTTTAACCCCAGTTGAGTTGTCGTTGGAATCTGTTCCAAGGATTTGAGCTAAACCGAAGTCTCCAACATGGGCCACCATATCATCATCGAGTAGAATATTGCTAGGCTTTAAGTCACCGTGAGAAATGGTTATTGGGCAGTGATTGTGAAGATAATTAACTGCAATTGCAACATCGATAAGAATATTTATTCTTTGAAGAAGGCTGAGTCTCTGTGTACTTGTGCTTGAATGTAACCAATCATGTAAACTCCCATTGGGCATGAACTCGTAAACCAAAGCCTTGAAATCGTTGCCTTCAAAGTCAACACTTGAACATGAAGTTATTATCTTCAACAAATTCCGGTGCCGGATACTTCGCCATACTTCACACTCTCTTATAAAGCTTCTGCAAGCTCCTTGATTTTGGAGATGGAGAACTTTCACTGCAACAGATATATCGTTGCCATCATCATCATCATTAAGGGTACCTTTGTAAACAGAGCTGAACCCACCTTGTCCAATCAAATTCGCTTCAGAGAAGCCATCAGTAGCCTTGAGAAGTTGATTGTAAGAGACTTTTAAGAACAACCCTTTCCTTGAAGATTGAGACGTTAGGGTGTTGCCTTTTTTCTTAATCCAACAATACACAAAGCATAATGTGGCGAAGATTGCGAATGCACTCAAAATGACTATAATGAACAAAGGAAACCTTTTTTTTGGTTTCTTGATCTCCTTGCATTTGGGTAACCCAAGTTCAACCAAGCCGCCACAAAGTCTTCTATTCCCCAAAATCGAGAACTTACTTCTATTGGCAAACACTCCTAGCACTGGCACTTTGCCAACAAAATCGTTATAGCTTAGGTCTATATACTCTAACAAAAACCGTTCTAAGAATTGTGGAATTCGACCTGATAAATTATTATGAGAAAAATCGAGTCTCTGCACTCCTTTTAAAGAACTTAATGATTGTGGTATCTCGCCATCAAATAAGTTGTCATTGAGGAATAATAATGAAAGGCTAGTGCAACCCCCAAGGCTACTAGGGATATTACCAGATAAATTATTATGAGATAAACCCAGATAAGTCAACATCTTGAGGTCTCCAACATATGTTGGGAGTGAACCAGAAAGGCTGTTTCGCGAAAGATCTAACAATATGGTTAGAGATGGAAGTTGAAGAATTTGTTTAGGTATTTTACCGACGAGTGTATTGTTAGAAAGGTCCAAAAGGGATAGATGATGACAATTTCCCAAGCTAGATGGTATATGCCCTTCTAGTCTATTGGTATGTAGATCAAGTTCAATCAACATCGATAAGTTCCCGATGGCATCTGGAATTAAACCTGCTAATTGATTATCGTACATCCAAAGAACTCCTAGATTTTGAAGCTTACCAATGGTAAATGGGATTTTTCCTGTGAATCTGTTACCTCCTAAATGTAAAATGGTCAGGCCAACTAGATTACCTATACTTAAAGGAAGGTTCCCATGCAACTGATTTGTTGCTAAATTCAGAAACGAGAGCTGCTCTGAAAGATTACCTATTGATATTGGGAGCACTACTTGAAAGTTGCAGGTATTAAGATTCAACAATTCTAATCTGCTGCAGTTTTTCAAAGAATCAATAAACTTCATTTCATCAGCTTCTCCGTGTCCGCCAAGTTTGTTATCGTTTAAGGATATTCTATCAATATCTTGTAGTTCTGAAAAGTCAATTGTCACCTTCCCACTAAAATTATTTTCAGCCATTTCAAGAAGTTGTAATTTCGAACAGTTAGATATAGAGGGTGGAATAAGTCCAGTCAGATTGTTATTTCTTAATTGAAGGAGGACAAGATGAGGGAGCATTGTACCCATGGCTAGAGGAAGACTACCAGTAAGTTGATTCTCAGCTAAAGAAAACCGAGTAAGGAGTGAGAGGTTAAAAATGGAATGAGGGATGGAGCCATGTAAGTTACATCCACCGGCGTAAAATGTTCTCAAGTTTTTCCAACGACTTATGGTGTCTGGAATGCTCCCACCAAATGGATTTGCCACAACGGAGAATACTTCCATTGATGAGAGATTCCCCAAAAATGGTGGGATTCCACCTGTTAAATCATTATCATCAAGTTCAATAAGAGTAAGTTCAGAAAGAAAACTTATCTCTTTGGGTATACTTCCAACTAGCTTATTAGACCAAAGATAGAGCTTTTTAAGTTTAGAACAAGCAGACAAATTAGTTGGAATGAATCCGTTGAATTTGTTGTCAGCAAGATAGAGGACGCGTAGCCTGGAAAGATGACCGAGTTCATGAGGGATGCTTCCATGAAAGCTGTTGTTCGTGAGATATAGCTGGCGAAGGAAGCTGAGGTTGCCCACATGAGGAGACAAAGAGCCTACCAGTCCTTGAAACTCTAGTTGTATAACAGTCACTCTTCTATGCCGCTTCCCACAAGTGACACCAACCCAATCACAGAAATGAACGGAAGAGTTCCATGAGGTTAGAGATCTATTTGGATCTTCGGTAATCATCGACTTAAACGACAACAAAGCCTGATGATCAGTCTCATTTCCACCATAGGAAGTAGAGATGGTTGGTGTGGTAAGAAATGTTATAACAAGAGTGTAAAGGAGGAATGCAACAGGAGAATAAGATGAGAAGCAAATTATTGGTTGCCTTGGATTCATTTTTGGAACTCAACTGAATGTTACTGGGATGGTTGTGGGCTATTTATACTTGTTATCATAATATAATATAATTAATGGATGAACAAATACAAGAATCTAAATTCATATCTACTAATCAAGAAAACTTTCCTTTCAAAATATGATTGATGAGCCAATGAACTTATGTGCGTTGACAGCCCCATGGGTCCATAACCTTTCAATGAACTTAAGGGCCTACTATTTTTTTTAATCACAATCAACTTTTACTTTGTTGAAAAACTATCAGTGTCGATCGGTGATTCTCATAATCATCGGGGCTGACATGTCTGTGAGCATGTGAATCGGGATGGCCATCCCGAAGCACAGAAGAAGGGTAGCGGGATGGAGAATTGGAGCATTGTTGATAAACAAGCTTATATATTTCGAGTCATTTCTTGGGGAAACGATTTATCATTAGGGGGTAGGAGTGGTCATGACTTGTACAAATTCTATCACTCACAACATCCAATCAAGTTCCGCCATGTCATCAAGACATCAACCATTATTCCATCACTCACAACCTTTTTTTTAATGGAAATGCCCATCACTCACCACCACACACAACAATTTCCCTCACAACAATCAAAACATCACGCGCTAAAAATATAACGCGTTTTAAAAATGGAAGCGTGAAAAATGGAGGTGGCGATGGTGTTTTGAAAATTTCCACTCGTGATAAAAGCCCATCACAGGGTTTTGTTCTTCCACCCTGGGTCCCCTTAACAACCGATAATATATTGCTAAAAGCTCTTACATATGTTGTTTCATTGTATATTAATAAGAAGAGTAAATTACAAGTTTTGTCCTTTATGTTTGTGTCAAATTACAGGCGGTATCCTTTATCTTTAAATTTGATGAGTTTTTGTCATTAACGTTTCAAAATCATGCACGTTATGTCCTTTAGCCCTAATCCAGTTAGAATTTTTGGTTAAATATAGTCTTGTGCCTTGCAGATGAGGGTATCTTTGTCTTTTCACCTTTTCAGTGGTTATTGTGTAAATAAGTTATACACCAGGACTATTTTGTAAAAATAAGATGATATTTAATTAAACAAACCTCACACACTCTCTCTCTCTCTCTCAGTTTTCTCTCTCTTCTCTCTCTAAGGGTGTACGGGGTGCCTTCGCCAAGCCCACATGCCGCACGGGAGTCCACCGCCAATGAAGGTTTGCCGATCGGGTAAGAAGGAGGAGAGGACAATTCGGCGAGCAGTTTTCGCATGCAGCAAAGAGAAGGAGAGGGAGAGGCGGTGGGGCCCATACCCAAATCAATCAATCACATGTTTTTTTTTTTTTTTTAAATGGTTTGCCTAATCTCATTTTAGGCATGCACCCCTTAAGTTTTTTGGGTAATAGGCAAAAGTTATAGGCAAATTACATGACAAAAATCAATTGGGTGGGGAGAAACTTTGCCTAAAGGGATTAGGTATGCACCCCTTACACCCTAAAAAACACTACACTCTTCTCTCTCTCCAAAAACCTGTGCACAGTGGTGGATGGTGGATTGTGGTGGGTGTGATGGTGGGTTTAGCGGTGGTGGGAGGTGTACGGTGGTGAATTCAATGGTGATGATTGGTTTAGCGGTGGTGGATTGAGGTGGGTGTGAAAGTGTTGGTGGGTTTGGCGGTGGTGAGAGGTGTACGATGGTGGGTGAAGGGACCTGCAAGCAGATGATTGTTATTAGATCCATTTTCAATTTTCATATCTTCTGTTTTGAAAACTATTTGTCACAAAAGTTTAATTAATCTGTAGGTCCTTTTGTTGTTTTAAATTGCATAGATTTAACGCAATTATGGCTAGAGATTAAGAAATAGTCAAAGTCAAAGAAGGTGGCGGTACAATTAGAATAGGGGCAACTAGGAAAGTAAGTGATTTGATGATGCAAGAACTTGAGTCAAATGTCAAAAGTTTATCAAAGAAACCTGCGATCAAGTCGCAACGAATCCAGACAGCACCGGTTTCGATCGATTGTGGGGGTCTATGAAAAGGCTGAAGAGGATGATGACAATGAATGGTCATGACGTTGCTCCAAGAAAGGACATGAAACATGTGTCCCAACAGATTTCTATGTTGGATATTTGTGAAATTAAAATTGGAAAGAGATGGAGAAGGGACCTGCAAGCAGATGATGTCGAGTTTACGGTGGTTAAAGAGAGAGTGAGAGAGAGAGAGAGGAAGTTTAGAGAGAGAAACAGAGTAATTTCTTTTATTTGTTTATACATTTTTTTATTTTTTACAAAATAGCCCCTTAATAAAATTTGTTTTACACAGTAGTCCCTGGAGAGATAAAATGACAAGAATGCCCTCATGTGCAAGGCACATGACCATATTTAACAAACAAATCTGACTGAGTTAGGGTTAAAGGACATAACGTGTTGGATTTTGAAACGTTAAGGATAAAACAAGTCAATTTTAAAGTTAAAGGACACCGTCTGCAATTTGGTAAATACATAAAGGACAAAACTTGTAATTTACTCTAATAAGAATTTGATTAAACACTGAGGAAGAAGTTATTTTCTCGGGGGACGCCAAGCCAAACTCTAATGCACCAAGCGTGGGCCCGGTTAAGATAGCCTTGGTTGCGAGAGTGGGGCGATGGTAGCTACCGATTTATAGGTAGTAGCGGCCTTGCCGTCTGTTGTGAAACTCGCCGTCCAAATATATATATATATAGGGTAGGGTTCCAGCGTGAACAACCTCCCAAGAGTGAACTGCGTGAACAGATATGGACCCTTGATTTCCTTTTTAGTTGTTAAGGGTATGATTGTAATTATATAAAAAAATAGATTTAAATCATTATTTTAATAATTGAATTAAGTTACATCTTTTCTAATTTAAATTCATTATCCACATTATGTTTATTTAATGATAAGATAATTATCAAAACAAACAAAAAATCACCAGATTTCAATTTTAATTTTTATTTCAGATTTCATCACCAGAATTCAAATTTTGATTTTTAAGATCCACGTAACCTTCATATTTCAACGATATACACATGTGTACTTAGATATAAATAGAACAGTACACATGTGTACTCAGTATCGTACATATGTGTAAAGTAATTCACAGGTGTACATCAACATTCAATACAAAAAAAAAAATTCTGAGATATCACAAAAACAGACGATATACACATGTGTACATCGCATTAAAAAGAGGGTAAAATCAGAATACACATGTGTACATCGCATTTAAACAAATAAGTATTTTAATAATTGAATTAAGTTGCATCTTTCCTAATCCTTATTTGATTTGTGAGAGATTTATGCAATCAATTTAAGAGGATAATTGATTACTTGATTTGTGAGAGATTTATGCAATCAATTTAAGATTGAAATTACATATATACCCTTTTTGTATTTAATTAAATGGAAAAAACTAACCAAATAATTACCATCATGCCACTCACTTTAATCTCAAGATCATAAAAATCAAGGGTCCAGATCAGTTCACGCAGTTCACTCTTGGGATTTTGTTCACGTTTGAACCTAATCCTATATATATAATAAATTAACAATACATAAGATAAACTATAAATGATAGCCTCAACTTACAGTCAGATAATTCGCGAGGTTCAGCATATGCATATGTTGAAACTAAGACAAAAGCATCTTGATAATTCGCACTTAGATATAATCCCAACAATACACAATTAAACTACTTGGTTTATTACAAGACAATAATCATACAAAAGCAACTCGATAATTCCCACTTAGATATAATCCCAACAATACAAAATTAAACTACTTGGTTTATTACAAGACAATAATCATACATTTATGTCACCTCGAATTAAAATCACAAAATAAACGTGTTTGACAGAGTAAAAACTTTTTGACAATGTCACACACCACTCCTTGTTGCAGTTACACCATGGGGTTAAACACTTAAACCTGAATGAGTGTGTATATATGTAAAATAAGATTCAATGAAATCAGAGATGCAAATAATCCACGCGAACAGTTCTAACATGTTAAGTAAAATGAGAGAAGAGTGCACCTCAAATACTTTGAAGAACATCCAGAATATGCTGCAATTCATGGACAACATGTTCCATACTCATCCGCTGTGCGGGAGAATCCATAGAGCATGATACTCCAATATGTATTGTTGAAACCAAACATTCCTCCATTTTCTTTGCTTTTACTTCTGTACTTTGCTCAACAATTGCAGCATCATCAATAATATTGACCACTTGGTCTGGCAATGACATTAATGCACATTTATGTAGGCTAAGGTCTTCATTGAAGATGTCGTCTGTTGGCTTTTTCCCGGTCATCACCTCCAATAATAATATTCCAAAACTATAGACATCCCCACTACTTGTCATCTCACTCCCAAGACCATACTCTGCCACATGTAAGCAATTACTTTAATAAAAAAAAAACTATAAGACTGTAAAGCAAATATAAGGGCATGCTGGAGTATATAAATTTTACCTGGAGGTGCATATCCAATGGTTCCTTTAACCCCCGTTGAGTTGTCGTTAGAATCTGTTCCAAGGATTTGAGCTAAACCGAAGTCTCCAACATGGGCCACCATATCATCATCGAGTAGAATATTGCTAGGCTTTAAGTCACCGTGAGAAATGGTTATTGGGCAGTGATTGTAAAGATAATTAACTGCAGTTGCAACATCGATAAGAATATTTATTCTTTGAAGAAGACTGAGTCTATGTGTACTTGTGCTTGAATGTAACCAATCATGTAAACTCCCATTGGGCATGAACTCGTAAACCAAAGCCTTGAAATCGTTGCCTTCAAAGTCAACACTTGAACATGAAGTTATTATCTTCAACAAATTCCGGTGCCGGATACTTCGCCATACTTCACACTCTCTCAAAAAGCTTTTGCAAGCTCCATGATTTTGGCGATGGAGAACTTTCACTGCAACAGATATATCGTTGCCATCATCATCATTAAGGGTACCTTTGTAAACAGAGCTGAACCCACCTTGTCCAATCAAATTCGCTTCAGAGAAGCCATCAGTAGCCTTGAGAAGTTGATGGTAAGAGACTTTCAAGAACAACCCTTTCCTTGATAATTGAGACATTAGGGTGTTGCCTTTTTTCTTAATCCAACAATACACAAAGCATAATGTGGAGAAGATTGCGAATGCACTCAAAATGACTATAATGAAAAAAGGAAACCTTTTTTTTGGTTTCTTGATCTCCTTGCATTTGGGTAACCCAAGTTCATCCAAGCCGCCACAAAGTCTACTATTCCCCAAAATCGAGAACTTACTTCTATTGGCAAACACTCCTAGCACTGGCACTTTGCCCACAAAATCGTTATAGCTTAGGTCTATATATTCTAACAAAAACCGTTCTAAGAATTGTGGAATTTGACCCGATAAATTATTATGAGAAAAATTGAGCCACTCCACTCCTTTTAAAGAACTTAATGATTGTGGTATCTCACCATCAAATAAGTTGTCATTGAGGAGTAATAATAGAAGGCTAGTGCAACTCCCAAGGCTACTAGGAATATTACCAGATAGATTATTATAAGAGACATCCAGACAAGTCAACATCTTGAGGTCTCCAACATATGCTGGGAGTGAACCAGAAAGGCTGTTTTGAGAAAGATCTAACCATATGGTTAGAGATGGAAGTTGAAGAATTTGTTTAGGTATTTTACCGACGAGTGTATTGTTATAAAGGTCCATATAGGATAAACGATGACAATTTCCCAAGCTAGATGGTATATGCCCTTCTAGTCTATTGGTATGTAGATCAAGTCTAATCAACATCGATAAGTTCCCGATGGCATCTGGAATCAAACCTGCTAATTGATTATCGTTCATCGTAAGAACTCCTAGATTTTGAAGCTTACCAATGGTAAATGGGATTTTTCCTGTGAATCTGTTACCTCCTAAATGTAAAATGGTCAGACCAACTAGATTACCTATACTTAAAGGAAGGTTCCCATGCAACTGATTTGTTGCTAAATTCAGATACGAGAGCTGCTCTGAAAGATTACCTATTGATATTGGGAGCTCTACTTGAAAGTTGCAATTACCAAGACTCAACGTTTCTAATCTGCTGCAGTTTTTCAAAGAATCAATAAACTTCATTTCATCAGCTTCTCCGTGTCCTCCGAGTTTGTTATTGTAAAAGGTTATTTTATAAATATCTTTTAGTTTTGAAAAGTCAATTGTCAACTTCCCATTAAAATCGTTATCACCCATTTCAAGAACTTGTAATTTCGAACAGTTAGATATAGAGGGTGGAATAAGTCCAGTCAGATTGTTATTCCATAATTGAAGGAAGACAAGATGAGGGAGCATTGTACCCATGGCTAGAGGAAGACTACCATTAAGTTGATTATCAGCTAAAGAAAACCAAGTAAGGAGTGAGAGGTTAAAAATGGAATGAGGGATGGAGCCATGTAAGTTACATCCACCGGCGAAAAATATTCTCAAGTTTTTCCAACGACTTAAGGTGTCTGGAATGCTCCCACCAAATGGATTTCCCGAAACGGAGAATGTTTCCATTGATGAGATATTCCCCAAAAAAGGTGGGATTCCACCTGTTAAATCATTATCATAAAGATCAATATGAGTAAGTTCAGAAAGAAAACTTATCTCTTTGGGTATACTTCCAACTAGCTTATTAGACCAAAGAGAGAGCGTTTTATGTTTAGAACGCGCAGAAAAATTAGTTGGAATGACTCCGCTGAATTTGTTGACACCAAGACGAAGGACGCGTAGCCTGGAAAGATGACCAAGTTCATGAGGGATACTTCCTTGAAAGCTGTTGTTCTTGAGATTAAGTCGGCGAAGGAAGCTGAGGTTGCCCACATGAGGAGACAAAGAGCCTACCAGTCCTTGCGACTCTAGTTGTATAACAGTCACTCTTCTATGCCGCTTGTAACACCTCGAAAATTCATGTCCTATAATATGTTGACACGTGTCATAAAGTGTGAACGTGTGAAAGAATGTTATAAAAGGACTAAAGTTGACAAACATGGAAAGTATGTGATTATACGGATTCTAAGTGTCAACAGTGAATAAATATACTTCATAATAACCCTACATGATGTTTATAACATCAAACGAATAAATCATGGATCATACAAAGCTAAAAGTGAGAGATTTCAAACTACAGGGGTTAAATGTGTCAACATGTAGAAGATATACCTCTGAGTGATCTTTTGACAAACCCGAAGCTTTGAGGCGGGCCGCGTGGGAGGCCCAGATGCAGAAAAACAGGCTGTGCCTGTTATGCGCGATTTTAACCCTTTTAGCCGGTTTTTCTCACATGTGGACGACCCCTAGGCACCTCCTAACATCTAGGATCAGGTGTTGATCAGTTGTGGTGGGTGCTAGACCTTGTTGTCAACCAATCATGGTGATTGAGTTCACTATATAAGGACTTCAAGTGCACAAGCATTCCTCACACCTTCAATTGCATATCTGATCATTCCTGGAGCTCTCAAGCAGGTCCATTTGATCTTAAGTCGTGCATAGGACTTCAGTAAGTGTTCTTGTCCTTCTTTAGTTGAGTTTAGCTTGTTTAATTAGCTAAAAGTCAAACCGTCGTAATTACGGTTTGACTTCGAGATTAATCAATAATGGCTCAGTCATATCTCGAATTAAAAGTAGTTATGAGTTGGTATTTATGAGGGTAATAAAACCCCAAAATGGTTTCCCCTGATCACCACTCTAACCAGGTCAAAAGTCGGGTCAAACTTATAATTAAAAAGTCAACAGGATGCTTAAATTGTCATTTATGCATAATTAGCTATCTAGAACATTTACAACCTGTTTGATCATTGTTATAACTTAGTAATTAGTGTAAGAACATGTCTAAACATGTTCAACCCGACTATTTCCTGTTTAGACCCGGTTCGGAATCGAAAGTCACATAGTTTGACTTCCACTTTGACTTTCAGTTCTGACCCGTTTAGGTATGTTTTAGAAATACCTTAGAGCTTCATTTGGACCAGGTTACATGCTAGTATAACCCTCTGTGATTATACACCTCGGTTCCTTAGTTATCCGATTAATACGCATGATTCCGTTAATTACTCATATGTTGACCATTATGCCCTTATTACCTTAAAACGTGATTTATGAAAATGTAAAAGTGTATAAACCTTAGTTACTGATATATAAACTTGTATGCAAAGTTTGACATCAGTTTGACTTGTAGATTAAGAGTTATGCTCAATATCGCAAATTTAAGGCTTTATGTTAATAAAACGGCGTAATTAGCGTATAGCCTAGTTAAGCCTACTTTTTGGTATCAAACTTAATACCCACTGATGTAATATATTATTTTGGGATTTTTAAAGATTTTTAATTAATTTTAGGCTGAGCATAACTAGTAGTCGTAGGCTTAATCCGGTAATTGTTGGTTTTGCCCTTAAGGGCCATAAAATGAGTTTTACTTATCTAAACGACTCCAAACCTTTTGCTACTGATCACATATGATAAATAAATTATTTTAAGCCTTCTGGAAATATAAAAATATCAGATTTAAGTATCGAACCCGGAAATGGCCTTTAATCGCCATAATTAGCGTTTTTAACGCATAGTATGTCTTAAAATCATATTGGACATACCCGGGTTGATACCTACTGATATATGAGGCAAATTATGATATTTTAACAGTAAGCAAAGGTGGATAAACTCAGACTTCAGTTTTGAGCTTTTCGGCTTATGTGAAATTACCAAAATGCCCCTTCGGTGCATAGTTTGGTTATAAGTGATAAATTTCACATATATGCTTTAGCCTACTGATATAACTTATCAAATTGAGTATGTTTGCTGTTTACATCAGACCTGTAACTCTGTTAAACATCTAAACTCTTTTACAAACTTTAAAATGACCAAACTACCCCTACGGGGCATAGTTTGTGTTTAAACTTGTTTCGGGCATAATGAAAGACATCTTCCTGATGTCACAACATATTTGAGGCATAAATTAACTTAGGAAACCTGTATATAGCTCTCATGAATACCCGTCACGCTTCTTACGCGTACGGTTCGGTTTATGTAACAAGTTTACATAAATTAGCCGAAATGGGTCAAACCTTAACGGTTTTATCCCAAAATCCAGAATGTGTATGAAATACCCATATAAGACAAGTCTCTGAACATGTCGGGTTTAAATCACATTCTATTCCGGTCTTCGCTTAATTGTGCGTACAAACCGTATATTCCCTTAAGACTAACCGGTCTAAGTTTAAGCTAAATTAAAGACCCGTTAGCATTCTAATTGATTATTTATACCATCATTCCAGACTAGAGCATTTCGGTAAATGGTACCTACGCTTACTTAAGTGAATACAGCTGAGTTATTAGATTCTTGCTAATTAAGACAGGAGCTAGCTCAGGTAAATACTCTTAACTTATTTTCCCTATACGGGCTTGGAATACGGTATAATGATACCGCTTGGTCGGGTATTGAATGTTTAATCGGATTGTGATTAAATTATTGAGGTAACCCGGTTTAATCTGTATTGTTTGAAATAAAAGCCTTTAGGGGTTAATGACCATGTCCCGGATATCCTTGACATCATTGTATTATAAAATGGCCACGTCTTAGGTACGGGGTGTAGGCATACACCTGACAGTTACTAAGTAATAACGGTATCCCACTCTCTTGTGGGCCTATACTTGTGGCGTGTCTGTTAATCTTGACTCGGTTTCTACATCGGGCCCTGAACGTACAACGAACATGTAAATCTGTATACAAGGTTATAACTATAATTGTTCCAAGTTAAAAAGGTTAATTTTGCCTCCGTGCATTTTAATCAAATTATAAAAGATACTTTTGTGCCACGTGCATTCAAATCAATTTTCTTAAACTCTTTTCAAATGAGTCGGTTGAGTGTATTTACCAGTGAAAACTGACGTATTTTCCAAAAAGGTTAAGTGACAGGTACTAAACGTAATTGGCTGGAAGCTCAGGGCGCTAATAAGGAATCTTGCAAGTTCTAGGCGTCTAAAGTCTGTTGAACAAGTGATATGTTTTAAGATCCGCCTGTGGATCCTTTACCTTCCGTTGTAATACTGGATATTACTTTATAATCGGATTGTAATAATATTTATCTTTTGCTTCCGCTGTGCATTTATATATTGTGTTGTTTGACCATGATGTTACCAACTACGTCACGATACTCCCCACCGGGCCCACCGGTGACACGTGGAAAGTCGGGGTGTGACAGGTTGGTATCAGAGCCAACACTGAGTGAATTAAACACTAGTATTTTGTGTTTAATCTCAGTTACACAATTGCACATCCTTGAGTCTAGACGAGAACATAGGACAAATTCTAATTTGTTTTTGGAGTCCTTTGTTATTTTTCTGATTAAGCTCTTGCATGGGCAAATCAATTTTTATTAGAAGTCCCGTTTAGGGCAACAATATACTTGTTTAAATTTTAAAGGAATGATTATGTTTAAATTATCATTCCTATATTATAAGATCTACCATTATAACAAAATGGCAAAATCTAAAAAGGACAAGACCTAGTCACGTGTCATTTTAAGAACGGGCCAAGATGGTAGTTCCATAATTAGATTCAGATCCATATTTAACACCTCAATTTAGGATTGTCATGCGATTAATATTAATAAGAATCTTAAGAGTGAAACCTAGCCTTCGGGTCATTTTAAGGCCGGGCTATGATGGTAAGACATGTTTAAAAAGATTCGAATCCCTGTTAACATCTGTAAATATGTTAACACTCCTGGCAGGCGTGATTTGTTAAAATCACACACGTCATTTATATATACGGATTCTTTAAAAAGATCCCTAACCCAACTTAATGATCTCTGAGTCATGGGTTTAGATCATCAATTAAGATGATCATACTTTGACCATATATTGGTAAAATAATGCCTACGGGCTATAGTTAATGCCCTCTGAGACTAAAGACAGTGGTAGCAATGACTCCCTGTCGGATAAAGGTAATGAACTAGGTTCAAACCTTAATGCTTTGATTCTCTGAAATCATAGCGCATAATTTATAAATGTCCTTGAGACCAGGCCTATTGTGCCAGTATACCTTAATGTTTTGATTCTTTGAAATCATAGGTTAAATAAAAATGTCCACGAGACTAGGCCTTTTGTGCCACAAATAAAACTGTTATTGTTTTATAATTAGGATAAATTATTATAGGAATCCTAAATAAATATGATAAATAAATTAACCAAATGTGGTCTCCGTTTACCATGGTTAACGAATTATCCTAAGGGGCAATTCCATAATAAACTCCCAAATAAACTATTGCCCTTGTTTTCTGCAACAGTTAAATTGTAATGGCTAACTCAGACGAGGGTAATAGTCATCCAGCGGAGGTTAATAATGACGCCCAAATAAATCTAACGGGTGCGGAATTGAAAGCGTTCATAGACGGCGCTGTTACACAGGCTTTGAAAAGGCAGTACGAAGAGTATAGTAGGACCCTATCTACACAGCCTTCAAAGCCTAAAACACACTCTGAAGCTCACAGCAAGCCACCTCCCAAGAAAGATGATCCCAAAAATGGAGATGACGATCGTCGCTCCTCGAACCATCACAGTGATCCGTCTCAACAAATCATACTGAATAAAGGACCCCGTGATAAGGGTTGCTCCTACAAGTACTTTGTGTCATGTAAACCCCGGGATTTTACAGGGGAGAAAGGAGCCATTGACTGTATGACATGGCTGGACGAGATGGATACTATTGTGGATATCAGCGGATGCGCTGAGAGGGATGTAGTGAAGTATGTATCCCAATCATTCAAGGGAGAGGCGCTAGCGTGGTGGAAGGCTCTCATTCAAGCTGCTGGGAAGATCCCACTTTACAACATGTCATGGGAACAGTTTGTTGCTCTCATTATGGAGAACTACTGCCCTCAACACGAGGTCGAAAGAATTGAATCTGACTTCTTATCATTGGTGATGACAAACTTAGATTGTCAAGCTTACCTCACCAGTTTCAATACCCTGTCCAGACTGGTTCCTTACCTTGTAACACCAGAGCCCAAGCGAATTGCTCGCTTCATCGGGGGTTTAGCCCCAGAAATCAAAGCCAGTGTTAAGGCTTCAAGACCTACTACATTCAGGTCAACGGCAGATCTGTCACTATCTCTCACACTCGATGTGGTCAGAAACAAGGCTGCCAAAGTCTCTGAAGATGGAAAGCGTAAAAGGGAGGACGAGAATTCTCATCGCTCCGATAGGAAGAGGAATTCTGAAGATAAGAAGAGTTCCGGGTTCAAGAGAGACAACCAGCAGTCGGGAGAGAAGACCAGGTGCGAAACTTGTAGGAAATACCATCTGGGGAAATGCAGATTTGAGCCTCAGCCTCTACCGTGTGGAATTTGCAAGTCAAAGGAACATAAGACCCTGGATTGCAAGAAGATAAAGGATGCAACCTGTTATGGTTGCAACGAGAAGGGGCATATCAAGACCAACTGCCCTAGGAATCAGATGGACGCCTAAGAGATGATACTTTGGAAAATACTCCAACAAATCTTAGATAATATTTTATATCTATTATGAATCACTTTTTCTGATATCCTTTTGGCAAACTTTCAAACTAACTAAATTCATCAGTATAATAAAGACAGATGTGACTTTTGATCCCCTGTCAAAAAGGTGATGGACTAGGTCCAACCCTTAAATACCATTGATGGTCTTTTGTGACCTAGGCTAAGTGATATTAATATAAATTGTTAAAATGACGTTCATTAAGAATGTTAGTGCCTTATTGGCCTGTATGGTTTAATGAAACCATGGTTAGTATAAAGCTATGAGGATGAGGAATATCAGTTGTCGGATCGCAACCAAGAAGTTGATTCGTTTAGAAATAAGGACTATTTTTCTGTTCCTGTAAAAAAAATGGTGGAATCGGCCGTCCCCGGAATCGAACCTGGGTCTAGGCCGCACCCTTTCGCGCGCCTAGCCAACTGAGCTAGGTGCCTAGTTTGTGAAAATTTCCATTCTAATTAAATATAAACACATGTAGTTGATATCTCCTTAATCTCTATCGATTTCGAATACCAATGGTATGACAAAAGCACTATATGAAGATTGGTGTATCTTAATAAGTTCCATAGATTGCTTCCATGCCTGATCAGTATGGAGGTTTAATGCATGGAACCACAAAGATATCTCAATAATCATACGGTACTAAAGTCAACTGCTAGTATTCAAAGAAGATATCCAGAATAAAAATTGTCCAGGAAATATTCCAGATTAGGAATTCGTGGACTAGTAACATAAATGTGTCACTTATTTGACACAAGCAATGATGAGTGAAATGGAGCCTGAGATATGGGAATCTCTATAACCTCCTTGTGCCTTGATTAGCTTCTCCTTAGATTACCCTGTTTACCCCTGAGAGACAGGTAGAGTTAAGTTTAATATCCCATTCAGGGCTGTATTGTTATGGAATCTCCAAGACAACTAATACCATATTGGCAGAATCAAAAACCCTGGTTAAGTAAGTTTTAAGTTATAGATTCATAAAGCCAAACTCAATATCCTGAGAATTCGGTATAGTAAAATTATGAAAGACGGTTCATTTTGCTAAGGCATTGGTTATCGCAACCCTAATTAAGCAACGATTAAGAATCGCCATCAACTACCCAGAATCGTCGATTTGCTCGACTAACTGTAAAGATTAGCTATTTCTTAAGATTAATTTTGAGCAATGGTTGGAATAACCATCTCCCCTTAAAATCAGTTTTTCTACAAATAGCTGTCATATAAGTATCAAGGCTACCCTGTGGAGACCTTGTATAAATGGCATGTTAAACGTCTATTATTAGGACAATAGATTGGGAAGTTCAATTTTAAAGATCTGAAAGTTTCCTAGGAAACAACAAATAAGATCGTATAAATCCATACTCGATTGTAAGTTGCCAGTATACGGCAGGAAATCGAGAATTTATGAAAATAGCAAACCTCTTAAATTCTTGTTAAGGAATGAGGTTCAACAATAGATATCACCCAGGAAGGGTGTGCAAATTGTTAGATTATCTGGCTAATTAAGCTCCGAGTATATAGAATCATTCGAAGGAAATCGAGTGTATCAAGATCAAATAGCTTACGAGTTAAGACCTAATTAAGGGCTTGATGGAACGCGCAATGTGACCCACACTAATGATTTAGCGACGTGTCACCAATAAGTCGAAAAGCGCTATCACATAATGATATGCAGGACTATGATAGTATGAGCAACCAGTTGCGATTGAGGATCGTCAGTATTAGAAGCTCCAAAAAGATACATGTGCCTATTATAAAGGTCAAATGTAGTGCCTTAGAGGCTCAAACGTACTGGGGGAAGACTAAGCCCAATTTAAGGCAGAAAATACTTCCTTTACCTTAACAAATCTCGAGGTCGAGATTTCTTTTAAGGGGGTGAGGATGTAACACCTCAAAAATTCACGTCCTATAATATGTTGACACGTGTCATAAAGTGTGAACGTGTGAAAGAATGTTATAAAAGGACTAAAGTTGACAAACATGGAAAGTATGTGATTATACGGATTCTAAGTGTCAACAGTGAATAAATATACTTCATAATAACCCTACATGATGTTTATAACATCAAACGAATAAATCATGGATCATACGAAGCTAAAAGTGAGAGATTTCAAACTACAGGGGTTAAATGTGTCAACATGTAGAAGATATACCTCTGAGTGATCTTTTGACAAACCCGAAGCTTTGTAAATGTTAATTATGCTCACTAGAATGCACGATATGAATTTCATAAAGTTTCGTTATCGTATGAGAAAGTTATGATCAAATTCGTGTGCGAGGGGTTAAAGTGTTAACATTGAAAGTTAAGACTTTTCGGGTTAACCGGAAGTGTTCAGGGACTTGGCAAAATGGGTATAAGTCCTAAAGCCCTTGTGGGTAAATATATGGGGGTCAAAATGCAAGAAATAACCCTAATTACCCCTTCGTGAAGCCAAAGGTCAACCTGGAAAACAAATAAAATAAAAAATTCTGATTTCGCTTGGCCAAGCGGCCCGCGTGGGACTTATAGAACTTTGAGGCGGGCCGCGTGGGAGGCCCAGATGCAGAAAAACAGGCTGTGCCTGTTATGCGCGATTTTAACCCTTTTAGCCGGTTTTTCTCACATGTGGACGACCCCTAGGCACCTCCTAACATCTAGGATCAGGTGTTGATCAGTTGTGGTGGGTGCTAGACCTTGTTGTCAACCAATCATGGTGATTGAGTTCACTATATAAGGACTTCAAGTGCACAAGCATTCCTCACACCTTCAATTGCATATCTGATCATTCCTGGAGCTCTCAAGCAGGTCCATTTGATCTTAAGTCGTGCATAGGACTTCAGTAAGTGTTCTTGTCCTTCTTTAGTTGAGTTTAGCTTGTTTAATTAGCTAAAAGTCAAACCGTCGTAATTACGGTTTGACTTCGAGATTAGTCAATAATGGCTCAGTCATATCTCGAATTAAAAGTAGTTATGAGTTGGTATTTATGAGGGTAATAAAACCCCAAAAGGGTTTCCCCTGATCACCACTCTAACCAGGTCAAAAGTCGGGTCAAACTTATAATTAAAAAGTCAACAGGATGCTTAAATTGTCATTTATGCATAATTAGCTATCTAGAACATTTACAACCTGTTTGATCATTGTTATAACTTAGTAATTAGTGTAAGAACATGTCTAAACATGTTCAACCCGACTATTTCCTGTTTAGACCCGGTTCGGAATCGAAAGTCACATAGTTTGACTTCCACTTTGACTTTCAGTTCTGACCCGTTTAGGTATGTTTTAGAAATACCTTAGAGCTTCATTTGGACCAGGTTACATGCTAGTATAACCCTCTGTGATTATACACCTCGGTTCCTTAGTTATCCGATTAATACGCATGATTCCGTTAATTACTCATATGTTGACCATTATGCCCTTATTACCTTAAAACGTGATTTATGAAAATGTAAAAGTGTAAAAACCTTAGTTACTGATATATAAACTTGTATGCAAAGTTTGACATCAGTTTGACTTGTAGATTAAGAGTTATGCTCAATATCGCAAATTTAAGGCTTTATGTTAATAAAACGGCGTAATTAGCGTATAGCCTAGTTAAGCCTACTTTTTGGTATCAAACTTAATACCCATTGATGTAATATATTATTTTGGGATTTTTAAAGATTTTTAATTAATTTTAGGCTGAGCATAACTAGTAGTCGTAGGCTTAATCCGGTAATTGTCGGTTTTGCCCTTACGGGCCATAAAATGAGTTTTACTTATCTAAACGACTCCAAACCTTTTGCTACTGATCACATATGATAAATAAATTATTTTAAGCCTTCTGGAAATATAAAAATATCAGATTTAAGTATAGAACCCGGAAATGGCCTTTAATCGCCATCATTAGCGTTTTTAACGCATAGTATGTCTTAAAATCATATTGGACATACCCGGGTTGATACCTACTGATATATGAGGCAAATTATGATATTTTAACAGTAAGCAAAGGTTGATAAACTCAGACTTCAGTTTTGAGCTTTTCGGCTTATGTGAAATTACCAAAATGCCCCTTCGGTGCATAGTTTGGTTATAAGTGATAAATTTCACATATATGCTTTAGCCTACTGATATAACTTATCAAATTGAGTATGTTTGCTGTTTACATCAGACCTGTAACTCTGTTAAACATCTAAACTCTTTTACAAACTTTAAAATGACCAAACTACCCCTACGGGGTATAGTTTGTGTTTAAACTTGTTTCGGGCATAATGAAAGACATCTTCCTGATGTCACAACATATTTGAGGCATAAATTAACTTAGGAAACCTGTATATAGCTCTCATGAATACCCGTCACGCTTCTTACGCGTACGGTTCGGTTTATGTAACAAGTTTACATAAATTAGCCGAAATAGGTCAAACCTTAACGGTTTTATCCCAAAATCCAGAATGTGTATGAAATACTCATATAAGACAAGTCTCTGAACATGTCGGGTTTAAATCACATTCTATTCCGGTCTTCGCTTAATTGTGCGTACAAACCGTATATTCCCTTAAGACTAACCGGTCTAAGTTTAAGCTAAATTAAAGACTCGTTAGCATTCTAATTGATTATTTATACCATCATTCCAGACTAGAGCATTTCGGTAAATGGTACCTACGCTTACTTAAGTGAATACAGCTGAGTTATTAGATTCTTGCTAATTAAGACAGGAGCTAGCTCAGGTAAATACTCTTAACTTATTTTCCCTATACGGGCTTGGAATACGGTATAATGATACCGCTTGGTCGGGTATTGAATGTTTAATCGGATTGTGATTAAATTATTGAGGTAACCCGGTTTAATCTGTATTGTTTGAAATAAAAGCCTTTAGGGGTTAATAACCATGTCCCGGATATCCTTGACATCATTGTATTATAAAATGGCCACGTCTTAGGTACGGGGTGTAGGCATACACCTGACAGTTACTAAGTAATAACGGTATCCCACTCTCTTGTGGGCCTATACTTGTGGCGTGTCTGTTAATCTTGACTCGGTTTCTACATCGGGCCCTGAACGTACAACGAACATGTAAATCTGTATACAAGGTTATAACTATAATTGTTCCAAGTTAAAAAGGTTAATTTTGCCTCTGTGCATTTTAATCAAATTATAAAAGATATTTTTGTGCCACGTGCATTCAAATCAATTTTCTTAAACTCTTTTCAAATGAGTCGGTTGAGTGTATTTACCAGTGAAAACTGACGTATTTTCCAAAAAGGTTAAGTGACAGGTACTAAACGTATTTGGCTGGAAGCTCAGGGCGCTAATAAGGAATCTTGCAAGTTCTAGGCGTCTAAAGTCTGTTGAACAAGTGATATGTTTTAAGATCCGCCTGTGGATCCTTTACCTTCCGTTGTAATACTGGATATTACTTTATATTCGGATTGTAATAATATTTATCTTTTGCTTCCGCTGTGCATTTATATATTGTGTTGTTTGACCATGATGTTACCAACTACGTCACGATACTCCCCACCGGTCCCACCGGTGACACGTGGAAAGTCGGGGTGTGACACCGCTTCCCACACGTGACACCAATCCAATCACAGAAATGAATGGAAGAGTTCCATGAGGTTAAAGATCTGTTTGGATCTTCGGTAATCATCGACTTAAACGGCAACAAAGCCTGATGATCAGTCTCATTTCCACCATAGGAAGTAGAGATGGTTGGTGTGGTAAGAAATATTACAAGAGAATAAAGTAGGAATGCCATTCTAAAAGAAGATGAGAAGCAAATATTTGGTTGGCTTGGATTCTTTTTTAGAACTAAATATTAACGAGATATGAGATAATGAGAATACCAGTGACGCTACTTCCAAAGAGGGTGATTGTCAACCTTTAATTTGTGATCTTAATAGGTGAAGCTGCATTGGATGTGAATGATTTATATGTTTTAATCAGTTCCACTAAAAAAGCTTCGTCATGTTTTAGGGCATGTTTGGCTAAGCTTTTCCAACCCAACTTATGACTTATTGACTTAATTAAAAAGCTAAAAAGGAGTTTTAGTGTTTGACAAACCTAAAAGTCCTTTTTAAAATGACTTTTTGAGAAGGAGAAGTCATCAAAAAGTCATTTTTTAGAGAAGTTGGAATGTTGTGACTTTTTGAACCAAGTTATTGACTTATTAGCTTTTAGTCATTTTACATCAATAAGCTAAGTCAAACACTTTTTAAAAAACAACTTATTGACTTATTAGTTTTTCCCACCCTATAAGCTAATCCAAACATTTTTTTAAAAACTCTTTTTCAAAAAGTAATAAATCAATAAGTCATTTTCGCAAAAGTCCTTTTTAGGTAAAATAAGCTTAGTCAAACATGCCCTTAGTTTCTCATCAAACAATAAAATGTTTGAACTTTAACATAAGTAGATTCAAAATTTAGAAAAAAATATCCAATTAAGGGATTAGATAAAAGATTTAACATCCCAATTAACATACTTTGTTGAAGAAACCGTCAGTGTTGGCGTTTATCATTGATCAACTTTTTGGTTTGCAATTTTACACGAGTGGACAAAAAAAAAAAAAAAAAAATTGAACCAGGAGTCTAGGACCATTAATTAAGGTGCTGTTTGTTTTTGCTTATATTGTCTGAAAAGAGCTTATGTCTGCGGGCGGGCAGACATAAGCTCTTGAAGACTGTTTATTTAAAAAAAAAAAAAAAATCTTAAAATAGCTTTTGTTTGCTTAAAAAAAAAGCTATGAATCATTGCTTCAAGATCTTCACACACATCTTCACACACCATCTTCACACACCACCAACCCTTCTTCTTCTTCCTGCCACCACCACCTCCGCCACCACCACCACCGCACCACCTCCGCCACCACCATCGTAGAGAGAGAGATCTGTGAGAGAGAGAGAGAGCTCTGTGAGAGAGAGAGAGAGATCGTAGAGAGAGAGAGAGAGCTGTGAGAGAGAGAGAGCTGTGAGAGAGAGAAAGCTGTGAGGGAGAGAGACCGTAGTGGTGTGATGTGGAGCTGGCGACCAGAACAAGGAGGAGCCGACGCCGTTACGGCGGTTCCCCGGCCACTCACCCCAGTCCTCATGTCCGACCAGAACAAGGAGGAGCCGACGCCGTTACGGCGGTTCTGGCGGTGATGATGAAGAATCGCGGCGACAGGTGGTTCCGTGACGGTGGTGCACCGTTTTCAGTCAATAAGAGGGCGGCGGTGATGGCGGAGGTGGTGCGGTGGTGATTGTCAACCTTTAATTTTTGGTTGCTTTGGGTTCATTTTTACAACTAAATATTAACGAGATATGAGAATATCAGTGACGCTACTTCCAAAGAGGGTGATTGTCAACCTTTAATTTCTGATCTTAATAGGTGAAGCTGCATTGGATGTGAATGATTTATATGTTTTAGTTTCTCATTAAACAATAAAATGTTTGAACTTTAATATAAGTAGATACAAAATTTAGAAAAAAATATCCAATTAAGGGATTAGATAAAGATTTAACATCCCAATTAGCATACTTTGTTGAAGAAACTGTCAGTGTTGGCGTTTATGATCATTAATCAATTTTTGGTTTGCAATTTTACACTAGTGGACAAAAAAAACTATTGAACCTATTTCAAGGCCACATAAAGCGGAATAATAATGCTATCCAAAATTTCAAATTTCTTATCTCCTTCACAAATGGCTTAATAACGAACCGAACGAACATGAACGAGGCATGTTCATGTTCGTTCATTTACCTTTAACCGAACAAACGATCGGACATGACCATTAAATGAATGGATTTTCTTGTTCGTGTTCGTTCGTTAAGAAAATTAATATGTTCATGTTCATGTTTGTTTATGTTCGTTCGCGAAAAGTATAAACGAACGGTTCACGAATATAAACGTACACAAACACACATAATTGAACATAAAAGAACATAACAAATCATAACGAATATAATGGAACAAGGCTTTGAATTGTATAACAATAGTAGAGGAGAAGAAGAACCTAAATATAGGTAAACCTTAATTCAAGTTTCATATGATAGAAAAGATTGCTTTAAATTAATAAATATAAATAAAATATTTTAATACCATATAAAAGAAAGTTTTGAAATCAGAAAGTCAAGCTAGTTATGGAATGATAAAGAAAACTAAATAGATTTTTAAATTTAATTAGTAATAACTAAATTTAAAAGATGAACATAAACAAACGGATATAAACGAACATGAACGAACGAGTTTAAATGAATGGACATAAACGAACGTAAATGAACGAACATAAACGAACGATCGTTCATGAACGTAAATGAACAAACAGGACATTGTTCATGTTCATTCGGTTATTTAAATGAACAAAAAGAATTGTTCATGTTCGTTCATTTATTAAATAAACGAACATGAATGAATTTCTTGCCGAACGATTCATGAACGGTTCACTAAACGTTCGCTTCGTTTACAAGCCTAATATTGATTGCCTATCTAACTAAAAAATTACAAGATTCAAGGATGTTCTTACACTCTTACATGCACATGGCCCATATTATACAAGCCCAAATTTATTCAACAAAAACTCGAATAAGCTCATACTCTACAAGCCCATTCTATATAGACACTTGAGGAGCTGCCACTCACTAAAAGATGACAATTGACAAAGACTTAATAAGTAACAACTATGATATATCTACCTAAATAGCATATAGTGTTATAACAAGTTCAACTTTAACTTTGTAGTTAAATAGATGTTAAGATTTATTTAAACAAAATGATTCATTACAACTCTTCCTCCAAAATAAAACTTATAGACAATTGGCAATTTCCATCTTCTCATAAACAATTTTACATTCACCACATAAAAGAGCCGAATCCATAATTTGAATTTAGCACAGGGACCATGTTTAAAAATATATATGGTGATATTAAATATTACTTGCCCTTTAGAAAGATCGATCTTAACATTGTTCGACACACTGAAATATACACAATGCCTTTAGTTAGGCCTTTCAAAATATGCAGTTTCAGACCACCTTCCTGATTGAGATATGTGTGACCAATCTCATTGATGTTTTTATTATGTGCATTATATAGTCTAAAATTCGAAATCTATGAAACAAGAAAAAAAAAAAACAATTCTAAAATATTGATGATTTTATAAGGTATTATTATTATTGTATCCGGAAGAACTGAACTTGAAAAGAAATTACTAAAAAAACTTCGTGGATGTATTATTTTCTCATTAAACATTATAATGGTTGACCTATGGGTATGTTTGGCAAAAGTAGTTGTTGGCTGGCAGTGGCGGATCAAGGAATTTTTTTCACTGGGTTCACTTTTTTAGATACTCCAATTTCATATGACTATGACTGAACATAAAAAATTTCGCGTTGGTTCGACAGTTCAGATCGGGTAAGGTTAATCACCCATCCTAACAAATGCAAGAATCGTTTATGGACCCATTGATTTTTGTGTCAACTAAATTTCGGTCTCCTTACTCCTTAGCCGACTTTGCTTATTTGTTGTAGTCTCCGGTTGGTGTTGGATATGTCTAATTTTAAAATATTAAAATTCAATGTCTATTATTATTTAATATATTCCATGAACTTGTTTATTTTGGTGAGTTTCCTTATAAATAGAGTTGCATAACTAGTCAAGTATACCTAAGAGTGACAAAAACAACAGCTATACTATACCAACGCTTTAAAACCGAAAAACATTAACCAACAAATTGCTACGGTTAATCAAAGACTGTACCTATGATATCAGCGACGGTTCGGCCGTTGGTGAACCTGCCATTTGGCATTCCATTACCGAAGTCGATGCCATACCAAGGCACGGCCGCTTGAGCAAAACACTTGGAAAGCCGATTGTTGTTCCCGTTATCTGATAAGGAGTCCCCAAAGATGAACTGCACAATCTTGCAATCATACCCGTCTATCAGACCCAAAAAGACTGTCGATAAAACCAACACCAATATCACAATTAGCTTCATCCATTTAGTACAATATTTTCTTGATCTTATTCTCATGCAGAAATGGAGGGTGTGAAGTTGGAATTTATACATGAAAATGATTTAGAAATGTTGTTTGATAAACTAACAGTAACTACTACAACCGCCTGGGACGGTTTGAGCCTCAAAAAGTATTAATTGTGCTTTATACGGGATTCGAACCCAGGTATCTCGGGGAGAATAACGCGGACATATCAGGTGGAGAACCAAGCCTTTTTTGTTTATGGGTTCTAATAGACAATGTATTATAGGAAACACGATCATGCATATATGTTATAATTGTTATGTAAATATCTCCTCCAATATAGGAGATTCTCTGTACTCTTTATATACGTGTATTTATGAATGAGAAAGGGGCAAGAGAGTTTTCATTCTATCATGGTATCAAACCTCTCCTAACCCTAGCAGCTGATCCTGTTCTCCCACCCTTCTCCCTGCGCCGATGCAATAGCTCAGGAGATCTCTACACTTTTGATCCATCCCAAGTCACCAAGATCACCTCTCCTACCGCCCTCACTGCTATCTCTCAAGACACATGGCATCAACGTCTCGGTCATCTGGGATCGTCTTTATTGCATTCTCTTAAACATTCTAGCCTTATTAATTATGGAACATTGAAAACTCATGTTTGTCAATCATGTGTTTTTGGTAAACATATCAAACTACTTTTTATTGATTCTACTAATATTACGAATATGCCATTTGATATTATTCATAGCGATCTTTGGACTTCCCCGATCCTTGGTGCGGGGGGTCACCGTTATTACATTATTTTTCTTGATGATTTTTCCAATTTTTTATGGACTTACCCTCTTACGCACAAATCTCAAGTTTTCTTTATATTCACCACCTTCTCTAACATGATTCAAACTCAATTTGAACGTAAGATCAAACAGTTTCAATGTGATAACGACAAGGAATACAACAATCATATGTTTAAACAATTTTGCAACTCAAATGGCATGCATTTTCGCTTCTCTTGTCCATACACCTCATCTCAAAACGGAAAGGCCGAAAGAAAACTACGGTCTACCAACAACATAATCCGCACCCTTTTGACCCATTCTTCTTTACCAAACACATATTGGCCCCATGCCTTGGAGATAGCCACCTACCTTAAAAACATTTTACCTAGTAAACTCCTTCACAATATTTCGCCAACACAAAAACTATACCAACGTATCCCGTCGTACTCACACCTACGAGTTTTTGGTTGTCTATGTTACCCTCTCATCCCACATACAAATATTCACAAACTTCAATATCGGTCTATGCCATGTGTCTTTCTTGGTTATCCTACCAACCATCTCGGGTACAAATGTCTTGACCTTAAAACACGTCAAATTATAATCAATCGTCACGTTATTTTCGATGAAACCATCTTCCCGTTCGCTAATAATCCAAAACCCTCCTTACAACCTTATGACTTTCTTACTGATACACCCCATCCCCTACACTTTCATCATATTGGATCCCATCCGATTCCGCCTACTCCCTCACCCGAATCCCCAGTCCCGGTTGACACCACCACTCACTCTCACCCAATTTCTCCTCTCGGCCCATCACCCACTTTATCGCCTCCCTCCAGCCCAACCACTATCTCCTCTTCAGGCCCACATTCAACACCCTACACCCCAACATCTACTCCTTATATCGGCCCACATACCACTTCCCCATCTCTCGGCCCACACATACATTCTAACACTCCCATATCCAGCCCATCCACTAACTCGTTCCCCACTCCCACCTCACAGACCACGTCCACTTCCACATCCCACTCACCTCCGCCACCCCCTCCCCCACCCCCAGTCCGAACCATCCGTACTTGATCTATGGATGGCACAGTTAAATCAAAACACATCCTAAATCTTCACTCCTCACCTATCATCCCTATTCCCAAAAACCCGAAAGACGCCTTGTCCAACACGGAGTGGCATAACGCCATGACCACCGAATTTGATGTTCTTATTAAAAATAAGACGTGGGTTTTGGTCCCCGCGACAACCCCATATGAATGTATTACGTAGTATGTGGCTTTTTCGCCACAAGTTTCGGTCGGATGGTACATTGGAACGATACAAGGCACGCCTTGTTTGTGATGGAAGCAATCAACAAATTGGGGTGGACTGTGGTGATACGTTCAGTCCTGTCGTAAAGCCCACTACCATACGCACAGTCTTATCACTTTCCTTGTCTCAATCGTGGCTGATTCATCAACTGGATGTTACCAATGCGTTTCTACACGGTAATCCTAATGAAACAGTCTATATGTATCAACCTATGGGGTTTTGACATCAAAAATATCCGGATCATGTGTGTTTACTAAAGAAGTCGCTCTATGGTTTGAAACAGGCCCCTCGTGCGTGGTACCAACGCTTTACGGACTTTGTTCTTTTATTGGGTTTCAAACAAAGCAAATGTGATAACTCTCTTTTTACTTACCGTCACAACGGTGCTACAGCCTATTTACTCATCTACGTCGATGACATCATTCTCACGACATCGACAGACTCACTTCGTGTGCATCTTATGTCTCGTCTCTCGGCTAATTTTCTATGAAAGATCTCGGGCCTCTTAGTCAGTTTTTGGGTATTCATGTTAAACGGCAAGGTGACACCATGTTTCTTTCTCAGCAGGTTTACGCGAAAGAAATTATTGATCGGGCCGGCATGTCTACATGCAAATTGGCGGCAACACCAGTCGATACTAAGCCTAAGCTTGGCTCCAACTCGGGCGCTGATTTTGATGATCCAACGTTATATCGTAGTCTTGCGGGAGCCCTTCAATATTTAACTTTCACGCGGCCCGATATCTGCTACGCTGTGCAGCAAGTTTGCATGTATATGCATGCACCGAAAGTCGACCATTGGAATGATCTCAAACGCATTATTCGATATCTTCAAGGCACCTCGTCTCATGGTCTCACAATTGGTACTTCTACGGATCTTTCATTACGTGCTTATACAGACGCCGATTGGGCGGGTTGTCCGGATACACGATGTTCCACCTCTGGTTACTGTGTCTATTTAGGACCGAACATTATTTCTTGGTCATCTAAACGCCAATCCGTCATTTCTCGATCCAGTTCCGAAGCGGAATACAGGGGTGTTGCAAATGTGGTTGCTGAAATTTGCTGGCTTCGTAACCTTCTGTTGGAATTACATCGACCCGTTACCACAGCCAGTCTTGTGTACTGTGATAACATCAGTGCCATTTACCTATTCGGGAATCCCGTTCAACATCAACGTACAAAACACACCGAGTTGGACATTCATTTTGTTCGCGATCTTGTTCAGCGAGGCACTGTTCGGGTTCTTCACATTCCTACGCGGTTTCAAGTGGCTGACATCTTTACGAAAGGGCTGCCTAAGGATTTATTGGATGATTTCCGCTCCAGTCTCAGCATTCGCCCTCCTCTAGCTTCGACTGCGGGGGTCTAATAGACAATGTATTATAGGAAACAAGATCATGCATATCTGTTATAATTGTTATGTAAATATCTCCTCCAATATAGGAGATTCTCTGTACTCTTTATATACGTATATTATGAATGAGAAAGGGGCAAGAGAGTTTTCATTATATCAGGTTCCCTTTATATTTTACTTATGGGTTCCTTTTCAGTTTGTTATATATATTTACACTAAAAATTAAAAACCGAATGGGTTCCTGGGAACCCGTACTTTCTTAATAGGTTCGCCCCTATTGGTTGGTGGCTGAAAGCTGTTAGCTGATGGCTGTAAGCTGTTAGCTGGTAGCTTTGGCATGGAGCTTTTAGGAGCTTTTAGCTTTAAGCTTTTAAGAAAAAACTCCTACTCAATAAAAAACTTTGTTTGGTTGAAGGAGCTTGAAGCTTTTAGGTTAGGAGTTTGAAGCTTTTGGTTGAACGCTCCTACTAGTTGCGTTTAGAAGGAGTTACAAGCTTTTAGAGAAAAAATGACTATTTTAACCTCTAAAGATAATGAACTTGTTAATGCTCAAGTATAAAATAACCAAAATGGACATAACTAAAAATTTAAAAAGTTTGTTCATTAAAAAGTTCATTATCTTTAGAGGTTAAAAAAGTCATTTTTCTCTAAAAGCTTTTAGCTCCCTATAAACGTTACTAGTAGGAGCGTTCAACCAAAAGATTCAAGCTCCTAACCTAAAAGATTCAAGCTCCTTCAACCAAATAAGGCTTTTTATTGGATAGGAGTTTTTTTTTTTAAAAAACATAAAGCTAGAAGCTCCTAAAAGCTCTATGTCAAACATACCCTGTATATGTAGATAAGGACACCCACAGAAAAAGGAAAAAAAAAACAAATCAATGGCCTGCAGAAAGGAATTGAAATCTCGGTCAACTTTGTTAAAGAGACTTTGTCAAAGTTTGTGTTTCTTGCAAATCAATTTAGAGATTGGAATTTTACATAAGAAGACAGAATACTAAACCTTTTTAAAGCTAGCTTTACCCCACCATATCACCACGACATCAAGACTTATATTATATATGATAATATAGACTATAGACGTGCCATCAACCCATTGATGCAATGTGAATGTGTCAAGAGTCAACCCCATTGATGCTATGTGCATCAGATTTATGTTTATAGTAACAAATCTGTTCTGCCCTTCTGTAGTAAACATCATGACAAGTTCAACCTTCTCTCTATTAATTTTTCTTTATATTCTCTTGAACCCTTACCTCTACTTAAGCGCTTATTCGTCTTCCTTTCCTGCTGATACTATTGCCTGTCATCCTCAACAGCGCCTTGCGTTGCTTCATTTTAAACAAGAGTTTACCATCTCAAATGATATTTACAATGATATGCAATGCAAGATGCAATTTGGTTCCACTTCTGCGAAGACGATGAATTGGAATGCAAGTATAGATTGCTGCAGGTGGGACGGAGTCACTTGTGACCAGTTGACTGGTGACATCGTTGGTCTTGACCTCGGGTGTAGCAAGCTTCAAGGTACCATTGATTCCAACAGCAGTCTCTTCCTCATTCCACGACTCAGAAGTCTTAATCTCGCTTACAACGATTTAGGTTCTTCTCAAATTCCACCGGAAATTGGCAGGTTTTCAAGTAGTTTGACTCGCCTTAACCTCTCTAGTTCTTCATTTTAATGCCACGTACCCTCAGAAATATTACATCTATCAAAACTTGTTTCTCTTGATCTTCTTATAATCATTTTGATTCCATACACCCTCAGTTTCTCAGTAAACTCTTCAAAAACGTCACTCGGCTGAGAGAACTTTCCCTCAAGTATGTTAACATCTCTTCAACATTACCATCTAACCTGTCTTCCTCTTTAACTTCTCTAGACCTTTCCGGAACTCGGTTACTTGGGGATTTACCTGATTACATCTTCAACCTACGAGCCGTATAAACATATATATATATTATGCGACTGTATCATTTTTTATATACGAGCCGTATAAACATATATATATATATTATACGACTCGTATTTCTTTTTTATATGAACTCTATACAATTCGTATACAAATTTACTGAGTCGTATATCATTTTTAAAATGAAGTATACGACTCTGAGTCGTATACCATTTTTAAAATGAACTATACGACTCGTATACAAATAATATATGAGTTCATATATCTTTTTCTTACCTAAACTATACAACTTGTATACACATATACAAGTCGTATATAGACACCTGGGACTATACTATACCGGGTGTCAAAAGATCCAGTTGGGTGTATCGTGTAAATTAATCACTTACATAGGATGATACACGACCTGATTATCGAAATCAACGGGATATCAATCAAGGAATACCGGAAATCGTAATTACTCAAATGAGAATTCAACGTTTGGAAAACCGAAAACTCTGACTGCGTCGATAGAGAAGTAGACAACAGAGCAGTCGGAAGCAAAGCGTCCGAGACCGCGAACAAAATCGGAGCGGAAAAGAACAAAAACGATATAATCATGGTGACCAAAAAGAATATGGTTTTGAATCAATGCTCTCTTGCTTCTTTCAACTTTCAAAAATAAGAACCCCATGATGATTGTGTTGTTGTGGGTGTTGTGAGTGGTGATTTTGAAGGTATAAAAATGGAGGGTGGAGGGAAGAAGAGGGGTGGGTCCGGAGGTGGAGGATTTGACCGGAGAAACGAAAGCAATGACTTCAGATGAGGGAAGTGATTGGGGGGAGTAGATATAGATATATATTGGGGTATCGGATCACTTTCTCACACATCAAATCTTTTTGTTCTAGATTTCTTTAGTGGTTTGTGAATGTGTGTGGGGTCAATATTTTAAAAACCGGTTTAAATCGACCGGTAGTATCGGTTGAATTATTTGGTAGAATCGGGTTAAATCGTCCAGTACACCCAGTTGAACTAATTGATATATCTGGTTAAATCATTTTTAGCTCAATCTGATATGGTATAAAAACTGGATTTTAAAACATTGGTGTGGGGTAGTTGATGAGATGAGATTAACGATAATTACCTATTAATTTAGGTATTTAAACGATGTGTAACTATAAAAACACGTTCTTGAACATAGAAGTAAGATGTTTTGTTAGTTTGGAGGGTTTTCGATTTTAACGGTTTGGTTTACGGATTGATTTCGATGGTTTATCTTTTTATAGTTTGGATTAGTTTGAGCTTGGAATCAATGGTGTAACCGAACCAAACATTTAACATTTACTATTTATAATTTTTTCAGTAAACTGGATTTAAATAATCTCAACTTTCCCAATTTGGCCGATAATAATCTCAACTCAGTTATTTGTTACTGCCCAAAACGACGAAAACAATGCTTCAATTCGGGTGTTTAAACTTCCAATTAACAAAAATCATGCCGCTAGGAGCACCGTTTCGAGATAAATTTTACATAAATCGACTCGTACTCTAGTTCTGATAAAAAACCCTAAAACATCGGTTTGTAATTCGAAAAAAAAAAACTTAACTCCGTTAAGCTATTTTTAACGGCGGGCTATTATCGGCAAAAAATGGATCAGTTCGGATTATTATCGGGAAATGACTGAGTTGGGATTATTATCGGCCAAATTGATAAAGTTTGGATTATTTAAATCCAATTTGCCTATTTTTTTCTTTTGAAAATAGAGTTTATTGAAATAAAGTTTTTTTATATAGTAAACGACTTTTTGTACATGTTTGGATTGGTAACTCCAGCGGAACATAATACATACCTCGACTACGCTACAATGATGAAGAGTAGATATTTTATATTTGTTTTTGCATTTTATGTTTATGATTAGTAAAATAAAGTTATTTTTTGGTATCGTAAAAGTCTTTCATGCGTGCTTGGATCGTTAACTTCATGGGAGTATTATTACAGACTTCGACTACCCGACGATAATGATAACATGATTCTTTTTAAGTATTCATTTTGTCAGGTAATGGTTTTGAAATTGTTAAATTTTATTTTTATTTAAAAGAATAAAAATGATTGAGTGAAGAGTGGTGATGAGTGATGGGTATTTCTATGTAAATATGTAGGGCGTCTTTTGTGTAATAAGATAATATAAAGGTTTTTCGCTGGATTGCGTGTTAGATATTTTAGTGTAACTAGATTGACTTTGTTAACAAAAAAAAAAAAAAAAAAAGAATTGTAAAACACATCAAACAAGTCAAGAGGTGCAAAGTGAACACTTGTTTGAGCTTTTTACAATTATGCGCATTTAGAAACCTTATTTCAAGGTAAGGGGTTTTGATCGTTGTCATCGAAGGAACGATACAAAGATAAAAATAATTGTAACCTAGTCAGCTTAAACTAGTTAGAGCAAGAGTGTGTCAAACCACGAAGAGTATGTGGTGAGTGTTGAGCCAAATGTATTATTTAATAAAGCTACTCCTAATTTCTTTTAAATGTTGTATTGGTTTGGAAAACTGAATTTGACTTAGATTGAATTAAAGTAAAAAAGAATTGACTTTAAGACCACCCGTACTGGGGCGTCTTTTTTAAAAAAAAATTGAAAAAAAACGCCCGGAAACGCCCCGAGCCCCACTACGGCCGGCGTTTTCCGGCGTTATTTTTGAAAAAAAATGTCCCCGGCGTGTTTATTAAAACGCCAAAATGGGATTGTGATGGTTTGACTTTGGTTTGACTGGCCAATGAGAGAATAGATTGGTTTTTTTTTTTTTTTTTTTGTTTAATGATTGGAAGGGGCATTATTTGGGCATTATTCCCACTACGCCACTTTTGCAATAACGCCCCATGCTGACTGGGATGATACGTGTCGAATAATGCCCCATGGTGGGGGCATTATTTTTCTGTACCACTACACCCGGTCTAATGGTTTGAAAGCAAAGATTTACATTGGTTTTCTAAATAATTATGAGAAAAAAGAACTACCTCGGGTTCAGGTTATGCAAAACACCAATAACTTATTTTGAATTGTCAATTAGAAATTACCTAGACAAAATTGATAAAACTTGTATAAAGGATAATCACATACCAAAGGAATCGAGTCGTGTTGATCTAACGATCTATAACTGAATTTAATCAATTGTTATAGACGACAATTGACTAATGATTCTTGTCCAAAACAAACACTAACCAAGTCAAAAGATGTTTACAAGCACAAACCCTGCATTCGGGTTGACCACAAGGAGATTAGTCGCTCATCCAAGTCATTAATTCTTCAACTGGATCAAAATCGAACATTGATTTGGGGTGAAACTGATAATGGGATGAAGTTTGCAAAATCGCATGCAAATTCACCAGGTGTGTAACCTACGCCCCATGGGGAGTAGCCTACACCTCAACTTCATTTCAAATGAATTGATTCTTGTTTGTGTGGTCGTTTAAAACCTCCAACTCTCGTGTTTTAGGCTTCATTCATCATTAACCTTTAAAACCACCAAAATCATCCAAAGTAATGCAATTCCATGTAAGTGGTGATCAAAACCCTGATAATAAATGCTATAAACACGTGAAACTCATCTACCCATCAGGTTCCAAGTGGGCAACGCCCCCTTGGCGGGGGTCTGGGGGGTATTGTTCCTGGAAGTAGGGTCTGAAGGGTGGCAGTCTGTGCATCGAACTAACTAATATTGCTTCATTAAAATTTCATTAGATATTATTTTCCTAAAATGTCACATGTGAATTTCGAGGTCTAGTTTGGCATAATATTTGGTCAAAATTGGCTGCAATTTAAATTTGGAAAATTATTAATGAAGGCAAATTTTCTGGCTCCAACCCTTCAAATTCAAATACGAGATAGTCAATTTTTGTAAAAAAAATAAAAAAATCTGGTTCAAAAAATCACACATATGATATATTTGATTCTTGAAACTCTAAATTTTATACGATTATTCGGAGTGAACCACTGAATTATTTCAATCTGAAAGTGTATCACGACTCTCACGTTATCCAAATGTTCATGTCAAAGATCCCCTACATCTTGTAGGGAAAATCCACCTGGTTTGGTTTGAATGAAGTTTGAACATTTACACACTTTTCTAATTTGGTTTGTGTTCTATTCTAAAATCTAATTTGTTGAATTGCAAGTTGATATGTGAAATTAGTTTTTTTTCAATGATTTATGATTTCAATTTAGCCGACCGTGACGTGTTTTAATACTTATACTTAATATTCCAATTTATGCATAATGTTTGATTATCTTGAGGGTTCTCATGGAGTCATGGATAATGAAATTATTATGATGTACATTAAGTGAAATTACCTTGAGATAAAGTCTTTTAAATATAGAGTTAAATGTTGGCAAATTGGATTTAAATAATCCCAACTTTCTCAATTTGGCCGATAATAATCACAACTCAGTTATTTACCGATAATAATCCAGATTGGTCAACTTTTGGCCGATAATAGTCTGCGTTAAAAATTGCGTAACGGAGTTAAGTTTTTTTCGAATTACAAACCGATGTTTTAGGGCTTTTGATTAGAACGAGGATACAAGTTGAATGATGTAAAATTTACCACGAAATAATGCCCCAAACGACGAAAACGGTGCTTCAATTCGGGTGTTTAAACTTTCGATTAAAAAAATCAAGCCGTTTGGAGCAATGTTTCGAGGTAAGTTTTACATAAATTGACTCGTATCCTCATTCTGATCAAAATCCATAAAACATCGGTTTGTAATTCGGAAAAAACTTAACTTCGTTAAGCTATTTTTAACGGTGAACTATTATCGGCCAAAAGTAAACCAGTTCGGATTATCATCGGCAAATAACTAAGTTGTGATTATTATCGGCCAAATTGAGAAGTTGGAAGTATTTAAATCCAATTTGCCTTAAATGTTTTCATCAACTAGAAAAATAATTTACAACTTTCTATTGGTTTGGAATATGTAATTTTTTTACATGTAAAGTTAGAGACTTTGTTCTATCTACAAATTAAGAGAGAATTGAAGTTTCACTTTGCATATTATTGATGTACCTTTTGTTTAGTAGTAGCTTCAAAAAATTTCGTTAGTGTGTGAAAAACGAGTAGGGGAAATCGAAAAAAGTAACATGATACAATGTGTTTTGTGAAATGGATGCACCACAAAAAAAGATTAACATCCGCTACTCAAAAAAGGATTACCGACTGCTAGAAGATGGAGTTAGTCTATGTTAAGTAGTAGCTTAATGTGAATACAAGAGTGAGGAAGAGATAACGTGAAAGTAGACAAGGTTAATGTAGTTCTATAATTGGTGCTTTGAGTTAGAGGTGTACAAAGTTTAGGTTGGGTTAGGAACTGAAAGACTTTAAATTAGAGTCTAAAAAGTATAAAACTTGTCTTTTTAGGCGTTTCATAGCCACGAGCTCATGAGCTAGACCTATAGCCCTTTTGTGGATCTCTACTTTGCGTAGTTATACGTATTTTTAACGCAAACTACACTACTCTGCATCACTTGTATTTAATGAGACTAGTACCCTTACTAGTTTAAGACAAAGGCACCAATGCAACACCTAAATACCGTTGGACAACAAATTTACATGATAAATCCTGATTAGGGGTTTGTGCATGCTCTCACAAATCAAGTTCACATACGATGAACTTGATGAACTAACAACCTGTGATGTTGTTTGCTTTCTTTTGTTTAGATGTTAAGCCGTTGATTGTTGTATTATTTAGCGACAATCTTCATAAGTACACACTAAATTGTTGTGACACTCTTAAAACTAATTATTTTTATAATAAATACGACTTATACTAAAAAGTGGAATGACATTTGAGCAATTAAATCCAAGTCTAGTATAATTAAGTGTACATCTTATAATACAAAACGAGGTTGTTTCCCCCGTGTGTTGCGGCGGTACGTTATCATGGGCATTCGATCAATATCGGTTATGTTCGTTATAGTATTGGTACGATACATGCACTCGGTACAGAAATTAACAAATATTTTATGGTTAGGTTCGTTATAGTATTGGTACGATACATGCACTCGGTACAGAAATTAACACATATTTTACATCGACCAAAAACGAAAAACACGAACATCGGTACCGACAATGATGTTGTCCTAACGGTATCGACCAGTTCAGATCGTCATGGTACTTGTAATGATATTGGTTTATCTTCGCAGATAGAGTTGTATAATGAAAATTATCGAAATCGGAAACCATAAAAATGAATACAAGGTACATGGACCAATGTTGTTCGTTTGGACACATCAGTTATCGAAAGCAAAAAACAGTTAAGATAAGTACCGGTACAAATACTGATGTTCGGTCGGTTTTGATTTGGTTGACTATGATAGCAACACAAAATTCATTACCAAACAAAAACCATAAGAATGAGTACATGTACGAATGTTGTTCGGTGCAGCATAGTAGGAATACAATGTCATTTTATCAAAAAAGAAAAACAATATAAATAAATATTAGACCGTTACATATATTATTCGGTCGGTTTCGGTTCTTATTTGGTACGATAGCGGCACGATATCCATTTTCGATAACATTTATATTGCAATGTTGAAAAATACAATTGGTTTCGGTTTAGTGCTATAGCGACATAGTAAACGTTTTCAATAACTTTATAACGTAATGTTGAAAAAATAAACATAAAACGTAAATTATTAGAAAATTAATCAAAATGCATGATAAATAAAATATTATTAAAAAAAATTGAAACAATTATTTAATAAATCAAAATCACTATTCACGAAGACTCTATTTTAATATGTATAATGTAATATAATTTGTATGCTTAGCGCTAAGTTGCTTTTTCTTATAACAATTCCTAGATTTTATAGAATAAGTACATCACAAACTGCATTTTGTAGGATTTGAAGTATCAACATTTTGATTATAGAGCAAAGTGTTTTTTTTTTTTTTTTTTTTTTTTTTTGTGAAGGTGTGAATTATTCGCGAATGTCGGGAGGTCTAGCATACGTTATCTTAACCAGGTCCGCGCTAGAGACCTGAAGGGGAAAATTCAACCGAACCCACCATAGGTGGAACTTAAATACCCGTGACCATCATTAGAGCACTAGTGATGATTGTAGAGCAAAGTGTTTAACCATCAGAATATTCTCTTGGGGGCTTAGGGCTAGGTTGCTTAAATATCATTTTTAAGTAACATTTGTTTTTAATTGAAAGAAATAGTATTTCCAAATATTTGATAAATACTTAAATGGTTCTTTTACATTGTTTTTACCCTCTCTATTTTTTCAAATACATTGAACCATCAAAATTCTAATTAAGCACGTTTAAACAATAATAACATTTAAACTATGATTATATGATGTGTAAAAAATCCAAATGGGATTCATTGACCAATTAAAATGACATTCTGTTGGTTTTGTTTATTGGAGGAATAACACAATTCAATTTTATAATTTAAAACAAGAGAGTTATTTGATGCCAAATGATTATGCTTAGGAGCTCTTTGCACAATTCGCGGGGATGGGACCGACCAAAAGCTCCCTCACATGCATTTCATATGTTTCATGAACCGAATGTTTTAAAAAAATAGAACATGTAGCAAGACCCATTGAATCAAGTCCGAAGCTTTTACGTACGTAATACATGAATACAAGGTGATACGTAAATAGATATTCACTTGCTACATGATTTTTAGCCGACATTAATGAACTATAGTACGCGCAAACAAGAGTACTCTACCTAGAGATCAAGAGAAAACCCTCTTAAGTTGTGTGAACTTAGGTGCCGATTATTTTTTAAGAGTTAAAATGTCTGCAGTCTGCGGACTACTTCCGCAGACATCTATAGAAGAAGAGGTGGATCAAACCTCTGCAGTCTGTATGAAGAAGTTTGTTTTTTTTAACGTATGCAGACTTTTAAAATAAATTGGTGGGGGTGTACAGACGGTGGTGGTGGGTAGTGGTGCTGGACGGTGATGGTGGTGGACGGTGGTGGTGGGTGGTGGACGGTGGTGGTGGTGGTGGTGGTGGTGATGGACGGTGGTGGGTGGTGGACGGTGGTAGGTGGTGGTGGACGATGGTGATGGACGGTGGACGGTGGTGGTGGTGATGGACCGTGGTGGGTGGTGGACGGTGGTGGTGAACGATGACGGTGGTGGTGATGGACGGTGGTGGTGACAAACAGACTTTTTTAATGAAACGTCTTCGGAAAAACAAACAGTCTGCGTGTGACAATGTCTGCGCGTGGTCTGCACGGCGCAGACAGAAAAGCCTGTGCAGAGCTTTTTAGAAAAAAAACAACACCTTAGAGAACTCCTATTTTCTATGCGAGTTTTGCCACCATTTTTTACACAAACGTGGATGAACATATTACATACACACCTGTAATTTTTTTTTTTGCCGAGTAGTGTTTTACGCCATTTACACCACTGTAAAAAAGTTGCTAACATCAGGATTTACCCCATTGTTTTTTTTACGCTAGTGTAAATCAACACGTACTAATTCTTTTTAATATTTTTTTTGGAAAAGTTTTTTATAGGATTTTTGGTAAAAAGTAATTTTGAAAAAATATTTTTTGACTGAGTTCTTTAAGTTCTCTTACCTCAAGAGAGTTTTCATTTTATTATAACCCTGTATATATATATATAAAACTCCTTTGAGTTGTGAGAACTTAGAGAACTCCAACTTTTCGTACGAGTTTTGCCATCATTTTTTGCACACACGTAGATGGAAATGTTACAAACACAACTGTAAAAAGCAAAATTTCCCAGTGATGTTTTCAACCTTTTTACGTCGCTGTAAAAAGCTGCTGACATCAACATTTACACCCATCGTAAGAGTTTTTTTACGATGGTGTAAATCAACATTTTTTTTCTTGAAAAAATTGATTTTTAAGGAATTTTGGTAAAAGTTTTTTTTTTTTTTTTTTAACTTTTGTTTTGGTTGAGTTATATCTTAGCCACTTAGGCCATTTAAAATTATCAATCTCAAAATTTATAACTTCCGCCCAATATATCATAAGCTATAGCTTTAATCGTTGATTAAAAAATAGTTTATATTATCTATTTCGTTAAAGCTTAAGGGACGCGTTTTCCGGGCTTGGACAGGGCACGTGAATTCTCAGGACCGGCTCTGGATATGTGTATGAAGATATAAAATATAAAACTAACTATTTTTATGATTTTTGTTTTGTTTATATTTTCATGTATCCTCACTTCATAATTTTCTTTTTCTTCTTATTCATGTGTATTTTTATATAAAGAAATTTTTTATAGTATGAACGTATAACTTAACTTAATGTTAAAATGCTCATAAGGATGGTTTAAAATGACTTATATATGTTTTATTAATATGTTTAGGTATGTTATTGATTATTAAATATTATCTGTCAAGTTATGTTATTATAATGTATTGCATTGGTTGAGTTGGAAATGCTTATTGTTATTGTTAGGAGGAAAAGACAAATGTCACTAAAGTGTTCGAATTCAAATGACTTCCAACAAACTAAAGTGTTCGAAATCATATAACTTCCAAGATGACACCGAGTTATTAACTTGGATGCATTTGATTTATTTATGCAATCATACTTATATAATATTGAAAAATAATGAGTTTGGTGCAATTATAAGATGGTAGTTGCGTAATGTGATACTTGTAAAAAAAGTTGTGTGATAATATATGGTATTTGATGTTTGTTTTTATGTGTTAATTAGTGTATGACAATTGACTGACTGATTGAGAACTAGCACCGATATGTCATATATATTTTTATGTATTTTGCAATACTTTAAAACGCATGCATTCCTTCTATCTCAAACGACTCTCCCTAAATTCGACAAGACCTAGTAAAATGTGTAGTGTTATGTTACACATGTCGAACATGACACAAAACATTTAATATAACTGGTGATTCTGAACATGACACATTATTAAGCATGTCATTGTATTAACACTAACACAAACATGTTTAGAACTCGGCATGGGGAAGTCACCGCGAAGCTAGCTTGGTCGGTAGCGGCTCCCGGAGTGAGATCACTCCGGCGGTTGGGAGGACCGTACAGTATCCCCCCCCCCACCCCCCGCACTAACACAAACATGTTTAATAACCAGTTTTTAAAAAGAATGTCGCGACACATGTTTAACAAAATTAATATAACCAGTTTAGTTACATGAATGACAAGATAATTTTAATATAATTATTGACAGGAATCACTAGACACAATTCTATATCCTTACATTTACAAAGGTGTTGTACAGTAACTTGCTTTTTGGTTTTTTTTTTTGTTGTTTTTTGTCTTTTTGTTTTACCTTTTGATTTTTTTGCCTTTTTGTTTTTGTATTTTTATATACTTATATCTTTCAATTTTCAGCATTAACGCTTACAACCCGTTATATTTTTAAGAACTTTGTAATCGAGTTTTACCTGCTTATTTTATGTATGTGTTTGCATAAATTCAAATTAATTTACGTTTAGACATAAATTTTTCTCAGAAATGAGTTATATCAAATATAATGTGTTCTTATACTTATTATTATATACGTTTTTCAGTTGTTCTATGTTTTGACGCGATTTTTTTTCTTCTGAAAATGAGTAGGGTCAAATATAATACATTTTCTTGCTTATTTTTATGTATGTTTTCAGTTATTCTACGTTTTGACGTGAATTTTATTCGGAAACGAGTTGGGTCAAATATAATATGTTTTCACTAGACGTTATAAATTCGAGTCACTTTACGTCCGACACCACGTTGTAAATGTTTTCTTATGTGCTTATTTTTATGCACGTGTTAGTATAAATTCAAGTTGGTCTACGTATTGACGTACATTACAATTAGCAAGTCATGTGAATAGTGCTTTCATCCTATTTGTTTTTTTATGTTCTTTCTTGATTTTTTTTCGACTTTATTTTTCTTATTTTTTTACTTTTCTTTATATTTAGTATTTTAATTTAAGGTTCCTTTTTCATTAAAGTTATATTTAAGATATAGTTTATATTAATTAATTTAAATCAATTTGTCTCGCTATTCAATTTAAATTTATTTTTTGTTTGTTTGTCGATGTAAGACATGTTTTATATTCTTTTAAGCATATTTTTTTCGGCTTTTATACAGAACCAAAATAGATATCAACTTAAACCCCGCTGCGAAGCGCGGGTAATCTTACTAGTTGAGAAATAAGAAGATACTACTATTATACATATTATACATATTAATTATAATTGTCGATGAATAGTGTTTTGAGTTTTTTAAATATTCTTTTTTAACTTTTTTAATAAAAGATTATTTATTATTTAGTTTATATTTTTAATAACTTGCTCATGTTAGTTTTTTTAATATAACTCTGTAACTATACTTTTTAAACACTGTGATATAAATTTTCATGAAATGGATATCGTGCCGCTATTATACCAAATAGAACCACAACCGATGATGTATAGTATTTACATTTTTTTGGTATTCAAAACAACGTTTTTTTAATTGTATATTATATGAGTGCCGATAACAATATTAAAACAATTTTAAAATGCATTTTTTTTATTGTAAACTATACGAGTCTCTATATGTGACGAATCTAATCGATTTTTACCAAATAACATTGATAACGATATCGGCAATATCAGAAACCGGTATTTGTTTTTAAGTTTTTTGATTGACGTAAAAGATGCGTCGATATCATTTCGAGCATATCACGACTGTTTTTCTTTAGTTTTCATTTTCAGTTACTGTAGCAAATGCCGATATTAAAACGAACCCAGCCGAACTGATACTAGCTGAGTTACCGCCGCATAGCGCGGGGAAAAAACCACTAGTTAGGATAAAACAAAATTTACCAAAATGATGAATCCATATTTAATAATAACACAATTTAATTTTATTAAAACTATAAAACCATGTGTGGTCTTAACAAACGGGTTATAAACGTGTTCACTCGGCCTATTCATTCACCTACTTAATAATAGGTTAAAGTGTTATGCGTGACATAAACGGGTTACGCGGATCAAACCCGTTTAGACACGTTTTTAGTGCGTCATTAATGTGACGACCTGTTTATAACTAGAAATTATTTAACTTCATATCGAATTATAGCATGTTAACTGAGTGCGTTATAAATTGTCCGCCCTATTTCCGACCATCAAATTATTTCTACCTGAGGATATATTACTAAGAAATGGTTGTCTTACATAACCGTCACTCTTAATCTAGCCCTTATGAGGGGCTGTTTGTCAACTTCTGAATGGTTAAGTGCTGAATCAGTTTGAGGTCTGAACCATTAAGTGCTGAACCAGTAAGAAATCTGAACCATTAAGAGCCAGTATTATGTTTAACCGTTCAGATGCAAATGTCTGACCAATTCATATTAGATGTCTTAACCATTCAGACTTAGAGGTTGTTTGTTTAGCTCTTAATGAGCATCTTAATGGTTCAGACCTCTTACTGGTTCAACACTTAATGGTTCAGACTGTTTGTTTCACAAGCAGATATCTGAATGGTTCAGACATTTGCCTCTGAATGATTAAACATTATAATAAGTCTGAATGGTTAAGACCTCTAATCTGAATTGGTCAGACATTTGTCTCTGAACTGGTTCTTAATGGTTCAGACCTCTTTGGTTCAACACTTAATGGTTCAGACCTCTTATTGGTTCAATACTTAACCATTCAGAAGTTGTCAAACTACCTCTCAGTATAATGTTTAACCATTCAAAAGCAAATGTATGAACCATCCAGACATCTGCTTGCGAAACAAACAGTCTGAATCATTAGATGCTGAACCAGTAAGATGTTTGAACCATTAAAATCTCACGAAACAAAGAGCCCTTGAGTATGGTTAACAAAACCTTATATATAATTCATTTGATTCTGCTTAATTATTTATGATTGATTAATTAAGGTTATCTTAGTTGTCTTGGAGGGTGTCAAAAGTAGCCACCTAACGAGGAATGTGACGTAAGAAAGGTTGTTTTATTTCTCATACCTTAAAATCTAATCTAACACCTCCTAACATAACTGTCAACTTTTCAAACCAATTTCATTAAAAACAAATAAATAATAATATACAAACAAACACCAATCACAATACCACCAATCATGTTTATCCATTGATCAAACTCATCTAAGGGTTATGATCGGTTCTCACGATTCTTGATATTTTGAAGGTGTTTAATTGAATCTTCTCACTTGTCTAATATGTGGTGGTACACGTGCATGGATATAACATAAAAATGTCATTGTTAATCTATTAAGAAACAATAGGTCCATACATCTAATGTGATTACACTTGTTACCATAAAGGTTGGCTAACTTTATAAGGTATTATCTAGTGATGAACTTGAAATAAATAATTTGATTTCTAATTAGAAAAATTAACTACTACAAGTGTAACTGCTCTACTTGCTCAATCGTTAATTAGATTGTGCTAAACATATGCAAGGGTTAATACAACGACATAAAGGTTGAACGTTCCAATTGTTTTACCATTGGCAGTCTCAACTATTAATATATCGGATTCTATAAACCATGACTAACAAAACTCTAACGTCGTTAGTCTCCGGAAAACCCTTTTTGGCCATAAAAGGTTCCTAAAGGTCCGATCTAAGGTTACAAAGAGGTTTGAGACAAAAATGTTGAGTTTTCCGGCCAAAAATAAGTTTTTCGGCGAAAAAGGAGTTTTCCGGCAACTTCAATAATTGGGGTTTTCCTAGAAAAAGATTTCTAAATGTCCGTAATAAGGTTAAAAAGAGGTATGAAACGAAAAGGTTGAGTTTTCCGGCCAAAAACGTTTTTCCGGCGACTGGAGACTAACAACGTTATGGTTCCGTTAGTCAGGGTCCATTGGAGACCAATATGTCAATAGTTGGGACTGCTAGTGGTTATTTTTGAAATTAGAACTGTTGGCGAACAATGACGAATAATTGAGATTATTAAAATCCAATATTCCAAAATAGACAACTAGTAGTAAAGTTTCCTAAAGTAACAAGTTTCGTATTTTAGTTCTCTTGCATGTTAGACACTTGATATATTATCCAAAACCTAATAGTAACAAGTTTCATATTTTAGTTCTCTTGCATGTTAGACACTTGATATATTATCCAAAACCTAATCAAAGAAACTTGAGCAGTTATAGCTGGTTAGGATAATGCTATGCATCACTTTCGAAGTCTACGTTCTTACCTATGGCGCCAAAGCTTTTAGAACATGATTGCTTTGATACCTTTCATTTTAAGGGAATCATATACTCTGGTATTACTTTTTACTCCAGATGGGTTGTTAACCGTTTCCTAAATATTGAATTGTAAGGATATCAAGTTTTGGTTTTACAATAAATTGTAATTGTTTTATGATCTACTTTGCTACAATATGAAGTGTCTTGACAAAAGAACACCATATGTACCTCTTTGATCATTATAAGACACCATAATTAGTAGTCTAGATGTCTCTATGAATAGTCGAGTTTATAAACCGAGACAACTTGTCAAACCACGAGGTGACTTGAGTTGGAGGCGGTACAAATAGGAGTTTGGTTTATATCTCCACTAGCTTATATCCCGTGTGATACACGGGTTAAAAAAATAAAATTTTAAACATATTAATAACATGACGTATGATTTTTTAAAAATCAAAATAACATGAACCCAAGTTATTTAAAATAATAATGTTTTGACATTTGCTAGTTCCATTTTATGAACACAAGTTTCGATTTATTAAGTTGTTCAGGAAATATAAGACGGCATCTAACATAAATTAATGTTTAATATAAAATAAAATAATAAAAATAAGTAAATTAATAACAAACTAAGTAATTTGACATGAAAGATGTAAAAAATATATAAAAATACGTTACAAATTTCTAAAAACATCTTTGTATACAACATTTGATGTTGTATTTGAAAGATTACCACCACTGTCTAGAATAACAACTTTGAAGCCATCTAGTCTTGTAACTCTAGAATAACAACTTTGAGGCCATGTCGTCTTGTAACTCTTGATACAGTCCGCCAGAGAGAGAAACCTCAACAAAATGCGGATGCTCAAGTTGGTCGTTACGGCAGAGGTAGTAAACAACGACGACTCTACGGTGTTTGTTAGGCCCGATCAAGGAGAAGGAAAAAATACCGAGTCAGTTTTTTTTCCTTCAATCGATACAAATGGCGTGTGTCGTCCGATATTGCTTTCTATATTTCCGAACATATTCCAACTTTTTTCTAAGAACACCAACCTGTCACAGATCAGGTACACCATATAAATTTAAAGCCACACAACACAAAACAATTGAATTTAATATTAGTATTGTAGAATAGGTTCTTTACTTGAGTGGTCAAAATATTTAATCCACTTCAATTTGTTTCTCCACCATACATTTAGACTTTCCCTCCTGATTGTATAAGTACAGTCAATAAAAATTAGATTCGGGTTTCGAATACACTAAAAGTGGATACTTATCCGAACCAAACTCCGAATTCATTTTTAATCAAATGTGAACCTATGAATTTCGAACCAACCCAATTATTTGAAATCGCATTATAGAGATTTTATCTAAACAAAACATATGTTTATTATATACATATTTACTAATAAATTAAAAAAGAAAACTAAATGCCAATGTGATGAAGACCAATTTGTGAAACAAATCCATTTAGAAAGTACATATCATTTTATCCAGAAGAGCAAAAAAGTCATACAATAGGTTGCAGGAGCCGAGGCTCGAGCCTTGATCAGTTGATAGGTGATGTTACTGTACCATAAAATATATATTTAGTATTAATTCTAAAATATAATATGAATGTGTAAATTATGATATGCAAAGTTATTAGAGATGTACCCGTGCTCCATGAGTTGAGAGTTTGAATGGTAAAATGCAAGAATGTAATTCTGGATGTTGAAATATGATAGTTGGTGATCAAACAAACCAACAAATCTATTTGAGGGTATATGAAAGTATACAGAAAAGGTTAAGTTTCTTGGTTAGGTAGTTAGATAACTAAAATGTGAAAAAATTTGAAATGTATAATCTGTCTTTATAGTTGACCAACATTATCAATTTCAAAACTGTCTAAAAAGTATTATGTTGCAGAAAGTAAGGATCCATTTATGTGTAAGGTCAAATGGAGAGAGAAGACCTTTGATAAGGTCAAACGTATAGGTCAAAGTAAGGACAAAGGGTTTGTTTTGTTTTGTTTTACAGCTTTTTTACTTAAGGAATGCTGAAAAGTAAAAAAAAGTGAACAGTTTTTTTGAGAAGAGGTTTATTACCTTGTTGATGCAAAGTCAAAAAGAAAGCCACCAAGGACGTCAATAGCTGCCGAAATTACAGACCATTTATATAATTTAAAAACTATATGAACTAAAAAGAACAAAAAATAACGATTTTTTATATATAAAAATAATCATCTTCGCAAAAAATTCTTACCAACAGGGTCCATATGAGACTTTTCCTTCAGCTAGAAATGCCTGAGTAGAAGCTTTCAAATCTCTCTTTACCAAATAATCATGTATATAAACATCTAACCTGTTAATGAAACCAGAAACAACAAATGTTAAGACTACACCAGCCAAGCAGTTACACAAAATGTAAACATTTGATGAAGAGACTTAAGAATGTAAACCAAAATTGTTATTTTTTACCAAATTCAAGACTAAACCAATCCCTGAAACCTTGACCACTAATATACACAAGAATAATGGAGTGGGGATACAAAATGTGCCATTTTTGTCAACTTATATACAGTCTCATGAAAGCCAATCATAAAAAGAAAGTGAGTGAGTGAGTAGTTAGCGTAAAAACATGGGCCGAACTTCATTATCATCCCATTAGCTTTTAAAATTTTTTATCTCTATTTGGTTATTTTTTTTAATTTCTAATATTTTTTGCCCCAGTTTAAATATTTAAGTTCAGCCAGCCACTGCGTTGGATCTAATCCTTCCATTTCCGAGACACATGGCGGATCTCCGTCTTTGAAACAACCTCCATTAAAAGTGTTAACACACGATATGACCTGTTTAAGAAAAAGTATGTGTTGTAAGTTTGACATGTGAATAGAATTTGACATTTGTAAGTTTAACTTTGTTTAAAAAGAATTTGAATCTTATCATTGGTGTATCTGCTAGGGTTTTCAATGAAAGAATACTTACTTTTTTATTATTTATCCTTCAATTACTGATCAAACAATAATGAATCAATCCGATATAAGTTCAAATAGTCTCATTGTTAGCATAAACTAACAACACAAGCATTCAATGTGAAGAGTATAGTATCATAACTAAAAAACTAAAAAACACACAAATCTGATGTGATTAAGTTTAAAAAAACGTCACAAAATTCATCATTGTTTGAGCAAATCACATAAAACTCAATTTGTATTATCATCAGTAGATGTAACAAAGTTTCTAATAATATAAACTAACAACACAACAATTACATGTGAATAATACAACATCATACCTAAATAAACTAAAAAAACGCACAAATATGATGCAATTAAGTTCATAAACATCACAAAACTCATCCCTGTTAGCACAAATCATATAAAATTCACCAAATCTGATGCGATTAAGTTAAAAAAACATCACAAAATTCCTCACCAATAAAGCAAATCATATGAAATTCATCATATCTGATGCAATTAAGTTCAAATACATCACAAAATCATCATCGTTTGTAATGAAATTAATAGATATGAGATGAAAGAAATCTTACCTGAAGAACATGATGAAGAGCTGGTCTGTGGGAGGTCAGCTTTTGAATTGTGTGGAAACCCTAAAGAAAATATTTATATGTGGAACACAAGATTGAGATGATTTTACCCCAAATAAATCGAAATCAATCAAAAGAAATCGAACCTCCAGATAGCTTTGAGATTGCGATGAAGGTGAAGAGTAGAAAAAAGAAGATCTTTGATGTAGAAGAATCGATTGAGAATAGAGGAGAGAACCAAAATAGAGATGTGGCTGAAATTTGGGGGAAATGATTAGGGTTACATGTAAACGAACACAAAAACCCGGTTAAGGAAAAAGGGAGGCGTGGATAGTCTAGATAACGAACACGGTAGCAAATAAAATGTGGGGTTGACACGTATCTCAGAAGAATATGAAGGGGACACGTGTCCAAACCTTGTTCCTTTATTATATATAGAGATTCGAGCTTGGCTCGTGAATAACCTTACAAAGTAAGAGTCAAGAGGTTGTGAGACTGAACTTGACCTAGAGTCGTCCGGCTCAATTTGCAAGGCATTTTCCAAATGGGTAGGTGGGTATACTTATTGATGTGGTTTCAAATTTACACATATATCATGTTTTGGTTTCTAGATATTCGATAAATTTTACCCCGATTAAGGTGTTCGAAATTAACCAAATTTTAATGATAATATACACTTAACGGTTAAAAAATAGATAGAATTAGAATGATAATCATATAAACAGTGTTTTGATTAAGCTTACGGTAAAAGCCAGAAAAAAAAAAACTATTAAATCCTCTCGATTCTCTTTCTTTCAAACTTACAATGTTATCGTCTGAAAGTATATGATTCGAAATATGTAGCGCGTCACTCAAATATAAGATACAGAAATGCCCTATCATGTAGAATAACCCCTATACGTGTTTTTAATAACTTAAAATAAATTTTATATAAAGACAATTTCATTGTCCACGGAAAATTAAATATCTCGAACAAATGTTATATCATACCCCCATCGCTTTCTTTTGATATAATAATAATAATAATAGTAATATTAATAATATTAATAATAATAATAATAGAAAAAGAAAAGAAAAATATTTTTCACGTGGCTTGAGCCATTTGCAGGTGAATGCATGCTTGATGTATCCACATGGCAATGAAGAAGCCGCCGCCTGCGCGGGTCAGCTATATATTTGGACCAGTCAATAGTCAACACATATCATATAATATTCTTACTAATACTATCGTAATGTTTTCGTACATTTTGTGATGTGTTAACGTATTAATGTATAATATAAGGTTGATTATATAACAATCATTCTTCTTGATTTTTCTGGATTTTAATTTTCATAAACTCATATCTTATTCATTATTACTAAATAGTATAATTTTCAACATCTATCATACCTAATAAAGTTCGTACGTAAGGGACACATGCCATCCATCTAGAGTCTCTATTTTTTGTTTTCTCGCCAAAACCACAACACAATTCCATTTGGTGCAACCAGTTTGAGGACCCGTTTTACTAATTCGGGTCAAAATTGAATCCCTTCACCAAGGTACGATTCCCTTTTCTATAAGTCAATTCTTGATTATATTTCTTCTTATTTTCTCACTCACTCTATTTTCCTTTTTGGGATGTTAGTATTAAGTATGGACAGATGTTGAATTTACATAAAAACAAAAAAAAGGACCACAACTTAATGGTCGGTATGCACTAGATCGTGCCTGACGAGTTGTACATGTTTTTCCTTTCAAATAGGATTGTCATACTTTGTTAAGGTTTGCAATTCCATTTAGAAACATTGATTTAAGGGTTATTGGATTTTATCACTCCCAACTATTAGGTATTGTTTGCTGCCACTCCCAACTATCACTTTGACTCCCACCACTACCAACTTAACACTTTGTGTGTGTATGTCACTCCGGTTGAGTGGTTTTTGGCTCCCTTTTTGTCTTTTGGGAGCAGATTCACCTGCAATCATTAGTAATTCACAAAGCGTTAGCCTAATATCTCCAATAACACAAGTCAAACACTAGGAAATGTTCATATGCAGAGTGACACAACGCACAAAGTGTTAAGTTAGGAGTGGTGGGAGTCAAATTGATAGTTGAGAGTGGCAGCGACCAATAACTAATTAGTTAGATGTGTCATGCGTCACAATTCTATAAGCCTAAGGTGTCATGCGTCACAATTCTATAAGCCTAAGGTGCAGTTTGTTTTTTAAGAGGTAAAATGTCTGCAGTCTGTGGACTACATCCGCATATATTTGTATAAGAAAAGGTTGACTAAACCTCTACAGTATACAAGAAGAAAACTGTTTGTTTTTTAAGGTATGTACACTTCTAGAATAAATTTGTGGTGGTGTACGTACGGTGGGGAAGGGTGGTGGTGGACGTGGACGGTGGGTGATGGTGGTGGTGTTGGGTGGTAGACGTGGACGGTGGTGTTTAACACTCTGCAGTCCTTAGAAGATCTTAAAAGTGACTTAGCCAAGTTTGGACCAAGAAGAGCTCGCGTATACGTTTTTTAATGAAACGTCTTCGGAAAAACAAACAGTCTGCTGATGGTAATGTCTGCGCGGCGTCAACATAATAGCATGCGCAGATCTTTATTAAATAAACAAACACCACCTAAGATTCTTTTTTCTGCTCCTCTTATTTCACCCCATCATATTTTATTTCTTAATTAAAAAAGTTAATCTTATCTTAAAATATTGTTTGATAATTCGTAAATCTATATTGCTGACTATTTAATATGGGTGTACCTATTGGCACACCAATGTGCTTATATGCACACCAAAAATTGTTTTTTTGTCTTATATGCACACCCTGCAGTGTCGAACTGTGGCCAAAGTGTGGCATTTTGGTCCGGTTAACCAGACAAAGACTGACGGGTGTCTGACGGGTCTGTTGACTGGACCAAAACGCCAAGCTTTGGCCGTGTTTTGGTCCTGTCAACCAGACAAAAGACTGACCGGGTATCTGGTTGACAGGACCAAAATGCGGCCAAAGCTCGGTGTTTTGGTCCGGTCAACAGACCCGTCAGACACCCGTCAGTCTTTGTCTGGTTGACCGGACCAAAACGTCGCGCTTTAACCACAGCTCGACACTGCAGGGTGTGCATATAGGACAAAATAGCACTTTTGGGGTTGGCTATCTACACACCAAGTGTGTAGATAGTTTGAGCCTTTAATAATATTTCTTTTATTTAACCCATGTAATATATGAGTTTATAACCTAATGGAGAGGATCACGAGAAAACTAAATCTAAATGAGAAAACTAACCAAAAAAGCCTAAAAAAAACTAAAAAACATAACAATATTTATTACAAATTTTTATAAAAATTGCTACTTTTTTATATATATAAAAAATTTTCGAAAAAAAAAACTTTGTACTGCACATGTGCAGTACAACAATTTTTTTTTTAAAATTTTTCCATACATAAAAAATAGCGATTTTTTTATAAAAAATTGTAAAAAAAATTTTGGTATGTTTGTTAGGTTTTTTTAGTTAATTTTTTGATTTTATCATTTAAACTAGTTTTCTTATGATCCATCCCCTATAACCTAATATAACTATATATAATAATAGTGTACAATGCTAAGGGAATCTATGCATTTAAAAATATTCATAATTACACAACCTTATATACCAACCATATAAAATCTTAACAAACACCATATAATCGTATTAAGATATGGTTAGTTTTTACCTTATAGATTTTAGTAGTGTTTTCACTTTTCAGTGATTCGTATTCTGAGAATACAAAGGTTTTAATGTTTTATTACAATATCACATATGCAAGTAAAACGACATTTGAAGGTAGAAAAGTCAATGTTTTATTACGATATCACATATGTAAGTACAACGAAACTTGAAGGTAGAAAAGTCAAAGTTAACTAAATAAAGTCATAAAGTCATTAGTTCAGGCAGAAGGTCAAACATGTGATATATGGAAGACTTTTATGCCTCTAATAAAAAAACACAACATACATGATACATGAGTATTGGATAGAATCACTACGGGGCAATAGAGGCGACACCAATAGCATCGACATTAACATAGAACCCAACAATTGAAATCTAAAGTCAAACGCTAATATATGTTCAAGTATATTAGAGGTAGCATAATGATGAGTATATTAGAGGTTAAGTATATTAGAGGTAGCATAATGATGAAAGTCGCATTGTTTCTAGATGATAACCATATGTTTCAAGTCTTTATAGTAAAAGTTTAGAGTTAATTACACAAATGGGTCCTGTGGTTTATACCTAGTTTCGTCTTTGAGTATTAACTTCTTTTTTTAACAGGTTTAGGTTTTATGGTTTTAATTTTATAACACCTTTGGGTTCTAACACCAAAATTAGTTAATTAAGGACTAAAATATCCTTGCATTTTTTTAAGTTTATCTATATAACACATTTGGGTACTAACACCTAATTTTATTTAAGTTTAAATCAATTTTACAAAATCTATTTTTTTTATTTCCATCTTTTTATTATATCTCTTAATTAACATAAAATCTAGAGTTAATTACATAGTTAGTCCATGTGGTTTGCACAAAATAACATACTTAGGTACTAATCGTTTAAACTCACCTTCCAGGGTATTAACTTTTCATTTAGTAACGTTTGGAGGTATTAACTGTCACACCCCTTTTGGGTGTGGGATGCAAGGTGTTGGTTTTGGGTTTGGGTTTTGGTGTCGGTGTTAGTCTTAATCATTACTCAGTTACTATTTTATGTTCATAGTACTTGTGCATTGCTTCCACATGATTGATTGCATGTTTAATATTTAATTAGTATTTGAAATTAAAAAGGTAAAACATATTACTTTTATTTCTAAATTTTAACTGGTAAACTTATTTTACTTAACCAGGGTTTACTCGCCAGCTCTTATAACTGACCCAAAAATACTATTTTACACATGATACATGTGTAGAGAATTGAAGACTGGACTGGATCAGGATCACGTAGGAACTTTGCCTTAGTAATTAAAAGGACAAGTTGATGTATTATTTGAATATTTGAATATTTGAAACTTATACGAAAAGTGTGACATTAAATCATGATATGTTTAATTATGAAATTTTGATAGTGTCATAAGCTTTGGGCAATCATCATGCCCCGTACCATTCCGCTGCGGGTCGGGGTGTGACAGATTGGTATCAGAGCCAATGGCTATAGGGAATTAGGATAGGTTATTAGACCCTTAGGCCTAGACTATAGCCTAATAGGGTTTTATGTGCATCACATGCTAAATTGTTGTCTTAGCTTATGTTATTAAATTTCACAAGTTTAAAAGATTGTTAATGTCACACACAAATGCATGTGAGCACTCTTAAATGTTATATCTATATGTTATGTGCCTTGCATGATAATACGTGATTTAATTCTATGCTATAGTTTATTATTTCAATGCTACACTTCACACACTATCCAATATAAACATGAAGTTTCTAATTACTCCATTCATATTTTTATTCATACAAAGTCTAAGTCAATTCAACATTCAATTCATGTCAATTATACTTATTCTATTTCTATTTCATTTTGATATTTCAAATTTCATTTAAATTTTTCAATCTCGTCAAAGTGAGTTCTTGTGACGGACATGTATTAACTGGAAGGGTTACGTACCGGTAATCGGGACTACCTGTCTAGGCTGGCATTCGTATAAATCCAATTAATGGACCAGTTTGCCTACCTGGGGACTAACGATGAGAGTACCGATATCTATTAGGCCAAAGCATGTCACACCAAACGTCATGTGAACTAACAACACTTGGATATGTCAAACGTGTCCGTGTTAATTCATGGATACTATCCTAAACATCGTTTTAAAACACCCCAAAACTAGAGTCATTTATTTATTCACGATTTTCTTCGGGTTAAGTTGTACGTTAATGGGTAGACATATGAGGACCATGCGAAAGCTCGGTAATTGCGGGTACACACATAATTATGAAAGTGACGCACGGAAGTCATACTAAACCCTAATGTGTGCCAAACCTATGATTTTCAATATTTTATGATGAAAAAATATTTTATCATAAGTTTTATTATTTATCATATTCCATGTGGTTATTATATCGTTTCGTATATAAGTCATCAAAATAAATCTATAATATTCCACGGGATTCTAATGATGTTAAAACAAATCACCCTATCTTTTGTACCTTGTCGAAGGGTTCGACTTTTGCTACCCTTTGATACTCCATAATATTTCATGTGATTTGTATTCTTGAATTATGAGATTTTTCCTAAATTCCATGATTTCACAAATCCGTGACTCCCCCATTTGAGGAACCAAACACCCACCTTATGATCTGACCGTATGTCTAGCTAGACACTCCATCGATGGATCAATCGACCGTACCGTATGACAACCTACTCGTTCCTTACAGTCGAGCCGTACTTGCCAAACCAGAGGATCAAGATAACTAGATGGCATGCGTACGAGCACTCCGCCGATTTCAAGACAACCATGACGCGGTCTGCAGCACGACAACTTTTTTATGTGATGAGTCTACTTTGAATGAAACGTTTTGAGTTTCTTTGAACTAATTAAATCAAATAAAGAATGTTTTTTAAATTTCAAACATAAGTGTAATGATGTGATTTTTGGTAAAAACGTTTAAAATTTTTAACGAGTTGTCCATTACGACTTAAACGTCACAACCCAAATCACTTTCGTAACCTGTGCCTATAGTTCGACAAATTCAAGTCTAGGGCACAGGGTGACGATAATTTTTTTTCTCTGATCCCAAAATTTGGTTTTATAAAATAATAATAAAATGTAATAAATACATATTGTAAATGTTCTACTTTTGGCCAAAAACGTTTTCCCAAAAGTTTAACGAAAATATTTTTCTAAATAAACTAAGTTGCTTTTGTACATGGACAATTTAAAATACCAATGTGCTACACTTGCTAGAATATAAAAATAGTTAATGAAATGAACGTGAGTTAAGTTAACAAAGTTATGGTTTCCTTAATTTATCTTAGGACCCTTCTACTTTTGTCCGAATCATAATTATCGCCCGACTGGGGGGGGGGGGTGTAAATCAATGCTGCTACTACATATCCTCCGCCATTCGACTTGTCATACCCCGATTTCCACGTGTCACCGGTGGGCCCGGTGGGGAGTATCGTGATGTGGTTGGCAACATAATAGTCAAACAACACAATATTTAATATACACAGCGGAAGCAATTGAAATATATATATATATCAACTGAATATAATATTGTAATATCAAGTATCACAACAGTCGATTGTTTATCCACGGACGGATCGAAAATAAAATGGAAACAATAGTTCAACAGACTTTGACATCTAGATCTTGTGAGACTTGAGTAATGTTGCCTGGAGTAGCCAGCCTATTTCGTCTAGCACCTGCACTTAACCTTTTTGGAAAATACGTCAGTTTACACTGGTAAATACAACTCAACTGACTCATTTTGAAAAGAGTTTGTAAATTGATTTGAATGCACTTCGGCACAAAATATCTTTTATAACTTGGGACAATTATTGAAATAATCATGTATACAGTTTTACTTATTTGTCGTCCATCAGGACAGATTAACTGACACGCCACAGGTATAATGCCCACAGGCTATCATCCTTTAAGTGGATTACCAGCTTCAGTATAATGCCCACAAGGATGATACCTCTGAGTGGATTACCAGTTTTTACATAATGCAACTGTCAGGTGTACGCCTACACCCCGTGCTTAGGTCGTGGCCATTTCTTCGAATGATGCCAAGGATATCCGGGACATGGTCATTTAACCCCCAAAGGCCATACACCAAATAATACATATTAAACGGGTAATGCAAATACATTAATCACAATCCGATTTAAATGACTACACATACCCGACCAAGCGGCACTTTTATAGTACCGTATCCCAAGCCCGTATAGGGAAAATAAGTTAAGAGTATTTACTTGAGCAAAGTATCAATCAAATACGGCAAATTCAAGTACTTTTACTGGGCTCCTAATCTGGAATGAAGGTTTATAATAACCTATTAGATTTCTAACGGGTCTTTAATTAAGCTTAGGCTTAGACCGGTTAGTTTCAAAAAGGAAGACACGGTTCAAACACATCATAAAGCGAAGACCGGTTTAGAATGTGGTTTTGACCCGACAAGCTTGTATGCTTGTTTAATATGGGCAACTTAAACACATTCTGGATTTTGATATAAAACCGATAAGGTTTGATCCGTTTCGGCTAATTTATGTAAACTAGTTACATAAGCCGAACCGTACGCGCAAGAGGCGTGACGGGTAATCTTAAGGGTCCTAACCTGGTTTCCTAAGTTAATTTGACTCAAATATGTTGTGATATCAGTAGGGTACCTTCCATTATGCCCAAAACGAATTTAAACATAAACTATGCCCCGTAGGGGCATTTTGGTAATTTCACGTAAGCCGAAAAGCTCAAAACTGAAGTCTGAGTTTAGCAACCTTTGCTTACTGTTAAAATATTATAATTTACCTAAAATATCAGTAGGTATCAACCCTTTGTATGTTTAAAATAGTTCAAGTACATACTAGGCGTTAAAAACGCTTAATTAGGCGATTAGAAGCCGTTTCCGGGTTCTATATAGAAATATGATATTTTTATACTTCCAGAAGGCTTAAAATAATTTATTAATCATTTAGAATCAGTAGCAAAAGGTTTGGAGTCGATTAGATATGTAAAACTCATTTTATAGCCCGTAAGGGCAAAACCGACAATTACCGGATTAAGCCTACGACTATAAGTTATGCTCAGCCTAAAATTAATTAAAAATCTTCAAAAATCCCAAAATAATATATTACATCAGTGGGTAAAAATTTTTATATCAAAAAGTATGTTTAACTAGGCTATACGTTAATTACGCCATTTAATTAACATAAAGCTTTCAATTTGCGCTAATGAGCATAACTCTCAATCTACACCTCAAACTGATGTCGAACTTTGCATACAAGTTTATATATTAGTAATTAAAGTTTCTACTCTTTTACATTTTCAAAAATCACGTTTTAAGGTGAAAAGGGCATAATGGTCAACATATAGGCAATTAACGGAATAATGCGTATTAATTGGTTAACTAATGAACCATGGTGTATAATCACAGAGGGTTATACTAGCATGTAACCTGGTCCTAATGAAGCTCTAAGGTATTTCTAAATCATGCTTAAACGGGTCAGAACTGAAAGTCAAAGCAAAAGTCAAACTATGCGACTTTCGGTTCCGAACCGGGTCTCTACTGAAAATTGTCGGGTTGAATATGTTTAGACATGTTCTTACATTCATTACCAAGTTATATTGATGATCAAACAGGTTATATGGGTTCTACATTGCTAATTATGCATAAATTGTAAATTAAGCATCCTGTTGACTTTTTATTAGCAAGTTTGACCCGACATTTGACCAAGTTAGAGTGGAAATCAGGGGGAACCCTTTTGAGGGTTTATTACCCACATAATTACCAACTTATAACTACTTTCAATTCGAATAATCACTAGACCATTAGTGATTAATCTTGAAGTCAACCGTTAATTACGACGGTTTGACCTTTAAGCTAAAACTAAGCTAAAACTTAGCTAAGGAAGGTTTAGCAAACTTACCAAGGTCCTAAGCACGATTAGTGATCACTTGAGAGAAGTCTTGAGCTCCAGAATTGATCAGGAATGCAAGAGAAGGTGTGAAGAATTTGGTTGCAACTTCATGGCTTTATATAGTGATCAAATTACCCCAAAATGTTGACATCTAAGTCTACCACTGACCACAATTCATCCACAAGTGTCCCTAGTGGTCTAGGGGTTGCTTAGGGGTCGCCCATGAAGTGAAACAAGTGATTAAAGTCGGTTTATGCGCGAAATTTGGCTGCTGTCAAACTTTTCTGCATCTGATGTCCTGACGCGGCCCGCGTAAGGTTATGTTAACCTTTACGCGGCCCGCCTCAGCCTGATAATCAGAATTTTCCATTTTCAAGTTTCCGCATATTGTCTCTTGGCCTTTCGAAAGATCAACTAAGTTTATTTTGCACTTTGAGCCCTCCAATTGACGTTTAAGGGCTTCAAGACATATACCCCTTTTGTTTTGTCCTCGGTTAACTTTATTGTTACCCGAAAAGTCCTAAACTTCAACGTTGACGCTTTTAACCCCTCGCATACGAATTTGATCATAACTTTCTCATACGATAACAAAACTTTATGAAATTTATATTGTGCATTCTAGTGAGCATAATTAACAGTTACAAAGCTTCGGGTTTTGCTAAAAGGTCACTCAGCGGTATAACTTAAACATGTTGACACATTTAACCCCTGTAGTTTGTAATCTCTCACTTTCTTTCATGTTTAGCTTCGTATGATCCATGATTTAGTCGTCTGAAGGTATGATCATCATGTAAGGTTAATGTACAATATATTTATTCACTGTTGACAGTTAGAACCCGTATTTTCACATACTTTCCAGGTTTGTCAACTTTAGTCCTTCAAGAACATTCTTTCACACGTTCAAACTTATGACACGTGTCAACACATTATAGGACGTGAATTTTCGAGGTGTTACATCCTCACCCCCTTAAAAGAAATCTCGACCTCGAGATTTACTAAAACAAATGAGGGTACTTTTCTTTCATGGTGGACTCAACCTCCCACGTATATTCAGGACCTCTACGGGCATCCCATTTTACCATCACAATAGGCACATGCTTCCTTCGAAGCTTCTTAACCCGTCGATCCTTAATCGACAAGGGTTTTTCAACAAACTTTAAGCTCTCGTCAATGTGTACATCCGTATGCGATATGACTAGTGATTCATCAGCTAGACATTTCTTTAAGTTGCAGATATGAAAGACATTATGAATACCACTGAGCTCTTCAGGTAAATTTAGCTTATAAGCCACTGAACCTACACATTCGATGATCTCGAATGGTCCGATATACCTTGGAATTAACTTACCTTTCTTACCGAATCGCATCACCCCCTTCCAGGGTGATACCTTAAGTAAGACTTTATCACCAACCTCGAATTTCCGAGGTCTACGCTTTGGATCTGCGTAACTCTTCTGCCTATCCCTGGCAGCTTTGAGACGGTCACGAATCTGGACAATCTTGTCCGTCGTTTCAAAGACTATCTCTGGTCCTGATAATTGGACATCTCCAACTTCCGCCCAACAGACTGGCGTTCTACACTTTCTACCGTATAAGGCCTCGAAAGGCGCAGCCTTAATGCTGGTATGGTAGCTATTGTTATAGGAGAATTCGATTAACGGCAGGTGGTTATCCCAACTACCACCCAAATCGATCACGCATGCACGAAGCATGTCTTCCAACGTTTGAATAGTACGCTCACTCTGGCCGTCCGTCTGAGGATGGTAAGCCATACTAAAATTCAAACGCGTGCCCAAAGATTGCTGGAAACTCTTCCAAAAATGTGAGGTGTATCTAGTATCCCTGTCGGAGATAATAGACACAGGTATGCCATGTAAAGCTACAATCTTATCGACGTACAACTGGGCTAACATGTCGGAGCTGTAAGTCTCCTTAATGGGCAGGAAATGTGCTGACTTAGTCAGTCTGTCTACGATCACCCAAATGGTGTCATTTCCTTTCCTTGTCTTAGGTAACTTGGTGATAAAATCCATAGTTACGATTTCCCACTTCCATGTGAGAAATTCAGGTTGTTGTAAGAAACCTGACGGCTTTTGATGTTCAGCTTTTACTTGCGCGCACGTCAAGCATTTGGCTACATAGGCAGCTACAGACTTCTTCAAGCCTATCCACCAATAGTTTGCCCTTAGATCCTGGTACATCTTATCAGCTCCAGGATGAACGGAATATTTGGAACTATGGGCTTCCTGGAGGATAACATCCCGAAGTCCTCCATAAATTGGAACCCACATTCGTCCATTCAATCTAAGAATTCCATCCTTGCCAAGAGATAACTGTTCCTCAGTTACCCCTAGCTTTTCATTAGGATAGTTAGCTTCCAACACAGCTTCCTTCTGTGCAGCTAACAACCTTTCATTTAAACTGTTCTTTATTTCAATGCTCTTGGCATTGATTCGGATGGGTTTCACCCATTCCTTTCTGCTCAAGGCATCAACGACTACATTCGCCTTGCCGGGATGATATCTGATTTCACAATCATAATCGTTCAAAGTCTCCATCCAACGGCGCTGCCTCATATTTAAATCCTTCTGATTAAACAGATGTTGAAGGCTCTTGTGATCAGAATAGATCACACACTTGATTCCATATAAATAATGCCTCCACAGTTTTAGTGCGAATACAACGGCACCCAACTCCAATTCGTGGGTGGTGTAATTCTTTTCATGCACTTTTAACTGTCGTGATGCATAGGCAATAACCTTGCCTTTCTGCATAAGCAGACACCCCATGCCAGTGTGTGATGCATCGCAGTAAACTACGAAATCTTCTATTCCATCTGGCAATGTCAGTACTGGGGCGTTGCTCAACTTTTTCTTTAGGATATCAAAGGACTCTTGCTGCTTAGGGCCCCAAACGAACTTTACTTTCTTCTTAGTCAAGGAAGTTAGGGGTGCAGCAATCCTTGAAAAATTTTCAATGAAACGCCTATAATATCCTGCCAATCCCAGGAAGCTACGAATCTCCGTAGGCATCTTTGGCTCTTGCCAGTTCATGACAGCTTCAACTTTAGCGGGATCCACTTGGATACCACGCTCACTAACAACGTGCCCAAGGAATTGGACTTCTCGAAGCCAGAATTCACACTTCGAGAACTTGGCATAGAGCTTCTCTTGATGAAGTAACTTCAGAATACATCGAAGATGCTTCTCGTGATCAGCTTGGTTCTTCGAAAAGATGAGGATATCATCGATGAAAACGATGACGAATTTATCTAAGTACGGCTTGAAGACGCGATTCATGAGATCCATGAACGTGGCCGGTGCATTAGTGAGCCCAAAAGGCATCACTAGGAACTCGTAATGACCATAACGAGTCCTAAATGCAGTTTTATGTACGTCTTCAACTCTAACCTTCAGTTGGTGGTAGCCTGACCTTAAGTCAATCTTCGAGAAATAACTTGCCCCTTGCAATTGATCGAACAAATCGTCGATCCTGGGCAAAGGATACCTATTCTTTATTGTGACCTTATTAAGCTCCCGGTAGTCAATGCACAGACGCATCGATCCATCCTTCTGTTTGACAAATAGGACTGGTGCTCCCCAAGGAGACGAACTAGGTTTAACGAAACCTTTGGCTAGCAGATCATCTAACTACGTCCTCAATTCCTTCATCTCTGTTGGTGCCAACCTATAAGGTGCTCTAGCAACAGGTGCTGCTCCAGGGATGATGTCAATTCTGAATTCCACTTGCCTATCCGGTGGTAAACCAGGTAGATCTTCAGGAAAAACTTCAGGGTATTCAGAAATGACGGGGATATCTTCAATCTTCGGTTTAGGCTCATCAATAATTACTTGTGCCATGTAGATGACACAACCCTTCTTTAAACACTTGGAAGCCTTGAGCATAGTCACTTGCTCAAGCAGTCCATATTGGGTATCTCCCCGAATGGTAAGTGATTCACCAGACGGAGTCTTAATCACCACTTGCTTTTTGTTGCAGACAATTTGGGCCTGGTTATGAGATAACCAGTCCATACCCAAAACTACGTCAAAACCGGCTAACTTAAAAGGAAGTAGGGACAAAGAAAAAGAGTGGTTCTTAATGGATATAACACATCCATCTAACACAGTTGAGACGGTTTCTATGGTGCCATCTGCTAACTCCACCTCATAATTCACACTTAAGGTTTTGACAGGTAAATTCAGCAAATCACAAAACTTATTATCTACGAACGACTTATCAGCGCCTGAATCGAAAAGTACTCTTGCATAAATATCATTTATGAGGAAGGTACCTGTAATCACGTTGTCGTCCTGGACGGCTTCCTTTGCGTCCAACCTGAAGACCCTTGCATTGGTCTTCTTGACCTCTTCAGACTTCTTGGTGTATTTGGGGCAGTTGGTTTTAATGTGCCCCTTCTCATTGCAGTTGTAGCATGTGGCATCTTTAATCTTCCTGCAATCAACAGTCTTGTGCTCCTTAGACTTGCATAACCCACATGCAGGTGGTCCTGTAACACCTCGAAAATTCACGTCCTATAATGTGTAGACACGTGTCATATGTTTGAACGTGTGAAAGAATATTGTAAAAGGACTAAAGTTGACAAACATGGAAAGTACGTGAATATACGGGTTCTAAATGTCAACAGTGAATAAATATACTTCATAATAACCCTACACGATGTTTATAACATCAAACGAATAAATCATGGATCATACGAAGCTAAAAGTGAGAGATTACAAACTACAGGGGTTAAATGTGTCAACATGTTTAAATTATACCTCTGAGTGACCTTTTGACAAACCCGAAGCTTTGTAACGGTTAATTATGCTCACTAGAATGCACGATATAAATTTCATAAAGTTTCGTTATCGTATGAGAAAGTTATGATCAAATTCGTAAGCGAGGGATTAAAGCGTTAACGTTGAAAGTTGTGACTTTTCGGGTTAACCGGAAGTGTCCAGGGACTTGGCAAAGTGGGTATAAGTCCTAAAGCCCTTGTAGATAAATAATAAGGGGTCAAATTGCAAGTAATAAGCTAGTTGACCTTTCGAAGAGCCAAGGGACGAATATGCGGAAACATGAAAATGTGAAATCTGACCTCAAGGCCCACGCGGGCCGCGTAAACATCATCAATATCTTACGCGGGCTGCCTGGCCCGCCCAGATGCAGAAAACCGTTTATCTTGCCTGTTCAGCCCTCTAAGCGACATGTAATGCCTTAAACCCTTCCAAGAGACCCCTAAACAACCCCTAAACACTTAGGGACACTTGTTGAAGGATTGTGGTCAGTCATAGCCTTGTGTGTCAACTTCTTATGGTGATTAAATCACTATATAAGGACCAAAGTTGCAACCAAGTTCCTCACACTTCATTCTTGCATTCCTGATCACTTCTGGAGCTCAAGCCTTCTATCTAGTGATCACATTTCGTGCATAGGACCTTGGTAAGTTTGCTAAACCTTCCTTAGTTAAGTTTTAGCTTAGTTATAGCTTAAAAGTCAAACCGTCGTAATTAACGGTTGACTTTAAGATTAATCACAAATGGTCCTGTGATTTGTCGAATCAAAAGTAGTTATAAGTTGGTATTTATGTGGGTAATAAACCCTTAAAAAGGTTCCCCCTGATTACCACTCTAACTAGGTCAAAAGTCGGGTCAAACTAGTTTATAAAAAGTCAACAGGATACTTAAAATGCCATTTATGCATAAGTAACATTATAGATCATATACAACCTGTTGGATCATTGTTATAACTTGGTAATTAGTGTAAGAACATGTCTAATCATGTTCAACCCGACAATTTACTATAAAGACCCGGTTCGGAACCCAAAGTCACATAGTTTGACTTTCACTTTGACTTTCAGTTCTGACCCGTTTAGGCATGTTTTAGACATGACTCAGAGCTCTAATTGGACTAGGTTACATGTTAGTACAACCCTCTGTGATTATACACCTTGGTTCATTAGTTATCCAATTAATATGCATGTTTCCGTTAATTGCCCATATGTTGACCATTATGCCCTTATTGCCTTAAAACGTGATTTTTGGAAATGTAAAAGAGTAGAAAATTTAATTACTGATATATAAACGTGTATGCAAAGTTTGACATCAATTTGAATTGTAGATTAAGAGTTATGCTCATTATCGCAAAATGAATGCTTTATGTTTATAAGATGGCGTAATTAGCGTATAGCCTACTTAAACATACTTTTTGATATCAAATATTTTACCCACTGATGTAATATATTATTTTGGGATTTTTAAAGATTTTTAATTAATTTTAGGCCGAGCATAACTCATAGTCGTAGGCTTAATCCGGTACTTGTCGGTTTTGCCCTTACGGGCCATAAAATGAGTTTTACATATCTAAACGACTCCAAACCTTTTGCTACTAATCACATATGATAAATAAATTATTTTAAGCCTTCTGGAAATATAAAAATATCAGATTTGAGTATCAAACCCGGAAATGGCCTTTAATCGCCTTTTTAAGCGTTTTTAACGCATATTATGTACTAGAAGTATTTTAAACATACAAGGGTTGATACCTACTGATATTTGAGGCAAATTATAATATTTTAACAGTAAGCAAAGGTTGTTAAACTCAGACTTCAGTTTTGAGCTTTTCGGCTTATGTGAAATTACCAAAATACCCCTACGGGGCATAATTTGGTTATAATTGATAAATTTCACATATATACTTCATCCTACTGTTATAACTCATTAATTTGAGTGTGTTTACTGATTACATCAGACCTGTAACTCAGTTAAACACTTAAACCCTTTTACAACCTTTAAAATGACCAAACTACCCCTACGGGGCCTAGTTTGTGTTTAAACACGTTTCGGGCATAATGAAAGACATCTTACTGATGTCACAACATATTTGAGGCATAATTAACTTAGGAAACCTGTATATAGCTCTCATGAATACCCTTCACGATTATTACGCGTACGGTTCGGTTTATGTAACAAGTTTACATAAATTAGCCGAAACGAGTCAAACCTTATTGGTTTTATCTCAAAATCCAGAAGGTGAATAATAAACTCATATTAAGCAAGTCTTCAAACTTGTCGGGTCCAAATCACATTCTATCCGGTCTTCGCTTAATCGTGCGTACGAACCGTATCTTTGAAACTAGCCGGTCTAAGCTTAAGCTTAATTAAAGACCCGTTAGGATTCTAATAGGTTATTATAAACCTTCGTTCCAGATTAGGAGTACCAGTAAAAGCTACTTGCGTTTGCTTATTACGATTTATACATTGCTCAGGTAAATACTTTTAACTTATTTTCCCTATACGGGCTTGGGTTACGGTATATAGCATACCGCTTGATCGAGCATCAAATCTCCACAGTTGAGTGGGTAGTTGACTAATTTGATCGGCTCGTTTAAACAGTCTTGATTACTTAAAGCCTTTGGGGGGTTAATGACCATGTCCCGGATATCCTTGGCATCATCTTACGAGATGGCCACGACCTGAGCACGGGGTGTAGGCGTACACCTGTCAGTGTATAACTCTATGATGTGGTGTGTCTATTGATCTTTAACCCGGACAAGATCCGGGCTACTGAACGCACAAGTAACATGTAATTCGTTCACAAGATTATAATATTAAATAATTCTCCCAAGTTAAATAAAATGTTTTATGCCACGTGCATCCAAACAAATTTTCAATCATTTTCCAAAATGAGTCAGTTGAATGTATTTACCAGTGTAAACTGACGTATTTTCCCAAAAAGATTAAATGCAGGTACTAAGCGAAATTGGCTGGGATTTCTCCTTAGCATCATTAGAAGTCTCGCAAGCTTAAGATGCCTGAAGTCTGTTGAACTATTGTCTCATATTTTATTTCGATCCGTTCTGTGGATAAACAATCGAACGTTGTGATACTTGATATTACAATAATTAAATTCGGTTGTATTATATCTTTAAATTTGCTTCCGCTGTGCATACTAATTATTGTGTTGTTTGACTATTACGTTGCCAACCACGTCACGATACTCCCCCACCGGTGACACGTGGAAACCGGGGTGTGACAGGTTGGTATCAGAGCCAACATTGAGTGAATTAAACACTAGCCTTTTGTGTTTAATCTCAATGACACAATTGCACATTTCTTTGACTTTCTGAGTCTAGACTTAACATAGGAATAATCTTAATCTTAATCTGTAGATTTTTGCTCCTAAATTTTTATATTAGATACGTCGCCAAGCGAAGAAGCTGTAATAGGATTCTCCACGTATTGGAGCCTTGAAATTGCAGAGCTTCGTACCGCGGCCAGCGGGAAACGAGCAACCAAGGAGAAAGCATTCAGAAATAAAATGAAGAAGAGACTCCTTTTGCTGAAGATCGTTTCCTTAATAGTCCTCGTAAGGACATATTTATCTTTCAGTCCCTCTGAGGACATATTATTCCTTTCAAGTCCCGCTTAGGGAAACTCTGTACTTTTATTTTTCATATAGTGGAATGACTAAATATTCATCCTAATCAGGAAATATTAAATAACATTCCCTTTTGCAAGATCTACCATTATAATAAAATGGCAAAATCTAAAAAGGACAAGACCTAGCTTCGGGTCATATTAAGACCGGCCAAGATGGCAGTTCCTCAATTTAGATTCAGATCCTTATTAACATTTCAATTTATAAATTGTTCTGCGATAAATATTAAAAGAATCTTAAGAGTGAAACCTAGCCTGAGTGTCATTATAAAGACCTGGCCAAGATGGTAAGACCTGTTTAAAAAGATTCGTATCCCAGTTAACATCTGAAAACATGTTAACACGCCCGACGGATGTGATTCGTTGGAAATCACACACGTTATTAAGGATTCTTCAAAGGATTCCTAACCCAGTCTAATGATCTCTGAATCCTGGGTTTACATCATCAATTAAGATGATCATATTTTAACCATACGTGGTAATATAGTGCCTACGGGCCTGACTCATTTTACACATGAGCCAAAATACAGTGGTAGCTATGACTCCCTGTCAGAAAAAGGTAATGAACTAGGTTCAAACCTCAAATACTTTGATTCTCTGAAATCATAGCATATAAATTAAAAATTTGTCCTTGTGACTAAGCCTGTTGTGCTAATATATTTAAGGGCCTTGATTCTCTGAAATCATGGCTTATGGTTTATAAATGTCCATGTGACCAGGCCATTGGGTGCCACTAATAAAACTGTTAATGTTTTATAATTAGGATAAATTATAATAGAAATCCTAAATATATGTGATCAATAAATTAACCAAATATGGTCTCTGTTTACCATGGTTAATGAATTTCCCTAAGGGACAATTCCGTAATAAACATCCCTTAGAAGGGAAGTGCCTACGGGCTATAGTTAATGTCCTCTGAGACTAAAGACAGTGGTAGCCTACAGCTCCCTGTCAGGAAAAGGTAATGAACTTTGATTCAAACCTTAATGCCTCGGTTATCTAAAGTCATGGCTTATAAATTAAACTTGTCTACGCGACTAAGCCAATTGTGCTATTATTAACTTATAAATTAGGATTTATGATAAAAATACCGAATAAGATAAATATCCCTCCTTCCCTGCCAGTATACATATAAAAAAAGAATCTTAAAGGTACGACCTAGCCTATATGTCATTCCAGAAGAGGCCACGATGGTAGAACCGATCCAAAGGATTCAAATCCTTGTAACATTGTAAATATGTTATCACTCCTGGCAACAGTGAGGCGATAAAATCACACTTGTCGTCGTTATATTAGTAAATTTTTACAAACCCCTTGTTTAGACTATGATCAATAGGAGTCATGGCTAATAAACATCGAACATGATGAACACATCAAAACGTCCATTAGGATGTATACCTACGGGCAAGGATGTATACATGAAAAGATAGTTTTATTTCATAACTTCCTGTCAAGACAATGACATATGAAATTTTCCGATCCAAAGGAATCATTGATTATAATTTAAAAATTTCCCTAGTGACAAGGCCTATGAGCCATCAAAAGTCCTTTGGAACAAGCCCTTGTGCTATATATAAAATATGTCAGTATGACATTGGCAGCCGTGACTTATGTCCCCTGCCTAATAAATATGAAGGATTACAGTCCGTTTAAACGCCAAGGATAGTTTATTTAAGAATTTAGGCAAAACATAATCAAATAAAGTTAATACTATCTATTCGCCTATATGGTTTATTTGTACCATGGCTAAATAATCATCAAATTTGACAATTCACCCTATACTTAAACCAATTATTACTACTTGGTTTGTAGCCTTCAAAGCTTCACCATGGCTGACTCTTCTGAAGCTCACAATCATCCAGTTAATCAGAAGGATGACGCAAGACTGAAATTAATAAGCACCGGATTACAGGCTATGATCAAAATAGCCGTAAGCAACGCTGTGGACCGCGTGTTGAAGGATCTTAAGCGAAAGTGCGATAATACCCCAAATGAAAGTTACAAAAAGGGTAAGACCGGTTCAAGCTATAACCAGTCCAAACCAAGGGAGGCAAAACCCAAATGTAAAACCTGTAAAAGAAGACACTGGGGGCAGTGTCGATCAAACCCAAAGATAAAGCGATGTGGCATCTGTAAAAGAGATGGCCACCAATCCCACGAATGTAGGGACATAAAGAATTCAAACTGTTTCAGCTGCGGAGAAAAGGGCCACATCAGTACTAATTGCCCTAAGGCTGCCAAGGAAGGAGCAACTAAGTCTGGGAAGGATTTGAAGGATAAACAGCAGACCGGTGAGAAGACTAGATGCAAAACCTGTAGGAAATACCACCTCGGGAAATGCAGATATGAATCTCAGCCTCTACCCTGTGAAATCTGCAAGTCCAAGGGGCATAAGAGCTTGGATTGCAAGAGATTGGGAGACGCAACCTGCTATGGTTGCAACGAAAAAGGGCACATTAAGACCAACTGCCCTAAATACGCTAAAAAGCTTGAGGAAGCTAAGAAGACCGAAGCTGGAGGCTCTCAAATGGGTGCTCAGGTGGCTATTCAGGATGACAAGGTCATTACAGGTATTTTTATCAATAACGCTCATGCTAGAGTATTAATTGATTCAGGTTCAGATAAGTCTTCCGTAGACAACAGATTTTTGTAAATCATTAAATCTGCCTGCTAAAACTCTAAGCGTTAATTGTAAAGTAAAATTTACCGATAGTACCTCAAAGACGGCTTCAGAAATATTAGATGGATGTTTTATATCCATTAGGAATTTTTTCGATATCCTAGTTCCGTTAAAACATAAGGACTCAATATAGTGATAAAAATCGATTGGTTGCTGTAGGTCCCCTATTCGTATGGATCTTTCACAGAATTGTTTATCTAACCTAGAGTGCGGAATCCTCTAGATCAGAATATAGCAGAAAACGTGTAGGGACAGAAATCAGCAATTCACTTTCAAACCGGATCTTTATTGATTATCAATCAACAGAATTACAATCAATCAAGATCCCTAACAACCTAAATTTCGTCCAAGCCCTAAGCCTTTCACGAAATTGCTCTCTCACAATGTTCTGGCTGATTAACCTAAACCCTAAAGCCTAACCTTGTTTATATAACACAAGGTTTGCTACTTGGGCCAAGGTTAAAACATGGACTGCGAATTGGACAGGCCCAATTCGCCCCCACACACCCAATTCATTGGGTTTGGTTAGCCCAAACATTACAACTAACTATTACAAAGCTAAACCCGCTAACTGTTTATCATTTAACTAATTACAAGATATCCAAAGACCAAATCTAAGCTGTTGTCACAAACATGCACCAACAAACTCCCCCTTGACAATAGCTTCATAAAATAACTTTGTCTTCAGTCATCTTGCAATCTTCATGTAGTCTTGCACTGTCTTTGGTCTTTGGATAGCTTCAGCTTCAACAGCTTCTGTCAGCAACAGACTCCCCCTAAGCTGATGCATCCAATCACCAAATCTTCAAAAACTTTAGCGTTTGAGTAAACTCCAGTTCAGCATTTGTATAGCAATCTTCAAACTCTTCAACTTGTCTGCAATGTAGAAAGGAGGTTCTACCATGCATCCAATCAAACTCTCATCTTCATAGCAACTTAACACTTTAACTTCTTAGCAACATACCGCTTCAATCTGTATACTATAAAACAAACATCTCGAGAAACCATAAGAATATTTCAACATAAGTTAAACAAATTATTATTTTTCAAGAGATAGTATCACAGATTAAGCATTCTCAATTTCTTCACCAACACGCAAAACTTTTTAATCACACACCTTATAACCCGCATGATTTTGAAATTTTGAACTCACTTTCTAACACCGTCTCCCCCTATCAGTAACAATTCCTCCAAGAATAACAGTTTTTCGTACGTTAAGAATTTTAAACAGAAAAATACACTATTTTTGGATTTTTATATTTTTCTGAAAGCAAGTAAATAACAAAAGCAATAAACACTCTATTTTTGTGAGAATCACTGGTAAGAAGATCATATCAGCACAATCAAACTGTTTCACACTATTTGATAATTCTTTATTTAATTTTTCGTGAAAAGCAGTCCAAGACGATTACCAGTATGTTTGTCCACTTAAAAAAATGCATGAACATTTCAAGTACCATTACCGTATGATACGTTAAGGTAATTTTATTACTGATATACTAGTGTGTCCCACTTCAGGATATACCCCCACGATCAAGGTATGCACAAAGATTCATCGTAGTAGGTGAGTATACTGATGTTATCCTTTAAGATATCCTGACAGTGTCTAGGTCTGCATATAATCTGTTTTATCATGTTTTAATTGCTTAACAATGAACACCCAAATAAATACTAATCAAGTCCTGGAAATATAAACAACACACTCTATCATGCAAGTATCTTCCCTACCACATATTTCACAAGTCCAATCCAGATTTCTGAAATCTTAACTGGGAATAGGTTGAGAAGAGAACAGAATAGATCTTTAGGAGAGATGGTATAATATACAGATCAAATGAGTTTTCTCAGTTTGATATAGGTTTATTGGGTTTCTTTTGGGCACTAGAGGGCCTCTTTCGGGTGTATTAGATCTATAGCGCGACAACGTACAGCTAGGTCAGCATGTATCTGGATGCAGCAGAAGCTGTCGTTGCCTAGCACCTCCAGGTCAGCATATATCTGGATGCAGCAGAGGAGGTACACGACTTTTTTCAGAGAAGATTTCAGAATCAGATCAAAATTGTGTGTATCGGGACAACATACAGACATTCAAATAGAAATGAGCTAATTCCAAGTAACTTTCTTTCCTGGGGTCATGTACAATTTTAGTTCTGAACAGAAGGACAGTCAAGATATCCCCAGATGAAATAACAGTATAAAGACCCAAAACTTCAGATTTTGGCAATCTATCAACGCAAGATTTAAGGTCATTAAACCATACACCACTGATGTGTTCCCCACTCATATTCAGTTCATTTATGTTTATATCACATTGGTAAGTTGATTATTTCATGCTTTTTGCCTACTGGTACATCATATGATGAAGCTGCTATCACACTTATGCAATTTAATTCAGTTTCAGTGTGACAGTCTAACTTGCCGATGTACTATCATTTCTTCTTTTTCACACAGTGATAACTCATTTTTGATTTATCATTTTTTTTATGTTTTTGATTTTTCAATGTTTTTGTATTTTTGATTTTTGAGAAAAGTAGTAAACTATTTACAAAATTCTTATGAAAAACCAGTTATTCAGGATTCCTCATCCCGTAGAGTTCGACTAAATGTTCAAAGCGAGCCCTGTCAAAAGCTTTAGAATAAAGATCTGCCAGGTTATCTAGTGTGTCGAATCAGCATTTTGAACTTCAAATTAAATCATTTAATATACATATATCAACAATCACACATCCCCCTTCACGTGCCTAGAGCAGCCATTATCAACATGAGTTGATAATCCTCCTTAGCAACTCCTGCACACACCAACTAAGAAATTAGTTAGATTGGGGGACCCAAGCCTTAATGGTCTTGGGTCGTCCAAATTCACCAACCACTGGAACATCCATCCAATATCCATTACTCCTAACTAGAGTCTTGGATCTCAGACCTGTTGATGGAATTTGATTTTGATATCCACTAGGTCTTTGGTCCTGAGGGTTCCTATATGTATTTGGACTATTTGACCTTTGGAAATTTTGATTTTGAAACCTTGAGTTTTGATTCCAAGAAGCTTGATTGTTATAATTTCTAAAGCCATTGTTATAAAAAGTTCGACCACCATTATTTTGGTATCGATTTTGATATTGACATTGACTTCTGAAATTATTAGAATTAAAATTGTTCATTCTTGGTGAACTGCTTCTAGGTCTGTCATATCTGCCTGGTGGAGATCTAGGCTGAAATCTAGGTTGATTTCTTTGAAAACGTGGAACTTGTGGAGTTCCTTTTTCAGCTTTATATTCACCAACAGCAACATTTTCTGGTTGCTTAGCAGCAGATTTCTTTGGAGAATTTGCAACTTTCTCCTCATTATCACCTTTCTTCTCAGGTAATTTCCCTCTCTGTTTTTCACTAAGTTGTGCTTCACTCTTTTTGTTAGGACAGCAGCTTGCTACATGTCCCTTGACGTGACATTTGAAGCACGATCTCCTTTTCAAAGACTTCTTAGCTGGAGTCTCTGAGGTAGATCCCTTATCAGATGGTGATGATCCCTTAGATGAACCTTGTTTAGTTTGCTTGGATTCAGATTTTTCTTTGTTTTTATTTTTAGCAAACTCTACATTTGATTCATTTTCAATAACAGCAGTTTCGTTTTTCATATCACTACCTTGAACAAAATTAATCTTTTTAACAAAAGCTTGATTTTTATTCTTAGGCGGTGAATTTTTCTTTTTCAAAGGTTCCCTCTCAGATCCATCACCTTGACTTGATGTGGATCCGAAACTACTTGGTGCAGATGCCATAACGTTTGCTAGCTCATCTTCACTAGGCAGGAATGAATAGTCATGACTAAGAGGAGGTGGAACTTCATTAAATCCCTGGAAGCCCACACTGGTCTTGTCATTACTCTTCTTTAACCCACCCATCATGTGTTTCATAACAAAAGACGAATCTCTGAATTGACTCAATTTCTTTTCAAGTTCAACAATTTTGAGTTGTGCATCTGACAACTCTTTGCATTTTTCAGAAATCTCTTTTGTTTTCTCAGCCATCATGTCATGAGCTAAGTCTATGATTTGAAGTTTTTCATTTAATTTGCAAGTTAAAGCTTCAATTTCAGCTTCATAACCTCTTATCTTCTTCAAGTATGTAGATTCATTTCTTTTAGCAAAAAAGTTTGACTCTTTTACGTTTGACATCTCGCTTACCTGACTTTGGTTTTGTGTTGTCAATCTGTCAACCGCACCCTGTAGTTCACGACATCTTAAACACACAGAATTAGATTGTACCTTTTCCTCATGAACTTCTGAATTTTCATCAGCAACAACCTGTTCAGCTTCACTCTCCTTCTTTACTTCAGCATCCACTTTTGCTTTAGCATTCTCCACTTGAGCTTCAGCATTCTCCACTTGAGCTTCAACATTCTCCACTTGAGCTTCAGCATTTTTCACTTCAGATTCAGCATCACTCACAATAGTTTCAGCCTCATCAACTTGCACTACTTCTGCCATGAATGCCTGAGTGGCATGCTCATTATCTTCCAGATGAACACTACAATCATTTAAACCTTCTCGAGATGTAGAGCTCGCAGCTTTATTCCTTTTAACATCTTCATTTCCTTGATACTTCTTTTCTAATGCATCCCACATATCCTTTGAATTAGTGTACTTCATAACGGTATGCTTGATGCTATCAGGTAAGGACATCTTTATCGCAGCTAAAGCTTTCTTCTCAGCTTCAACCACCTGTCTCTCAGATTCATCCATCTTGTCATAAGACATCACTATAACCCTTCCTTCGACACGACGTGTAGGAGCAACATATCCATCTATCATACAACACCACATTCTAAAATCCTCACTTTTCACAACTGATTCAAACTCCTCCTTCCAAACAACATATTCTTTAACATTTGTAAGCTTTGGCCAAATCTTAACAGTCTCTCTGAACTTATCCATTCTGACCATCTTTAAACACGTTTTAACGCAACAGACTGGTAAAAACCGTTCAAAATATCTCCGAAATCAGTGGTTACCAAATTACACCTTTAGAATCGTCTCGAAAAGACAAATCCAATGATATATAATGTCAAAAACCGTATTCGGGATTTTCCAGAGTTTTTTTTTTACCCTAAAAATCCAAGGAATTCAACGGTCCAAACGGTTCTGTCTAACGAGCTACAGATCAATTTCTATTTGCAAAACACTTAAATTTTCTCGACGCTTGCCAACTGAAATTCCACCTTTTTAAATTTGCTGGTAATTTCGCCGAGTATCAGAATAATTTCGCTGGTCAACTGGTTAATTTCGCTGATCTGTTATTTTCGCTGGTGAATCAGTTTATTTCGCTGGTCAAGTTCGCTGCTTAATCTTGCTATAACGACGACTGTAAATTCGCCGAAAACCGTGATAATTTCGCTGTGGAAAATTATACGGTTACCAAAGTCGCCTTTGGATTTGATTTCGCCGGTTACCGAGATATAAGTCCCAAATTCGCTGATCAGTTTAATTATGTTGGATCAGTCCGCGAAATTATTAAATTCGCCAGCCAGTAATAAGGAAATTCAATCTTTTTCAAATTTCTGAGATTTTCCAGATTCTCTCCAACACAAGTCTGCAAAATCAGAAAACCAAATCAGCAAAAAATTTCGAAAATTATGAAGAACACAAAGAAACAGTCTTCCAATCTTCAAGTCTTTCAGCCAGAATTCCACAAATAATCAACCAAAAACTGTCCCGAAAACCTGCAAATCAACAAAATCTTTCTAGAAGTCCTGCAAAACACCAAACAGACAAACCAGAATATCAAAACAGCCAAGAATTTCGAAAATTTTTATCAAAAATTTCGAAAATTTCAAAACCCTAATTTTCAGATTTCAAAGATTTCGAAAATTTTTCCTGTTTCTGCAGCCAACAATTCTGAACCGAGCCTTCAAGAGCCTAATGCTCTGATACCAATTGTAGGTCCCCTATTCGTATGGATCTTCAACAGAATTGTCTTTCCAATCAAGAGTGCGGAATCCTCTTGATCAGAATATCACAGAAACAAGTAGAAAACAGAAACACTTTCAAACCCGGGTTTCTATTGATTATCGATTACAAGAATTACAATCAATCAAACCCTAACCAACTATCAATTTCGTCCAAGCTCTAAGTCTCTCACGAAATTGCTCTCAAACAATGTTCTGGCTGATTAACCTAAACCTTAAAGCCTAACCTTGTTTATATAACACAAGGTTTCAACATTAGGCTGGGTTTGCTACATGGGCTAGGCCCATTTCGTCCCCCCATAACCCAATGTGGGTTTTGTTTAGCCCAAACTCTATTAACTCACTAATACAAAGCTAAACCCGCTAACTGTTTATCGTTTAACTAATTACAAGATATCCAAAGACCAAATCTAAGCTGTTGTCACAAACATGCACCAACAGTTGCCTTGAAAATCAAGCCCATATTGTGGGTAATAAGAAGCAATTAATTGTCATGACTCCTTATGAGACAACCCTCATAATTACATGTATCTGTACGATTAATTAATATTAAACATAAAAAAATGGTGGAACTGGCCGTCCCCGGAATCGAACCTGGGTCTAGGCCACACCCTTTCGCGCGCCTAGCCAACCGAGCTAGGTGCCTAGTTTGTGAAATTTCCATTTTGATTAAATATAAGCACATGTACAATAACTTCCTTATTTCTTCTATAAGTCACCTACTTATCCTCATTATGTTGACTAAGTATTAGAATCCAAGATTTTACCTCTATGTTTTAGTTACTCTTGGCTTGCTTATGTTGACTAAACACTAGAAAGGATGAAGTAGAAACCATTAAGTATATCAGTGGTTATGCTAGAAAGGACATGGTAAGGTATACATCACAGTCATTCGATGGCAATACTCTTAATTAGTAAGGACATTAATGAAATCCTCAAGAAGGATCCTCTTATACATTGTGGAATGGTCCAAGTTTTAAGGACCTTATTAGAAAAACCTAGTATCCGTTTCGAAAAAAAGGGAAAAGACGGAATAAGATTTTCTGACTCTCGCCATCAAAGTTCTAGACAGTCGACAATATGTCGCAAATTTTAATTCATTAGCTGAGATAGTACCCTATTCAGTATACCCAAAAATCTAAGCTTAAAGCACATAATTATTAGTGATTTGACTGCTAAGAGATACGTTTGGGTTAAGACACTGCTAAGTCTCTCATAAGGTCTTAAGCTTGGCAGACTTTTAGAAATTTTCCATAAAAACCCCAGATATTAAGTGTAAAGTAAAAGTTATAGACGAAATCGGAAGAATCATTTCTTTTGTTCCTATCGGAAACCTTCAGTCGTATGGTTTTCGAAATGTCCTCTTTCTAAGAGGAAGTGCGTCAGCATATATAGTTGATATCTATTTAATCTCTGTTGATTACGAATACCAAATAGTATGACAAAACCGCCGTATGAAAATTGATGTATCTTAATAAGTTCCATAGATTGCTTCCATGCCTGATCAGTATAGAGGTTTAATGCATGGGACCACAAAGATATCCCAATGATCATATGGTACCAAAGTCAACTAATAGTATTCAAAGAAGATATCCAGAATAGAATTGTCCAAATAAATATTCCCTGGTAACGGAATATGAGGACTCATAACATGAATGTGTCACTTTTTAGACACAAGCGTTGATGAGTGAACTGGAGCCTGAGATATGGAAATCTCTGTAACCTCCTTGTACCTTGATTATCTTCTCCTAAGATTTCCCTGTTTACCCCTGGGAGGCGGGTAGAGTTAAGTTTTATATCCCATTTAAGGCTATATTATTATGAAATCTCCAAGACGGCTAGTACCATCATTGGAAGAATCGAAAACCTGACTTACTAAGTTTTAAAATAGAGGGTTCATATAGCCTAACTCGATATTCTGAAAGTTGATATTGTTAAATAAGAAAGACGGTTCATTTTGCTTATGCAATAGCTACCGCAACCCTAATTAGGCAACAATTAAGAAATTGCCATCAGCTGTTCTGAATCGTCGATTTGTTCAACTAACTTCAAGGATCAACTAATCCTTAAAATTTGTTAAGTAGTGGTTGGAATAACCATCTCACCTTAAGATAAGCTTGTCTATGATAGTTGATATGTAAGCATCAAGGCTGCTCCCTTGGAGACCCTGTAAAGATAGAATGATACACATCTATTGTAGGGGCAATAGATTGGTAAGTTCAATTACCAGGATCTAAGGGCAAATTATTGGTGGATAGGCTTGAAGAAGTCTGTAGCCACCTATGTAGCTAAATGCTTGACTGGTGCACAAGTCAAAGCTGAGCATCAGAAACCGTCAGGTTTGCTACAACAGCTTGAACTTCCTACGTGGAAGTGGGAAATGGTAACTATGGATTTTATTACCAAGTTACCCAAGACAAGGAAAGGAAATGTTACAACATGGGTTATAGTTGATAGACTGACTAAGTTAGCACATTTCTTACCCTTCAAGGAGACTTATAGCTCCGACATGTTAGCCCAGTTATACATTGATAAGATTGTAGCCTTACATGGCATACCTGTGTCTATTATCTCTGACCGAGATACTAGATACACGTCACATTTTTGGAAGAGTTTCCAACAATCTTTGGGCACACGTTTGAATTTTAGTACAGCCTATCATCCTCAGACTGACGGTCAGAGTGAGCGTACTATTCAAACGTTGGAAGACATGCTACGTGCATGTGTGATCAATTTGGGTGGTAGTTTGGATAAGAACCTACCATTAATCGAATTCTCCTACACCAATAGCTACCATACCAGCATTAAGGCTGCGCCCTTCGAGGCATTATACGGTAGAAAGTGTAGATCGCCCGTTGTTGGGCGGAAGTTGGAGATGTCCAATTGTCAGGACCAGAGATAGTCTTTGAAACGACGGACAAGATTGTCCAGATTCGTGACCGTTTCAAAGCTGCCCGAGATAGGCAGAAGAGTTACGCGGACCCAAAGTGTAAAACTCTTCACTTCGTAGTAGGTGATAAAGTGCTGCTTAAAGTATCACCCTGGAAGGGGGTGATGTGGTTTGGTAAGAAAGGCAAGCTAAGCCCGAGATACATAGGACCTTTCGAGGTTATCGAACGTATCGGGTCAATTGCCTATAAGTTAAACTTACCGGAAGAGCTCAGTGGAATTCACAATATGTTCCACATCTGCAATCTGAAGAAGTGCTTCGCTGATGAATCACTGGTAATACCACATACAGATGTGCATATAGATGAGAGCTTAAAATTTGTAGGAAAACCTTTGTCGATTGAAGATCAACAGGTAAAGAAGCTTCGAATGAAGCATGTACCTATTGTAAAGGTCAAATGGGATTCCCGTAGAGGACCCGAATACATGTGGGAGGTTGAATCCACGATGAAAGAAAAGTACCCTTATTTATTCCAGTAAATCTCGGGACGAGATTTATTTTAAGGGGGTGAGGATGTAACACCTCGAAAATTCACGTCATATAATGTGTTGACACGTGTCATATGTTTGAACGTGTGAAAGAATATTGTAAAAGGACTAAAGTTGACAAACATGGAAAGTATGTGAATATACGGGTTCTAAATGTCAACAGTGAATAAATATACTTCATAATAACCCTACATGATGTTTATAAAATCAAACGAATAAATCATGGATCATACGAAGCTAAAAGTGAGAGATTACATACTACAGGGGTTAAATGTGTCAACATGTTTAAATTATACCTCTGAGTGACCTTTTGACAAACCCGAAGCTTTGTAACGGTTAATTATGCTCACTAGAATGCACGATATAAATTTCATAAAGTTTCGTTATCGTATGAGAAAGTTATGATCAAATTCGTAAGCGAGGGATTAAAGCGTTAACGTTGAAAGTTGTGACTTTTCGGGTTAACCGGAAGTGTCCAGGGACTTGGCAAAGTGGGTATAAGTCCTAAAGCCCTTGTAGATAAATAATAAGGGGTCAAATTGCAAGTAATAAGCTAGTTGAGCTTTCGAAGAGCCAAGGGACGAATATGCGGAAACATGAAAATGTGAAATCTGACCTCAAGGCCCACGCGGGCCGCGTAAACATCATCAATATCTTACGCGGGCCGCCTGGCCCGCCCAGATGCAGAAAACCGTTTATCTTGCCTGTTCAGCCCTCTAAGCGACATGTAATGCCTTAAACCTTTCCAAGAGACCCCTAAACAACCCCTAAACACTTAGGGACACTTGTTGAAGGATTGTGGTTAGTCATAGCCTTGTGTGTCAACTTCTTATGGTGATTAAATCACTATATAAGGACCAAAGTTGCAACCAAGTTCCTCACACTTCATTCTTTCATTCCTGATCACTTCTGGAGCTCAAGCCTTCTATCTAGTGATCACATTTCGTGCATAGGACCTTGGTAAGTTTGCTAAACCTTCCTTAGTTAAGTTTTAGCTTAGTTATAGCTTAAAAGTCAAACCGTCGTAATTAACGGTTGACTTTAAGATTAATCACAAATGGTCCAGTGATTTGTCGAATCAAAAGTAGTTATAAGTTGGTATTTATGTGGGTAATAAACCCTTAAAAAGGTTCCCCCTGATTACCACTCTAACTAGGTCAAAAGTCGGGTCAAACTAGTTTATAAAAAGTCAACAGGATACTTAAAATGCCATTTATGCATAAGTAACATTATAGATCATATACAACCTGTTGGATCATTGTTATAACTTGGTAATTAGTGTAAGAACATGTCTAAACACGTTCAACCCGACAATTTACTATAAAGACCCGGTTCGGAACCCAAAGTCACATAGTTTGACTTTCACTTTGACTTTCAGTTCTGACCCATTTAGGCATGTTTTAGAAATGCCTCAGAGCTCTAATTGGACTAGGTTACATGTTAGTACAACCCTCTGTGATTATACACCTTGGTTCATTAGTTATCCAATTAATATGCATGTTTCCGTTAATTGCCCATATGTTGACCATTATGCCCTTATTGCCTTAAAACGTGATTTTTGGAAATGTAAAAGTGTAGAAACTTTAATTACTGGTATATAAACGTGTATGCAAAGTTTGACATCAATTTGAATTGTAGATTAAGAGTTATGCTCATTATCGCAAAATGAATGCTTTATGTTTATAAGATGGCGTAATTAGCGTATAGCCTACTTAAACATACTTTTTGATATCAAATATTTTACCCACTGATGTAATATATTATTTTGGGATTTTTAAAGACTTTTAATTAATTTTAGGCCGAGCATAACTCATAGTCGTAGGCTTAATCCAGTACTTGTCGGTTTTGCCCTTACGGGCCATAAAATGAGTTTTACATATCTAAACGACTCCAAACCTTTTGCTACTAATCACATATGATAAATAAATTATTTTAAGCCTTCTGGAAATATAAAAATGTCAGATTTGAGTATCAAACCCGGAAATGGCCTTTAATCGCCTTTTTAAGCGTTTTTAACGCATATTATGTACTAGAAGTATTTTAAACATACAAGGGTTGATACCTACTGATATTTGAGGCAAATTATAATATTTTAACAGTAAGAAAAGGTTGTTAAACTCAGACTTCAGTTTTGAGCTTTTCGGCTTATGTGAAATTACCAAAATACCCCTACGGGGCATAATTTGGTTATAATTGATAAATTTCACATATGTACTTCATCCTACTGTTATAACTCATTAATTTGAGTATGTTTACTGATTACATCAGACCTGTAACTCAGTTAAACACTTAAACCCTTTTACAACCTTTAAAATGACTAAACTACCCCTACGGGGCCTAGTTTGTGTTTAAACACGTTTCGGGCATAATGAAAGACATCTTACTGATGTCACAACATATTTGAGGCATAATTAACTTAGGAAACCTGTATATAGCTCTCATGAATACCCGTCACGATTATTACGCGTACGGTTCGGTTTATGTAACAAGTTTACATAAATTAGCCGAAACGACTCAAACCTTAACGGTTTTATCTCAAAATCCAGAAGGTGAATAATAAACCCATATTAAGCAAGTCTTCAAACTTGTCGGGTCCAAATCACATTCTATCCGGTCTTCGCTTAATCGTGCGTACGAACCGTATCTTTGAAACTAGCCGGTCTAAGCTTAAGCTTAATTAAAGACCCGTTAGGATTCTAATAGGTTATTATAAACCTTCGTTCCAGATTAGGAGTACCAGTAAAAGCTACTTGCATTTGCTTATTGCGATTTATACATTGCTCAGGTAAATACTTTTAACTTATTTTCCATATACGGGCTTGGGTTACGGTATATAGCATACCGCTTGATCGAGCATCAAATCTCCACAGTTGAGTGGGTAGTTGACTAATTTGATCGGCTCGTTTAAACAGTCTTGATTACTTAAAGCCTTTGGGGGGTTAATGACCATGTCCCGGATATCCTTGGCATCATCTTACGAGATGGCCACGACCTGAGCACGGGGTGTAGGCGTACACCTGTCAGTGTATAACTCTATGATGTGGTGTGTCTATTGATCTTTAACCCGGACAAGATCCGGGCTACTGAACGCACAAGTAACATGTAATTCGTTCACAAGATTATAATATTAAATAATTCTCCCAAGTTAAATAAAATGTTTTATGCCACGTGCATCCAAACAAATTTTCAATCATTTTCCAAAATGAGTCAGTTGAATGTATTTACCAGTGTAAACTGACGTATTTTCCCCAAAAGATTAAATGCAGGTACTAAGCGAAATTGGCTGGGATTTCTCCTTAGCATCATTAGAAGTCTCGCAAGCTTAAGATGCCTGAAGTCTGTTGAACTATTGTCTCATATTTTATTTTGATCCGTTCTGTGGATAAACAATCGAACGTTGTGATACTTGATATTACAATAATTAAATTCGGTTGTATTATATCTTTAAATTTGCTTCCGCTGTGCATACTAAATATTGTGTTGTTTGACTATTACGTTGCCAACCACGTCACGATACTCCCCCACCGGTGACACGTGGAAACCGGGGTGTGACAGGTCCCGATTTAGAATTGGACTCAAGTCTGCACTTTCCAAAGTGGCGTCTTTGACAAGTCGTGCACTTTGGCTTTTCCTCTGTTCGCTGACTATTCCTTCCAGACCCAGACTTTTTAGAATCAGTGTTTCCCTTGTGCTTCTTCTCTGACCCTCGTGAGTTATCATCCTCACGCTTCCTTTTACTTTCTTCTGATTTCTTTAGCGATCTCAACCTGACCGCATCTAAAGTAAGGGACAAAGAAAGGTCAGCTGCCGACCTAAAAGTTGTAGGTCTTGAAGCCTTAACACTGGCTTTGATTTCTGGGGCTAAACCCCCAATGAAGCGAGCAATTCTCTTGGGTTCTGGTGTTACTAGATAAGGAACCAGTCTGGACAGAGTATTGAAACTGGTGAGGTAAGCTTGACAATCTAAGTTTGTTATCACCAATGATAAGAAATCTGATTCAATTCTCTCAACCTCGTGTTGAGGGCAATAGTTCTCTCTGATGAGAGCAACAAACTGTTCCCATGACATGTTGTAGAGCGGGATCTTCCCAGCAGCTTGAATGAGAGACTTCCACCATGCCAGTGCCTCTCCTTTGAACGATTGGGTTACATACTTCACTACATCCCCTTCAGCACAACCGCTGATATCGACAACTGTGTCCATTTCGTCCAACCAGGTCATACAATAAATTGCTCCTTTCTCCCCAGTGAAATCTCGGGGTTTGCAGGAAACAAAGTACTTATAGGTACAGGACTTAGTACGTGGTTCATTATCGAACACTATCCTCTTGGATGGAACACTGTGCTGATTAGATGAGTTTCGATCATCATCCTTCTTTGGTCCCTCTTTCTTAGGTGGTGGCTTGCTATGAGCCTCTGACTGAGTTTTAGGGGCAGATTTAGAGTGGGGTACAGATGAGGTTTTACTATAGGTTTCACTATACTCCCTAAATTGCTCCTCTACAGATTTAGATACAGCTGAATCAATCAATGTACGAAGCTCTCCTCTGGTTATATTTATCCTATCATCATCGCGGTTTTCCAGAGGGTGACTGTTCTCTTCCTTTGACCTAGCTATGTAGCTTTAAATGCTACATAAAAATCAAACAAGGACAAGGTTTATACGGAAGCTTTTACAGTTTTATCATTTTAAACGATTTATTAACCATGTTTTTAATACACATTTTAGTTAATTTGTTAAATATATAATTGTTCAGGATCTTTATCATAATCCGAAATCATAAGTTAATAATAGCACAAAAGGCCTAGTCACATAGACAAGTTTAATTTATAAGCCTTGATTTTACAGAATCGAGGCATTAAGGTTTGAATCAAGTTCATTACCTTTTCTTGACAGGGAGTTGTAAGCTACCACTGTCTCTAGTCCAGAGGACGTTAATTATAGCCCGTAGGCATTTCCCTTCTAAGGGATGTTTATATAAGTAAGGGATTTTAGAATAATCCAAAAAAATGACTTATGTGATTTTATCGTATCACACTTTGTCAAGCATGTTAATATGCTTTCAAATGTTTAATAAAGATTTGAATCTCTTGAATAGGTTCTACCATCTTGGCCTTGTCTGCAGTGACATTTAAGCTAGGTTTTACCCTTTAGATTATTTTTTAATAATTAATGCAGAACAATTTTCTAAATTGAACTGTTAACAAGGATCTGAATCTAATTGTGGAACTACCATCTTGGCCTTGTCTTAATGTGACGTATGGCTAGGTCTTGTCCTTTTTAGATTTTGCCATCTTATCATAATGGTAGATCTTATAATATAGGAATGATATTTTAAACATAATCGTTCCTTTAAAATTTAAACAAGTATATGGTTGCCCTAAATGGGACTTCTAATTAAAATAACTTGCCCATGCAAGGGCTAATCAGAAAATAACAAAAGAAGCAATAAAAGACAATGAAACGAATTAGGATTAGTCCTATGTTCTTGTCTAGACTCAATAATGTGCATCTGTGTAACTGAGATTAAGCACAAAAGACTAGTGTTTAATTCACTCAGTGTTGGCTCTGATACCAACCTGTCACACCCCGATTTCCACATGTCACCGGTGGGCCCGGTGGGGAGTATCGTGACGTGGTTGGCAACATAATAGTCAAACAACACAATATTTAATATGCACAGCGGAAGCAATTGAAATATATATATACCAACCGAATATAAATTGTAATATCAAGTATCACAACAGTCGATTGTTTATCCACGGACGGATCGAAAATAAAATGGAAACAATAGTTCAACAGACTTTGACATCTAGAGCTTGCGAGACTTGAGTAATGATGCCTGGAGTAGCCAGCCTATTTCGTCTAGCACCTGCACTTAACCTTTTTCGAAAATACGTCAGTTTACACTGGTAAATACAAATCAACTGACTCATTTTGAAAAGAGTTTGTAAATTGATTTGAATGCACTTCGGCACAAAATATCTTTTATAACTTGGGAAAATTATTGAAATAATCATGTATACAGTTTTACTTATTTGTCGTCCATCAGGACAGATTAACTGACACGCCACAGGTATAATGCCCACAGGCTATCATCCTTTAAGTGGATTACCAGCTTCGGTATAATTCCCACAAGGATGATACCTCTGAGTGGATTACCAGTTTTTACATAATGCAACTGTCAGGTGTACGCCTACACCTCGTGCTTAGGTCGTGGCCATTTCTTCGAATGATGCCAAGGATATCCGAGACATGCTCATTTAACCCCCAAAGGCCATACACCAAATAATACATATTAAACGGGTAATGCAAATACATTAATCACAATCCGATTTAAATGACTACACATACCCGACCAAGCGGCACTTTTATAGTACCGTATCCCAAGCCCGTATAGGGAAAATAAGTTAAGAGTATTTACCTGAGCAAAGTATCAATCAAATACAGCAAATGCAAGTACTTTTACTGGGCTCCTAATCTGGAACGAAGGTTTATAATAACCTATTAGATTTCTAACGGGTCTTTAATTAAGCTTAGGCTTAGACCGGTTAGTTTCAAAAAGGAAGACACGGTTCAAATGCATGATAAAGCGAAGACCGATTTAGAATGTGGTTTTAACCCGAAAAGCTTGTATGCTTGTTTAATATGGGCAACTTAAACACATTTTGGATTTTGAGATAAAACCGATAAGGTTTGATCCGTTTCGGCAAATTTATGTAAACTAGTTACATAAGCCGAACCGTACGCGCAAGAGGCGTGACGGATAATCTTAAGGGTCCTAACCAGGTTTCCTAAGTTAATTTGCCTCAAATATGTTGTGATATCAGTAGGGTACCTTCCATTATGCCCAAAACGAATTTAAACATAAACTATGCCCCGTAGGGGCATTTTTGGTAATTTCACGTAAGCCGAAAAGCTCAAAACTGAAGTCTGAGTTTAGCAACCTTTGCTTACTGTTAAAATATTATAATTTACCTAAAATATCAGTAGGTATCAACCCTTTTTATGTTTAAAATAGTTCTAGTACATACTAGGCGTTAAAAACGCTTAATTAGGCGATTAGAAGCCGTTTCCGGGTTCTATATAGAAATCTGATATTTTTATACTTCCAGAAGGCTTAAAATAATTTATTAATTATTTAGAATCAGTAGCAAAAGGTTTGGAGTCGATTAGATATGTAAAACTCATTTTATAGCCCGTAAGGGCAAAACCGACAATTACCGGATTAAGCCTACGACTATAAGTTATGCTCAGCCTAAAATTAATTAAAAATCTTCAAAAATCCCAAATAATATATTACATCAGTGGGTAAAAAGTTTGATATCAAAAAGTATGTTTAAATAGGCTATACGCTAATTACGCCATTTAATTAACATAAAGCTTTCAATTTGCGCTAATGAGCATAACTCTCAATCTACACCTCAAACTGATGTCGAACTTTGCATATATTTTTATATATTAGTAATTAAAGTTTCTACTCTTTTACATTTTCAAAAATCATGTTTTAAGGTGAAAAGGGCATAATGGTCAACATATAGGCAATTAACGGAATCATGCGTATTAATTGGTTTACTAATGAACCATGGTGTATAATCACTGAGGGTTATACTAGCATGTAACCTGGTCCTAATGAAGCTCTAAGGTATTTCTAAATCATGCTTAAACGGGTCAGAACTGAAACTCAAAGCAAAAGTCAAACTATGCGACTTTCGGTTCCGAACCGGGTCTCTACTGAAAATTGTCGGGTTGAATATGTTTAGACATGTTCTTACATTCATTACCAAGTTATATTGATGATCAAACAGGTTATATGGGTTCTACATTTCTAATATGCATAAATTGTAAATTAAGCATCCTGTTGACTTTTTATTAGCAAGTTTGACCCGACATTTGACCAAGTTAGAGTGGAAATCAGGGGGAACCCTTTTGAGGGTTTATTACCCACATAATTACCAACTTATAACTACTTTCAATTCGAATAATCACTAGACCATTAGTGATTAATCTTGAAGTCAACCGTTAATTACGACGGTTTGACCTTTAAGCTAAAACTAAGCTAAAACTTAGCTAAGGAAGGTTTAGCAAACTTACCAAGGTCCTAAGCACGATTAGTGATCACTTGAGAGAAGTCATGAGCTCCAGAATTGATCAGGAATGCAAGAGAAGGTGTGAAGAATTTGGTTGCAACTTCATAGCTTTATATAGTGATCAAATCACCACAAAATGTTGACATCTAAGTCTACCACTGACCACAATTCATCCACAAGTGTCCCTAGTGGTCTAGGGGTTGCTTAGGGGTCGCCCATGAAGTGAAACAAGTGATTAAAGTCGGTTTATGCGCGAAATTTGGCTGCTGTCAAACTTTTCTGCATCTGATGTCCTGACGCGGCCCGCGTAAGGTTATGTTAACCTTTACGCGGCCCGCCTCAGCCTGATAATCAGAATTTTCCATTTTCAAGTTTCCGCATATTGTCCCTTGGCCTTTCGAAAGGTCAACTAAGTTTATTTTGCACTTTGAGCCCTCCAAATTGACGTTTATGGGCTTCAAGACATATACCCCTTTTGTTTAGTCCTTGGTTAACTTTATTGTTACCCGAAAAGTCCTAAACTTCAATGTTGACGCTTTTAACCCCTCGCATACGAATTTGATCATAACTTTCTCATACGATAACGAAACTTTATGAAATTTATATCGTGCATTCTAGTGAGCATAATTAATAGTTACAAAGCTTCGGGTTTGGTAAAAGGTCACTAAGAGGTATAACTTAAACATGTTGACACATTTAACCCCTGTAGTTTGTAATCTCTCACTTTCTTTCATGTTTAGCTTCGTATGATCCATGATTTATTCGTCTGAAGGTATGAGCATCATGTAAGTTTAATGTATAATATATTTATTCACTGTTTATAGTTAGAACCCGTATTTTCACATACTTTCCAGGTTTGTCAACTTTAGTCCTTCAAGAACATTCTTTCACACGTTCAAACTTATGACACGTGTCAACACATTATAGGACGTGAATTTTCGAGGTGTTACACGACTTCACGTTTAGTTTTCCCTCATTAACGACTTTACCTTTTGCTCTTACTTCGTATCCTTGGCGTTCGCACTAACGCCAATCGGTACAATTATCAACTCTTAATCAGTACCGTTGATAGCTTGTGCCGTTGTCACGTTTCAACGTTACTATTTATCGTCGTTTTCATCCTTTACTTGAACGTTTTATGTATCGCTATGATATGCATTTATGTTATGTTTTATTACTATTTCATGTTGTTACAGTTTCACATCATCACTCATCATGGCGTACTTTCCCCATAGTTTATGTGACGTGGGTATCGTCTAACTTTTTCATAGGCCGACCCTTCATAACTATGGATGTAGGTACTGCCACCATTTAGTCTCACCCTTTTTGGGTTCGAGACTCATACTATGGTTGTTTGTGGTTTGGTTGTGGTTTGGTTGTGGTTATTCAATTAGTAAGTTGAGTTGAGTCGTCGCATAGAACCAATCAAAACCGCTAACGAAACCAATGAAATTTGATAAGGACATGGTGGATACGCCGCTTGTACTTCCTATATATAAGTGTTCTTATCAAACTATCAAAAGCGTCGTCAGACTGGTCGAGAGAAGTTCTATGTAAGTTGTATTCGTGTCGTCAGTCATGATCCGAATAACGAAGCCAATGAAACTTGATAAGAACATGGTGGATACGCCCTGGTACTTCCTATATATAAGTGTTCTTATCGAGGTATCAAAAGCCTCGTTAGACTGGTCATGAGAAGTTGGTTTGAGTCGTCAATCATGATTTGAATAACAAGGTGGATGAAAATTTGGTAGAGACATGGTGCTACGCCGATGGTACTTCCTATATATAAGTGTGTCTGTCAAATTTTCAAAAGCAGCGTTAGACTAATCATGAGTATTTAAGTTAGTTTGTTTTGGTTTTGTGATTGGAGATTCAAATTCTATGATTTCACTCATTCAACTCAAATTGTGGCATTTTATGAGAATTTATTTTTTCAAGATCCCAAGTTGTGACACGGATTGCATTCGGCATCACATATATACCTCACAGCTCAGTTGCAAACTTTCTCGCATTGCAAGTCATCTTTGGGACCTGATTTTCTCTTTAGCTGCAATACATCTTTGATACGCCAATCTTGGGCTTCGAGATCGTAATGGTCAAAGAGTCTACAATCGGCTACCTTATACATAAAATTTAACGTTCTTCATTACTACATCATTGGCATCAAAAGCGATTCCTTCAATTGGGTATGCAACCCTCATCAGGAACGCTACCGCCTCAATCTGATCTTGACCTTACTCTTGTTAATTCCTAGTTGGAGCGTATTCTCACCAACGTTAGGGCTCGTACTTAACACTTGTAACTTGATATTCTCAAGGAACAATCTGATCTTAAGATTCGAGTTCCTAATGCTATTACTAAATCTAATCGATATCGTTTAATTCTATGGAAGACCCTACACTTCGTCCTATATGAGCAACTTCCTCCTAATTTCGGGACGAAATTCCCAAAAGGTGGGGAGACTGTGACATCCATCCAAATTGGACCTCTGAAATCCGACCCGGATTTTAAAACTGGACCTTTTTCAATTAAATGAAAATAAGAATTCGCAAATATTTATAAATTTTAATAGTTTATTGTCTAATTAAACGTCACGACTCGTGTTGGATTAAAATTGAACTAAAACACTAACTTTATAAGACAACTCAGTTAGTTAGGTTAGTTTTATAAAAGGGAGGCTTTGACGAAGTTAGATTTAACATTTTTAATTAAAGTTATAAGTTAAGGGTTTGTTTTGTGAGAGTGGAAACTATAAAAAAATAAATTAAATTAATCAACTAGGTTAAGTTGATAGCCATTGTTATAAAAGCAATACACTAACTAAGTTAGTGATTAGATAATCAAGTTAATATGTTGATAAGGGAACTTTTATCAAAGGTAACCTTGTTAGTTTAATATTAAAGTTCAGTTTAGTCAAGTTAATATGTTAGGGGGTCATAATGTAAGTCTAAAACTAGAAATCTATAAGACTGAACGTAGTGGGGCGGTATGCCCTTGCATGCCGCCGGCATAACCCCCAGAACACCAAAACTCCGGGCGCTATCAAACGAAAAAGGGGGTGTGGCGTGATAATTATAGCGGCGTGATGTGTGGTTTGTTTGAATTTTTTTTTTCTGGTTTTCCCCCTCATATATTTAATGCTCTGTTTTTTTTTGTTGCAGGTATATATCGAAGAAGAAGAGAATTTTAGGGTTTTTAATTTATGGGCTTTGGGCTAATTAGTGTAAGGTTTTTTGAAGTGTTGTTTTTTTTTATTTTTTTAGTCCAACCTTTTTTTTAGTGGAACCCCTTTTTTTTGTTAATGTTTTTTAATTTAATGAAATGAATTTTAATTTTATAAAGTTAGAAAATAATTATAAAAAATTAGAAATTAATAATTGAGTAATGATTAGGCGGGGGCTTTATGACTACGGGGCGTTATGACTACACATGGCCTAATTGAAACTAAAAATGCGTGGGACAGGGCTCGAACTCGTAACAACCAGAATGAACAAGTATCACTTAAACCAGTTGGACTACACCACAAGTTATGATGAGAACTGAAGTGTGAATCTTAAAAATACATCCCAGAAACGTGAAACATGTCATCTTCTCTGCAAAACAAGTCCAACCCGACCCGACATCTAACCCACCGCTAAAACCAGTTCGAATCTCGCGATTTACATAACGTTTTATGTTCTAATCAGTTATACTTAACGTATAATGATGGAGAAATTAATTATATACCTTCTAATCGGTCTATATTACTAAATAAATGATCAAATTAAATCCTCTTTATGCCACCATTGAAGCACCATTGAAGCTTCAAGACCCAACTCAACTTTAACAAATTCGAGAGTTTCAGTGTACAAAATTAGCAGCAATCGAATCCCTGGAGTTTTTCACGCATTTCTTCACTCTCTAACCCAATTAACAAGCCTCCAATCACCCGAATTCAAGGTGAAATATTTCTAGGGCTCGTAACTTGATTCTACAATAGCTCCTTCAATTCTCAACTTTTTCAGGTTATTCCAAAGCCCAACTTGCTTAATTTTTCGTGCTCTACAAAATCTCTCTATCAATTTCTGTGATAAAAGGCTAATTTATCTGAATTTAATTTTAGTTGAAATTAAGGTTCTTCATGCATAGAATTTGGGGCTTTTAGGTTTAGACTTGTGTTTTGATGAAATTGAAAGTATAATATTGTTATATATCATACTAGTGTATTGTGTGTAAATTTTGGGAATTTTAGATATCAATTGGAATTTTGGTGAATTATTTATATTTTAATCACTAGATAAATCAAATAAAAATACAAGTTAATTTCAGATAAATTCAATATATATTTTCATTTGATATTTCAGAATATATAAACACTAGGAAATTTTAATATAAATTTTCCTTAATTTTTGGGAATTCATGAATTTAATTTGGATTTATACATGTTTTAATTATGCTAAAATACAAGTTTATCACAAATAAATTTTATAAATATTTTTACTGATTTTTCTATAGGTTCTATAATTGTTTTGAGACACTTTTATAAATTTTCTATAATTTTGGGTAATTTTCTTATCAATGGATTTTCTTTTAAGTACATGAAATATCTTTATAAAAATTTATTATTTTAAATTAAAAATGTGTTAACCATGAAATCTAAGGCATGATTTTGTTAGATAAATTCTATTAATTAATCAAAATTGGTAGCATTTAACGATTATGATAACATACTAAATTGTTATTTCTATATAATTAATCATGACCTTTTAGCTAAGTATCGATTTATCTATTATAATGAATAATCATTTAAGCCCCAAATAGGAGAACCCAACGTTCAAAAATTTTTTATATTGTCCTTTCGTTCAAGTATTTCGTTATTTAGAATGTTGGTTATATTTATTCTAGGGTGATTTAGTCAATTGTTATACCTGGTGTACTCGTGCGGTATTTCTCGTGGAACGTTTCTTCGCAACCTGTGAGTAAACTCTATCCCCTTTTTGTCATTAACTTTTTGGGGTGTATCAATGTGTCTCATTCAATTGTTTTTATCTAAAATCGAGCATGCAAAGTCTTGTGTGTCGTATATGCATTACTTTTTGTTGTTGATTATTTGTTGAGGCTGTTTGTTGAAGTTATTGTTGTTGTGTTGGTCATCATAGTCAATAGTCATTCTTCAGTGAATCCACGGCTGACCTTTCCTCATGACCTGGAGATGTCGGTATCGCCCCATTAGTCTTGGGCTGACCTTTCCTCCTAACTATGGGATGTTGGTATCGCCACAGTCACACCCTTTTTGGGTGTGGGACACAAGGTGTTGGTTTTGGGTTTTGGTGTCGGTGTTAGTCTTAATCATTACTCAGTTACTATTTTATGTTCATAGTACTTGTGCATTGCTTCCACATGATTGATTGCATGTTTAATATTTAATTAGTATTTGAAATTAAAAAGGTAAAACATATTACTTTTATTTCTAAATTTTAAATGGTAAACCTATTTTACTTAACCAGGGTTTACTCGCCAGCTCTTGTAGCTGACCCAAAAATACTATTTACACATGATACAGGTGTAGAGAATTGAACACTGGACTGGATCAGGATCACGTAGGAACTTTGCCTTAGTAATTAAAAGGACAAGTTGATGTATTATTTGAATATTTGAAACTTATATGAAAAGTGTGACATTAAATCATGATATGTTTAATTATGAAATTTTAATAGTGCCATAAGCTTTGGGCAATCATCATGCCCCGTACCATTCCGCTGCGGGTCGGGGTGTGACATTAACTTCTAGGGTATTAACATAGTTAGTCCCTGTGGTTTGCACAAAATAACATACTTAGGTACTAATATAATGTGATTTTAAACCTACAAATAACGTTAATACCTCCAAACGTTGCAAAATGAAAAGTTAATACCCTTGAATGTGATTTTAAACTATTAGTACCTAAGTATGTTACTTTGGGCAAACCATAGGGACTAACTATGTAATTAACTCTAAAATCTATTTATTTTTTTATTTTCATATTATTAAATTTCTTATTTAACAAAAAATCTATTTGTTACACCAGTATTTTTTTAAATAGATTTTTTAAATAAAATCTACTAGCTATATAGTTTTATGTAAATTAAATTTCTTACTCGTTTTAAATAATGTAAACCTTACTCGTTTTCAATTTTGGATAGATATGATTGATAATAATAAATATCTTTCATGTAAAAAAAATTTAACCCTTTTTTAACTCGTTTTTTTGTTCATTTAAATTTTTCTATTTTATGTAAATTAAATATCTTTCTAAAATAGTAAAATGTAAATGAACAAAAAAACGAGTTAAAAAAAGGGTTAAATTTTTTTTACATGAAAGATATTTATTATTATCAATCATATCTATCCAAAATTGAAAACGAGTATGGTTTACATTATTTAAAATGAGTAAGAAATTTAATTTACATAAAACTATATAGCTAGTAGATTTTATTTAAAAAAATCTATTTAAAAAAATACTTGTGTAACAAGTAGCTTTTATTTTAAATAAGAAATTTAATAAAAATATGAAAATAAAAAAAATAAATAGATTTTATGTTAATTAAGAGATATAATAAAAAGATGAAAATAAAAAAAATTAATAGATTTTGTAAAATTGATTTAAACTTAAATAAAATTAGGTGTTAGTACCCAAATGTGTTACATTGATAAACTTAAAAAAAATGCAAGGGTATTTTAGTTATTAATTAACTAATTTTGGTGTTAGTACCTAAATGTGTTACAAAATTAAAACCATAAAATCTAAACCTGTTAAAAAAGTTGGTACCCAAAGGAGAAAATAGGTATAAACCACAGGACCCGTGTAATTAACTCAAAAGTTTATATTAAATAACAGTTAACTTTTAGATTCTTAGGGTTAAACAATGGAATGAGACAACTTAACTTCTAACCTTTTTTTACTTAAATTTATTATCTTTTTATATCAAATAATATCTTTATCTACGCTTTAATTTATATTACTTAATTTTATTATCTTTTTACTATTTAATAGGTTAGAAACCCATGTATTATATTAATAGAACAAATAACACATTAAATAGTTAGTAATGGAAATTCAGAATTAATAAAAATATTATTTTGAGATACAAAATACGATTAAAATTATGTATAGCTAAGCACTAACTAATAAATTTAATATATTATATTATATTATGCTTTATTACTTCTGCTGTTTTTATTAATTTTTTAAATTAAGAAATATAATCTGAAGGGGTGAAATAAGATAAATGGAAAAATGATCTTGTACTCACAGAATAGTAACACGTGACGCAACCAACTACCTATCTACTAGATAAAGATTTTTATTTTATTTTATACTGTAGCCTTATCTGACCGGACTTTTTTTATTTTGTTTGTGTAAATATTAAAATTGTACAATTGGGTACCTAAAAATTTCCCAAGTAGAGTTATATTTTTTATTTGTTTGGTTTGTAAAATTTACTTAGTATAAATTTAGATCACTTTTGTGCATAGAGATGTTGTACTTAATGCTTAGGGATGTTTTAAAAAAAATGATTTTTTTTTACTTTTAACTTATAACTATTTACCTTTTTAACTTTTAACCAAAACTATTTGATTTTTTTACTTTTAACTTAATTTTTTTTTTTTGTGCAATTGAACCTCACAACGTTTTACTTTCAACTTTCGTCTCTTATACTTTTCATCTTTTGCAAATTCTTCATTTTACGTTTCGTTCTAAATTTTGTAAATTAACACAACGTAACATGTGTGTGTGGTTTAATGTTTTTACGTTTCGTTTTACGCTTCATACGTTCTAAATTTTGCGAGTTTATATGACACCGTTTTACACCCCCATCGCAACACGGGAGAACTTAATAGTAGTTTATTTGAATTTAAAACTAAGAATTTCTCTCAAAGAAAAGTGAAAAAAAGAATTTCTCTCAAATTTCTTTACTAGTTCACAATTTTTACAAAGTGAAGAATTTCAATCAATTTGGTATCTTTCAAGTCTACACCATTGCCACCACAATCGCATATAAAATAACTACCACTACAACAATAACAATCGCGTCTTGCATCGTCATTGTTCCCATCACCATCGTTGCTGCCACAACCACCATACACGAACAACCACCACTGTCGTGTAGCCAATCCCCACCATTTTCTCCAACACCACAACCGTCGCCAACAACCCAACACAATTGCCATCACAACTGAGGTCACCAACCCTACTACCACATCAAACTTTATAACAAACATACAAACCAAACATGATTATTTTGTCAATCGAGTTATTAGATTAAAAATTTGCTATAACATATTTTATTTCTTCTTAAATAGAATCACGCGTGATATTTTGTAATGGCCGGATAGAAGAAGTTATTTATCTACATAAATAGTAAAACTATATTAAATTAACGAGTAATTATCTACAACACATGTGTGTTTTCACATTGGTTATGCTAAAAATATTAATATTTATCCATTATAAATTATAAGTATGTTGATGCATAGAGTAGTTGTACTCTATGTTTAGGGAGATTTAAAAAAAAAATTTGATATAATTACACTTTTAATCTAAAACTATTTTGGTTTTTTACTTTTAACCCCAAAGCTTTTTATCTTTGTGAATTTAAGCTAAGAACTTTTTTACTTTAAACTTTGGTACCTTATACTTTTCATATTTCGCAAAAATTCGTTTTACGTTTTGTTCTAAATTTTACGAGTTAACACGACGCAACGTTCATGTGTGGTTCAACGTTTTTACATTTTTGTTTTATGCTTCGTTCTAAATTTTGCGAGTTAACATTACGCAACGTGCGTGTGTGGTTCAATGTTTTTATGGTCGTCTATTGTTTCCCGCTTGATAGGTTCATCGTGACGCATGAGTCCTAAATCAACTTTGTTATTATTTTCTATGTTTTATGTTTAGGTCTAATTTCTCTGCATTAACATGTCGCAACTTCAGTGTTAGTGGTCGCTAGCGGTGCTATAGCCTTGGTGCTATTTGTCACGGTTTTACGCACCCACAGCAACGCGGGGGGCTTAATACTAGTTATTATTCTTTTGTAATATTTGTAAGCAATGTCAAAGTATTTCAATTTTCAAACTTACAAATTTTAGAATCGTTCATAGTTGCTCACAGTTGGTGATTTGCCTATCAACCTAGACTAAAAATTTACAACATAAAAGGATGGTCTCCGCGACCTGCTCACATGGCCCATGCACAGCGGCCCATATTCTAAAAGCCCAAAAGTATTTAACATAAAGCCAAAAATCATTTTAAAGACACTTCTCTAAAGAAACCTGGCAACCCTGAAACCTCGTCTAAAGAAATTTCTCTAGGGCTGATCCATGGTCGAGCCGTATCATTGACCATGGTTCTTCAGTCTGTTACTTCTTAATCCTTTTAATATTACCTGTATGCCTTTTTTTTCTTGTAACATTATTGGGATGGATTATGAACATATGATAATTTGTAAGTAAATATATAACAAATGTTATTTTATCATCATAAAAGGGTTGGATTATAATAATGGTCCATTTCATGCATTAACAAACATGTTTGATTTAGTAAAAGTTATCTAACATTGTTATTCACTACACCTTATAGTTTCCATTAACTCTCCATATATGTAAGGATGGCGTTAGAGCTGAGAGAGAGTGTGTACACATGTAAAATAACATTCAGTGAAACCAGAGATACAAATAGTAGCATGAAAAGTTTCAACCATATTAAGTTAAAAAGATAAGAGGACATCTCAAATACGAAGCACATCTAAAATACGCTGCAACTCATGGACAACATCTTCAATACTCATCCGTTGTGGCGGAGAATCCATAGATCATGATACTCCAATCTGTATGATTGAAATCAAGCATTCCTCCATTTTCTTTGCCTTTGCTTCTGTACTTTGCTCAACAATTACACTACCATCAATAATGTCAATCACTTGGTCTGGAAATGATGTCGAAGCAAATTTATGTAAGCTGGGGTCTTCATTGAAGATGTCGTCTGTTGGCTTTTTCCCGGTCATCACCTCTAATAATAATATGCCAAAACTATAGACGTCCCCATTACTTGTCATCTCACTCCCAAGACCATACTCTGCCACTTATAAGCAACTACTTAAAACAAAGAAACAATTTACGCATATGTAAAGGCATATGGGGTATAAGAATCTTACCTGGAGGTGTATAACCAACTGTTCCTTTAACACCAGTTGAGTTGTTTTGGTTTGAAACTCTTCCAGGAAACCGAGCTATACCAAAGTCTCCAACATGGGCCACCATATCCTCATTAAGTAGAATGTTGCTAGGTTTCAAGTCACCATGAACAATGGTTTCTAGGCAATGACTGTGAAGAAAATTAACAGCAATTGCAACATCCATGAGGATACTTATTCTTTGAATAAGGTCTAGTCTAGATGTACTTGTACTTGAATGCAACCAATCATGTAAACTTCCATTGGGCATGAACTCATAGACCAAAGCTTTGAAATCATTGCCTTGATGGTCAACACTTGAACACGAAGTTATTATCTTCAAAAGATTACAATGTCGAATACTTCGCCACGCTTCACACTCTCTCATAAAGCTTCTGTGAGCTCCTTCATTAAGATGGAGAACTTTGACTGCAACATATCTATTATTAGAGGTTGTGTAACGGGGCGGCACATCACGGGAGAAGGGGCTATAGCGCCCCATAGCGCTGCCGAATACAATTACGGCAGATGCTATGGGGGTTCAATTTTGGATTCCCGCGAGCTACATAGCGGCGTGACCCATTTTACCCAACTCACACACATATATATACATAGATATGTATGTATAATTGAATGGGTTATATAACCCCCTTACCACCACACTCTCTTGTGATATAAAGCCCCTCTCTTACGCGTTTCACTACTTGTCGCGTCACGCTCCACAAAGGGCTTTATGACTACACATGGCCTTAGCATCATCAAGGATTCCTTTGTAAACAAAGCTGTACCCACCTTGTCCAATCAAATTTGCTTCAGAGAAGCCATCGGTTGTCTTGAGAAGTTGGTTGTATGAGAGTAATTTCCTTTTTGAGTTCTTGTACTTTAGTGGTTTTAACAATTTGTGTACAAAATAAAAGAGTTTAACGTCCCGAATACCTGAATTTTTATTTTATAACCTTTTGAGTCCAAATTACTAACTAACCCTGTTAATTTTCTCAATTACTTTTTTTTAAATCACCAAAATACCCTTTTAAAAAATAAAAATAAGACAACCACCAATTTCAGTGATATTCACGAACCCACGTTTGAGAAATATCTTCATTTTCATTATATATACTAGTATCAAGCCCCTGCGTTGCAGCGGTTGTCATAAAACTGTGTTAAGTAGTAGCAATACTATACCATTGTCAGCGACCACCAACTCCGGAAAAGCTCGTAAAAACAAAATAAATAAAAACGGGAAGAAAATAAGGTCGAGCGAGAAGCAGACGTAAAATCTTTGAATCACGCATGCTTGTTGCTCAGAAATTAAACCAAAACTTAAAACATAGAAAAAAATAACTAAGTGCATCCAGGACCCGTGTGTTGGACAAACTTGTCAAACGCAGAAAAATAGATGTGACGCGACGGGCCAGTCAGACGGGAAAAAATATACGAAAAAATGTTGAACCCCACACGCACGCACGTTGCGGTGCGTTAACTCACAAAATTTAGAACGAAACGAAAAACTTGGGAAAGATGAAAATTACTGTTGACCAAAATTGAAAATAAAAAGAGATGAGACTAAATTGCAAAATATGAAAAACTTTGGGTTAAAAGTAAAAAACAAAGGGACTAAATTGCAAAATTGAAGTTATTTATTAATATTAGATAAAGATTAGGATAAAAATAAGCGATATCTATATATTGGTCACTAACTAATATTAATATCAAAAGAAATTTATTAAATAAATATAAATAAAATTTATGAGGTTGAAGGAGAGAATGCCATGTGGCATTCTTTGAAGTCTTTTATTATAAGTTAGATATCCTTTGATAGCTGAAAAAAACATTAGCAAACCCACTGAAGGCATTAGAGACACCATATAATAAATTAACATCACTAGTACATAATTGAGCAAAAGATGCTACATGTGTTTTCAAAAGATGCGGTTCCCTTCTTTAACCGCATCTTATAGGTGTTTGCAAAAAGATTTATGTATGTTTAGAAAAAAAGCATAGCCAAAAGATGCGGTTCTTATGTAACCGCATCTTATGGGTGTTTTGAAAAAAAATCAAAAGCCAAAAGATGCGGTTCTAGAACCGCATCTCTTGATATAACGGTAATAAATAGAAACTAATAATAAAAAATAAGTACTAAGTAAATACTAATATTGATTAATAAATAAAAAATAATAATAAAAATAAGTAAATACTAATTGTATATGTATGATTGATTTTTTTTTGTTACTGATACTAAAAAAAAAATTTAAAAAGGTTTTCATATATAGTATTATTAATAATAAATAAATAATTTTCTTATGTTAAAAAAAATACTTTTTTCATGACTACAAATATTTATTTTTTTATTTACTGATTTATTGCGTATACAAGTATGTACTTATTTATATATGTATTATGTATGTATATATGCATGTATGTGTTAGTGTATGTATATGTGTACATATCGACATATCGTTAAATGATTAATAAAATAGGGTTTAAACATATACTGACGATCACATGCATGTTGCTTAAACATATAACTACGATGGTCAACTAAGGTTGTTCAATGTTCATGCTACATTTTTGTGAATGAAGGCCATTAATGGTCCGTTAGAATGTCTGATATGTCAATCAAGGACAGTGGTGCTCAACTAGGGTTGTTCACGCTCCGTTTTGTCAATGAAGGGCGTTAAGGATCATTAGTGGTCTATTAGGATGAACGATGGACCAATTAGGCCAATAATTGTTAACTAGGGTTGTTCATGCTACATTAGTGGTCAATGAAGGTTGTTTAGGATAATTAATGGTCCATTAGGATGATTGGTGGTCAACTAGGGTTGTTCATGCTACATTTTTGTTAATGAAGGACGATTAGGATGATTAATGGTCCATTAGGATAATTGCATGTTAATTAGGGTTATTGGTGGTCAACTAGGGTTGTTTATGTTACATTATTGTCAACGAAAAACATTTAAGATGATTAATGGCCCATTAGGATGATTGATGGGCCAATTAGGGCCAGTAATGGTCAATTAGGGTTGTTTATTGTAACGACTCGCACAAAAATGTCCTAAAACGCTCCGCAAGTGGAAACCCGGACCCCTAAAACCCTAATCCTTGTGAAAAACCAAGAAATCAAGAAATTTGGAGTCCACGCGGGCCGCGTAAGACTTAAGGTTAGTCTACGCGGGCCGCGACAGCAAGGCAATTACCGGATAAGCCTAAGGGACGCGTGGCATGACATGTGTCGCGACCACCGGTGACTCAGCAACCTCCGATCTGATCCACACTCCCACGCGGGCCGCGTAAGTGTTCCTTTAAAGTTACGCGGGCCGCGAGGCGCCCTGTTTCCAGCCTATATATAGCAGCCGATAGTTTCAATGCAAAGTCGCTCAATTCTTTTCTTCTTTTAGCTTCTATTATAGCAAAGTAATAACTCGGGTATTATATTCTAAATCCCGAAACTCTGCCCGTATTAGGGTGATAACTCTAGTCACTGGTACGATTCAATGTCCGATCGATTGAAACTATCCGATGGATGTTTAAGTGATGCCCGTAATTGGGCTATGCCTTTGTCATTCGTTGTGAGGGTTTTGGTCTCGTGAGTTGTCGTTAAAGATGAATTGAGTTAATACACTAATACGAGTTCCATTGTGTCTAGAAATTAGAACTCGTAATCAGGGAGCTGCTAGAATATTTAATAGCTAAGTAAATTTCGTAGTTAAATAAATTTATTAAACGTACTAATTACGTACACTTAGTTGTTGAGATAACTTAGCAATTAAGAAACCTTAATAAATAAGTTAAACTTAATCAAGTTAAGTAAGATTAATTAATCAGTTAAGCAAAATTAATTAAGTTAAGCAAGATTAATTAAGCTAAGCAAGATTAATTAAGCTAAGTAAGATTTATTAATCACCTAAATAGATATACATGAAAAATAGATATATATGGGGTAGATATTATCTAGGGAAGGTATTATCTAAGGAAAGTGTTATTCAGGGAAGGCTTTATCTGGGGAAAACTTATCTAGGGAAATTCTATATAGGGGTAAGACTTATCTTCTTACCTATAAATAGGAAGCTTAGGATGCTATGCCATAAGATGCTATGCCATAAGATGCGGGTCTAGAACCGCATCTTATAGCCAATTTAACCGCATCATTTGATCATTTTTGTACTAGTGCATGTCAAGTGGCAGGGGGCTGGAAATTTTCTCGGGGGACGCCAAGCTAAACTCTAATGCACCAAGCGTGGGCCCGATTAAGACAACATAGTCTTGGTTGCGGGAGTGGGGCGATGGTAGCTACCGATTTATAGGTAGTAGCGGCCTTGCCGTCTGTTGTGAAACTCGCCGTCCAAAAAAAATATATATATATAATAAATTAACAATACATAAGATAAACTACAAATGATAGGCTCAACTTACAGTCAGATAATTCGCGAGGTTCAGCATATGCATATGTTGAAACTAAGACAAAAGCATCTCGATAATTCGCACTTAGATATAATCCCAACAATACAAAATTAAACTACTTGGTTTATTACAAGACAATAATCATACAAAAGCATCTTGATAATTCGCACTTAGATATAATCCCAACAATACAAAATTAAACTACTTGGTTTATTACAAGACAATAATCATACATTTATGTCACCTCGAATTAAAATCACAAAATAAACGTGTTTGACAGAGTAAAAACTTTTTGACAACGTCACACACCACTCCTTGTTGCAGTTACACCATGGGGTTAAACACTTAAACCCGAATGAGTGTGTATACATGTAAAATAAGATTCAATGAAATCAGAGATGCAAATAATCCACGCGAACAGTTCTAACATGTTAAGTAAAATGAGAGAAGAGTGCACCTCAAATACTTTGAAGAACATCCAGAATATGCTGCAATTCATGGACAACATGTTCCATACTCATCCGCTGTGCGGGAGAATCCATAGAGCATGATACTCCAATATGTATTGTTGAAACCAAACATTCCTCCATTTTCTTTGCTTTTACTTCTGTACTTTGCTCAACAATTGCAGCATCATCAATAATATTGACCACTTGGTCTGGCAATGACATTAATGCACATTTATGTAGGCTAAGGTCTTCATTGAAGATGTCGTCTGTTGGCTTTTTCCCGGTCATCACCTCCAATAATAATATTCCAAAACTATAGACATCCCCACTACTTGTCATCTCACTCCCAAGACCGTACTCTGCCACATGTAAGCAATTACTTTAATAAAAAAAACTATAAGACTGTAAAGCAAATATAACGGCATGCTGGAGTATATAAATTTTACCTGGAGGTGCATATCCAATGGTTCCTTTAATTACCCCAGTTGAGTTGTCGTTAGAATCTGTTCCAAGGATTTGAGATAAACCGAAGTCTCCAACATGGGCCACCATATCATCATCGAGTAGAATATTGCTAGGCTTTAAGTCACCGTGAGAAATGGTTATTGGGCAGTGATTGTGAAGATAATTAACTGCAGTTGCAACATCGATAAGAATATTTATTCTTTGAAGAAGGCTGAGTCTATGTGTACTTGTGCTTGAATGTAACCAATCATGTAAACTCCCATTGGGCATGAACTCGTAAACCAAAGCCTTGAAATCGTTGCCTTCAAAGTCAACACTTGAACATGAAGTTATTATCTTCAACAAATTCCGGTGCCGGATACTTCGCCATACTTCACACTCTCTCATAAAGCTTTTGCAAGCTCCTTGATTTTGGAGATGGAGAACTTTCACTGCAACAAATATATCGTTGCCATCATCGTCATTAAGGGTACCTTTGTAAACAGAGCTGAACCCACCTTGTCCAATCAAATTCGCTTCAGAGAAGCCATCAGTAGCCTTGAGAAGTTGATTGTAAGAGACTTTCAAGAACAAGCCTTTCCTTGATGATTGAGACATTAGGGTGTTGCCTTTTTTCTTAATCCAACAATACACAAAGCATAATGTGGCGAAGATTGCGAATGCACTCAAAATGACTATAATGAACAAAGGAAACCTTTTTTTTGGTTTCTTGATCTCCTTGCATTTGGGTAACCCAAGTTCAACCAAGCCGCCACAAAGTCTACTATTCCCCAAAATCGAGAACTTACTTCTATTGGCAAACACTCCTAGCACTGGCACTTTGCCCACAAAATCGTTATAGCTTAGGTCTATATATTCTAACAAAAACCGTTCTAAGAATTGTGGAATTTGACCCGATAAATTATTATGAGACAAATAGAGCCCCTCCACTCCTTTTAAAGAACTTAATGATTGTGGTATCTCGCCATCAAATAAGTTGTAAGCGAGGAATAAGAATGAAAGGCTAGTGCAACCGCCAAGGCTACTAGGAATATTACCAGATAAATTATTAAAAGCTAAAACCAGATAAGTCAACATCTTGAGGTCTCCAACATATGTTGGGAGTGAACCAGAAAGGCTGTTACGAGAAAGATCTAACAATATGGTTAGAGATGGAAGTTGAAGAATTTGTTTAGGTATTTTACCGACGAGTGTATTGTTAGAAAGGTTCAAAATGGATAGATGATGACAATTTCCCAAGCTAGATGGTATATGCCCTTCTAGTCTATTGGTTCTTAGATCAAGTGTATTCAACATTGATAAGTTCCCGATGGCATCTGGAATTAAACCTGCTAATTGATTATCGCTCATCGTAAGAACTCCTAGATTTTGAAGCTTACCAATGGTAAATGGGATTTTTCCTGTGAATCTGTTACCTCGTAAATGTAAAATGGTCAGACCAACTAGATTACCTATACTTAAAGGAAGGTTCCCATGCAACTGATTTCTTGCTAAATTCAGAGACGAGAGCTGCTCTGAAAGATTACCTATTGATATTGGGAGCTCTACTTGAAAGTTGCAGGTTTTAAGATTCAACGATTTTAATCTGCTGCAGTTTTTCAAAGAATCAATAAACTTCATTTCATCAGCTTCTCCGTGTCCTCCGAGTTTGTTATTGCCTAAGGATATTTTATAAATATCTTTTAGTTCTGAAAAGTCAATTGTCAACTTCCCACTAAAATTGTTATCACTCATTTCATAAAGTTGTAATTTCGAACAGTTGGATATAGAGGGTGGAATAAGTCCAGTCAGATTGTTATTTCTTAATTGAAGGAAGACAAGATGAGGGAGCATTGTACCCATGGCTAGAGGAAGACTACCAGTAAGTTGATTCCCAGCTAAAGAAAACCGAGAAAGGAGTGAGAGGTTAAAAATGGAATGAGGGATGGAGCCATGTAAGTTACATACACCGGCGTGAAATATTCTCAAGTTTTTCCAACGACTTAAGGTGTCTGGAATGCTCCCACCAAACGGATTCCCGCGAACAGAGAATGCTTCCATTGATGAGATATTCCCCAAAAAAGGTGGGATTCCACCTGTTAAATCATTATCCTCAAGTATAATATGATTAAGTTCAGAAAGAAAACTTATCTCTTTGGGTATACTTCCAACTAGCTTATTAGACCAAAGATAGAGCCCTTTAAGTTTAGAACAAGCAGACAAATTAGTTGGAATGACTCCACTGAATTTGTTGTCACCAAGAACGAGGACGCGTAGCCTGGAAAGACGACCGAGTTCATGAGGGATGCTTCCATGAAAGCTGTTGTTCATGAGATATAGCCGGCGAAGGAAGCTGAGGTTGCCCACATGAGGAGACAAAGAGCCTACTAGTCCTTGCGACCCTAGTTGTATAACAGTCACTCTTCTATGACGCTTCCCACACGTGACACCAATCCAATCACAGAAATGAATGGAAGAGTTCCATGAGGTTAGAGATCTGTTTGGATCATGGGTAATCATCGACTTAAACGACAACAAAGCCTGATGATCAGTCTCATTTCCACCATAGGAAGTAGAGATGGTTGGTATGGTAAGAAATATTACAACAAGAGAATAAAGTAGGAATGCCATTCTAAAAGAAGATGAGAAGCAAAGTTTTGGTTGCCTTGAATATCTACTTCCAAATGAGGGTGATTGTAAACCTTTAAAAAAGCTTTAAAATGATTACATATTTTAATCATTTCCACTAAAAAAGAGAATAAAGTAGGTGAAACTGCTTTGGATGTGAATGATTACATATTTTAATCAGTTTCACTAAAAAAGGTTGTCAGTTTCTCATTAACACAATAAAATTCGAGTACCAAATAAAGCTCAAAGCCTCGACCTCGCTCAAAATGCTATCTATCTTAACCGGTTTATTGGAGAATTTTAGGTTGTTTCTAGCTTGCCACAAACTCCAGCAGACGATCATGATAATACCTTGGACCGCTTCCTTCTTTTTCTCCGAAGCCTTTAGATCCGCATGAATTCCGAGAAGGCACTTAATCGAAAATGCAAAAATGTTAGGAATCTTACACCACGAACTAACACCATTCCAAACTATCGAGGCAACATTGCAAGAAATGAAAAGATGTTCCGTTGTTTCTTCGTCCGAGCTGCATAAAGGGCACATAGTATCTCCGATCTGGATGGGGGGAGTGGTGTTCTTTTGTAAATATGTAGTTTGTCGTGTTGTCTTGCTTTGTTGGCCCGTTTGGGGTCGGCCGTTTCGTTAATGAAAGTATACTTTTCACAAAAAATTAACACAATAAAATGTTTGAACTTTTAACATTAGATACAAAATTTAGAAAAAAAAATCGAATTAAGGGATTAGAAAAAGATTTAAAATCCCAATTAACATACTTTGTTGAAGAAACCGTCAGTGTTGGCGTTTATCATTAATCAGTTTTGGTTTGCAATTTTACATGAGTGGACAAAAAAACTTTTGAACCTATTTCAAGGCCACATAAAGCGGAATGATAATGGTATCCAAAATTTGAAATTTCTTATCTCCTTCACAAATGCCTTAAAAAGAGAAGACAAAAAGTATCCAAACCCCTCTTGAGGGATTTCGTGTGAAGGTAGTACGGTTTTTGAGGGAACGTCGTAATTAAGTCTGACCAACCCAACACATACCTGGTTAAGACAACGTAGTCTGGGCAGATCTTGGCTAGGGCCGCCGTTTAGGTGGTGTGACATTGGGTCACTAAAAAAAAAAATCACCTTTAAAAAAAAGTATCCTAACCTCTCTTGGGGGATTGAAGCTGTCATACGGGACAAAATATTATAGCCCTTTAGGTTTAGAAGATCTCAATCTTAATATCTAATATCAATAGAGTAAACTACCATTTTGGTCACTTATGACATTTTGAGTCAAAACTTAAACTTTTTAAATCTGGGTCCATCTGGTTTCACTTTTATTACCATTTTGGTCCAAAAAATCAAATCGCCTGTTATTTGGCTACTAAAATCTAGTTATTTTGTCTTTTTCTTCAAGGGCAAAATGGTTCATCTGAATTTATTATAACATATTATTAATTAAATTATTAATTCGTAAAGGGATTTAATATAATTAATATTTTAATTATTAATATGTTATAATAATTTCAGATGAACCATTTTGCCCCTGAAGAAAAAGACAAAATAACTAAATTTTATTAGCCAAATAAAAAGTGATTTGATTTTTGGACCAAAATGACAATAAAAGTGAGACCATCAAAATTTAAAAGTTTTAAGTTTTGGACTAAAATGAAAAAAGTAACCAAACCTCGGGTACCAAAATGACAGTTTACTCAATATCAATATTATCACCTCAATGATTGAAAAAAGAAAGAGAAAAAGAAAAAAAGTAACCCTCAATGATTAACAAAAAGAAGAAGAAAAAAAAGTATCACCTCAATGATTAAAAAAAAAGAAAAAGAAAAAGAAAATGAAGAACTTTACAAACAAAATACTTAGGTATTTGCCTTTATTTAATGATGTAGAATTTGTTTTAAATGGAGACCCATTTCTTTTGTCATGAAAGAAAGGATTGGAATCAATCCAGTTGTTTTTCAATTTAAAGTTTTATTATTATTTTTTAATACATCGAAATAGAAGGTAAGCAGGCAACAAGTTACGCCGTTAGCTCTTTCTAAATAACAAAACTAAGTATTTTAAAAACAGCATTTATAGATCTTGCAATCGTAACATAACTATGCATGATCCGCTGGACTCGACTAAGTAGCTCCATGGCCTTAGGTGCAACGAAACCAAAAGTATGGCATGCAAATGGTACAAACACGTGTTGGTTGTCAATGCATGCTTTATCGTGTTTGGTCACTTTGCATGAAACAGCTTTTAAAGCAGCCGCGAGAACACCCATCCCCAAGCCCATAAGAAGGGAAGCTCCTGTTAAATCCACACACGCATGTTTTACTCCCATCTGTCCAATGACCAAAATGTCAGCTTGCTTTTGATCTACCATCTAACGGGTCAGTCAAGAAATTCACAGGTGTTTCTTTCTTATCGGAAATCCCTGCACGACGGAATATGTCAAAAAGAACGTCTCTGACCAGATCGCGTCGATACTAGAACCCCGGGAGCTCTCTACAATGTACTACATGCTCCCCTAATGAGTCTAAACAATCCTTGCGACAAACATGGCATGTCTAGTCAACTGGAAATAGAGGAATCTGTTGGGGTATACGCACACGGAAGCAACACACACTCACGAACAATCAACTGCAGAAATAGAAAATAAACGACACAAGGATTTACGTGGTTCGGTCTAAACTGACCTACATCCACGTGGTAACTAGAAGTTTACATTTCTTGGTCTGGGACTGAGACAAAGATTACAATACAGATGAATCTCTTATATAGAGATTTACATGAGAGTTTGTCAAACAAAGAAACAGTTTAGCAGAAGGAAAAATGGTGTCTTCCGCCACTTCTTTTGACAGCCGCAAAACATGGCTGCTACCTAACATGGCTGCTGCCTACACGTTTTCTGCAGCTAACTTTGACAAACCACAAGAGTGGCTTCACACTCAACAATCTCCCACTTGAAGCCACGGAACAATCTTCACCTGTGCTTCAACTGTGCATCTGTATGTCTGTAATTCCTTCTTCCTAGTTACACCGACCTTCTCTTCTATTAACCTGAAGGCCCATTGAAGCTCCCACTGAGCCTCAACTCATCAGTCACAACCTGTGACTCGTTCTCTATCCCTTCCGGCTCCCACTGACACGAACTGCCGGACTCTGAGAAAACCTGAGAACTAACACTCTCCATCATAAGCAGGTATTTCACTGGAAAGACTTTTACAGCTAGAATACTGGTTCTCTTAACCCACTGTCTTCTGGTAACTCTGACTGAATCTGACCTGTGACTCTGGGTTTATCTCCTGCAAAACAAACCTTCTTCTGTCACGAGATTCTGTGAACCGGACTTTGTTTCTCTTCTGAACTGGGACGGTCACTCCCTCAGACGGTAATCTGACCATATATGTCACACCCCCAAAATCCACATGCGGAGTACTACCACTTGGAGGCGTGACTGACCAGGATCCAGCCATCAATTATACTGAGTATTTGGATAATAATAAAGATGATCACCAACCTTAATAGTTAGTAAGCATCATAGTTTAAAGTTCAAATAACAGTTTAAGTAAATAGCGGAAGCATAGGCAAAATAGTTTAAACAAAGTTCATAGTTCAAGTTATTTAGAACCCAACACGCGGGTTTAGACGACCACTACACTTCCCAAGCTGCAAGCTCCTGAGTCACTGGTTACCTGCAAAGCATGCAGTAAGGGGTCAACAATAATGCTGAGTGAGTTCACTAGTTGTCCAGTTTTAATTACCAAAAACTTGTTTCACCAGTTAATTTATCCGTTTATACATGCCATGGGGAGCTACCCCAAGAGTTAGCGACTAAACTGTTTTTCCAATACCGAACACTAGGTGACCGTTGCGTATCCGCAGAGTGCCCCGATGTCAATGTTCTATCATCATTGACGGATGCCTGAGTACATTAGTTCACGACCGATCCCATACCTTGGCACGGTGTGAGGTTGGTAAGACCTAAATAGCGCTATAAACTAATAACCCGTTCGCCTGGCCCCGGCGACTAATCGGTATTATGTAGTAGGGACTTTAAGTGATAGAGTTTCGTTTAGTGCCGTTTGTTGCAATCCGTATAAACAGTAATTAACTAAAAGGTTCCCAATAACAAGGGAAGAAAAGTAAGTTGTATCCCTCATAAGGGGATAGTGTTGTTTTTAGTTCCGTTTCCCAAACCACCGGGAATACATGCTTTAGGTTGTGAACTCACCTTGGGTTGCTCGGTAGATTAATTACCCGGTCGATCACGTTGGTCACCACGTCCTAGCATGGTTACCGAATATGGGTCAAGTTGGGGTACAAGTAAACACGTATAGCAAACACGTACCGACACACATAGCATGCATTCATACAAGCACTTGGGTTATTGGGCCTGCCCTAACATTCCACAAACAAACAGTACAGATACACATGCAGTCCAGTCAACAGATAGTCCAACAAGCTTTTGGCCCAATAACACTTAGGCAGCCCAGTCGAGACAAGGGCGGTTTCGACTCGAGAACACACAGTTTGAGTCGCAACCGGAGTTTCGACTTGTCATGATTTGGTTGCGAGTCGCAATCACCTAGTTGCGAGTCGCAACCGGGAGATCTCGAAGAATCACGTTTTGGTCTCGAGTCGCAACCAAGGGTTCCGACTCGCAACCACTGTTACGTGCACCTGAATCCTTCTAGAACCTGTCCTACGTACTAGCCAATAGCATTTTGATTTCATGTAATTTTGTACTAACCAATAACATTGCACTAACATGTTTTATTGTCTAAATCATAACAAAATCAGATCAAAACAAGCATATTTGAATATTCATAACACCTTCAAACTTGTTCTTCATATGTTCATCATAATTATGAACTTTCAAGTCCTAAATCTAGCATACACAATCCGAAACAGCATGTTTACACAAGGTTATCCATCAACATTCATCCTATATTCATCCTTTATCATTCATCTAAACATATTTACAACATAACATACAATCATCGGTTAATATATCATGTAAACATATCATGTAAACATTTATTCTAAACATCGAACACCCTATCCTAACCATCATTTATCATTCAAATGTCTTATCACTTTGTTATCATGCAAGAGTTTACATATTTCATTCATCACTTCAATTCTTCAAGGCAAATAGCAATAATATACACATAAACACATAGTGATGATCTACGGTACTAACCGGTTGTGGAAAGGTGCCGATTTGAAGGAAGGAAATGAGGTAAAGAAGTGTCCGAGTGGTGATGATGAGCTTGATCGACCTTCCTTGTTGTTGTTGATTAAATCCGAGAGAGAGAGAGAGGAGGTGAGCTTGATTTGCTAGGGTTTTCTAGAGAGAGTGAGTGAGGATGAAATGAGAGAGTGTAAAAGAGGAGTGTGTGTGAGGGTTTTAGGTTTAAATAGGAGGTGATGCACCAAAAGTGGGAGGTTTCGGGTGGGCTAAGGTTACGGCCCAACCGGCCCATTGTCTCGGGTCATGGTTTCGGTTCACAAGTATCCTTACACACACACATATATATATTACATACACGTTATCGACATATAGCACAGAGAAATAATAACTTCCATTTAATAATAATATACATTTACGCTAAGTGATTACAAGGTGTTTGCTCGGGAAAACCTAGAATGTCACATTATCCCCAAGTTTTAAGAACTTTCGTCCCGAAAGTTAAGGCAGCCACTGACAAGCTAGCGTAAATACGAACGTTTCAACGGGATGTCACATCATCCCCCCGTTAGTTTGGAATTTCGTCCCGAAATTCAGTTGTAGCTTCAGGGCTGGGGGTTTCATTTGGGAACAGCTGGGGATACTTGCGCTTCATCTGGTCTTCCCGCTCCCAGGTAAACTCTGGGCCACGGCGTGAGTTCCAACGAACTCGTACGAGAGGTATCTGGCTACGTTTGAGGGTTTTGGTCTCACGATCCGTGATCTCAACCGGTTCCTCAGTAAAGTGTAGCTGTTCGTCAATAGTAAGCTCCTTGTAAGGAATGACGAGTGTTTCATCTGACAGACACTTCTTCAGATTAGACACATGGAAGACGTTGTGCACAGCACTCAGTTCTTCAGTCAGATTCAATCTGTAAGCGGCCGTACCGATCTTTTCGGTAACTTCAAAGGGTCCGACATATCTTGGATTAAGCTTGCCCCGTTTTCCAAAACGAACCACACCCTTCCAGGGTGAGACCTTAAGTAGAGCCCGTTCACCGACCTGGAACTCTTGCGGTTTCCTATCTTTATCAGCGTAGTGCTTTTGACGGTCACGAGCTGCCGCCATGCGTTGCCTAATCTGGGCAATCTTTTCTGTGGTGTCGACTACATGTTCCGGGCCTGTGATCTGGCTGTCACCAACCTCCGCCCAGCAGAGAGGCGATCGACATTTACGATCGTACAATGCCTCAAAGGGTGCCGCCTGAATGCTGGTGTGGTAGCTGTTGTTGTAGGAGAATTCTACTAACGGTAGGTGCTTCTCCCAATTTTTGCCAAAATCGATCACACATGCCCTGAGCATGTCTTCGAGAGTTTGGATGGTGCGTTCAGACTGCCCATCCGTTTGCGGGTGATAAGCGGTGCTCATGTCTAAACGTGAGCCAAAAGATTTGTGCATGGCTTGCCACAACTCAGAAGTAAAACGCGCGTCTCGATCAGAAATAATAGAGGTAGGCACTCCGTGCTTCGAAACCACTTCTTTTAAGTATACCTCTGCTAGGGTAGAGAACTTGTCTGTTTCTTTGATAGCCAAAAAGTGTGCAGACTTAGTTAAGCGATCCACTATTACCCAAATGGTGTCATTTCCTCGTTGAGACCTAGGCAGGCCAGTAACAAAATCCATGGAAATCTGCTCCCATTTCCATTGCGGGATCTCTGGCTGTTGGAGTAGGCCTGATGGTTTCTGATACTCAGCCTTGACTCTTGCACAAGTTAAACATTTCCTGACATAGGTTGCTATGTGGGCTTTCATGCCAGGCCACCAATAGGTAGCCCTCAAGTCGTGGTACATCTTATCTGACCCTGGATGTACTGAGTAACGGGACTTATGAGCTTCATCCATCACAAGGTCACGTAAATTTCCATTAAGCGGAACCCATATGCGTCCGGCTACGTAGTAAGCACCGTCTTCTTTTTGTTCCAATCGTTGTCTCGATCCTCGCAGGGACTCAGCCCTGATGTTCTCGGCTTTCAATGCTTCAACCTGAGCATCCCGAATTTGATTAGGGAGGTTCGAGTGGATGGTGAGCTGTAAGGCACGAACGCGCTTGGGTTTGGTCTCCTTTCTGCTGAGGGCATCGGCTACTACATTAGCCTTGCCTGGGTGATATTTGATTGCACACTCGTAGTCATTTAGGAGTTCGACCCATCGGCGTTGCCGCATATTCAACTCCTTTTGTCCCATTATGTGCTGGAGACTCTTGTGATCAGTGTAAATCGTGCACTTGGTGCCGTACAAGTAGTGTCTCCAAAGTTTAAGCGCGAAGACCACAGCTCCAAATTCTAAGTCATGCGTCGTATAGTTCCGTTCGTGGACCTTGAGTTGTCGCGAGGCGTAAGCAATAACTTTCTCGCGTTGCATCAATACGCAGCCAAGTCCTTGAATAGAAGCGTCGCAGTAAACGACGAAGTCGTCGGTACCTTCGGGTAAGGAGAGGATAGGAGCACTACAAAGGTTCTTCTTTAGCTCCAGGAAGGCAGATTCCTGAGCATCGCTCCATTTGTAAGCAACACCCTTCTGAGTGAGTGTCATAAGTGGTTGAGCGATCTTAGAGAATCCCTTGATGAATCTTCGATAGTATCCCGCCAATCCCAAGAATTGGCGAACTTCGGTCGGAGTCTTAGGCACAGGCCAATTCTTAATGGACTCAATCTTAGCAGGGTCAACATGAATCCCTTCCTGATTGACGATGTGTCCAAGGAAATGGACTTCTCTAAGCCAGAAATCACATTTCGAGAATTTGGCGTACAGTTGTTCATTGCGAAGAAGTTCGAGAATAAGGCGTAGGTGTTGTTCATGCTCCTCTTGGCTCTTCGAGTAGATTAGGATGTCGTCGATGAATACGATCACGAACTTGTCGAGGTAGGGTTTGCATACTCGGTTCATGAGATCCATGAAGATCGCAGGTGCATTGGTCATACCGAAAGGCATAACAAGGAATTCGTAGTGACCATAACGGGTTCTGAAAGCAGTCTTAGAGATGTCCTCATCGCGGACTCTCAGCTGGTGATAACCTGATCGCAGATCGATCTTGGAAAAGTAGCTCGACCCTTGTAGCTGGTCGAACAGGTCGTCAATACGGGGAAGTGGATAACGATTCTTGATGGTAACCTTGTTAAGTTCGCGGTAGTCAATGCACATTCGGAATGAGCCATCTTTCTTTTTGACGAAGAGCACTGGGGCTCCCCAGGGTGATGAACTAGGACGGATAAAACCTTTGTCCAGAAGTTCCTGTAGTTGAGTAGAAAGCTCCTTGAGCTCCGCGGGGGCTAATCGATAAGGTGCACGAGCTATAGGCGCTGCTCCGGGAGCTAGCTCGATTTGAAATTCGACCTGACGGTGAGGAGGGAGTCCAGGTAGTTCCTTCGGGAATACCTCAGGATAGTCGCGTACAACTGGAAAATCTTCAATCCCGTTTTCCATTTTCTGTGTGTCGGTAATGAGCGCTAAGATAGCGGTGTGCCCTTTTTGTAGATACTTCTGGGCCTTTAAGAATGAAATGATGCCTGTGACTTCTCCGCTCTTGTCGCCTTGAACTATAAGGGGTTTGCCAGGGGGACGGGGAATACGAATAGCTTTCTCCTGGCAGAGGATTTCAGCTCGATGTTTGGATAACCAATCCATACCAATAATGACGTCGAAGCTTCCAAGAACGATGGGGAAAAGATCAATACGGAAGGTCTGACCAGACAACTCTAATTTGCAGTTACGAATTATGTGTGAGGCCTCGAGGTTTCTACCATTAGCTATTTCAACGGTGTGCTTAGAGCTTAGCGGCGTAAGAGTGAGCTTAAGTTTCTTACTAATACGTAGGGATACATAACTAGCATCTGCTCCGGAATCAAATAGCATGGAAACATAACGATCATTGAGTAGGAACTTACCCGCTACAACGTTGGGGTCGTTCCTGGCTTCTCCAGCTCCAATCACAAAAGCCCTTCCTCTTGCACCATTCCCAGCATTGTTGTTATTGTTCCTAGCACCCTGATTGTTGTTGTTTTGATTCAGCTCAGGGCAATCCTTTCGCATGTGCCCCGTTGCTCCACACTTGAAGCATCCACGGTTGTTTCCTTGTTGCTGCTGTTGCTGTGGTTGTTGCTGATTCTGCCTAGCTGGGAACTGGCTTCGGCAGTCTTTGGCTTCATGCCCCATCTTGTTGCATCGCTGACATTGACCTTTTCCACATGGCCCACTGTGATGTCGGTTACATTTGTTACACTTAGGGTGGTTTCCCCGATAGCCACCCTGTTGCTGAGGGCCTTTGTTGTTTTCCGTCTTCCTTTGTTGAACTGGGGCCTGAGTGGGGTTGGCATCCTTTCCCTGACTTCCATCCCACTTTCTTTTGTTATCGCTAGAAGTTCCAGCAGTAGTACCGATCCTCTTGGGCAGCTTGCCCTCTTCCACAGCCTGATTGGTGAGTTTGTGAGCAAGACGAACCACGGGCTGTATGGTGTTGAGGTTGGCCGAGGTCACATGGCTCCGGATTTCTGGGACCAAGCCTTTGATGTACAATTCGATCCTTCGATACATAGGTTGGGACATGTTTGGGCAAAGTGCCGCATAGTCGTTGGACTGCTTAGTGTAGGTCTCAATCTCTGATCCGACCATCTTGAGCGCATAGTACTCGTTCTCAAGTTTGTGGATGTCATCCCTGTGACAGTACTCCTCTTTGATCATGTCCTTGAAATCTTCCCATGCAGTAGCATTAGCAGTTTCCAGACCAAGCATCTGAATCTGTGCTTTCCACCATGAAAGCGCATTTCCTTCAAGCGTACCAGTTGTGTACTTAACCCAGTTAGCAGGGGGACACTCGCAGACAGCAAAGACAGCTTCGGCCTTTTCAATCCAGTGCAGAAGGCCTATGGCACCCTCAGTGCCGTCGAAAGGGAGAGGCTTGCCATCCATGAAGGTTTTGAAAGTGCAAACACGTGGTTGCGCAGGCGCAGGCTGACCTGTTGTGAGAAATGGAGCGAATAGGTTTAGAGGTGAAAAGACGATGTCGGGGTAGGATCTAAACATCCTATAGCAACGAGTTTACCTCCAGGGTGAGCTGTGAAAGCTGCAGCCACCGTGTTGAGCAAGTTGGCGAATTGAGCCTGAGTCATGTTAACGCTTCCTCTTCCGCGTCCACTCATTGTCTTCATAACCAGAAAACACAGTATAAGTGTGATGTCGTAACGTAGCGAGAATAAGGTAGAAGAGGGAAGTGTATCTATCTAATCAGGCACACTAGTATGTATAATAGAGCAGTTAACATAGGATAAATAAGCATGTAAGCACAAGTCCGAGCTATAAGGTCTAATATGCCGAGTCTTGCCCTTGGAGTGTAGTGTCGTCACGAGTCACGGGTTATAGTCTGGTTTTTCTCAAAAAGACTCTTCTTTTTAAAACCAAGTTCACTATAACCAATGGCTCTGATACCAATCTGTCACACCCCCAAAATCCACATGCGGAGTACTACCACTTGGAGGCGTGACTGACCAGGATCCAGCCATCAATTATACTGAGTATTTGGATAATAATAAAGATGATCACCAACCTTAATAGTTAGTAAGCATCATAGTTTAAAGTTCAAATAACAGTTTAAGTAAATAGCGGAAGCATAGGCAAAATAGTTTAAACAAAGTTCATAGTTCAAGTTATTTAGAACCCAACACGCGGGTTTAGACGACCACTACACTTCCCAAGCTGCAAGCTCCTGAGTTACTGGTTACCTGCAAAGCATGCAGTAAGGGGTCAACAATAATGCTGAGTGAGTTCACTAGTTGTCCAGTTTTAATTACCAAAAACTTGTTTCACCAGTTAATTTATCCGTTTATACATGCCATGGGGAGCTACCCCAAGAGTTAGCGACTAAACTGTTTTTCCAATACCGAACACTAGGTGACCGTTGCGTATCCGCAGAGTGCCCCGATGTCAATGTTCTATCATCATTGACGGATGCCTGAGTACATTAGTTCACGACCGATCCCATACCTTGGCACGGTGTGAGGTTGGTAAGACCTAAATAGCGCTATCAACTAATAACCCGTTCGCCTGGCCTCGGCGACTAATCGGTATTATGTAGTAGGGACTTTAAGTGATAGAGTTTCGTTTAGTGCCGTTTGTTGCAATCCGTATAAACAGTAATTAACTAAAAGGTTCCCAATAACAAGGGAAGAAAAGTAAGTTGTATCCCTCATAAGGGGATAGTGTTGTTTTTAGTTCCGTTTCCCAAACCACCGGGAATACATGCTTTAGGTTGTGAACTCACCTTGGGTTGCTCGGTAGATTAATTACCCGGTCGATCACGTTGGTCACCACGTCCTAGCATGGTTACCGAATATGGGTCAAGTTGGGGTACAAGTAAACACGTATAGCAAACACGTACCGACACACATAGCATGCATTCATACAAGCACTTGGGTTATTGGGCCTGCCCTAACATTCCACAAACAAACAGTACAGATACACATGCAGTCCAGTCAACAGATAGTCCAACAAGCTTTTGGCCCAATAACACTTAGGCAGCCCAGTCGAGACAAGGGCGGTTTCGACTCGAGAACACACAGTTTGAGTCGCAACCGGAGTTTCGACTTGTCATGATTTGGTTGCGAGTCGCAATCACCTAGTTGCGAGTCGCAACCGGGAGATCTCGAAGAATCACGTTTTGGTCTCGAGTCGCAACCAAGGGTTCCGACTCGCAACCACTGTTACGTGCACCTGAATCCTTCTAGAACCTGTCCTACGTACTAGCCAATAGCATTTTGATTTCATGTAATTTTGTACTAACCAATAACATTGCACTAACATGTTTTATTGTCTAAATCATAACAAAATCAGATCAAAACAAGCATATTTGAATATTCATAACACCTTCAAACTTGTTCTTCATATGTTCATCATAATTATGAACTTTCAAGTCCTAAATCTAGCATACACAATCCGAAACAGCATGTTTACACAAGGTTATCCATCAACATTCATCCTATATTCATCCTTTATCATTCATCTAAACATATTTACAACATAACATACAATCATCGGTTAATATATCATGTAAACATATCATGTAAACATTTATTCTAAACATCGAACACCCTATCCTAACCATCATTTATCATTCAAATGTCTTATCACTTTGTTATCATGCAAGAGTTTACATATTTCATTCATCACTTCAATTCTTCAAGGCAAATAGCAATAATATACACATAAACACATAGTGATGATCTACGGTACTAACCGGTTGTGGAAAGGTGCCGATTTGAAGGAAGGAAATGAGGTAAAGAAGTGTCCGAGTAGTGATGATGAGCTTGATCGACCTTCCTTGTTGTTGTTGATTAAATCCGAGAGAGAGAGAGAGGAGGTGAGCTTGATTTGCTAGGGTTTTCTAGAGAGAGTGAGTGAGGATGAAATGAGAGAGTGTAAAAGAGGAGTGTGTGTGAGGGTTTTAGGTTTAAATAGGAGGTGATGCACCAAAAGTGGGAGGTTTCGGGTGGGCTAAGGTTACGGCCCAACCGGCCCATTGTCTCGGGTCATGGTTTCGGTTCACAAGTATCCTTACACACACACATATATATATTACATACACGTTATCGACATATAGCACAGAGAAATAATAACTTCCATTTAATAATAATATACATTTACGCTAAGTGATTACAAGGTGTTTGCTCGGGAAAACCTAGAATGTCACAATATACAGCGAACATTCCTCATTCGCAAGTCTTACCTTTCTAAAGTCTCCAACTTTCAGATTCTGCAGTGCTTCACTGCTGTGGGTAGCGTGAAATGAAGCACCAGAATTCTTGACCCAAGAATCCACAATGCTCTCCACTCTACAGATCAAAACATCATCATCTGAGTGGGCTACTGCAGCGTTAACTTCTTTCTGGTTATTTGGGCACTGATTCCTGAAGTGTCCAACCTGTTTACAGTTCCAACAAGTCACATCATTTCGAGTCCTCGACTGACTCCTCTTTCTGTTCTTACTGCCACTACTTCTGTTATTCTTCCTTCCTCTGCCAACATGCATTAAATCACCCGAAGATCCACCTGAATTTCTTCTTCTTACATCTTCGCCCAGAATAAGATCCCGCATCTTCACGAACGTAAACTTGCTCGTATCTGAAGAGCTTGTAACAGCAGTTACGGTTCTGGACCAACTATCGGGTAATGAGGACAATAACAATAGGGCTTGAACTTCATTGATGTGCTCTGTGACTGAACTGTCGTCCCTCATCCTAGTATTCACCAGCTCTCGAATCAGAAAGACCTCCTGTCTTTTGATTCCCAATTTGTTGGTTCCACCTTTTCTGGTCTAACTCCTGATAACACAATATCAAGATCTTTTTGAACCAATAATGCCTCAATCTGCATCTTCCACCAGCTAAAATCTGTACCGTTAAACTTATCGATTTGAACTTTTCCCGTCTTCTGCCATGTTAACAAACACGACTTAATCGAAACTTAAATCGAAATATAAACCGAAAATCAACACTGAAACAACCGAACCACGTCTGGTCTACGGTTCTGTTTCTTCGATCTTCAACGAAACGATACTCTGAAAAATTACTGCTTGTTCAACCGGTAAAAAAAAAACTGATCTTGAAATTTGTCACCTCCTTTTTTTTTCTTTAACTCCAAAGAAAGAATAAACCTTTTCTCACCTCGTCCGCAAAAAGAAAAAGTAATCCGGTGATCTCCAAGAGTTTACCTGGCTCTAGTCGACTAAAAATTAATCAACAACCACAACTCTAAATCACCAACTGATCACCTTGTCCCACAACTAAATAACCTCCTTATTTTTCATTGTTGTTACAAAAAAAAAAAAATCATTCGATGGGAGCCACCCTCACAAAGAAAAACAAAAAAAACTTTTCTTTTTCCTCTTCCTTCACGTGGCTTCTTCACACCACTCAGACTAGAAGGTATGGGGGCCGGCTGAGGCCCGGCACCGGCGCCGGTCCCCCACACCGCCCCCTCCCGGCCCATCCGTCGTCCCCAGCAACCCAGAGCCGAGCTCGCCGTGCCACATTTCAATATATAGCCGTTACATAACGGCTAGATTTATAAAAAAAAAACCTTTTTCACTTTAAATATATACCCATTCTTTATATCATTTTCTCAATATTTCACCCATTCTTCTCCCATTCTCATCCATTTTTATAAAAAAACACTCCCATTTTTATACCAATCTTTTATAAAAAATATCTTTTCATCCACAATGGCATCTAATTCTTGGTGGTCCTCGTCTTCTTCGGACGAAGAGGAGATGTTTTTCGCAAACGCTGTGGTAAAGGCGACGTAGATTCTTTTGGAGGAGGAAGAGGAAGATGGCTCGTCTGAAAACGTTATTACCAGACGAATACGGATTAACAGAGACCGCGAAGGTTTGTCATTAATAAATTTTATATATTTATATATTTCCTCGTATTTATATATTTTTTACGACAGGAGCGCACGCGAAATTGGTTAATGATTATTTTTCGGATGCACCCCTTTACAACGCCGACACTTTCAAACGAAGGTTCCGAATGAGTCGCCGGTTATTCACACGGATTGCTGATGATTTGGCGGGGCTAGACCCGTTTTTTACTCAACGACCCGATGCTCGAAATTATGAAGGGTTCACCACGTTACAAAAGTGTACTGCGGCCATTCGCCAACTGGCGTACGGGACAGTGGCCGACGCTTTGGACGAGTACTTACAGATGTCGGCAAGAACTACGCGGGAATGTTTGTATCGGTTTTGCCATAATGTGGTGAAACTGTATAGCAAACAATATTTGCGGAAACCAAACGCGTATGATGTTCAACAGTTGTACCAAGCTCATGAAGCAAGGCACGGGTTTCCGGGAATGCTTGGTAGCATTGATTGTATGCATTGGGCGTGGCATAACTGCCCGACTGCGTGGCGAGGCCAATACACGCGAGGTGATCACGGCTATCCAACCTTAATACTTGAGGCCGTGGCGTCACAAGATTTGTGGATCTGACATTCTTTCTTTGGGCTCCCTGGTTCACTCAACGACCTCAACGTGCTATACCAATCGACGATCTTTAGCGATGTCGTTAATGGAATCGGTCCGGACACCCGTTTTACAGTTTCAGGGGTTGAGTATAGACGCGGGTATTATCTTGCTGACGGAATATATCCGTCTTGGTCTACAATTGTCAAGACTATTTCATTTCCCGAGGACGAAAAAAGGAAAAAATTCGCCAAGCGTCAAGAAGCTGCAAGAAAAGACATCGAACGTTGTTTTGGTGTTTTACAAAAAAAAATGGGCCATCCTTCAAAAACCGGCACGTGCGTTCACACTGAAGAGGTTGCGCCTTTGTATGTACGCTTGCATTTTGCTCCATAACATGATTATTGAAGACGAAGGTCGGGCGATTTGTGAGTATGATGAGAATGCATCTTACGGGAATACTGTCCCGGTAGATCCGACGCAACATGATTTAAACTCCTTCGCGCTAACCAACGACTTCACGCATGCAAACCTTCAACAGGATTTGGTAGAACATATATGGAACAACGTAAACGTCGGGGACGGTGACGGAGACGAAGACGAAGACGAGTAGTGTAATTTATTTATGTTGTTTTATTTTTTGGAAATGTAATTTTTTTTTTCGGAAATGTTTTTATTTTTATTTTTATTTTTAGGAAATGTAATTTTTTTTATGTTATGAAATGAATTTATTTATGTTGTTTTATGTTGTATTTTTTAATTTTTATAAAGTTTTTATTATGTTAATAAAAAAAACTTAGAAAATTATAAAATAATGAGGTGGGGTAGCCTCATCCTCCATCCCCCTCAAATGTGAAGGAGGCCCATCCCCCACGAGCCGGTGATGTGGCGCCTACGTAGCGGCCATCCTCGTGGGGATGGGCCTCACCATACCCTTTAGTCTCACAAAAGATTATTTTGCTTTTTAAAAGCTCTTGCAAACTTTGTCAAAAGATGACCCCTTTTTTTTATTAAACAAAGCAATATAATTTGCTTTCTATTTTCCTTTTCTGGTGTTGATATCACAGAAACCGAATAACACACTTTTATGGTTTCTTCTCTCAGCAACACCAAACAGGCTTCTGCCTTCGATGGTGTGAACACCGAAAAAAACTTTCCATTTTCTTCTTTCAAACACAAGACATCCACAGAACCAGCGATTCACAGGTCTCCGGCGATTCCAGTCGGCTTCAAACTACCGACACACCAACCTAATCGCGATCTCAGGTATTCTGTCTTTCTTTCGAATCGTGTTCTTCGTGTGTAACCAAGCCGAAGCTCTAATACCAGTTGTTAGGTATACGCACACGGAAGCAACACACACTCACGAACAATCAACTGCAGAAATAGAAAATAAACGACACAAGGATTTACGTGGTTTGCTCTAAACTGACCTACATCCACGTGGTAACTAGGAGTTTACATTTCTTAGTCTGGGACTGAGACAAAGATTACAATACAGATGAATCTCTTATATAGATATTTACATGAGAGTTTGTCAAACAAAGAAACAGTTTAGCAGAAGGAAAAATGGTGTCTTCCGCCACTTCTTTTGACAGCCGCAAAACATAGCTGCTGCCTACACGTTTTCTGCAGCTAACTTTGACAAACCACAAGAGTGGCTTGACACTCAACAGAATCATGAGGCGATACTTAAGGATAGAACGGTACTCCACTGGTGACATATGTTGGCCCAGCCCATCTATAGGGTTGACAAGAAGAAAATCTTGGGCATGTGGCGCTCGTAGGCACTCAAAAACGGCTTTTTTTTTTTTTTTTTTTCTGGCGGTCATGTCAAAATAAGCTTCCATGTCCTTGATCGATTTACTAAAAAGGGCACTCGCCAATGTACATTGGGATTTAGGAGCGGTGTCCTTGTTCGTGAAACCGCTGAAGCCGAAGCTTGGGATCGTATCATGAAGACAAGCCAAAGCACAAACATAATTAGAACCCATGCCATATATACCACTACCTCATAAGATCTGGTCTTGAAAGATTTAAGATTGGGCCCTCGAGGCCACGAATGCATATGATGAAGCCTCTACTATGAAATACAACCCCAAACCGCTAAACTTAATAGGCAAGGAAGCAAGTCGCCACTGGAAGTCTCCAAAGAAAGGTCCTCCACAAACCACCATGTCCTTAATCGACCTGCGTAATCCTTTGTCAAAGAACAAAGCTGCCTCCATCATGTATACGGGTTGGCACGCCAAGTTTGGCAATACCCATACATGATCGAAGCACGAGTAACTCACTCTACGGGTCACCTAGTTTTGGAAGAAGATGCATCAGATTAACATCGTTAACATCTCTCTTCTTTGCCAACCCACTAATAAACCCTACCTCGCGTCTCTACTAACGGCTCCCCCAAGAAGCTTCACCCCCCAATAATGGCCTCCCAATGTCAACATGGAATAAACCCTCACAAATCTTCCCACCATCACAAGAAGGCCAGAATAGCTCAGTTTTCTTAATATTTAGCTCAAGCCCCAATGCTGGACCCTTTAACCTGATGATGTCTAACACTATAGCCACCTCCTAGGAAGTACCAGCGGCGTATCCACCATGTTTCGACCATGTCACATCCGTCTCGTCATTCAGTGCCATGTTACGTATCGTGTTTGCCACCCATAACAGTACACTCCATCATTTTCATGTGCTTCAACCGGTTACGTATGCATTAAGGTACACATAGATTAAGCAAGTAGTTTCACATAGCATAACGTTCAATCTTGTTTCCCATAGTTTAATCAAGACTTCCATGTAGTATATCACAATGAATAAAGCTTCATAAATTTAGTTCGATCCTGAGAGATTATGATTATTGTTTTAGATTGCGGAGATACGTGCGATTCGTGTAAAAGTCTCGAAACGAACAAAGAATCAAGTTTAAAACCACATGTAAAATTGAGATAACATAAAAGATAGGCTCATAAAACATAGGATTGTTCCGGGTAGAGGAACGTTGACTAACCGAAGTAAATCGAACCCCTCTCGAATTGAGGGATCGTGCCTTGGCTTACTTAGACAAATACGTCATCGATGTTAGGTCTACGATATTTGTCCTTTCGGTCACCACACGTTCCTAATTGATTGGGAATTTCAAGACTTTGGCGACACTGAAAAATCAAAGAGTGGGACTAGTTATCAAGATGCGAGTTTCACCTCTAACTTGACAACTTCGTACCCCTAATACTGTCGGTACTTATCAAAAGATAAGACCTACTAGATTATGATATGGAAATTTCCTTCAAGGTTTGGATGTCACTCCTGACTTGAAGGTAAATCTTGTGCAAAATACAAACACTACTGTCACGGCCCCCGGCCCGGTTTGACCCGGTTCAAGAGCCGCGGGGACAGAAATCCCGTGGTATTTATTTAATTAAGTTGACAGCGGAAGAATTTAGCAGGATCTCTTTTTAAAACTGGGAATGCCTGATTATTTTATTTCATTAGTCGGGATAAAACCCCGGTAGTTTACAATAAAGTGATTTCACTGGGAAATCCTTATTTTATAAAACATGTTTCTTTATTTATTTTGAGCCACTTCCTTAAGCTGGTAGTGCTTCGCGACACTTTTCCTGGATCACAACAGATCACCTGAAACATATTTGAAAGAGGTTTTGTCAGCGAGGAAATACTGGTGAATCATTCTTTTTGTCTAAAACGACGCATTGTTATAATTTACAGTATTAAGAGCGATTACAATGTTTATATATATATCAACCAACTACCCAACGGTATTTGTCACCCGACCACCTATTGTCTATCTCGTTGTCCAATGGTGTCTGTGACTATGGTCATATCACCCCTTGGCTAACCCGTTGTCCAATGGTGACGGTTATCAAGTAATGTATACAAAACCCCACATACCGGTTGTAATTTGGAGATTATAAAGACTTAATCCCTGTAATTATAACCTTGAAAACAAACATGCTTTTGTAAAGTACTTTGATAAAAAGAGAATGACTCACATTGCAGATTTATACGGGCAGAGTTTAGCCTACTGATTAGCCTGAAAACCTAATTTAAATAACAATGCACACGAACTAGGTTAGTAACTAATACATCATTTACGATAACTCACGAGACTAAAACCTTCACAACGAATGACAAAGTGCAATACTTAAACATCCATCGAATTCACGACGAATGACAAAGTATAAACCCTAAATTGAGCAGCACTTAAACATTCATCGGATAGTTTCAATCGATCGGACATTGAATCGTAGCAGCGATCGAGTTAATACCCGGTATCGTAGTAGCACCTCACTAATTTGAGAGTAATATTCGAGCAGAATAGAAATGATTTTGAAAGTGTCGTCGACACCATCGAACTGCTCAGGAGCCAAGCTATTTATAACTGAAAATTGGCCCTGTCGCGGCCCGCGTGAACCATCGGCCAAATTTTATGCGGCCCGCGTGGCCGCCTAGTCTACGCGTAGGTCTGATTGGCCACGAGTAGGTTTGCCATGTGTATGCCACGTGGCTCGGGAACGCTTATCCGGTCAAACCACATCTTGACGCGACCCGCGTATGGCTAAGCTAACCCTTACGCGGCCCGCCTGAAAACCACAAATTTTTGATTTCTTAGTTTTTTATGCACAGTAGGGTTCCAGGGGTCCGGGTTTTTACTTCCGGGTTATTTTGGGACAATTTTTGAGAGTCCTTACATCCTCCCCACCTTATTTAAAATCTCGTCCTCGAGATTTACTGGAATAAGTGAGGATACTTTCGCTTCATTTCCGATTCCAGCTCCCAAGTGTATTCGGGTCCTCTCTTCGACTCCCACTTTACTTTAACTAGCACCAATCGCTTGTGCTTGAGAAACTTGATCTTTCTGTCTTCTATTTGAAGCGGTTTCTCTACGAATTTTAACTTTTTATGTACCTCTATATCCTGAAGAGGTACTACCAGTGATTCATCCGATAAACATTTCTTGAGATTGGATATATGAAATACGTCATGTACTCCAGCTAATTCTTCTGGTAGTTGTAAGCGATAGGCAACTGGTCCTATACGTTGGATCACTGAAAATGGTCCTACGTATCGTGGACTTAGCTTTCCTTTCTTACCGAACCGAACTGCTCATTTCCAAGGAGAAACTTTTAAAAGTACTCTATATCCGATTCGAAATTCTAGTGGCTTACGTCGATTGTCGGCCTAGCTCTTTTGACGATCTCGAGCAGTCTTTAGTCTTTCCTTGATCTGAGTGGTCTTGTCGGTGGTCTCTTGCACGATTTCAGGACCTGATAATTGACTTTCTCCTATTTCTGCCCAACAAACTGGAGTTCTGCATTTTCGACCATACAGTGCTTCGAATGGGGCAGCTTCGATGCTTGCATGATAACTATTATTATAGGAGAATTCGATTAAGTGTAAATGATCGTCCTAGTTTCCACCAAAATCTATTACACATGCCCTAAGCATGTCCTCTAGGGTTTGGATCGTCCTTTCACTTTGTCCGTCTGTTTGAGGATGATATGCAGTGCTTAAATTTAGTCGGGTTCCCATTGCTTCCTGGAAACTAGTCCAGAAATGGGAAGTGAAACGACTATCTCTATCCGATACAATGGAGAGTGGAACTCCATGTAAGGATACTACTTCGTCTACATACAACTTGGCTAACCTTTCCATGCTAAAGGTTTCCTTCATGGGTAGAAAATGAGCTGATTTGGTTAATCGATCCACAATTACCCAAATCGCGTCGTTACCTTTTCTAGTTTTGAGTAACTTTGTAACAAAGTCCATTGTTATGAGTTCCCATTTCCATACAGGCATTTCTAATTGTTGTAGTAGACCTGAGGGTTTCTGGTGTTCTGCCTTAACTTGTGAACAAGTAAGACACTTAGAAACATATCTAGCTATGTCCTTTTTCATACCCATCCACCATAAATTATTTCTTAAATCTTGGTACATTTTATTGTCACCTGGATGCATGGTATACCTAGATTTATGAGCTTCTTCTAGAATCTTATCTCTTAATTCTCCTTGCTTAGGTACCCAAATCCTTTTCTTATGGAATCTCCAAATTCCATCATTTCCTTGCTCTAATTCTTTTATTCGTCCTTTCATTCCTTCAGCATCGTCCTTGATTGCTGTTTCTTGAACATTCTTTAGTTGTTCCATTAAATCTAACTATAGATTTAATCTAAGAGCACGGACTCGCTTTTGCTTTTCATGATACTTATGACTTAAGGCATCTGCAACTACGTTTGCCTTTCCTTCGTGATATTGAATATCACAGTCGTAGTCACTTAGGATTTCCATCCATCTCCTTTGCCTCATGTTTAATTCTTTTTGCCCAAATATGTACCTTAAACTTTTATGATCCGTATAGACAATAAACTTACTTCCATAAAGATAATGTCTCCAAATCTTAAGGGCAAAAATTATGGCTCCTAACTCTAAATCATGAGTCGTATAGTTTTCCTCGTGCTTTTTTAATTGCCGTGAGGCATACGCAATTACCTTCTTGCGTTGCATTAGCACACTTCTTAATCCTAGTTTTGAAGCATCACAGTATACTTCAAAATCTTCAGTCCCTTCTGGCAAGGCTATGATTGGGGCATTTGTTAACTTTTGCTTTAAAATCTTAAAAGCCTCTTCTTGCCTAGGTCCCCATTCAAACTTAACTGCTTTACAGGTTAGCTTAGTTAATGGCACTGCTATTTTAGAAAAATCCTTAATAAAGCGCCTATAGTATCCAGCTAATCCTAAAAAGCTTCTAATTTCCATAGCTGATTGTGGAACCTTCCATTTGGTGATCGCTTCTATTTTAGAGGGATCTACGTGAATACCTTCGTGATTCACCATGTGTCCTAAAAATTGCACTTCCTGTAGCCAAAATTCACACTTAGAGAATTTGGCGTAAAGCTTTTCTTTTCTTAACAAAGTTAAGAGTGCATGCAGGTGCTGACAATGCTCGTCCTGACTTTTGGAATAAATAAGTGTATCGTCGATAAAAACAATTACAAATTTATCCAAGTACGGTTTACAGATTCTATTCATCATGTCCATTAATGCTGCGGGTGCATTCGTTAGTCCGAAGGGCATGACTGTAAACTTGTAATGACCATACCTAGTTCTAAAAACAGTTTTAGGTTTGTCTTCTTCTTGTACTTTCAACTGATGGTATCCGGAGCGTAAGTCGATCTTAGAAAAATATCTAGCTCCCTGGAGTTGATCAAAGAGGTCATCAATCCTAGGTAATGGGTATCGATTCTTAATTGTAACCTTATTCAATTCTCTATAATCAATACACATTATCATTGACCCATCTTTCTTTTTCACAAACAACACTGGTGCTCCCCATGGGGATGAACTAAGTTGTATAATACCTTTACTTAGTAATTCATCTAATTGCTTTTTCAATTCTAGCATTTCCGTGGGTGCTAACCGATAAGGTGCCTTGGCTATCGGTGTAGTTCCAGGAATTAGATGAATCCTAAATTCTACTTCCTTATTTGGTGGTAATCCTGGTAATTCTTCTGGGAATACATCTGGGTATTCTGCTACTACAGGAATTTCTGTAAGTTCCTTATTTTTCGTGTTAATGATTACTAAAATCAAATACACTACTTCTTGTTTTCTTGAATAACTGGCCAACTTCATTACTGAAATAAATTTCAGTGGTTTTCGTGGCCTATCTCCTGTAATTGAGATTACCTCTCCTGTGGGGGTACGGATTTCTACGGAATTTTTGTCACAATGGATTTGAGCATGGTTGGCTACTAACCAATCCATTCCTAACACGACATCGAATCCGGCTAATTTCATTGGTAATAGGTTTGCAGAAAATTTATGGCCTAAGAGTTCTATCTTTCCTTCTCGCAAAACCTTATCTATGTTAACATAATTTCCATCTGTCGTTTCAACTGTAAAAATCTGCCTAAGGGTAGTTAAGGGTAAATTAAGAACTTGGCAGAATGAAGTATTGATAAAACTTTGGTTTACACCAGAGTCAAATAATAGTTTTGCATACACGTTGTGAACTAGGAACGTACCAGCTATCACATCTGGAATGAGTTCTGCTTCTTGAGTGGTCAGCTGGAATGCTCTTACATTCTTCTTGGTAGCTCTGTCGGCCGTCTTGGCTTTGTTGTCTGCTGGTTTGACCAATTTGGGGCATTCGGGTCTGAAATGCCCAGCTTCTCCACAGTTATAGCTGATCCTGGTCTTCTTTCTACAATCTTCCTCACGATGTCCTACAACCTTGCAAAAGTTACAGGTTTCATTACATTTTCCAAAATGTTTCTTTCTGCAATTCTTGCAGAAAGGCGGAGTGGAAGATTGTCCGGTTCCCCTCTTCTTGAATTTGCTATTATTACCCACAAGAAATCCTTGGGTAATTTTCTGAGCCAATTCCTTCTTCCGGTTTTCTTCTCTTGTGCGTACTAGCTCGTCAGTTAGGGTGTTAGCTAATTCTACCGCATCGTCAATAGTGCGAGGTCTCGCAGCTTTAACGATATTACGGATTTCGCCAATCAATCCCCAAATATAGCGAGAAATGAGTACCGGTTCTGGCGAAGCCAGGGTTGGTACCACTCTAGCATATTCGAAGAATGTCGAAGTATATCCTCGACAGTCTACACCCACCATCCGATGGTTCAGGAATTTATTTGCTATTTGTTCTTTTTCGTATTCGGGACAAAATTTTCTTTCCATTAGCTTCTTAAATTCTTCCTAACTCATGGCATAGGCCATATTTCTTCCTTTGGCTTGAAGTACCGTATTCCACCATTCTAGCGCCCATTCTTTAAAAAGATGTGACGCATACATAACCTTGTCTTCTTCTGCACATTTACTTATCATAATTACTGCTTCGGTTTTCTCCAACCAACGCAGTGCTGCAGTTGCCCCTTCATTGCCTGCAAATTCCGCTGGTTTACAGGCAAGAAATTCTTTGTAAGTGCAACCAGGCGTTGCAGCTTTCATTTTCTTAGGAAGTGGGGCCTGCCGTGGATCATTATCATGATTAGTATGGTTGCCGCCTCCGTTTACGCTATTACTGAAGTTATCTTCTTGAGTACGTTTACTAGGAATAATTTGTTGAGGTTCAACAGGTTTCTGGGCAGCAGCCTGGATTGCTGGAATAGCATTGGCTATTCATTGAGCAACGATATTTTCGATATCTTGCCTAGTCATAAATTGATCTTCCTGATTTTGCTCAGATTGGTTCACTTCATTAACTGGTTCATTATTAGCAGGTTCCATCTGGTAATTAATATATATATATATATATATATATATATAAACTATTAGCATAAAATAATAATAGCTATATGCAAACAATCACACAATACAACACACGTATAGCCAAAATTGTCGATTTCTCGACATCCATTTCTTTTATATTATATTAGGCATCCGTACACACTGTTATCTTACACAAGTTTTTTTTTACATAGTTATATTTTACTACTATTATTATTATACAATCACAGTTTCACAACTACTCTATTTCTCGTCAGCTGTCTTAGAAACGATGCTCCCTTTCGTCATACTTCCAGGAGAGTTGTTCTCCTACCTCCCGAATTCTATTACCTGCATTCACCAGTTCCTCACCAAAATGGCGGAGTTCAGCTAAGTTTTCATTACTCATTGGTGGATTTGGTACAGGTTCTGGGTCGAACTGAGGGAAAAAGGTATAAGGATTATTGAGGAGGTTTTGAAACTGCCAGTTGTTGGTCCACCATTCATCCATTCCTAGAGGTTATGTGTGGATCAGAGGTTCTGGGATGGCTGGTTCCAAATTTATTGGAAGTTGGGTTTCAGCAGGATAAGGGAAGAGATTTTCATTGATAGGTCTAATGATATCGCAGTTTGCAAGTATGCGATCTAATTCCTCCTGCAAAGGCAATTCCTCGACTTGCCTAGAACTTTCCCCAATTTCCATTACTATTTGCCTAGCATTTTCCTCAATCTCGATCCCTTTTCCTTTATCAATGGGATTTTCTATTTTGGGAATTTTCCTAGTTGCTGGTTTCCTCCTGCGTACACGCCTCCAGCCTACAAATCTTCTCCTTTTCTTAGGCTTTGGTTTCTCCGGAGGTGGAGCTTGAAATTCCATAGGTTCCTCCACATCGGCGATGTAACCAGTAAAGTCTTTGGAAACTTCTACTTTCACAGGGTAAAGATTAAGATTCTGAAGGGCTTCAGATAATTCATTCATGCTATTTAGCATATATACAAAAATGCACACAAAATGTTAAGTTAAAATTTTATAATAAAATTTCACAGATAAACATTCAAGAATTATTTCATACCGTGTGACCAATTTAATACAAAGTACAACTGAAAATTAAAACATACTAGGGTTTATTATTTATTTACTGGGTAAAATTTTCTTTAGAGTTTCTGGCTTGTAGATGATATGGGTACTAATACTGGGTCAGGGTATTTAAAATTTTGCATTTACTGCTACAGTGGCTAACATATAGAGATCTGTCCACTTTTCATCTAATTCGTCTTCCCATGGTGGGTTACTGCCTATTTCCTGTGTTTCCTTAGGCATCCTTACTTCTTTTGGTTGTGGCTTCTTTATTTTCTCTTGACTTTTCCTAATAATCAAACTTCTTTTATTAGGATAAAGTGGTTTCTCAAACTGGGCTTTACGAACAAATATTCCTTCCTCAGTATTTACTGGGTGTTTTGAGGATGATGATCCCTTATCTTTTGGTGCACTATCTAATTGACGATAGATGTCTGAAAGTCTTTGTTTACCCATACTGTAAACAATATTCAAATAATAAAACATATAATCACAAAAATGGTAATCAGTAAAAATTAAGTATTTCTAAATACTTAATTAGCTTAAATCAGTGGCTCTGATACCACCTATTTCTGTCACGGCCCCCGGCCCGGTTTGACCCGGTTCAAGAGCCGCGGGACAGAAATCCCGTGGTATTTATTTAATTAAGTTGACAGCGGAAGAATTTAGTAGGATCTCTTTTTAAAACTGGGAATGCCCGATTATTTTATTTCATTAGTCGGGATAAAACCCCGGTAGTTTACAATAAAGTGATTTCACTGGGAAATCCTTATTTTATAAAACATGTTTCTTTATTTATTTTGAGCCACTTCCTTAAGCTGGTAGTGCTTCGCGGCACTTTTCCTGGATCACAACAGATCACCTGAAACATGTTTGAAAGTGGTTTTCTCAGCGGGGAAATACTGGTGAATCATTCTTTTTGTCTAAAACGACGCATTGTTATAATTTACAGTATTAAGAGCGATTACAATGTTTATATATATCAACCAACTACACAACGCTATTTGTCACTCGACCACCTATTGGCTATCTCGTTGTCCAATGGTGTCTGTGACTATTGTCATATCACCCCTTGGCTAACCCGTTGTCCAATTGTGACAGTTACCAAGTAATGTATACAAAACCCCACATACCGGCTGTAATTTGGAGATTACAAAGACTTAATCCCTATAATTATAACCCTGAAAACAAACATGCTTTTGTAAAGTACTTTGATAAAAAGAGAATGACTCACATTGCAGATTTATACGGGCAGAGTTTAGCCTACTGATTAGCCAGAAAACCTAATTTAAATAACAATGCACACGAACTAGGTTAGTAACTAATACAACATTTACGATAACTCACGAGACTAAAACCTTCACAACGAATGATAAAGTGCAATACTTAAACATCCATCGAATTCACGACGAATGACAAAGTATAAACCCTAAATTGAGCAGCACTTAAACATTCATCGGATAGTTTCAATCGATCAGACATTGAATCGTAGCAGCGATCGAGTTAATACCCGGTATCGTAGCAGTACCTCACTAATTTGAGAGTAATATTCGAGCAGAATAGAAATGATTTTGAAAGTTTCGTCGACACCATCGAACTGCTCAGGAGCCAAGCTATTTATAGCTGAAAATTGGCTCTGTTGCGGCCCGCGTGAACCATCGGCCAAACTTTACGCGGCCCGCGTGGCCGCCTAGTCTACGCGTAGGTCTGATTGGTCACGAGTAGGTTTGTCATGTGTATGCCACGTGGCTCGGGAACGCTTATCCGGTCAAACCACATCTTAACACGGCCCGCGTAAGGCTAAGCTAACCCTTACGCGGCCCGCCTGAAACCCACAAAATTTTTATTTCTTAGCTTTTCATGCACAGTAGGGTTCCAGGGGTCCGGGTTTTTACTTCCGGGTTATTTTGGGACAATTTTTGAGAGTCCTTACAACTACTCAGCAGTGTTTTCAAAGTATCCAAGTGTGTATTGTGTTAGCCTTAGGAAAGGCATGTAATGTTTAACAGGTAAGTGTTGCTAGGAAGCATGTACGTACGGTAGAATGCATAAGTCTTAAACAACAGATAAGAGTCAAGTTTCCTAGAACTACAGACTAGGAAAAGCATTCCTACTTTTCCTAATTCCCTATAGTTATGGCTCTGATACCAATATGTCACACCCCAACCGATGACGGAAACATCGGGGCGTGACACTAAGCGTTCAGATTGCTCAAGAGTTTCCATGACACTAATAGTTTCAATATAAATTTAAATCATGTTTTATAACATTGTCTAAGCATCAACCAAAGTTTCAAAATAACAAAATATCAATTACATAACATCCAAATATTGTTCAAAACAGACTATTAACTAGGTGAGTTTCTAAGCATCATCCTAGCTTGATTCTTGTTCTAGCTACTATCAACCTGCAACATGTATTAAAATACTATCAACAAAAATGTTGGCGAGTATACAAGTTTGAGTACGTAATAGCATAATAGTTTAAAACGTTCCAAAAACGCATATCCGCCATGAAAACATATAACAAGTTTCACCATGCTAAGCTAACGCAGTCCCTATGTAACACACATTTCCAATGCAATTAACATAGCAATCCCAAGAGTCTAGCGGGAGCTATAAATGTTCATTGCCTTTCCCAAAGTCTAACAGGAGGTTTGATCTTAACAATACCCAACAGAATAGCAGGCGGGGTGTTACAACCTATAGCATATGCATAGTACCATAATTGTTAAGACATGTCACATACAAGGATTAAAAGTCACCTAGCATATAAGTCTCAAGTTTCACAAGTATCATGTTTCCATGTTACTATGGATACAGTAAGTTTCCAAATAAGTTTCAAGTGTCAAGTGTCATGTTTATAGAATACATGTTGCATCCCAAAATTGTTCAAAACAAAAAGGGATCGAGTATACTCACAGTGGGTGCTAAGTATCAACACCGACTAATTGGATCGAAGGGAGCACTGGAGTTAACCTGTTTATAGTTTAACAGCATGAGTGTTGGACAGAATGCCAAATCGCGCGAACATTGAGTAAAAGTGTCTGACAAGTTTTCCTGATCGGATGGTCATCCGGACGGATGGTCATCCGGTCGGATGACCATTCGACCCAGATGGAACCCATTCGATCGGACGGTCGTCCGGTCGGATGATCAGTAGTGTGTTTTGCAAAAATGTTCAAACTTTTGAAGTTTTCGTTGTAGTATAAATTCAAGTCATTCGATCGGAGGGTCATCCGGTCGGATGACCGTTCGATCGGATGACTATTCGAGTGAAAGCTTGATTGTTTGAAGTTCTGATTCAAATAGTTTAAGTGTTGAAGGATGCAGGGGATAGGTCGCTCGGTCGGATGATCCTTAGATCGGATGATCGTCCGATCGGATGATCATTCGACTGTTGTGATCTTGTTCCTTTGAATCTTTCGTAAAATTTCTAAATTTGAGTTTAACGGAGACGGCGCGATATCTGTCAAACAACAATAGCCACATCAAGTCTAACGCAGTTGATCGGATGTGAATCACCCCGTCTGATCAGACTAAGTGTCCTTAATGAAATTCCCATGTTCAACCCGAAATGCGGTCATCTCTCTGGTGGGAACTTGTTTTCCGACTGGTTCTTAACTAGGGAACGAGTAGCGAACCTGAATGAGTCTAGATCCCATCGGTTATGAGTGAAAAGTGAAAAAAATATGTAATCAACTGAAAATGTTTTGATTTGTAAAGACTCGAGGTAAAACATGTAGAAATCTCTTAGATCTGGACTAAATCTTGACGGGATGACATCACACAGCCGATTGTACAAACAGCCCTGATGACGTCATCCTCAAGAAACCCAAATCGGGTGATTTCATGGTGAAAATGTAAGATTTCGACGGAGAAAAAGGTGAGGAATTGTGTAATGATGAAAGAAGTATAAGAATTAAGTAGAATACTTACAAAATCGGCTTAGAATCAAGTGAAATGTGCTCGAGAATGACTTGGAAGGCTCTGGGTCAGACGAGGCTATCACATCAATGAATAGTGATGTGACAGCGGGTATTTATAGGTGACATAGACAAGTGAGGCGGTGCAAGTGTGCACTGGGTCGGACAGTTATTCGGTCGAATGGTCATCCGATCGGACGGTCATCCGATCGGACGGTCCTCTCATCGGATGTCCATTCGGACAGCCGAGACCCGATTGCTAGTTTTCTGATTTCGATTCGATTTGCGAGCTATATTAAGTGTTTCGTTGCGTATTATTGTGTGATATCATCACATGATAAGATTGTATAACTAACACAAAAGTTTTCGTGTTTCAAGTCTACATATAAGCTAGCTAGTAAGTGTCAAGTTTCAAGTTTCTTGTTTAACAAGATGTCAAAGTTTCTCGTTCAATCAAGTTTCTCGTTCCATAAGCATCAAGAGTCAAGTATCAAGTATCAAGTTTCTCGTTAGATAAGTATCAAGTCTCACCAAAATCAAGATTCATAGCGTTTAATAAGCATCAAGCGTCAAGAGTCAAGTTTCAAAGTATCACAAAGTTTCACAAATGTCTCACATAGTTTAACATAGTTAAGTCTCAAATAGTATAGGGACTAGACTTGCCAAAAGATAAAAGTCTCAAAACGCTGGGCGTTACAGTCTCCCCTCCTTTAGGAAATTTCGTCCCCGAAATCTTAAGAGGAAGACTGTTCGAAGAGCTGTGGATACTTGGTCTCTATCTCACTCTCGAGTTCCCAAGTGAATTTGGCGCCACGCTTTCCTTCCTATCGTACCTTAACTATGGAAATCTTGCTGCGCCTCAGCCATTTGGTACCTCGGTCCATGATTTCGACCGGTTTTTCCACAAAATGAAGTGTCTCATTTATTTGCAAGTCTTCGATGGGAACCTAAAGTTCCTCATCTGCTAAGCACTTCCTGAGATTAGATACGTGGAATATCGGATGTACATTGCTAAGCTCTTGAGGCAAATCGAGTCGGTAAGCCACCTTGCCGATCCTTTCGAGAATCTTGAAAGGACCTACATAGCGAGGGGCGAGCTTTCCCTTTTTACCAAAGCGAACCACTCCTTTCCAGGGAGATACCTTGAGCAGCACTCGATCTCCAACATCAAATTCCAGAGGTTTACGCCTTTTATCAGCATAACTCTTTTGTCTGCTGATGTGTGCAAAATGCAACATATAAATTACATCAATTGTGGCATAAAACTAACCCTTTTTTAGTACTAATGTTGGAAAAAGTGTGCTTTTGTCTTCCTTTTGTATTTTTAGGATTAAATGAGCTCAAATTAACAAAAGAAGTAAAAAGGCAGCTAAATCTAACATAAATACAAGAAAAGGAACAAACGTGACATGCCCGACCCCACGACAGCATCTTCCCAAGCAAAACAAGAGAACAAAAGGCTGAACACGCCATTGAGCACGGGGGCGTGCCCAAGTGTCAGCATAAAAGACAAAGTTTTAGAAGCTTCCATCACCCACCACGGGGCCGTGCTCAGCGGACACGGGGCCGTGGTCAACTATAAGATTCGCAGAATCCAGGAAAATCTTGATAGTACAGATATGCTTCTGCACAAGGGGTCGTGCCCAGCAGACACGGGGCCGTGGTCAACTAATACAGACAAGAGCAATTAATGAAGACAGAGAAGGATGTGGACACAGGGCCGTGCCCGCTGGACACGGGGCCGTGCCCGAGCTTCTGTTCAGCCTATAAATAGGAGTGCTTGGCTCAAGCTCAAACCATCCCTTGGCACACCACCTCTCTCACACTTCACCCACCACCCACCACCACCATAACACCATCATCCACCACTATCATCCATTGTCCATCATAGAGTGTGTGAGTCGTCTCGGGATCCAAGATTGATCGTAAGAGTTCTTGACAATCAAGGCCATGTTTGCCGAAGTCTCTTAGATCACTTGGTGAAGACTTAGTGTAATACTTTTTATTTTTAATCTTTTCGCACTTTTTACTTGGTTATGTATTAATGACTTTAATAACTAGTTTCTTATGTTGAAGGTGATTCTTCCTTATCGTTTGCCCGTGGTGTCTTGACATTATTTTACTGTCTATATAAAATAAAAGATTTTCACCATTCATATCTCCACGGTCTATATTGAGGTATTTTGGCTACCTGGTCGGGGGTTAAGGGAACGGTTTGGTAAGAGTCTTGCCATTGTTCAGTGTATAGATCCTGCAAAGGACCTGGGTCAAATTTAGTAGGACCTCCTTCAATACTTAACGGTATTGGATGGCGGGGGTCCAAACTCTTTGATCCCCTCATAAGTTAAACTACTATTAATACTTTAACCCGGCTACTTAGGACTGTATCCCTGCTGACTCAGACTACTTAGCCGAGGGTAACGTCACCTTCAAAAGAGGGGCCTACCATAATATGCATTAATAACTTAATTAATTATCTTTCAATAATCCGACCCTTTAGGATTGTATCCTTGCTGACTCAAACTACTGGGTTGAGGGTAACGTCGCCTTCAAAAGAGGGGCCAACTACAATAACTAAGATAATCTCTTAAAAAGTGCAAAAGTGCGGAAATAATCAAAGGTTACACTATACACGAGTCGGAGCCAAGTGATTCATTTTGTCTATCTGTTTTTCTTTTATTTTTATTTTTTAGCATTTTAGTTAGTTTTTATTTTCTTTTTCTAGTTTAAAACCTTTTTCTAAACTTTTGATTTGATTAGACGTTGAGGATAAACCGGTACCAAAAGCTCTTGTGTCCTTGGACGACCTCGGTATCTTGCCAACACTATACTACGCTCATGATGGGTGCACTTGCCCATATGTGTGTTTAGTGTTAGTAAATATCGTGTTTTATAAATTTAAAACTTGGCTAAAAAGTGTTAAAAAGGGCTTAACATATACATTAAAAACTAATAACACTCACGCACATCAAGTTTTTGGCGCCGTTGCCGGGGACACAAGGATTTTAAGAAAGCTTAAAATCGACGGTCTAATCAGTTTTTCAAAACATTTTTAAAACGCGCGTACATTTTTCTGCATTTTAGTTTAGTTTTGCATTTACAGTAACATGAACACGGACCGTGCTCACTGAAAACGGGGTCGTGCTGCACATTTTTCATAAAACACCCAGTAACAGTAGCTTGAACACGGGCCGTGCTCACTGAACACGCCCCGTGCTCAACGAAATCAGTAACTTTAATTAAAACGCCCAGATACAGATTATGTACACGGGGCCGTGTCCACTGAACACGGGGCCGTGTCCAGCCTCTGTTTCCGTTTTTATTTTCGTTTTCTGATCTCGAGACTTTGTTGTGGTCTGCTGAGTGATTCTTATGGATCAATACTCAGGAGGTTACAACTACACCTATGAGGAGGATGATTATAGGAATAACTATTGCACTAATTGTGGTGACCCGCACTCGGTTCAATATTGTGATTTATATAAACCATCCACTTCATACACCTACTATGTGGAGCCCAGGTACGAGCCATCAACTTCATACACATTCTATGAAGACCAAAGGTATGAACCTCCTCCCTCATACTCATATTTTGATGAACCAAGGTATGAGCCTTCTTACTCATACTTTGAGAAACCAAGATATGAGCCACCACCTTCATATGCTTACTATGAGGAACCATGGCATGAACAACCCACCTCATATGAGTATTATGAAGAACAAAATTAGGACCCTTATCCATCATATGCTTACAATGAAGAATAATGGTGTGAACCATCTACTTCATATGGGTATTATGAGGAACAAAAGATCGAACAATCGGATTCAAGCTTTGAAAATCCCGATCCTTTTTCTATAACCGAAGTGACCGATAGGATATTAGAACAACTTAGAGTTATCGATCGCTATATAAAAGAATCTCGCGCAAGGGAAGAGGAGTCCCGCGCAAGAGAAGAATTAAATAAAGAAGAGATAACTGAAAGTGTGAAAATGGAAGAACAAATAAGTGAAAAACCGACACATGAGTTAAACAACGAAAAAGGTGAGTCTGACAACGTTAAAATTCAAGAAGAGTCTAATTTTGAAGAAATTAATCTCTTGTCACCTTCTTTTGAAAATCATTTTTTAGTTCCACCTCATGCTAAGTTTTTAAAATAGTTAAACACTAACACTAAAATTGACGAAACGGTAAGTGTTAAGTTAACTATTGATCAAACCTCACTAATAAAAGAAGACCCATTTGAAATTAACATTACACCGGTTTCGTGTTTCTTTCAAAATTCTTTTATTAGTAATGTCACAATCGATAAAGATCTTTGTGTTAACATAATGCCTAACTACATTTTCGAAAACTTTAGTAGTAGTGATTTTTCTCCACTTCAAATACCCATTTTTCTATCCAATCGGAAAGTAATAAAATCAATCGGTGTAGTTGAGGATGTCTTGGTTCAAACAAATCAAATGGTAGTCCCCACCGACTTTGTCATCCTCAATGACGCTCCTCTAGTGTTGGGACGACCATTTGTAAAAACTCACGAAGCTTTGAAAAACCGGAAGTACAACAATCTACCTCTTCAATTAGGGACGTTTAAAAGGAGTGTCGATCTTGAGCGGTCAATGAAATATCCATTCGGCAATAATGACCCCCTAATTGAAGATGAGGATGAACCACCTGATACAAGTGAAAAGTTTGACCACTTTGTTGAAGAAGTGGTCGCCATAGAACAAACTTTTAAAGTTCTTGATAAAAAATGAGCAACCAAATAAGGAGTCTCCTAAAGACCCACCTCTTGAGCTCAAAGAACTTCTAAAAGGTTTGGAATATGATTTTCTAGACAAAGATGGTAAATTACCTGTAATTATTTCATCTAAATTAGATAGTTTAGAAAAAGAAAAATTAATTAGCCTTTTGAAAAAAACACAAAAATGCGATCGCTTGGAAACTTGTAGACATTAAAGGAATAAGTCCTTCCATGTGCACGCACAAAATTTTAATGAATGATGATTACAAATCGGTAATACAACCACAACGTCGAGTAAATCCAAATGTTCAAGAAGTGGTTAAAAACAAAGTCATCAAATTACTTGAAGTCGGACTTATTTATCCTATCTCCGATAGTCCTTGGGTAAGTCCAGTCCAAGTAGTTCCAAAGAAAGGAGGTATGACGGTAATAACTAACGAAAAGAATGAATTAGTACCAACGAGAACCGTCACAGGATGGAGAGTATGTATAGATTATAGACGATTAAATGAAGCAACAAGGAAAGATCACTTTCCTTTGCCCTTCATTGATCAAATGTTAGAAAGATTATCCGGTCATAAATTTTATTGTTTCTTGGATGGTTTTTCAGGTTACTTTCAAATCCCGATAGCACCCGAAGACCAAGAAAAGACAACCTTCACATTACCCTATGGAACTTTTGCATATCGACGCATGCCATTTGGTCTATGTAATGCCCCCGCAACATTCCAACGTTGCATGCTAGCCATCTTCCACGACATGATAGAAAATACAGTGGAAGTCTTCATGGAGACTTTTCTATCTTTGGGGATTCATACGACCAATGCCTCAATAACCTTGAATGAATGCTATCCCGATGTGAGGAAACTAACCTCGCCCTTAACTGGGAAAAATGCCATTCCATGGTAACGGAGGGAATAGTACTTGGTCACAAAATCTCAAGCGAAGGAATGGAGGTGGATCGAGCCAAAATAGACACCATTTCTCGACTACCACCCCCATCCTCCGTTAGAGCTATCAGGAGTTTCCTAGGACATGCCGGATTTTATAGGCGGTTTATCAAAGGCTTTTCTAAAATCTCATGGCCTCTAAGAAAATTACTTGAAAAAGATGCCCCTTTCATCTTTGACAAGGATTGCAATCAAGCATTCCTAACCCTAAAGGAAATGCTAGTTAATGCACCTATCATGATAGCACCTGATTGGAAATTTCCTTTCGAAATCATGTGTGATGCAAGTGACAGTAAAACACTTAACGATGCACAAGAAAATTACACAACAACTGAAAAAGAATTACTAGCTGTGGTATTTGCTTTTGATAAATTTCGTTCTTATCTTGTTCTTTCTAAAACTATAGTCTATACGGATCATGCAGCCATTCGATATCTCTTCAAAAAGCAGGACCCAAAACCACGTTTGATTCGGTGGATTCTACTCCTCCAAGAATTTGATATTGAAATCAAAGATAAAAGAGGAGCAGAAAACACCGTAGCAGATCATCTTTCACGCTTAGAAGACCCAGCTTTGGAGGCAACCAGGGACGAGCAAATCAACGAAAAATTTCCAACAGAGTCCCTAGAAATGGTGGAATACAAGGAAGAACCATGGTACGCCGATTATGCTAACTACTTAGCTAGCGGTATAGTCGCAAAAGGTTGGCCACATCATCAAAGAAAAAAAATCTTTGCCAATGTGAAACATTATTTTTAGGAAGATCCATATCTTTTCAAAATGTGTGCCGACCAACTCATCCGACGATGCGTACATGGTAGCGAAGCACGAAGAATTCTCCGCCATTGTCATGAAGGTCCATACGGAGGACATCATGGTGCCGCTAGTACCGCACGAAAGGTATTTGATTCAGGATTTTATTGGCCAACCATTTACAAAGACGCCCAAAGTCTTGTCAAGACTTGCGATGCTTGCCAAAGAACAGGTAATATTTCTTCCAAAAACGAAATGCCACAAAATGGCATTCTTGTTTGTGAAATTTTTGATGTGTGGGGACTCGACTTTATGGGACCTTTCCCACCGTCGAAAGGAAACAAATATATACTTGTGGCAGTAGACTACTTGTCAAAATGGGCCGAGGCAAAGGCACTTCCAACAAATGATGGAAGAGTAGTGGTAAGTTTTTAAAAAAAAACTATTCTCTCGTTTTGGCAAACCTAAAGCATTAATAAGTGATAGAGGTACCCATTTTTGCAACCATCAACTTGAATTTTTTTTAACAAGATATGGGGTCTATCACCGGGTCTCAATAGCATATCACCCTCAAACAAACGGACAAGCCGAAGTGACTAATAGAGGTTTAAAACGAATACTCGAAAAAACCGTAGGGTTAAATAAAAAGGAATGGGCAGATAAATTAGATGATGCTTTATGGGCTTTTCGAACTGCTTAAGCTATCACTTGCCAGTAGAAATTGTACACAAAGCCTACTGGGCAATTAAAAATGTAAACTTAGATTTAGAATTTGCTGGTAAAAATCGATTTTGTCAATTAAATGAATTAGACGAGCTTAGGAATTATGCATACTCAAACTCTGAAATTTATAAGGAAAGAATGAAAAACTTGCATGACAAACATATTAAACCTAATGAATTTCGAGTGGGAGATCAAGTTCTTTTGTTTAATTCACGACTTCGATTGTTTCCTGGTAAATTAAAGTCTAGATGGTCAGGACATTTTTCCATCACCCATATTTTCCCACACGGTGCAGTAGAAATTAAATCTCGGAATGGAATTCCATTCAAAGTCAATGGCCAACGGCTGAAACTTTATCAAGGAGTCATTGAGGATGAAGAGGAGGAGATCTCGCTTCAGACGGTCGATGAATGAAAGCATCAATATCATACCTGGTAAGTTACGAACAATTGGGACGACATCTAAATCAGTAAGTCTTCTAACCAAAATTTTTTGGGAAACAGGGCATTCACACGAGCACTAAAAAAAAATTTAAAAACTTTGCTCGGCATGAGGCCGTGTCCACTGGACACGGGGCCGTGTCCGCGCTACTGTCGGGATATATCCCCGTTTTCATAACAGTTACACCATTCCACACGCCCCGTTTTCCTAAAAACGCTCTGGTTCAAGGCGATTTTCCACAGATTTTCGACGTCTCCTATCGTTCTAACAACATCAAGGTATGATTCTATCACTATTATTAGTTAGATTAAGCATTTGCATGTAGTTAAAACTTCAAAAATTAGGGGAAAAATCTAGGGTTCTTGAACTTCATCCAGATCGAACCTCAAATTTTTGCTTAAATCTGTTAGCATTTAGTTAGAGTAGTGTTTTAGAAAGTAAATCCACTTGTATTGTTCAAAGATTCGCCCGATTTCTCACAAAAACCCCAAACCCTTGTTTTTGAACCGAAAAAGATGAAATTGAATGGGTAAACGGGTTGTTTTGGGAAAAACGGCACTTGGGGTTTCATTTTCGGGGGAAACCGCACCTATTGGACCAAAAGTTTTCAAGTTTTCGAAACTGGGATGAAAAATGGAATTTTGGTGTAACAGACGCCTGGACACGGGGCCGTGTCCGCTAAACACAGGGCCGTGTCCTGTTTGCAGTTTTTTCCGATAATTCCACTGTTTCATGCTAACTTTTGGTGTGTTCTTTCAGATGTCAAGGAAATTCACGAGGTTCAACGCAAATGAGCTCGATGCTAGGGCTAGATACGAGGTACTTCAAACCAGTCCGGAAGAATACCCAAGACAAGCGTGCATGGATTTGTTAGCATTGGTGAACCAACTTGACCGCTTCAACAACCTAGTCACAGGACCACTAAGAGTCACCATGACCACTAGACTGCGCTCAGTCCATGAGTGCACTATGGAATTCTATAGCACCTTCACGTTCAATTCAAGGTGCGACCCATTTGACAACGATGGGGTAGCATTCCGATGTGGTGGAACTAGGTACTCGATTTCAGTGGCACAATTTGGGTCGATCATTGGGTTGTATACGGAAGAAGACGCGAGTAATGAAGAAAACTTCGGAGGGGTGCGAGAGTTGGATGAGAACGAACGCCAAGCCGCATGGGCTCAGATTGGTGAATGGCACTACAACCCGAGCAACACTAAGAGCACTAAGCTGAGGGACCCACTTTACAGTTACATTCATAGAGTCCTCGCTTACACTCTTAGCCAAAGGCATGATAGCAGTGGCGTTGTGGGGTTGAGAGATTTGGTGGTCCTTCATTGTATTCATACTCGGAGGCACCTAGATGTTACGTACCTCCTGCTCCGTAACATGCATCTAAACCGACTTGCTACTTCACCAACCCCTATCTTCTTCGGGGGGTGGATATAGTGTCTCTTCAAGCACTTCACAAACATACCTAGATCCTTCGAGAGGAGTCCATGGTCGGGAAGAGTGGATGTACACATCTGCCGCTCCATGAACTTAATTTATGAGGCTGAAGACGGGTCGGTTAGCTTCCAAAGGATGCAGGGGCATGCATGGAACCCGCAAGAGGCACTTGTCCTTCACACTCCACAACATCATCAGTATCAGTACCATCCCCACGGTGATCAAGGCCAGTCCTCCTCACAAGGAGGTGGTTTTCCTAATTTCCAAAGTTTACATGATTTGTTGCAGGAAAACCTCATGTGCACCAGGAACACCTATAATATGACGAGCAACACGTACAACCGGGTTGGAGCAATCAAAAGAAACATATCCGATATCCAAGATGATATTGGAAATATCCGGGAGTACATTGCGGGGCATGATGGAGGAGATGATGATGACGAGGATGAGGACATGGACTAGGCGGGAGGAGCGGAGGCATAATCGGTTGGTTGGTGATCTCACAGGTTAACCCCCTTTTATCGTGAACAATTTCCGGCCTGCGTGCCGTGTGTTGAACAATTTACTTTCCTTTAACTCTTTTTATTTTCTGCATTTCTTTTTTCTTTTTAACTGTGTGATGTGGATGTTGAACTTGGTAATTTAGGATGTTTGCTATGGTTTGGTGTAGTGCTTATTGCTAAAACAGGTACATAAGAGGCTTAGAACACTAAACATTAGTGCTACTAAAGCCGGGACAGGAAAACCAGAGCCAGAAACCTGTTTTTCACCTTTGCAGATTGTCTACACGGGGCCGTGTCCAGCCAACACGCCCCCGTGCCCATTTCCCCAGACCTGCTGTTTGTCTAAATCTGCAGACTTTTGCCAGACATGGGGTCGTGCCCAGTGGACACGCCCCCGTGTCCACCTTCTGTAAGTTTTCTTTATTGGCACATGAACACGGGGCTGTGTTCATCGAGCACGGGGCCGTGTCCAGAGACCATTAACACAATTTTTTGCTTTTTCACACCCTTTTACACATTCAATCAACCTAAAAACTTATTTTTGGGACACATTGAGGACAATGTGTAATTTAAGTGTGGGGGGGGGGGATGTTAAAACCTTGAATCTTGCAAGTCCTAATTACAAGCCTTACACAAAACTCTATTGGAACCGCTAATCACCCCAAATTTAAAAAAAAAAATTCATTTTTTTTACTTGTCTAGGTTTAATTTGGGAATTTCAAAATTCTAAAAAGGTTATATTTTTACAAATTTACAACCGATAGCGTCGTGATAAAAAGAACCAACATAAGAAAATTATTAAACGGCATGACAAGCTTAGTTAAAATTTGATTATATATACTTGATCACATAAAAAACCCATTCCCACAAAAGTGAGTTTTGAGCCTTTATTGAGAATACAAATATATATCTTTAAACAAAATGCTCATTTTTCATTTCTTGTGTGAATAGCCGCTTGGTTCTTACGACTCTAGAACTTGCCACGACGATGCATTCACGGTCATTACCAACTTAAACCCGAGTAAGTAAATGATGGAGGCATTAGGACTAACCCATTTTATTTCTAAACCATTATTTTTCTTTTTTTTACCACCTACCCAAAATCCCCCTAGTTAACCCCTTTGAGCCTAAACCTTTTCATTTCTTAACCAAACCAAACACCCTTTCACCCACCAAAACCTTTTTTATTTTTAACCCTTTGTTTGAGTGACAAGCTCGGTTTTTCGTATGACTTTAAAAAAAAAATGTTGATGATGAAGCAAAAGAAATAAACAAGCAAGTTCATCAAAAATAACTTTGTTTGAATTATGGCTTCATCAAAATAAAAACTACAAAAAATAAAAAGTCTTACGAAAACCGATGCTTTTTACGCTTTTCGCCCTTTCACTAACCACTAACCCAACCACCTACCTTGAACCCAAGCCTAACCCTTCACCCAAAAGTCCTCTTGATATTTACAAAGGTATATAGTTAAAAAGGAGGGGGATTGATTGCTTGGCAAGCCTGTGGTAGGAGTAAGTTCCATGCCGCTCTCGAGTGATTCACTAAAATACATCTTCGGCCGAGTGTTGAGTGATCCCCCGTGAGGTATGTGAACTTGTATATAAATAGAATTTTAAAGTGGCATGTTATGCCCTAATAAGTAATTTATCTTATGAAAAGTTTTAAATAAATCATGACGAATAGGATTGTAAATAAATAAAAATAAAACTTAAAAAAGAATCTTGGAAATCCCGACACTCTATGACAAGCCCAAAAACCTTCTCTTCTACCCATTCCATTTGGGAGTGTAAAGCCACATTATAAAGAGTTTTTCTTGAGGACAAGCAAAGATTCAAGTGTGGGGGTATTTGATGTGTGCAAAATGCAACATATAAATTACATCAATTGTGGCATAAAACTAACCCTTTTTTAGTACTAATGTTGGAAAAAGTGTGCTTTTGTCTTCCTTTTGTATTTTCAGGATTAAATGAGCTCAAATTAACAAAAGAAGCAAAAAGGCAGCTAAATCTAACATAAATACAAGAAAATGAACAAACGTGACATGCCCGACCCCACGACATCATCTTCCCAAGCAAAACAAGAGAACAGAAGGCTGAACACGCCCCGTGCTCAATGAGCACGGGGGCGTGCCCAAGTGTCAGCATAAAAGACAAAGTTGTAGAAGCTTCCATCACCCACCACGGGGCCGTGCTCAGAGGACACGGGGCCGTGGTCAACTATAAGATTCGCAGAATCCAGGCAAATCTTGATAGTACAGATATTCTTCTGCACAAGGGGTCGTGCCCAGCGGACACGGGGCCGTGGTCAACTAATACAGACAAGAGCAATTAATGAAGACAGAGAAGGATGTGGACACGGGGCCGTGCCCGAGCTTCTGTTCAGCCTATAAATAGGAGTGCTTGGCTCAAGTGTTAGTACAGTATGTCTATCGCCTCCGTCATCTCAATACCGTAGTAGAAATAGATTAAGTTTAGTGCTTATAGTGTTATATTTTAGTAAAAGGCAAGGTGGCATTTATGTAAATAATGAGATATCTCATTATGTCCCTTGGCCTATAAATAGAGAACTTAGGGTTCTCATTTAGGACTTTTGGAAGACTTTTGACACTTTTGCTCATTTGCTACATTTGAGAGCTCTAGTTCTAGAGAGAGAAACTAGAGAGAGAAAGTGTCTAGGTGATTCACGGTTTCTGTAACGATTTCAGATCTTTGAATAGAATCACATTTATTGTACGTCTCGTGTGTTTCGTTCTTGCTCGTGCACGGATTCCGCACGTCGTACGAGTCGGTTCGCAATCGTTCGGAGCAAAACCGGTCCTAACAAGTGGTATCAGAGCAGGAGTTCGATTGCTCAGATCATTCACACGATTTCGTTCAAGATTTGATCAGATTCAGATTTCAATTCGTATCAGATTCGATAAAGTTCTTCACTTTTCTTCTCTGTCACGTTTTAAACAGAAAAACGCAAAATTAACAAGGATTTTACGGTTAAAATTTGATAATTTTCGGATATGTTGTGCGTATATGCATGATTTACAATCCTACAAAATTTGAGATTCAAACTCATAGTCATTTGTGAGAAAATTGGAAATTTGTGGTGCGAAAATGTTGAAAACTGTTGCTGTTGTCATTGAAGGTCATACGCACGCATGACCTATCCGTGCGGACAAGTCGCACGCACGGATAACTAATCCGTGTTGACCTGTTGACTCTGTCATACGCACGGATAGCATTTTTAATCCGTGTTGACCTGTTGACTCTGTCACACGCACGAATAGCAAATTACGTGTCACAATTTCTCACTCGTTTAATTCATTTAGTCAACATAGTAACCTGCTATCATTTAATTACATACAACAGTATCACGTGATTCATTAATTGATTGCATGTGATCTTCATTATAGTAGATAATTCTCATAATGGTTGTCACGTGACTGTTTAAGTGTTAGATTCAAGGTGTTGTGTCACCCGTGCGTATAGCCATACGCACGGATAGCATCATTTCCCATACGCACGGATAGCATCATTCCCCACACGCACGGATTACTTTCAGCCATCCGTGTTGACTTGTTGACTTGCCACACGCACGGACAACTTGTCCGCGCGGATAGCACTCACCCATACGCATAGCTCCCACCCGTTCGGATAGCATCATACGCACGGATAGCATCACCCGCACGGATAGCATTTTTAATACGTGTCACCACATTTCACCTGAGCTATTTCTTTAGTCAACATTATCAGCCTTTAACAGTCAACATTATCAGAACTGCATGTGATAGTGATAATGTTTGTCGGGTATTGATTGATTATCAGCAGATCACGTGATCAATCTGCATTCGGTGAACATGTGAAGTTGTTGATTGCATGAGATTTGTGCCAGCTTTAATTGTTTAATATTTGATGCATGTGAACTGACATTGTGCATCAGTACACGTGTTGCAGCGAATTTGTTGAATATCACAATTCAGATAATATCTCCCGGATCCCCACCCATGCGTACAACATCTCACGGATCCCCACCCGTGCGTACAACATCTCACGGATCGCCACCCGTACGTATCACCATCCGAATTCCCATCCGGATGAATCATCATACGGATCTCCATCCAGATAGCAATCTCATCCGAACGGACAACATTATCACGCGATTATTTTCACTATTGACTTGTGTTGACTCACTCGATAAGATATCTGTCCGATTCATTTGTTTGACATTGATTAAACTGATTGTGTTTGTTTGTTTGTGATTTAGGTAATTCAAGATGGCTAAAATGTTTGATGAACAGGAAAACGAGAATATTAAAAATTTAAACGTTTGGACTTCTGGATCTTGGATTGATAAGAAGAATAAGAAGGATGTTTGGATTAAAAGATTCGAAAATTTCTTGTGCATGAAAAATGAATCTTTGGAACAGTTGGACAAACGATTTGATGAGTTGATTAATAAGTTAGATAAATATGAGATAAGGGTTTCAAATACTGAAAAAATTTCAAAATTTGCTGATGCATTACCTTTAGAGTGGGAAAAATTTTTAAGTGAACTAAAAAGGGATGCTAGTTTCTCAAAGCTACATTTTAGAGAATTCATCAATAAGCTTAGTTCACATAAATTTGATAAAGAAAAAAGAAAAGAAGAGTTGATGAATGAAATGAAAAGGGTTTAGAAAAGATAAATTTGGAAGTGATTATCGAAATGAGAAAAAGATTTTCTGTATGTCTTGCTGCAAAAAATGTCATGAATTATGATATTAAGAGAGGTTGTTTTATTGATGAATATGCAAACCCTCTTGATTTTGTTAAAATTTTTTGTGCAGGAACATTCAGGATGGAAACAAAGAAAAAAGCTGATGAGATGAATGAAAAATGCTCAAAATGTGACAAATTTGGAGCAGACAATGCCAAACTCTTGAGTGATGCGGAGAATTTGACATTGGAAAACAAAACTTTGAGAGCTGAGAAGAAAACAGTTGATGAACAGATTCTGGAGTTGCGTTTGAACTGTGAAAAACTAAAATCTGAAAATATCAAACTGTTGAGTGATATGGACAGTTTGACATTGGGTAACAAGTTTTTGAAAGAAAAAGAAAAAGAGTTTGAAAATGAAAAATTAAAAATTGAAAATGATTTCAAAAGTCAGTTAAAGATTTTAGAAGATGAGAGAGATGTTTTTGGTAAAAATAATCTTGAAAAACAATGTGAAATAAATTCTCATCTTGATAAAATCATTCTACTTGAGCATGAAGCCGAAGGTAATAGAAAGAAAATTGCTGATTTAGAAAACAAGTTGAAAAGTTTTGTGACTTCTGCACCATATGTGTGTCCAAAACCGATCAATTCTGTTCCAATAAGTGACAATGTCACAAATTTTGACAAAGTCAAAATTGAAGATTGTGATGACAAAGCTGATGATGAAAAAGAAAAAGAAAATAAAAGAAAAATATTTTTAGATTTACAAGAAAAATTTAAAAATACTGTTCTGCAATCTACTGAAACAGGTGAATGTTCTAAGCAAAAACCTGTTAAGAAGAGTGTAGAACAGAAACAAAAAGTTAAAAATTTGAAAAATTTTAAAAATGAAAATAAAAGCTCATCAGTTCAGTCATCCAATCATTATAAAATATCACAAAAATTTAAAAATGAAAACTCACAAAATGTTGATAATAAGTGGTGCAGGTTTGACCACAGTGCTTCAAAGCCAAAACCAGTTTTCAAGAAGAGTGATGATTACCACAAAGCCAGAAAATGTTATGATCTAAGCATATGGTGTGAAAGTGGTAAATGGTACGATAACAGAGTGTGCTACACCTGTGGTGTGAGAGGACACATTGCTGTTAACTGCCAGAATTGGAGTTATGAGACAAGAAGATGCTATAATTGTCAAATCAGAGGTCATATTGCCAGAGATTGCCCAAAGAGATCGATGGGGAGATCAAGGGTTGAATCTCAGAAAACAATAAAGAAACCAGTTACTGTCAAGCCCAAGGAACAGAAAGTGGAAGATAAGAAAGTAAAGCTTTCACAGGGCCAGAGAGACAGACTGAGGAAAAAGAGGAAGAAGGCGAGAGAGTATTTGGAGAAGATTTTGTCTTCAGGTTCACCGGTTGGTTCGAATAAAAGTTCTGATGAATCGATTCACTCGACTGCAAAGCCAAGCAAATCGAATTCTTCAGATGCAAATCTGAGGACAAACAAGAAGAAAAAGAAAGTTATTGGTGATGAATCTGGCTCATCCAAGCCAGACAAGCCAAGATCGGGCAATGAATCTAATTCCACAAAATCAGATGAGCCACAAGTTGAGGTAAAAAAGGAAGAGACAGTTCCGTTAATGAATGATGAGAATTTTCCACCATTACGAGCCGCAAACCTAAAATCAAAAGGTGTTCATGCTGGAAAAATGTTTAATAACAATGTTAAACATATTTTTAGCAAGATGGCTGATGGTAAGGAAAAAGGAGTGAAAGAATTTTATGAAGAAAAGAGAAAAGCTCAAAATGCACCTAAGGCTGGTCAGGCTTGGGTGTCAAAATCTGTTGGTTGAATTCCTGACTTGCCGGAGCTTCCAGGTTGGTAAGTGTGAAGCAGGTATCGGCATTATTCTTGAGAAATTCACAGGATGGTAACTGTGATATTTCGTCTTACAAGTGGTTAATCAAGGACATTAAGTTGTACTTGATTTTCTACAAGTGATAGTGGTGTTTGACCTAATAATGTTAAATTTTTCAAAATGATTAAAAGAGAACAAGGTGATGAGATGACCCCAAACCCACAAGTGATGGGTAAACAAACTAATTTTTCCGGAAAAACCATTCTGATTAACACAAACTTAAGTGTTTTGAAATCATTATGGGAAAATAGTTTGTTGTAAGGGGGAGTTTTGATTGAATACGCCGAAACCCTCACGGCTGAACAAACATGATTACTTTCACAAGATTGAAAAACGGTTTTCAAACTGTCTAAAATCAATGGGTTGTAAATCATGGGGGTACGCTATATTTTCTGCAAATCAAAGCATGAAAAGCAGAAAATGGATGGCGAGACAAAGCTATCTACATCGGGTTGTCAAATTTTCTTTAAATGATTTTTCATTTTAGGGGGAGTAATATTGTTAGAAAATCCAAAAACATTAGAAAATTTGAAAAGGCCAAAAACATTAAAAAATGAAAATGTTTTGTGTAAAAAGAGGATGTTAGGATCGGAGGCCCTCGTGATTGTGTTTGTTTGTATAATTTGAACAAATCAAATAGAAATGAACAGTTTAAGTGCAGCGGAAATGGAAACAAACTTTGTAAACACAATAGGAGAAAGTAGTTTGATAAACAATTGCTTCTCATAGAGTCGAATGATTTACAAATCAAAGCAAAAGATTACAGAGAATCTTACAAACTATACTCCCCCTCAGCCTGATGCCCCAAGGTTGGTTGCACACAAGATGAAAGGATTAGACATGAGGAGAAGAACCCGCTCAGTCAATCAAATGTAACAGTACAGGGTACTGTTATATTTATAGGCAAACCAAACCACTGAGGTATCTCAGCTGACGTCACCATGAAAGCGACGTCTAACAGCCTAACAACCTGTATCTACTGTTCTTACACAAACTACTGATGTCTAACAACTGATTGTAAATAAAATACAAAACATGAGAAAACAACTGCTTCACGTTCCACTGTTGTAGCCTAAGCACTGATGCTCAACAACAACATCAGTGCTTTCTTCAAAGGTGATCAGTCCTTGAATAAGCAGTGTTTGTGTCTTCAGCAGCACTTAAGAGACAGCAGTAGATAGAGCGACAGAGTTTGTCTTCAGCAGTCTTTAGGATTTCATCAGCGTTTGGATCATCAGTTGTTCTTTTGAGCAGCACTTAAGGTTCATCAGCTGATAGATATCCACTGTCAAGGGGAAAGCAAGTGTAAACTACTGTTTATTGTGAATCCTCTGTTGTGACCTGGTTTTGGCTTTACATTATCTGTTCCTCTGTTAGGGTTCAATCCCAACAATCTCCCCCTGGAACAGATAATGCCAAAACCTTTCATTATTCAGGACCTTTATTACTCATCAAGAGTGCCTTAGCTTGTTCTTTGAATTCAGCTTCAAATTCCTTTGCACTCTGGTCATCCTCATCCCTACACAGTGAAAGCCCAAGGAGATCCTGCAAATCTTGAACACTAAGGCCTAGTGCTTCTTTCCTTGATATGTGCTTCACATCGCCATTGGCTCTGACCAAGGTCAATACGTGAGTCTTTTGATCAGACATCCACTTTAGTATTTTTAAGCCAAGTGGGTTTCTTGGGAGAGACTTATTTGATGATGAGTTGAGGAATGATGGCCTTGAAAACAACTGCAGACTTTCAGACATTCTTTTGAAAGCTTCTTCAAAGACTTTGTCAGCTGTAGCTATATCTTCTGAAGTTTCTTGTTCAATAAGTTCTTGTCGTTCAGCTTCTGTCTTGTCTTCAGCAGTGTTTGGAGTCGCAGGTTTGTTTAACGCCTTAAAAAGGCTTTGAAGCTTTGTTGAAGTTTCTTCTTTCAGACCCATTTTCGTGATGGTATCTTTGAAGTACTCTGCTTCTTTTTCTATTACCTCTTTTTCAGTCAACTGTTCTCCCTTGTCTTGATTTGTTACAAAAGTAGACCGGAACAGTGTGTCGAGGTTTCCTATCTTCTGTTCAAGCTTCATCATTTGTTCTTTCTTCTTGGAAGTGCCTGAAACAGTTATCTTTCTTTTCTTCAGCCTTTTGTAGGCTTCATCAGTCTGCTGTCTTGACCATTTTGATATGGCTTCAGCAGTATCCATTTTTGCATCCACTAGCTCCTTTTTCTTTCTTTTATACTCAGCAGTGAAGTCAGCAATGAGCTTTTTGAATTTGTTCCAGTTTGGAGCATTCTTCTTCTTTGTAGGATCTTTCTTAATTTTGTCAATCCTTTCAGCCTCATGCTTTAGAGCGATTATTGGCCATTCTTCAAACTGTTTTTCTTCAGCAGGATAGAATTTTTCTTTCATAATGTAGGCAAGATATTGTTTTCTAAGCTCTTTGCGTTGTTCAGCCTTTTCTTTGATTAGTTCCTTTGCGAAATCTTCCATCTGCTTTACTTTTTCAAGAAAGAAATCCAGTCTTTGAGCAATGCCTTCTTCGCTTAGACGTTCACGTTCACTTTCAAATTTAGCTCTTGCTTTAGCCTGTCTTGTCTTGAGTTTGAGGTAATCATCCATATCCTCTGGTGACATGTAGCCTATGAGTGAGGAGAATCTCCTTTTTGAAGGATCTTCTTCTGTATAGAATTGCCTCATCTCATTTTTGATAGCTTCAAGTTCCAGTGGATATTTTGCAGCATTAGGATCATGTGTACCCTCATCGACAGAGATTGGCTTTCTTATTCTGTTGAAGAGCTTTGGTTGTGATGTAGAAAGGATGAGAGCAGTGGTGGATGCCTGACTAACAGCTGTTGAAACAACTGGTGTCTCAACATCTGTTGTCATTACAACTGCTGATATGTCAACAGTTGTCTTCTGCTTTTGAGCAGGGGATGGATGTGGTGAGGTGGTTTTTGATGATGGTGATGGTGGTGGTGAATCAACATCTGATATGAGATTCCTTCTCCTTTTTAATGAAGAAGAAGCAGATGATGTTTTGGGTGGATCAGTGGTGGTAGATTGGATAGCAGTGGTTTGTGGCAGTGATTGACTGACAGTGGTTGAAACAACTTGTGCTTTAACCGCTGTTGTCATTACAACAGATGTTGTAACATCTGTTGTCTTCTGTTTTATGACAGGAGGTATGATTGTAGATGATGGTGGTGGAGCAGTAGTTGTAGTGGTGTGTGGTAGAGTGGTGTGTGTTGATGATATGGCAGCTGTTTGGCTACTGACAGCAGTTTTTGTAACTGCTGCTGCAGCGGTTTTTGTGACTGCTGCTGTATCAGCTGTTTGGCTAACAGGTTTTGAGACCTGTTTTTCTTTTTCAGGTTCAATATGAATGCCATGTTCAATTCCCTTTTTCTTCATTTGCTTCATTATCTCCCCCTTTTTGGCATTATCTGCTAGAGGGTCATCAAAGAATAGCAAAGTTGAAGGGGCCTTGCCAGTGACAGTTTGGATACTGGCCTTAATAGCCTTGATATCTGCTTGAGTATCCTTGAACCTTGATTCCATCATGTTGGACAGCAGTTGTACTTGAACAGCATGCTTTTGATCAGCCATTTGTTGCTGTTTTTCCAGCATGGGTTGGAAAATATTCCAAAGCTCATTTGCAGCAGGTGCTTGTTGTGGAGCAGGTGCTTGAGCAGGAACAGCAGAGGATTGTGCTTTCTGAGCTTTTAAAATCTCTTGCACCATCTCCTTTATTTCAGAAACTGATTCTTCAAGTTTTTCCACTCTGCCCGTCAATTCCTGATATCTTGAATCATCACCCATTTTACTGGGATCATCTGAATCCCCACCTGTGGTGGTTATATCAACGTGTGACTTAGGAACAGAGTCCCAAAAATCACCCATTGATGCCCCTTGTTCTTGGTACTGGGGACTTCTCTCTTCAGCACTCGATAAACCTTTGATGGTACCAGTGGTTACATCTAAATCACTGGTGGTCACCGAAGTTGCTATTGAAGAAATTGCCTTCAAGGGAGTCTTACTTATGAAACAACTGTCCAACTGGGGATCTGTTGATCCAACAGTTGTAGTTGCTGCTCCACTTGAACTACTGACAGGAGTTACTTGTAACTCCTGCAGTGTAACCTCCTCAACTGTTGCTGGGATAGCAGAGGTATAAGCATCAGACCCAGTCACTTGTGGATGTATACTCTCAGTGATAGGTGATAGAGAGGAACTGGTTTGTGTCTGTGCAATAGCAGCTGCATGCAACAGAGGTAGCATGGATTGTGGCATTATTATTGGTGAGGGGATGGGGGTTGAAAGAGACATGTCCTTGGGATCAGGACTGAGGAAGATGGATCCGAGTGGATTCAGAGCTTCATATTGTGGTGTCCCTGTGCTTACAACCAGATCCTTTTGTGAGGATGCAGGAGGAGTTTCGGTTATGGGTTGAGATCTTTCTTCCAACTGCTGTGAGGAAGTAGCAGCAGTGGTTTGTGGTGACTTTTGTGTTGTCACAGGCATTTCCTCTGGGATCTCATCTTCCAGAGTTGCCTTTGTTTTGGGATTGGTGGGTTTTCTGGATGTTTTCTTTTTGGTCTTTTTAGTGGTGGCAGGTGTGGGTTTCAAAGCAGTGGGAGTGCTGCTATGATCACCTGGAGCAGTGGGCTCAGCAGCTGATACCTGAGGAGCAGTTGTAACCGCTAAAGTCTGCTCAGGTACCCCTGCTTTTGTTTTTATTGGTGCCATCATCCTTGAAAATGTTTCTTTTGTTATGCTTTTTATTTGACAATGAACACCTTGTTTGAGCAAATTTACATTTTTCTTTTCAAATTTTTGTTCAAAATAATAACTAAAAAATCTTGGAAAAAGTAAAAATGCTTTACTTTCAACGTTTTTCACCATGTCATTGAAAATCTCCTGGGAGTAATTATAGTCTTTATTATTCAAAATAGCGTATCCCAGGCTTTGAATTTTCAATGGTATTTCGTTGAAAGATGTTGTTTTATTTGAAACACACATCAAGAGTGTGTGAAATAAAAACCTGGGTGCAGATGGAAAATAACCCTTTTGTAGGGTATCTACCTTTGGTTCTTCTGCATAACCCCTTTTCAGAAAATCAGCTTTTAACTCGTTTTTGTCAAAAGAGGTTTTACCGTTCTGATCGTCGAGTATGAAGACTTCTGATATCGATTTTGGTGTGATTATGATCGCTTTTCCCTGTATCGAGGAGTTAATGGCTATGACTTTTCCGTCTTGTTTTTCAAGCGACGCCTTTTTCCAAAACTCTCTCTGGGTTTGCAGATAGATAGGAGCATTTGCTGTCAACAAAGTTTTGTACTTTGATGCAGATAATGCATCAATGACGGTGTCAAAGGTGTGATTATCAGTAGGTTTTGTGAATAAACCCAGATAGTTATGAGATTGTTTGAATGGTATTTCGATGGTTTCTTCAGCCGTTTGAGCGACTTCAGTTGAAGGTGGTGGTGATGTAGGTTTTGATTTTGATTTTCCTTTTGACTTCGTCATTTTGATAAAGAAGAATCGGAAAATGATTTTGGAGATTTTGAGAAGAAGGGTTGAAAACTGCTATGTGAAGAGAATTTTTGGAATTCAATTCGACGGTGTAAAACCCTGTTTGGGGTTTAGGGCAGGGTTTTATTTAAAAATGATCGCTGATGTGGCAGCGGTTATTTCGATCTGAAGGCTAAAAGCTGACCACGTGTTAAACACTGATGAGACGGATGAAGTATGGAGAACAGTTGTTTTAAGAACCACTGACTTATCAAGCATCAGTGGTTACAACGGTAAAAATTATGGGCAGTGGATGATTTTTACTATCAGTGGATAGCATATCAGTGGATAAGACACTAATTTTGAGCATCAGTGCTTGTCAAGAAAATGAGGGAACAGTGGTTAACTTTCAGCAGTGGACAATATTTAGGAACCAGATTTTTTTTTTTTTTTTTTTTTTTTTTTTAACAAAACAGTAGTTAGGGTAAATGGTACAGATTTGAAGAACAAGTATTCCAGCAACAGTTGTTAGAATCTTCATTCAGGTTTTGCCACATGTCGATTTTGAAAGACAGTGGTTTAGTACCCCAGATGATTAGAACTTTTTACTGAGGCAACTCATTTTCGTTTAATATTCGATTAAAACATGAGTACCCTTGTAATTCAAGCAAGTTAGCAATCAACTTTTGATGAAAATTTAGGAGCAAACCTGAGTATGACATGATCTTGACATATGTACCATTTCCTTTTTGACCCATTTATGAGGACACTAATACTATCAAAATAAGGTATTACATCCTGACAGGAGCTGAAACTGTTGCCAACAAAAACAAGCAAAAGTTCCAAATATATCCTTACAAGAAAAAAATGAATGATATATCCTGATTATTCGAGAAAATCCTTTGAGAAAAAATGATTAAAGGATTTTCTGAGAACAACATCAAAAGGATTTGGTATAAATTCAATAAAACACATAATCATATCATTCTCAAGTTTTGGAAAATGGACAGTTGATTGCAAACATGATTATCTGTGTAATTCATTCCCTGGAATCAAAACCCTTTTCTGAACCGGTGAATGCACAATGTTGCTTAATGACCATTATTACCCCAAACTTTGACTCTTAAGTGTTTTACGTTTATACTCTTTTCTTTTGACTTCAAAATTTTGAGATAAACACACTTCGGAGTTTTTGTGAATTTTCTTAATGTATTTTAACATAGTTGATTTTGTCCTTTTTTTAAGAACTCAACCTGTTTTCAACACATAAGATCTGGATATCTAAAGTTTTAATTTCCCTCTTTTCATGTTAACAAAACATAGATGTTTTTATGAACATGAGTTTTGCTAATCTGAGGTACTTACTTTAGCATTTAAAAGGGTGACATCACACATTTCATAACGACAGTTGAAATCAATTTAGAAAATAAGAAATATTCTCATAATTTGACAGATATACTTTCAGATCTAGAAACCATGAGTGTATTATGCATGAAATCACTTGTTGTATGAAATTTGTGTGTCATATGACATCTTGGTTGATTTACAGAGTTTTTGAATAACCATATTGAACATGATTTACTCGATACTCTGTTTTTCAACAAAATACAACCAACCTTAGTATCAATGAATTTTGAGCTGAACTGTTATGTCAATTTGACTGTTAAATCGAAATTGACTGTCCAAGCTCTGATACCAATTGTTAGGATCGGAGGCCCTCGTGATTGTGTTTGTTTGTATAATTTGAACAAATCAAATAGAAATGAACAGTTTAAGTGCAGCGGAAATGGAAACAAACTTTGTAAACACAATAGGAGAAAGTAGTTTGATAAACAATTGCTTCTCATAGAGTCGAATGATTTACAAATCAAAGCAAAAGATTACAGAGAATCTTACAAACTATACTCCCCCTCAGCCTGATGCCCCAAGGTTGGTTGCACACAAGATGAAAGGATTAGACATGAGGAGAAGAACCCGCTCAGTCAATCAAATGTAACAGTACAGGGTACTGTTATATTTATAGGCAAACCAAACCACTGAGGTATCTCAGCTGACGTCACCATGAAAGCGACGTCTAACAGCCTAACAACCTGTATTTACTGTCCTTACACAAACTACTGATGTCTAACAACTGATTGTAAATAAAATACAAAACATGAGAAAACAACTGCTTCACGTTCCACTGTTGTAGCCTAAGCACTGATGCTCAACAACAACATCAGTGCTTTCTTCAAAGGTGATCAGTCCTTGAATAAGCAGTGTTTGTGTCTTCGGCAGCACTTAAGAGACAGCAGTAGATAGAGCGACAGAGTTTGTCTTCAGCAGTCTTTAGGATTTCATCAGCGTTTGGATCATCAGTTGTTCTTTTGAGCAGTACTTAAGGTTCATCAGCTGATAGATATCCACTGTCAAGGGGAAAGCAAGTGTAAACTACTGTTTATTGTGAATCCTCTGTTGTGACCTGGTTTTGGCTTTACATTATCTGTTCCTCTGTTAGGGTTCAATCCCAACAGAGGAAATGATAGTACATCAGTAGACAGTTAAAATAGCATTAAACAGTCTCACTGATGATATCTCGATAGGTTTTTATACATTTAGTAAACTTTTTCGGGATATAAACCTAAATTCAAACTTGCTTATTTCGTGGGGAACACTACTTGGATATATAGGTAACCCCTGAAATCTTGTTTGAAAGGTCTCATAATCTGATATACTAGGTCTTTATACTCAATGATGTCTGGGGTATTATTCCGGGACTTCTGCTGAACGGTAGTTCTGACCTAGTCCTTGGATAATACTTTCTGCAAATGCTTGAAACATAGCATAAACCCTCAGCATGCAGATGAAACAATAAAATTAATAGTCGCTGCTGTTGTAGCTAAAAGATCCTCTAAAGGGGACATTCCGAAAAGTCGAAGCTGATATCTCTCTGCGTATACGGAAGTATCGACCTGAGATCCCTCGGCCCTCGCATACCTAATTTATGTACAGATATCATTGTAGTATACTCACCTGTAAGACTGATTATTGGGATTCTGGATACGAGAGTATATTCAAGAGGTGGGACACATGAATGAGTTTAAGTTCCTAAAATACATAATTCGTATCCTGAATCAGTTAAAATTTGTATGAAAATTTAAGTGGACAAGTATATCGACAATCTAAGTGAATTGTTTAATTCTTAAAGTGTTTTAAAGCTCAACGGTATTTGTGACTTGTCATAAACTGATATGATCCTCTGACGCATACTCAAACAAAAATATTGTGTGTAAATATGTTTGTACATATTTCTTTACTGCTTTTTATTTTCAGAAAAATACAAATTTTTTTTTGATTCTGCTTTATTTTCGACAACCGATGTCTGAAGCTGAGTTTCAAAATCTGAGCATGCTGATTGTGTTTCTGAAAATAAAACAAGTTCATTAATTTGAAACTTGATGTTTTAAAAATCAAAAATCAAAAACAGTTTGTGATATCTCCAAGGTCATTAATTTGGACTTGGATGATTAACTGTGAGGGATTTGGATGCTTAGATTGTTAAAATCTGTAAAAGAGCCAGTTTCCGATCCGGTTCGTTGAAACTGCCAAATCTTTAAAGATTGTTGATAGGGGGAGAATATCAAGTAATCCAGGATATATTTCATATTATTATATCTTAGTCCCAGGATTATTGATGCACAAGAATGTCTGTTGACTACATCTTCATCAAGTCTTAGTTCAAGAAAGTCACTATTGGATCTTAAATGTCAAATTAGGTTTTAATGTTGATTTAGGAAGTGATTTTAGAGGGTTCCGTTTGAACTCATTGTTTGAAATAGAGGGTTCCGTTTGAAACATGAGGGTTCCGTTTGAAATTGATTATGTTAAGTTCAAACGGAAGGGTCTCATGCCTATAAATAGGAGTGTGAGTGTCACATTTCGAACGGAACGGTTGGAACAGTAGGGAGGTGCTGCCGGATTTTCATCAGAAAACTTTGTATAAGCACGTTTATTAATCAGAAAAGAAAAGTTAAAAGGATTAGAGCTGTTTTGGACGTTATGTGCATTGATTCCGCCTTTACACATGATGTTGAACTACCTTAACTGACTTTCAGGGTCACGTACACGATCCAACAAGTGGTATCAGAGCTCAGGACGAGGAGTTCATACCAAATACAGCTTGAAATCATCGGATTATCTCACTTCTACCTTTCTTTTCTGTTTTTAACCGCAAGAACTGGTTAAAATGGCTTGAAACGATCACATTGCAAACGAAATTGACTATTAACTAATCCTTGAAAGTTTGAAATCAAAAGTCGACCTAAATCTGATCGAAATCATGTTTACCGTTTGAAAATGTTCGTGAATTGATGACATCATCGTTTGAAAACTGATCTATCGTTTGAAAACTGCCCAATCGTTTGAAAATACAAGCTGTCGTTTGAAAATAAGATCTGTCGTTTGAATATTTATCGTTTGAAACTATAGATTCAAACGGAGCAGTCATCGTTTGATTCTTTGTCGTTTGAAAACAGTTTATCGTTTGAAGTTAACGTTTGAACCAGTCCTGACAGTTTGAAACAGATCTGACAGTTTGAACAATCAACTTACCGTTTGAAACATAACATGACAGTTTGAAACAGTGAATTTTGAAAAGTGTAAAACATTTTATCAAGGCTGTCAGTTGGTTGGGAATATAAATCACATGTATTGAGTCAGTCGAAGTAATCAGAAATATATGTGATTACATGTGATATTGATTTTGTCGGATAATTGATTTTCTTAATATCAAGAATATGGTGACAGCTTAGTGGACATTGAGGTCAAATGAGAAATTAGTTCACAAAATATTGACGGCCATTTAGAAAGTCAAAGTTGTCAGATCATTATCATTTTGTCGATCATTAATTTGAGTGTTTGTTCGGTCCAATCAAGGTATTTTAGAAAGTGGTGTTTGTCGGTTTAATTGGATTCAACGATCCGTTCACAACATTACAGTTGGTGTTGGTTTGTGTCTTTTGCACATGTGATTTAAAGATAAGGTCCAATCAGAAATCGAATCACATTTTAGTTGTCTGCCACACTTAATATTTGAGGTCCAATCATATTGGTTTTATGTGATAATAGTCAGATTATATTGAAAGTTGTAGTCAGCTCATTAATCAATTGTTAAAGTCTTCGATAATTACAATTAGAATTAATGAAGTTGCCGACCTAGTGGTACATCGATCCAATCAAGTGAATCTCGAAACTAGAATTGAGTTTGTGTGTTTGAGATTATTGACAATAAAAATTGAGGTTGCATGTAATAAGATTCTTTAAATTCAAATTGTCGAATTTAGTGGGTTTATTGTTCAAATTAAATCAAGTGTTAGAATTGTTGATCCAATCAACTGTGCAGTTCAACAAAATTGAAACGAGTCCGCGAATCTTTGACAACGAGTCTTAGATTGATTTCTTCATTAAACACACTGTTACATATTCAGTTTGTTTAAGTTGATAGCTTGTTTGTTTTGTTTGCAGGTGATTTCGAGGTAATTCAAGAACATAAAATCATGGGGAAAAACGACGAACCTATTCCGTGGAAAGACGATCGAACTGAAGAGCAGAAATATAAATACAGAAAAATGATTTCGGAAAACAAAATTACTAGACTTTCTAGAATCTATTTGGATGCAAAGAGAGCCAACAGATGGGATCCAGACAGAGAATGTTATCTTGATGAGTATGGAAATATTGCAATCGATCACAAAACTCTTGATCTGGAAGTCTTAATCATGGAAATGAAAGAGAGAGATGATTATTGGCAAAAGAAATGGTGGGGAGATGAAGAAGAGAAAAAGAAAAAGAAAGAGTTAATAGATGAAATTGAAAGAAACTCAGAAAATATGAGTTTGGTTGAGTTTAGTGAATTAATCAAAAGGATTAAAGAAGGAATGACAAAGAATGAAGAATCAAAGAAGGATGAAACTTCGAAAAGTGAAGTTGTGTGCTCAAAATGCGAAAAATCAGAAGCAGAAAATTTCAATCTCTTGAAAGATGTGGAGAATTTGACAGTGGAAATCAAAAGCTTGAAGGATGAGAAAGAATCTAATAATAAACAGATTCTTGAAATGAGAGAAAATTGTGAAAAGTTGATGTCGGAAAATGTCAAACTGTTGAGTGGTTTAGACAGTTTGACATTGGAAATTAAAAATTTTAAAGAAAAAGAAAATGTTGTTGAAAATGAAAAATTAAAAATTGAAAAAGATTTTCAAAATCAAATAAAGATTTTAGAAGATGAGAAAGATATTTTTGGTAAAGATAATCTGGAAAAACAAATTGAAATTAATTCTCATCTTGCTAAAATCATTCAGCTTGAAAAAGAAGCTGAAAAAGCTCGGATTAAAATCAAAGAGCTTGAGAATAAATTGAAAGGTTTTGAGAATTCTACTTCACATGCTTGTTCAAAACCGATCAATTCAGATACAATAAGTGACAATGTCACAAATTTTGACAAAGTCAAAGTCAAAATTGAAGATTGTGATGAAATATCTGATGATGAAAAAGAAAAGAAAAGAAAAATATTTTTAGATTTACAAGAAAAATTTAAAAATACTGTTTTGCAATCTACTGAAATAGGTGAATGCTCTAAGCAAAAACCTGTTAAGAAGAGTGTAGAACAGAAACAAAAAGATAAAAATTTGAAAAATCCTAAAATTGAAAATAAAAGCTCATCAGTTAAGTCATCCAATCATTTTGAAAAATCACAAAAATCTAAAAATGAAAACTTACAAAATGTTGGTAATAAGTGGTGCAGGTTTGACCACAGTGCTCAAAAGCCAAATCCAGCTTACAAGAGAATATGGGATGAAGATTATTCAAGGACAAATCATTACAATGATAGAAAACAAAGAAATGGTGATTACCACAAGGCAAATCAATGCTTTGATCTAAGTGTGTGGTATGAAGAAGGTGTTTGGTATGAAAGTAATGAGAGGTATGATAACAGAGTGTGTTACACTTGTGGATATCAAGGACACATTGCTGTTAACTGCCAAAGTCAGAGATTCGAAACAAGAAGATGCTATGAATGCCACATCAGAGGACACATTGCCAGAGATTGCCCAATGAGATCAAAAGGAAGATCGAGGGTTGAATCTCAGAAAATGGGAAAGAAATCAGTCAGTGTCAAGCCCAAAGAACAGAAAGTTCAAGAACCAAAAGTTCAAGAACAAAAAGTTCAAGAAAAGAAAGTGAAGCTTTCTCAAGGGCAGAAAGACAGACTGAGGAAGAAGAGAAAGAAAGCAAGAGAATACTTGGAGAAAATTTTGTCCTCGGATAAAACTGGTAATCTGAGAAAAAGTTCTGATGAATTGTTTTCCTCAATGGCAGAGGCAAGCAAAACAAATTCATCAGATACAAATCTGAGGACAAATGGGAAAGCAAAAAGGGAGTTAAAGAAAGAAAAATTAACTAATCAAACTGATAACCAATCAAAGAAAGTTAATTTTTCTGATAAAATCTTGATCAAGGTTTTCGAATATAAAAGAGATTGTGAAAGTTTATTCATTTCACAGCCTAATAAAAAGGGAAAACCTAGATCTAGTAAGAATTGGATACCAATGAAGGTTGGCGATGAATTTGTTTCTTCAAAAACAAAGGAGTCACCATCTGGCGATGAATCTGACGTCTCAAAGTCAGACAAGCCACCATTAGGTAATGAAACTGACTTGTCAAAGTCAGAAGAGCCATGTGTTGGTAATGATTCTGGTTTGTCAAAACCAGAAGAGCCATCTGTTGAGGTAAAAACTGTCAAACCCAAGGCTGGTCAGGCTTGGGTGAATCTTTTCAAATAGAAAAACCTGACTTGCCAGAGCTTCCAGGTTGGTAAGTGTGAAGCAGGTATCGGCATCATTCTTGAGAAATTCACAGGTTGGTAACTGTGATATTTCGATTTACAAGTGGTAAATCAGGGACATTAAGTTGTACTTGATTTTCTACTAGTGTTTGTTGTTGATAAGGGTCTTAATTGTTAATTCTTTAAAATGGTTGAAAACGAACAATGTGATGAAACCCCGAGTTTGTGAAAAGACAAACAAAACTAATTTTCCGGAAAAAACCATTTGATTAAAACAAACTTAAGTGTTTTGAAATCTAAATGGGAAAATAGTTTGTTGTCAGGGGGAGTTCTGATTGTTTATGCCGAGTGAATGGCGAATTGAAGCGATTTGATATCAGTTTGTCACGTTTCTTGTATAGTTTGTTTTCAAATTTTCTCAGAAAATCAAAATTGAAACATATTTTGATTTTAGGGGGAGAAAAATTTTTAAAAAAATTAGAAAATTTGAAAATGTCAAAAACATTGAAAAATCAAAAATGAGTTTTGTGTTAAACAAGAGGAAATGATAGAAAATCAGTGAACTATCACAGCATGCTAAAGAATTGTAATGTCAAATGTGATAAGCGGTCTCACTAAAGATGTGACGGTAGGCTCAGCTAGACTAGTAGATTTGCGATAACGATACAAACATAAATGAAAAAGCCTAGTTCTAGTGGGAAACATGGTCAAAAGCATAGTACTTGGTTTTGTCCTTCTTGACTGTGTACCTACTCAGTAATCGCTGATTGTCGAAAGACATAAAACTGGTTAAGTTTGTGAACTTTCACAACTTTGCTGAAAAGTCGCTGTGATTGTGCATTTTATTTTGCAAAGATTTAAACTTGTTTTATTTCTTTATTTTGTTTAAGCATCGGACATCCTCTGCGTATACGTGAGTATCGACCTGGATGTTGTTGCCTAAACGTTCTGCTTTATTTTCTTTGGTGTTTCGTTTAAGCTTTGGATCACCTCTGTGTATACGAGAGTATCGACCTGGTGGTTAAAGCCTAAACAACTTCAACTTATTTTTATTTTCTTATTTTGTTTAAACATTGGACTTTCTCTGCGTATACGGAAGTATCGACCTGATTGTTAATGTTTAAACATTCTGCTTTGTTTTTCGCACAAATCACAGTTGATAAAAGTTTAAAGACATTATTTGAGTCAGTGTATTGCATGATGAGGGGATATGCTGAGATCGTGGGGTCCATAAGAACTTAGTGCTATCTTAATATACCTTAAAGTATCGGTAAGCAGATTGAAAGTTTTTAGTTTGAGTTTATGTGGACAACAATATCGTCAATCTACGTGAATCGTTTAGAACTTAAAATGTTTAAAGCTTAACGGTGCTTGTGATGTGTCTCAAAAACTGATATGATCTTCTTACACAAACTCACAAAAATATTGTTTGTATATATTTGTTTACTGCATGTCTTTCAAAAACTCAAAAGTCCAAAAAGATTTTCGACAACTGATGTTGAGGAGCTAATATTCAAAATTCCAAGTGCTAAACATGATGAATTGGTTTGGGGGAATATATTGAAAACTTTGAATGTCATATACAAATGTTTTTTGAAAGTTTGAGGTTTTAGTTAATCAAGGTCATTTATTTGAACTTGATGTAACTTTACAGATATATGGATGAATGTATTCTACCAGTAAGTTTTTAAATCTAAGTGTAATAAATTTGTGAAACTTATGTTGTGGTAGAGAATATGCAGGTTTCAGAAATTCCCACGGAAGCTAAATGACAAAGCTTGAACCAGATACCTCAGATTCTAGCATATCGAGAGGGGGAGTCTGTGAAAGGGGGAGTCTGGATCAACAGTATATGGGAGTGTGAAGATAGAGTGCTTATGATGAAAAGACAGAGTGGAAGAAAAGACTAAGACTGAAGACTCAGGAGCTGAAGACTACGTCAACATCCAAGGGGGAGTCTGTTGATGCACAAGAATGTCTGTTGACTACATCTTCATCAAGTCTTAGTTCAAGAAAGTCACTATTGGATCTTAAATGTCAAATTAGGTTTTAATGTTGATTTAGGAAGTGATTTTAGAGGGTTCCGTTTGAACTCATTGTTTGAAATAGAGGGTTCCGTTTGAAACATGAGGGTTCCGTTTGAAATTGATTATGTTAAGTTCAAACGGAAGGGTCTCATGCCTATAAATAGGAGTGTGAGTGTCACATTTCAAACGGAACGGTTGGAACAGTAGAGACGTGCTGCCGGATTTTCATCAGAAAACTTTGTATAAGCACGTTTATTAATCAGAAAAGAAAAGTTAAAAGGATTAGAGCTGTTTTGGACGTTATGTGCATTGATTCCGCCTTTACACATGATGTTGAACTACCTTAACTGACTTTCAGGGTCACGTACACGATCTAACAAGGATCTTGATTTAGAAAGTTTAATAGAGCCAGGTTACGATACCTGGACAACCGAAAATGCTTTCATTGTAAAATATTTTAGCAAAAGTTGAGAGAGCCAGGTTTTCAATCCTGGATGTTCAAAACGTTGTTACTTATAAACGTTTGAGTGTTGCAGATGTTGTACCAGACTACGATCCCGATAGCCGAGTCTAAGGGGGAGTCTGAAGATGAGCTCAACGCAAAGGGAAGCGTGCATAGGAGCCAGGATACTTTTCCTAGAGGAGCTTGTAACAGGAAAGCCAGGTGTCGATCCCAAAAGCACGGAAGCTTGACGAAAGGGGGAGCCTGAAGAGTCTACCGAAAGGAAGAAGCTGAAGCTGAAGACAGATCCACGGGGATTCTGTTCGAGCTAAAGAAAGAGAAAGAAAAGAAGCTACGAGTCTGAATGTTTGAGATTGACTGCGGCAATATCCAAGGGGGAGTCTGTTAGTACAGTATGTCTATCGCCTCCGTCATCTCAATACCGTAGCAGAAATAGATTAAGTTTAGTGCTTATAGTGTTATATTTTAGTAAAAGGCAAGGTGGCATTTATGTTTGACTTTCAGCGTTTAGAGGTCCTGCAATGGACCTGGGTCAAATTTAGTAGGACCTCCTTCAATACTTAACGGTATTGGATGGCGGGGGTCCAAACTCTTTGATCCCCTCATAAGTTAAACTACTATTAATACTTTAACCCGGCTACTTAGGACTGTATCCCTGCTGACTCAGACTACTTAGCCGAGGGTAACGTCATCTTCAAAAGAGGGGCCTACCATAATATGCATTAATAACTTAATTAATTATCTTTCAATAATCCGACCCTTTAGGATTGTATCCTTGCTGACTCAAACTACTGGGTTGAGGGTAACGTCGCCTTCAAAAGAGGGGCCTACTACAATAACTAAGATAATCTCTTAAAAAGTGCAAAAGTGCGGAAATAATCAAAGGTTACACTATACACGAGTCGGAGCCAAGTGATTCATCTTGTCTATCTGTTTTTCTTTTATTTTTATTTTTCAGCATTTTAGTTAGTTTTTATTTTCTTTTTCTAGTTTAAAACCTTTTTCTAAACTTTTGATTTGATTAGACGTTGAGGATAAACCGATACTAAAAGCTCTTGTGTCCTTGGACGACCTCGGAATCTTGCCAACACTATACTACGCTCACGATGGGTGCACTTGCCCATATGTGTGTTTAGTGTTAGTAAATATCGTGTTTTAAAATTTAAAACTTGGCTAAAAAGTGTTAAAAAGGGCTTAACATATACATTAAAAACTAATAATACTCACGCACATCATCTGCTCCTAGCCTTGATCAAGTTATCGCGGATCTGAAGACTCTTATCCGTCGTCTCTTGAATGATCCTAGGGCCAGTAAGTTACTTGTCACCAATCTCATGCCAACTAAGAGGAGATCAGCACTTGCGACTATATAGAGCTTCGAAAGGAGCCATCTGAATACTAGAATGATAGCTGTTATTGTAAGAGAACTCAATCAATGGTAAATGTACATCCCAGTTACCACCAAAGTCGATGACACAAGAACGGAGCATATCCTCTAGGGTTTGGATTGTACGTTCTGTCTGTCTGTTCATCCGTTTGAGGATGAAAAGCCGTACTAAGATTCAAATGAGAACCCATAGCGGACTGAAAAGTTTGCCAAAGACGCGAAGTGAAGCGACCATCACGGTCAGAGATTATGTCAAGGGGTATGCCATGATGGCATATGATTTCATCGGTATAGATTTGAGCAAATTTCTCCACTTTATAATCTTCGCGAATAGGAAGAAAGTGGGCTGATTTGGTCAAACGGTCAATGATTACCTATATACTATCATGACCAGAGGGTGTACGGGGTAATTTAGTTAAAAAGTCCATAGCAATGCTATCCCATTTCCAAACAGGGATTTTAGTTTGTTCAAGGAGACCTGAAGGACGTTGATGTTCAGCCTTTACCTTCGTGCAAGTAAGGCATTTGGAGACGTACGCAACAATGTCTTTCTTCATACCAGGCCACCAATAAGTCATACGCAGATCATGGTACATCTTATCAGCACCAGGATGAATAGAGTATCGAGATTTCTGAGCCTCATTCATAATGAGATAACGAAGATAATACTGAAGTCCATCAGACTTTGTTTCAAGTTGATCAACAGAAGCACCTCGTACTTCAACGATTAGACTACATTCATTAGCTGACGAATACTGAGCTTCGCGGATACAAGTATGAAGATCACTAGTGATCTGGGAACAGAGGATGCTACTAACATGAGTCTTATGACTAAGAGCATCGGCCATGACATTTGCCTTGCCTGGATGGTAGTGAATTTCACAATCATAGTCGTTAAGCAATTCCACCCATCGTCGCTAACGCATATTCAATTCCTTTTGGTTAAAGATGTGTTGTAAGCTCTTATGGTCAGTGAAAACCACACACTTAGTACCATATAGGTAGTGTTGCCAGATCTTTAACGCAAAAACAACTGCGCCAAGCTCTAAATCATGGGTAGTATAGTTTTTCTCATGTATTTTGAGTTGTCGGGAGGCATAAGCGATGACCTTGTCCCGCTGCATGAGCACGCATCCCAAGCCACGGTTCTAGCCATCAAAATATACCACGAAATCATCATTCCCATCCGGGAGGGCGAGAACAGGAGCATTACAGAGGAGATTCTTCAGAGTATGAAAAGATTCCTCTTGCTCGGGACCCCAAGCAAAAGGTTTCTCTTTCTGAGTTAACGAAGTGAGAGGGACGACGATCTTTGAAAAGTCCGAGATGAATCGATGGTAATAACCCGCCAATCCTAAGAAGGAACGAATCTCAGATGCTGATTTAGGCATACTCCAATTCTTCACTGCCTCAATTTTAGAAGGGTCAACATGAATACCTTGTTTACTAACAACGTGTCCGAGAAATTGTACTTCATTAATCCAAAACTCACACTTATAAAACTTCACGTACAAGCGTTCACCACGTAAAAGTTGTAATATGAGGCGTAGATGGCTTTCATGACCAGCTCGAGTTTTCGAATAAATAAGAATATCATCAATAAAGACTATCACAAAACGGTCCAGATAAGGTTTACAAACACGAATCATAAGATCCATGCACATAGCGGGCGCATTGGTCAAACCAAAAGGCACAACCACGAACTCGTAGTGCCCATAACGAGTGCGAAATGCGGTTTTGGGGATATGTTCTTCGAGAACACGGAGCTGATGATAGGCAGATCGAAGGTCGATTTTCGAGAAACAGGACGCGCCTTGTAGTTGGTCAAATAGATCATCAATACGAGGGAGAGGATAACGATTCATGGCGGTGGATACACATACGAAACGACCATCTATCTTCTTGACAAATAGCACAGGAGCACCCCACGGCGAGGTACTCGGACGTATAAAACCTTTGTCGAGCAGTTCTTGTAATTGACTGGATAGTTCTCGCATCTCAGAGGGTGTAAGTCGGTATGGTGCCTTGGCGACAGGAGTCAAACCAGGTATGAGATCAATACGAAAATCAACAGATCGAGGAGGAGGAAGACCAGGAAGATCTTCAGGAAAGACGTTAGGGAAATCACACACTACTGGAACATCGCTTATGCTCTTTCCCTTGCCCTTTTGTTCCACTATGTGGGCCAAGAAGGCAAGGTACTGTTTACGTAAACATCTGTTCGCTTGAGTGCATGTCATCAACTTCAGTCCTCTAGAAGGTCGGTCTCCATAGGCGTGTAAAGTATCATCAGACGGAAGAGGTAAACGAACGTACTTCTTGTGACAAGTGATTTCGGCATGATTCTTACGCAACCAATCCATGCTGATTATGATATCAAAACTACCCAATTGCATGGGTATGAGGTCTATAGTAAAAACGTGGTCGTTAAGAGTTAAGGAACAACCACTGAGGATAGAATCAACTAGAATAGACTTGCCATCGGCAATCTCAACAGAGAACGACTTAGGTAGTTTAGAGCGTGCATAGTTTAACAAAGATTCAAATTCTACAGACACAAAACTTCTATCGGCACCAGTATCAAATAGTATCGAAGCGTAAAGATTATTGATGAGAAACATACCATTCACGACGTCATTGTCGTTACGAGCTTGGTTAGCATTGATGTTGAACGCTCGTCCTTGAGCGGCTGGCTGTTGCTCCTAGTTCAGCTGGGGGCATTGGTTACGGAGATGAGTAGTGTCTCCACACTTGTAGCATGCGCGAACATTGTTGACTGGTCTGGGGTTCTGCGGAGCTGGTAGAGCTGGCGGAGCAGGTTGGGCTGGTTGAGCTTGTTGAGCTTGTTGGACCAGGTTGGTTTGGTGGCAGAAGGGAGTCGTGTGACCATAACGATTGCAATTGGTACACAGATGACAAGCAGAGTTAGCAGGATGATGAAAGTTGCAAGTGGCACACTTGGGGTGAGCCCCAGTGTATGACTTCTTGTTCTCCGGAGCCGGAGGGTTAGCAGCAGCAGCAGGCACAATAGCATTGCCTGTAGGGTTTGCATTTGCAGCAGGGACAATGGCATTGCAGCCAGAACCCTGAGACTTTCGTTTCTTGTTTCTGTTGCCACTGGACTGCTGAGTGATCTGGTTAGCAGGTTTCGATGGAGCAGAGTTTCCAAACTGTTTATCACGAACACGGTTGTTGTTCAAACTTGCTGCAAGACGGTAAACTTCTTCAATAGTGTCGAGCTGAGCTGCTTCAATCGAGTCATGCATGGTAGGAGGTAACCCATTAATGTACTTGGTTATCATGCGTTTTGGAGTAGAAACCAAGTGTGGCACAATTATGCTGAGTTGCTTAAAATGGGTAGTGTAAGCCAAATTGTCATCTCCAACCTGCTTGAGATGCCAGAACTCGTCCTCAAGCTTTCGCTGTTCATGGGGAGGGAAGAATTCGAGCATCATCAATTCTCGCACCTCAGACCATGGAAGAGCATAAGCTTCTTTGTTAGAGCGGATGTTCCTCTCGTTTGCCCACCATTCGAGATCTCTTCTTTGAAACATGCCAGTTGCACTCCTAGTCTTTAAGTGTTCTGGGCACTCGCTATTGATGAAGGTAATCTCGATACTTTTAAACCACTCCAGCATAGCAGTCACCCCATCACTGCCCGTGAAAGGCTTAGGGTTGCAAGAGACAAAGTGTTTGTAGTTAAATTTCACAGACTTTGGTTTCTCCGCCTTAGAGTCAAATTAGGAGGGAGGAGTGTTTGAGCCCTGGATCTCAGAGACGATCTTGGGAACAATGCGTGCGATTTGGTCGACCATAAAAGATATCATCTTTTTCTGAGTATTGTCCTTTGACTTCTTGTGTGGGTTGGAGAGACGACTTGACGACATCTACGAGTCAGAATAAGAATAGGGTAAGACTCGATCACAAGGTCTCATCTAAGTATCATAGTTTCACGTACACGTAAAATAGTATAAAGTTTCACACATGATCGCATAAAGACTCAAGTTCCACACATTTCCAAGCGTTCAACAAGTTTCACAGAGCACAAAGGATCAGCATTCTCACCACAGGTCCGCAAAACGCCGAATTTCGCATGGCATGTGGTACGAAAGTTTGGTAACATGTTAGAAACACTTATATATAGGAAGTACCAGCGGCATATCCACCATGTTTCGACCATGTCACGTCCGTGTCATAATTCGGTGCCATGTTACGTATCGTGTTTGCCACCCATATCAGTACACTCCATCATTTTCATGCGCTTCAACCGGTTACATATGCATTAGGGTACACATAGATTAAGCAAGTAGTTTCACATAGCATAACGTTCAATCATGTATCCCATAGTTTAATCAAGACTTCCATGTAGTATATCACAATGAATAAAGCTTCATAAATTTAGTTCGATCCTGGGAGATTATGATTATTGTTTTAGATTGCGGAGATACGTGAGATTCGTGTAAAAGTCTCGAAACGAACAAAGAATCAAGTTTAAAACCACATGTAAAATTGAGATAACATAAAAGATAGGCTCATAAAACGTAGGATTGTTCTGGGTAGAGGAACATTGACTAACCGAAGTAAATCGAACCCCTCTCGAATTGAGGCATCGTGCCTTGGCTTACTTAGACAAATACGTCATCGATGTTAGGCCTATGATATTTGTCCTTTGGGTCACCACACGTTCCTAATTGATTGGGAATTTCAAGACTTTAGCGAGACTGAAAAATCAAAGAGTGGGACTAGTTATCAAGATGCGAGTTTCACCTCTAACTTGACAACTTCGTACCCCCAATAGTGTCGGTACTTATCAAAAGATAAGACCTACTAGATTATGATATGGAAATTTCCTTCAAGGTTTGGATGTCACTCCTGACTTGAAGGTAAATCTCGTGCAAAATACAAACACTACACAACAGTGTTTTCAAAGCATCCAAGTGTGTATTGTGTTAGCCTTAGGAAAGGCATGTAATGTTTAACAGGTAAGTGTTGCTAGGAAGCAAGTACGGTAGAATGCATAAGTCTTAAACAATAGATAAGAGTCAAGTTCCCTAGAACTATAGACTAGGCAAAGCATTCCTACTTTTCCTAATTCCCTATAGTTATGGCTCTGATACCAATCTGTCACACCCCAACCGATGGCGGAAACATCGGGGCGCGACACTAAGCGTTCAGATTGCTCAAGAGTTACCATAACACTAATAGTTTCAATCTAAATTTAAATCATGTTTTATAACATTGTCTAAGCATCAACCAAAGTTTCACAATCACAAAATATCAATTACATAACATCCAAATATTGTTCGAAACAGACTATTAACTAGGTGAGTTTCTAAGCATCATCCTAGCTTGATTCTAGTTCCAACTACTATCAACCTACAACATGTATTGAAATATTATCAACAAAAATGTTGGCGAGTATACAATTTTGAGTACGTAATAGCATAATAGTTTAAAACGTTCCAAAAACTCATATCCTCCATGAAAACATATAACAAGTTTCACCATGCTAAGCTAACGCAGTCCCTATGTAACACGCATTTCCAACGCAATTAACATAGCAATCCCAAGAGTCTAACGGGAGCTATAAACGTTCATTGCCTTTCCCAAAGTCTAACGAGAGGTTTGATCTTAACAATACCCAAGAGAATAGTAGGCGGGGTGTTACAACCTATAGCATATGCATAGTACCATAATTGTTAAGACATGTCACATACAAGGATTAAACGTCACTAGCATATAAGTCTCAAGTTTCATAAGTATCATGTTTCCATGTTACTATGGATAGAGTAAGTTTCCAAATAAGTTTCAAGTGTCAAGTGTCATGTTTATAGAATACATGTTGCATCCCAAAATTGTTCAAAACAAAAAGGGATCGAGTATACTCACAGTGGGTGCTAAGTATCAACATCGACTAATTGGATCGAAGGGAGCGCTGGAGTTAACCTGATTATAGTTTAACAACATGAGTGTTGGATAGAATGTCGAATCGCGCGAACATCAAGTAAAAGTGTCTGATAAGTTTTCCTGATCGGATGGTCATCCGGACGGATGGTCGTCCGGTCGTATGACCATTCGACCCAGATGGAACCCATTCGATTGTACGGTTGTCCGGTCGGATGATCAGTAGTGTGTTTTTCAAAAAATGTTCAAACTTTTGAAGTTTTTGTTGTAGTATAAATTCAAGTCGTTCGATCGGATGGTCATCCGGTCGGATGACCGTTCGATGGATGACTATTCGAGTGAAAGCTTGATTATTTGAAGTTCTGATTCAAATAGTTTAAGTGTTGAAGGCTGCAGGGAACAGGTCGCTCGGTCGGTTGATCGTTCGATCGAATGATCATTCGACTGTTGTGATCTTGTTCCTTTGAAACTTTCGTAAAATTTCTAAGTTTGAGTTTAATGGAGACGGTGCGATATCGTGTCAAACAACAGCAACCACATCAAGTTTAACTCAGTTGATCGGATGGGAATCCCCCCGTCCGATCGGACTAAGTGTCCTTAATGAAATTCCCATGTTCAACCCGAAATGCGGTCATCTCTCCGGTGGGAATTTGTTTTCAGACCGGTTCTCAACTAGGGAATGAGTAGCGAACCTGAATGAGTCTAGATCCCATCGGTTATGAGTTAAAAGTGAGAAAAATATGTAATCAACTGAAAATGTTTAAATTTGTAAAGACTCGAGGTAAAACATGTAGAAATCTCTTAGATCTGGACTAAATCTTGACGGGATGACATCACACAACCGATTGTACAAACAACCCTGATGACGTCATCCTCAAGGAACCCAAATCGGGTGATTTCATGGTGAAAATGTATGATTTCGACGTAGAAAAAGGTGAGGAATTGTGTAATGATGAAAGAAGTACAAGATTTAAGTAGAATACTTACGAAATCGGCTTAGAATCAAGTGAAATGTGCTCGAGAATGACTTGGAAGGCTCTAGGTCGGACGAGGCTGTCACATCAGTGAATAGTGATGTGACAGCGGGTATTTATAGGTGACAGAGACAAGTGAGGCGGTGCAAGCGTGCACTGGGTCGGACGACTGTTTAGTCGAATGGCCATCCGATTGGATGTCCATTCGGACAACCGAGACCCGTTTGCTTGTATTCTAATTTCAATTCGATTTGCGAGCTAGATTAAGTGTTGCGTTGCGTATTATTGTGTGACATCATCACATGATAAGATTGTATAACTAACACAAAAGTTTCCGTGTTTCAAGTCTACATATAAGCTAGCTAGTAAGTGTCAAGTTTCAAGTTTCTTGTTTAATAAGGTGTCAAAGTTTCTCGTTCAATCAAGTTTCTCGTTCTATAAGCATCAAGAATCTTGTTCAATAAGTATCAAGAGTCAAGTATCAAGTATTAAGTTTCTCGTTAGATAAGTATCAAGTCTCACCAAGAATCAAGATTCATAGCATTTAATAAGCATCAAGCGTCAAGAGTCAAGTTTCAAAGTATCACAATGTTTCACAAATGTCTCACATAGTCTAACATAGTTAAGTCTCAAATAGTATAGGGACTAGACTTGCCAAAAGATAAAAGTCTCAAAACGCTGGGTGTTACACCTAACACACCAACTCCAAACTGAAAATTATTAAGGTACTTGGCCATATCTTTACCAACACCCTTCATATCAACCTTGGAATCCTTATAGTACCCACTTCAATAGGACGAATCCCGTTGTCGGGTTTTAAGAGTGGCGCGAGAGGAGCAGACGCAACAAACTCTGTCACACATGATGGGCATCTCCCTCCTAGCCACAAATTAACCACTGCAATGATAGCACATAAGAGATCAGTGGCAATAGCAGACCCTTCTCAACACAAAGCATCCAGAATATGTTATGCCATCAAACCATCCCTTCTGCATGAAGTTCCTTTAGGGAATGATTTGATGCAACCAAGGACATTATTAAACGCCGCCATAAGGGGAGGCTCAGAATATATAGTGCCCGGCATAGATGGAGATTATAACCAGGGGTGTTCATCGAATCGAATGCTGAATTTTTGAATTAATTCAATCGAATATTCCATTTTTTTATTGTTTTACCTGAATCCGTATTCGAATTCTATGCCTAATTTGAAATTTGATTTGTTATTTTAAAACAACTAGAAACTAATTATTAGGGATTTTACAAAGTTATAAGATTTTTTTTCCATATGTATGTATATATTCATGTATATATGAATGTTGTGACAACTGAGATTTTCAGGTTAACATAACTCCATTATCTTTAACATGATTTAAAACATTCATTCACTTCATATTGGTTGGTTAAGTGTGTCAGTTGGTACACAAACACTCACGTAATAACAATTCAGTGAATTAACCGAATTACCGAACTGCACATAAGTCTGACCCCGAACGTTAGTGAAACATGGATATAGTATTGCAAACATAGAAATAATAATATAATTGAGTGGAATTATATGTTATTTGTTAGTTGTTTCTCGTAATTGCAAACAATGTGCGTTTTTTGTGTGATCTAGCGTTATAAAAATATTTTTTTATAAACAAACTAGTGAGTTTATTTTTATAGACTTGGGCGGTGACAACCCGAACTTTCGAGGTCAGTGTCGTTTAATCTTGTGATCCAAATCTCTCGTTATTCATTCCAAACTTGTTAATATTAGGTTCGTACACATTGTATTTGGGCCGAATATAATTGGGCTATTTACACCACAATTCTATTTAACAAACACATACATGATTGGGCCGATATACACACACACACCCGGAAACTTGGGTAGTTACGTTTGGGCCTGGAGGAGCCCAAGTGGGTCTTGCATTAGGGGCCAGCTTTTGGTTCAGCATTTATTCACACATAGGTTACGTATTATCATAACACAATTATACCCCAAAACCTAGGCTTCTCTAATCACACACGGCAATGGTAGACCCCCCCTGTTCGAGATGGCATCTTGATCAGTCATGTTCCTGGTTAGTTGTTCTTACTTGTTGACTTTCATATTGGTGTGATATTATTCATGTGTGTGTTATGATTCCTGATAATTATGAGATTGTTGATTATATTGATTGGTATGTTAACATGCTGTGCATAATTAAGATTCTTGATTGATTGTTTGCGTAATAATTAGGATTATCGGCATTATAAATACGTAATTGTTATGTGGTGCATGCGAAGTGAGTTCGGACCAAAGTGTTGTTTGTAAATGATTGGAACTATGTTTAACTGGTTTTATTACTAGATGATAATTTCTAGTTTTGTTATTGCATGTTGTTCATAAACATGGTAGATATGATAACCATATATAATTAAAAGGTTTAATATGTTGGCAAACATGAAACTGATGTGGGAAATAGGTTCGATCGAGAAATAGTTGTTTGAGAATATATGTGGGATTAGTAATATATGAATTGATGCTGATGGTTGTCGTAACCGAATCAAAACAAGGGCTGTGTATGTGTGTATGTTTATATAAATTCATGTAGACAACCATTAAAGTTTGGGGTGTGGGTTTGAATGGAAATTAACCATGTTGTTTATGGGATTATTGAATATGGGTAGTAAGAATAGGTTCACGCTAATGAATTTGTATGGATCGAAATTGGTTAAATATGAGTGATTAAGAACTGATATCAAAGATGAGTTCATGAGTTTGTGTTGCATGATTATGTTGTTCGGGTTGTATGTGATGTAAGTGATTAGGGGATGATAAATAGACTCATGAACCTCAATGTTGGGATTGATAAATGGTGTAAATTGGGCTATAGTGGGTTTGGTTAATTAGCCTTGAAACACTACACATATTAAATCATAAAGTGAACTCTAGTAACCACACTTCATATAAATGAATTACATACAATGCTCCTGGTCGTGCAATGTAAACACGAATGAACAAGCCCACTGATTTTGGGCTTCACACACTTTTGGGCCGCTTATTGTATGGGTGGCTCGGTCTGAGAAGTAGGCAACGATGGGGCTTTGGCCTAGCACAAGTGTTTGTTTACATGATATACGTTGGTGTGGTTAATTTGTATTTAAAGTAGAACTCGGTGAATAAGCGATATGGGGGATTCGAGACATTTAGTACATGAAATCATGCTGCAGGCTAAGTGCATAATCAAATAACTTGTATGTTGTTATACGGTGCTACTTGTGTAACGTGTGTATAGAATGTAAGATTTCGTGCCACGTGACTGATTGTTAATGGTAACCATGTTAGGATTGATTTGAGCAACTTGAACACATAGCTAGTCTTACCGATCAAAACCAAGGTGAGTTCACTACTCTTGAGCATGCGTCCCGGTGGTTGGGACAGTCAGTGGGTATCCCAGGGAGGGATAAGTCTGTTGGGTAAAACTGGAATATTGGATGATAATCTCACTCTATCACTCTTAAGTCCCATCTTTTTGTTACCGGAGAGGTAACAGGGTATTAGTTGGTAGCGCTACTTAGGTTTGGCACCCTCACCACGTACCGGAGAGGACGGGTGTGAACTAATGGCCCAGTCATGCCCAATGTTTTGATAGGAGCACTGGGGAACGGGAAAAACATACATCAGGAGCCGTCTTGTTCAGTATCAAGATATTATCAATAATACTTTTGGATTTGTTAATGAACTGGAGTAAACACTTGGTAACTAACGTTTTCACAAAACTATGAACTCACCAGCGTTGTCTGATACACTTGTTGCATGATCATAGGTCGTTAGATATCTTGGATTTGGGAACTTGCTGTCTGGAGTAGCTAGAGTGGTCATGGGTTGACTGGAGGGATTCATGTGATTGATTATTGACACTATACATTGGTTTTGAACAATTTAACTTTGGTTTACTATTTTGCTTTCGCTAAACACGTTGACTTTCATTTAAACTCGTTGATGGTATTTTTCATTAATAATTGAGGATTTTATTTAGAAACTTGTATGGGTTCCATGTAATTAGTGGCTCGTTGTTGGTACGTCACATGCCTAACAAGGACATTCCCTAGGTGGTATTTTGGGGGTGTGACATAGGCTATTAAAGATTAGTAGAAAATGGTTTGGTGGGCTTGTGTTAGCTAGAAAGGGCCACCAAAAGTTACAAAAGCCCACCAAAAGGCCCACCCATAGGTTTTAATTAATTAAAAAACAACATAACCCAACCTGAAACCCCCCATTACGTATGGCAGCCCTACCTCCACCATAATTTCAACTTTGTGCCTTCAAAACACCATTCCACTTTGATTTTTTTTGGATCTTGCAATCAGTGGATTTCTTGATCGATTTCAATAGCCTTTAATGATTACAAGTTTTCCTGATCAAATTTGATGATTCTTATGATTTAAAGATTAGGGTTATGAAAAGAAGCATGATATTGATAGGAATTTGTGATAAATCTGATTTATGTGCAGTTAAACATGCTAGAATAAAGAAACAAGGTTAAAGGATGATCCTAAGCCCGTTTTTAATAAGAGCTGAAAGGTTTCAGCTTTTGTCCAGATTTTAATGTCAACTTGTAATGGATGTATCTTGGCCAAACCTTGATGACACTGAGTGGTTCTTGAGTTTAGAGTCAAATTCAAAGAAATAGCTTTCAAACCCAACTAGAATCATAATTTTTTGACAAGTTTAGGTATTTTAAAAGATTAAAAGGGAAACACATGTGGAGGCTGCGTTTTTCTACAGAAATTGCAGCCTGTTACAAGGATCATAACTCAGTCTAGATTTGGAGTTAATATGTAAATTTTTTTATAGTAGATAGTGCTAGGAGGTCATCAAATTCAGCAACTGGAATTTCATAAATTAGATCGATAGAGATTTTTATATAAAATATACCGCAAACTGTCGACAAATTGTGATGAAATTGCCCTTTAGGTGGTAAACGATTTTTAATGATTTTTTTGTGAACAATTGAGCCTTGGGAAAAATTCACAAACCTACACGGATCTAATGGAACGCGTCATAAATTATTTATAATTTTTCAAGCATGTTAACTATTTTAACAAAATTCATGAATACAGCTCAACTTTGGAGGTTGAGCAGAAATTGCAGAAAGTTAACATATGTGTTTCTAAAGTGTGTTTGCATGCTACTACGCGATGTTGATTGTTGGTTGGTACCTAAACGAATATCATTAATGTGTTTTATGATAAGGAATTAGGGATGGCAAAAAAGCCCAAGCCCGACGGGTATACCCGTAACCTGAATCACACAGGCCGGGTATACCCGAAGCCCAATGGGTATGGGCCGGGTATAGGCTTAAAAAAATAAAAAAATGGGTACGTGTATGGGATTTAGTGATACCCACCGATACCCGGCCCATTTACTCGAATAATACCCGAAAGTATCATATTATAGATTTCCATATATATAAACTTAGTACATGTACCTATTACCTTCTCTATAGTCATATGTGGATATGTACTTGGCAGGTGCTTTGTGAATAAATTACGTATTTTTGAGCATGTATATTGGATATTGAAGCTATCACCATTTATTATGTGGATGTTTATGCAATTAGGTGGTCCTGATACAATACTTAATTAAGTAATCGTTTTGATTTAGAAGTATATGTGGTCTAAATATGATATGTAAGTTATTAATCATATTTTCATTTGTTATAGTCATTAAAACAGTAAATTATATAAACATCAAAGTTAAAATTTGTACATTTGTCCCAACGGATATTTTTATGAACTTAAGGGGTATACCCGATACCCGCGGGTATGCCTGATACGCGACGGGTAATTACCTGAAAAATAATCGACGGGTAACGGGCCGGGTACGGGACAAAGAATTACAACCGGGTACGGGCCTGGGATTACCAATACCCGGCCCAAGCCCAACCCATTGCCATTCCTATAAAGAATAAACACATGCACTTACCCACACAAATTAACAACTAAGTGTCAACATGTATGCATTTTACGTGGTAGAATAGGTGTAGAATCCACGTTACTTGTGTGATTAGTAACTAATGATTAAATGGTAACGATATTAGGACGTGGTTGACCACACTTGACCCTAGTCACGTAATTCTTACCGAGCACTCACATGTGAGTTCACTACTACTTTTCTAAAAGCATGTATCCCTGGTTTGGGGACTACATTATCCCTAGTTTAGGACTAGCTTATATTCCTTGGAAGAATACCACTATTTTTTTCATGACTTTAGTAAGTTAAACGAAAACTCTATCATGAAAGTCTCTAACTTTATACCGATTAGTTGCTGGGTGGCAAACGAGGTATTAGTTGATAGCGCTATTAGTTTGACAAACCTCACACCGTGCTGGGAGCCAGGCAATAACTTCTGACCTTTCCTATTGCATTAATGGTGACAGACATTGATGTGGGGCACAAAAACTTATTATGTCATATTTGGTACCACCAGTTTAGTTACTTAACGATGGGTTAGCTACCCATGACATGTTTTTAGAACTCTTGAACTTAAACTACTTTTTGCTGAACTAAAACTATGAACCCACAAACTTTTTGTTGATACACTTTAGCATGCTTTGCAGGAAGTTAGGCACGGGTCAGATGGGGACTTAAAGCTTGGAGATTGTCATGGCTTTTGGTTAAACTGTTTTCATTTTCATGCTAAACAAGTGTGGTTTTCTATTATGTCTAGATTTTATACGTTTGCTTCCGCTGATAACTTAAACTTACGTTTTCAAACATCTAAAACTATTATCACTATTCATGTTGAATGTGGTAGTTAAAACGTTTTACAATAAATCAGGAATGGTTCAATATGATTAGTGGCTTGATCTTGGATGTCACGCACCTCGCGGTAAAACCCTACATGTGGAATTTGAGGGTGTGACAATTGCAAGGATTTAGTTTTATTCTAAAACATATATCTATCGGGCTATCATCAATTGAGAGTCTGAGATGAGGACGTCTCTAAGACTGCCTTCCGAACTCGGTATGGCCATTACGAGTTCCTAGTTATGTTGTTATGCATTACGTCTGTCGAATTCGTCTTGTATCGAGTCTTGTACTTAGAATGTAAGATCAGGGCGCGTTGTACGAGAAAATAGGAGGTTTTAGGGTGCGTTTGAGGTAATTTCGTTTGAATGAACTAATTCCGTTTGAGGTAAGAGACAAGTGCAGTTTCAAGCGGAATTAACTTGGTTAATTCCGTTTGAAATGCACACAGCCACCTTCAAACGGAATTAGATCCCCTATATATACCACCCAAACGAAATCATTTGGAACTTCTGCGATTCCGGTACCGAACTGCTGCCGACGCGTCATTTGATCTGTATTGCTGTTATAATCAATAAACAAGACGTTTAAGTGTGAAACAAGCTGTTTTCGAAGTCTGTTTCTTTGTTTCCGCCTCTGAAACAGACGAAGAACTCTTTTGATTGACTCTTTTGGGTCACAACACGATCCTACAAGTGGTATCAGAGCTCAGGAAGAAGAGTTCTTGCCAAAACCGCCGTTATTTCTGACTTCTACACCTTCTTTTCAAAATTGAACTAAAATTCACGGTCAAAATGTCTTGAATTTCACATATTAAGTGCGAAACAGTGTTTTAATGAATCCTTGAGAAAATTGGACCTTAATTCAATCTAAAACAAGTGAAAATCGTTATTCCGTTTGAAATTCAGATCGCACAAGATGACGTCAACAGCATTTCAAACGAGATTAGCTTGTGATTCCGCTTGAACTTGCTATTCCGCTTGAAAAAGTCACCTAATTCCGATTGAAATAACCTGATTCCGTTTCAGGGAGTAATTCCGTTTGAGACCTTTCAAACGAAATTAGTTGATTCCGTTTCAAGGCGTGATTCCGTTCGAAAGTGTGCTGGTTCAAACGAAATCAGTAATTCCGCTTCAAGGTGATTTCGTTTGAGGGTGTTATTTCGTTTCAAAGGGTGTTTCCGCTTCAACTGTGATTCCGCTTGAAGAGTGATTTCGTTTGTGGGTTAATTCCGTTTGAAGCCTGTGATTCTGTTTGAAACTTGTATTATTGTGAAAAATTTCCCGAAACATGGACGAGGAATTCTACAATGCGTTTGCTACACCGATTGCACCCGTTACAGCTGCTGAAACTGTGTACAATGAGAATGAGAATGAGACAGGAACTTATCAGAAACCACCAAAGCTCATGTACATTGAAGATTTTCAAGGATGGAAAAATCGTTTTGAAAACTGGGTGCAAGCTTATAAATTTGACGCATGGTGTTCATTGTTGAAAGATTATGAGAAACCAAAGAATGAACGTGGGATTGAAAAAGCTATTTGTGATTATTCAGAGAGTGACAAATTGAAATTTACAAGTGAGAAAATGATGATCAGTATTCTTCAACAAGCGATTAAAGAAGATATCTTTGTTTTGCTTCAACATAATGGTACGGCTAGATCAATTTGGGAAGCATTGATTCAGAAATTCAAAGGAAGCGCATATATGGTCAAAAACAAAAAGGCGTTATTGAAGAAATCGTTTGATATGTTTTCAGCTTTTGATCATGAAACAACAAAGTAGACCATTGATAGATATTGTCATTTAGTATTGGAAATGGGAAGATTGGACATTGAGAAAGATGATGATGAATGGGTTGATAAACTAGCTGAAGCACTACCACAACATAAGTGGGGAACTTATTTGATGATTATGAAACACATGAGGAAGTCTGAAAATATGAATTTGGCACAGTTCATTTAGAAAATTGAAGAGCATGAATTGGATATTCAGAAAACTACTATCATGACAAATCCAAATGCTCAACAAGATGTCAGTTTGTATTACAGAGGGAACAAATTTGAGGCTACCCCCAGCCCTAGCCCAAAGATCCAAACTGGTTTTAGTGCTGACAGTTCGTCTGGAACAAAGGGTAGTAATGTGACACAGAGTGGTGGATCTTCATCTTCATATTCAAGCTTTGATCTGAATCATACAACATCAAGTCCTCAACGACAAAATTCAACAAATCTTCAATGCAATGTCACTTTGAACATTCAAAATGGTCAAAATTTATCTACAGAAATAGTGTTGGTGCACAAAATGTCTGTTGACTTCGTCTGCATTAAGTCTTAGGTCAAGTTAGGTCAAGATTGGAGCTTGAGAGTCAAATTAGGAGGTTTAGCTTATGTGTACATAGGTTTAGAGGAGGTTTCGCTTTTATGTACATAGGTTAGAAGTAGTTCCGCTTATTTGTACATATGGTTCCGCTCATGTGGTCATCAGGTAGTTCCGCTTATTTGTCACTTGGTAGTTTCGCTCATATGGACTGCCATAAGAGCGAAACCTACAGTCCTATAAATACCTGATGTGATCATTGTTCGTGTACGTTGGAGCGGAACTAGATCATGCTTGTGGTGTCGAAACTTTGTCAAATTGTAATCAGAAAGCATCAATAGAAAAGATTAGAAAGAGAAAAGCTGTTGTTACTTTGTATACACTGATTCTGCCTTTGTACACAAAGATGAACTACCTTGACTGACTTTTCAGGGTCGCAAACCGGTCCAACAAGTGGTATCAGAGCTTCAGGACGAGGAGTTCATACTACTACAGCTTGATTCTACACGATTCTCTCATTTCTACTCACTTTCTCTTATACTTTTTCGATTTGAACTGGTTTCTACGGTTGAAATGACCTGATTTTCGAGTATAACGTGTAAAACATACAATTAACAAACCGTAGAGAGATTCAGGTTAAAACACGGCTTAAAAATGGTAAAAATTGGGTAAAAACCAGGTTTCGCTTATTCGAACAAGTTAGTTCCGCTTATTCGAACAAGTTAGTTCCGCTTATTCGAACAAATTTAGTTCCACTTATTCGTACATTGTGGTTCCACTCATTCGTACATTGTAGTTCCACTTATTCGGACACTGATAGTTCCACTTATTCGGACATTGCCTATTTCGCTTATTTGGACATATGTGATTTCGCTTATCTGAACATAATATTTCGCTTATCAGTCACATAAACTAATACTTAGTTGTTTGTTTGTTTACAGGAGATTAAAAGATTTACAAGGGGCAAATATCAAGAAGAAGATTTAAAATGTCAGGAGATACTGATCTTGATAGATGGTGGAAAGCAGATTATGCAAGATGGGAAATTGGAAAATTAAACGAACCATTCAAAGAAGCCCAGAGAGCCAAACGATGGAATGATGAGTTGGAATGTTACATGGATCCACGGGGTAATCCAGTAGTTGACCCATCAAAAGTGGATTTTGAAGCTGTAACAAATTTGATTCCAAGGCAGGCTACTTTCAACACATGAAGGTTATCTGATAAAGCGTATCTGCCTGATTTGGAGAAGAAAATAAGAGAGGTTTGTGAAGCAAGTCTACCAAAGGTGGTAGAGATGAAGAAGAGAAAAGAAGAAGAGGTGAAAAAGATGGTGGAAGATTTGAAGAAGAAAGCTTTAGAGGAAGTCAAAGTGGAAGCAGTAAAAACTGAGAAAGAAAAAGAAGCTGTTACTGAAAAACAGCAGGTTTTTTAAGAAGTAATTTCAAAGAAAGAAGAATCTGAAAAGTCTGTATCTGTGAAATCTGAACCAGTGATTAAGAAAGAGATTGCAGAAGTCACATCAGTCTTTGAGACTGTTCAGAAGGAGAAGAAACAGACTGAAGATATTCAAACTTTGAAAGATGAAAAGAAAGCTGATGATGAACAGATTTTGGATTTGCGCTTGAAATGCGAAAAACTAAAATCTGAAAACGACAAACATTTAAAGAATATTGAGAGTTTGTCATTAGAAAACAAAAAATTTAAAGAAAAAGAAAATGTTTTTGAAAATGAAAAATTAAAGATTGAAAAAGATTTTCAAAGTCAAATGAAGGTTTTAGAAGATGAAAAATCTGTTATTTTTAAAAATAATCTTGAAAAACAGATTGAAATAAATTCTCATCTTCAGAAAAAGCATTCGGCTTGAAAATGAAGCTGAAATTGCTCGAAATAAAATTAACGAGCTTGAGAATAAATTGAAAGGTTTTGTGAATTCTACATCACATGTTTGTCCAAAACCGATCAATTCTGTTCCAATAAGTGACAATGTCACAAATTTTGACAAAGTCAAAATTGAAAATTGTGATGAAATATCTGATGATGAAAAAGAAAAAGAAAAGAAAAGAAAAATATTTTTAGATTTACAAGAAAAAATTCAAAATACTGTTTTGCAATCTACTGAAATAGGTGAATGCTCAAAGCAAAAACCTGTTAAGAAGAATGCAGAACATAAACAAAAAGATAAAAAATTGAAAGACTTCATTATAAAAAATCACAAAAATTTAAAAATGAAAACTCACAAAATGTTGGTAATAAGTGGTGCAGGTTTGACCACAGTGTTCAAAAGTCAAATCCAGCATTGAAGAGGAGAAATGACTATAACCAAGCCAAACAATGTTATGATCTGAAGGTTTGGACTGATAGAAGTGGATGGTACGATAACAGAGTGTGCTACACCTGTGGTGTGAGAGGACACATTGCTGTTAACTGCCAGAATTGGAATTATGAAACAAGAAGATGCTATAATTGTCATATCAGAGGACATATTGCCAGAGATTGCCCAAGGAGATTAATGGGAAGATCGAGGGTTGAATCTCAAAGAATGGCAAAGAAACCAGTCAACGTCAAGCCCAAAGAACAGAAGGTTCAAGAACCTAAAGTTCAAGAAAAGAAAGTGAAGCTTTCTCAGGGGCAGAAAGACAGACTGAGGAAGAAGAGGAAGAAGGCAAGAGAATATCTGGAGAAAATTTTGTCCTCGGGTTCACCGGACAGATTTAATAAGAGTTCTGATGAATCAACTAACTCGATTGCAAAGTCAAGCAAGATGAATTCATCGGATACAAATCTGAGGACGAAAGAAGAAAAGAAGAAGAAAATGGTTGGCGATGAATCTGATGTGTCAAAGTCAGACAAGCCACCATCAGGCAATGAATCTGACAGGTCAAAGTCAGACAAGCCATGCGCAGGCAATGATTCTGGTTCATCAAAGCCAGAGGAGCCTAGTGTTGAGGTAAAATATGAGAATTCAGGTTTAACAATGGATGATGCAAATTTTCCATCATTGTTGAACAAGAATTCAAAATAACCCAAGGCTGGTCAGGCTTGGGGTGAATCTATTCAAATAGAAAAGCCTGACTTGCCGGAGTTCCCAGGTTGGTAAGCGTGGAACATGAATCGGCATCTTTCTTGAGAAATTTCACTCTGGTGATTTTTCGTCTTACATGTGGTAAATCAGGGACATTAAGTTGTACTTGATTTTCTACAAGTGTTTGTGTTGATAGAATCTTGAACTGTTAAATCTTTCAAAATGGTTAAAGGAGAACAAAGTGATGAAGTAATCCCCTAACAAACAAGTGGTTTGTTAATTCAACAAAACTATTTTTCCGAAAGAAACATTTGATTAAAACAAACTTAAGTGTTTTGAAATCACAATGGGAAAATAGTTTGTTTTCAGGGGGAGTTCTGATTGTTTATGCCAAGTGGATGGCGAATTGAAGTAATTCGATATCGATTGTCAGTTTGTTTTCAAATTTTCCTTGAAAATCAAAATTGAAACATATTTTGATTTTAGGGGGAGAAAAATTTTGAAAAAATAGAAAATTTGAATATGCCAAAAACATTGAAAATGCAAAAATGATTTTTGTTGTGAAAAAGAGGAAATGATAGTAAATCAGTGAACTATCACAACATGCTAAAGATATGAAATGTCAAATGTGATAAACGGCATCACTGATGATGTGTCGATAGGTTTTCGCACATTTAGTAGATTTATTCGGGATATAAACCTAAAATTTCAAACTTGTGAAATTCGTGGGGAACACTACTTGGATATATAGGTAACCCCTGAAATCTCGTTTGAAAGGTCTCGTATTCTGATATACTAGGTTTTTATACTCAATGATGTCTGGGGTATTATTCCGGGACTTCTGCTGAATGGAAGTTCTGACCTAGTCCTTGGATAATACTTTCCACAAATGCTTGAAATATAGCATAAACCCTCAGCATGCTGATGAAACAATCAAATTGATAGTCGCTGCTGTTGTAGCTAAAAGATCCTCTAAAGGGGACATACTGTAAAGCCGAAGCTGATATCTCTCTGCGTATACGGAAGTATCGACCTGAGATCCCTCGGCCCTCGAATTACCTAATTTATATACAGATATCATTGTAGTATACTCACCTGTAAGACTGAATATTGGGATTCTGGATACTGGAGTATATTCAAGAGGCGGGACACATGAATGAGCTAAGTTCATTATACATCTAAATTGTATCTTGATTAAATTGAAATTTGTGTGAAGATTTAAGATGGATCAGTATATCGACAATCAAGGTGAATCGTTTAGAACTTAAAATGATTAAAGCTTAACGGTGCTAGTGATTGGTCTCATAAACTGATATGATCCTCTTACACAAACTCACAAAAATATTGTTTGTATATATTTCTTTACTGCATTTCTTTAAACTCAAAATCCAAAAAGATTTTAGTGTGTTTTAGTATAAATCTTTTGAAAAAAACCAAAAAGATTTTCGACAACTGATGTTGAAGAACTGATATTCAAAATTCGAGTGCTAAATATGATGAACTATATTGGGTTGGGAGAATATGTTGAAAACTTTGAATGTCATATACAAATGTTTTGAAAGATTGTGTGTTTAGTTAATCAAGGTCATTCATTTGAACTTGATGTAACTAGTATGATTGATTGAATAAATGATGTCTACCAGTAAGTTTATTAAATTCAACTGTTATAAATTTGTGAAACTTATGTTGAGGTAGAGGAAGTGCAGGTTAACAGGTTTTGGACTTCATCATTCCCACGGAAGCTAAATGTCAAAGCTTGAACCAGATCAAGACCTCAGATTCTAGTATATTGAGAGGGGGAGTTTGTGAAAGGGGGAGTCTGGATCAACAGTTAAAGGGGAAGACTGAAGATGAAGCCAGGACAAGATTTTGAACCTGTGAAGATAGAGTGCTTATGATGAGAAGACAGAGAGTTGGAGAAAAGACCAAGACTGAACACTCGGAGCTGAAGACTTCGTCAACATCCAAGGGGGAGTCTGTTGGTGCACAAGGATGTCTGTTGACTTCGTCTGCATTAAGTCTTAGGTCAAGTTAGGTCAAGATTGGAGCTTGAGAGTCAAATTAGGAGGTTTAGCTTATGTGTACATAGGTTTAGAGGAGGTTTCGCTTTTATGTACATAGGTTAGAAGTAGTTCCGCTTATTTGTACATATGGTTCCGCTCATGTGGTCATCAGGTAGTTCCGCTTATTTGTCACTTGGTAGTTTCGCTCATATGGACTGCCATAAGAGCGAAACCTACAGTCCTATAAATACCCGATGTGATCATTGTTCGTGTACGTTGGAGCGGAACTAGATCATGCTTGTGGTGTCGAAACTTTGTCAAATTGTAATCAGAAAGCATCAATAGAGAAAGATTAGAAAGAGAAAAGCTGTTGTTACTTTGTATACACTGATTCCGCCTTTGTACACAAAGATGAACTGCCTTGACTGACTTTTCAGGGTCGCAAACCGGTCCAACAAATAGCCAAGCAACACATGGCATCACTCGTTGCTATGTTGGAATCTTATGAAAGTTTGATTGTTGGCAAGATTGGAAATCCAATTCTTACAAAAGAAGATTATGACCAAATTGATGCTGAGGAACTTGAGTTGATGGATGTGAAGTGGTGTTTGGCTAGTGCTTAGAGGATGGCAGAAAAGTTTCAACAAATTACTGGTAGAGATGAGTTTCGAGGAATGGCTACTTCTCCGTTAGGTTTTGACAAATCAAAGGTTACCTGTTTCCGGTGTAAAGGAAAGGGTCATTTTAAGAGAGAATGTACAAATAAAGAAGCAACCGGGAATCAAGAAAAGAACAATTATTATCAGAAATCAATTTTTCATCAGATTGATCAACAACCTCAACAAAAGGATCCAAAAACTGCTCATGGTAAAATGATCGAAGATGCAAATAAGAAAACTTATTTTGGTATCATTGATCAAGATGATGAATTTGTTGCTGAAGGTTTTAGCTGGGATAAATACATTCCACCAGGTTCAGGTCTTGTTGCTAGAATTCTAGGTGAATATGAGGCTAGTCAGAAAAGAATCCCGATTTTTCCAGATCTTGGAAGTGATATTGATATTGATGATGAAGAAGAATATCTTAATAAAGCTAGAAAAGGCATAGATCCTGACAGCTTTAATTTGTTTTTTGAAGATAAAATGGTGATACTGAATCAGAAAAAGATTGCCAGATTGAGGAGAGAGCTGGAAGCAGCAAGAATGCTAGCTGATGAAAAGGCAAAGACAGAAACTGGAGAAGCTAATGTTGAACCAGCAACTGAGAAAATAGTAGATAAAATCGTTGAAGTGGAGAAAGTGGTGGAAAAAATAGTTGAAGTAAAAAAAATAGTCGAAGTTAAGAAACTTGTCGAAGTTGAGAAACTCGTCGAGGTAGAAAAAATCGTTGAAGTTGAGAAATTCGTCGAGGTCGAAAAGATAATTGAAAAGGTGGTTGAAGTTGAAAAACCATGTTTGAAGTGTTTAGAATCTTGCAAAGTTTGTAAGGAGAAAGATAAGAAGATTGTTGATTCGGAGAAGATTAAAGAAGATTTACTGTCTGATATCAAGTATGTAAAAGAGTCGTATGATGTTCTGAATAGAACAGTTGATGGTTTGCACAAGACAAACAAAGAAGTTGATGCTGCTATGACAATGATGAGCTCAACATTAATGACAAAGCAGAGCGTCATCAATGAGTATATCGAAGACTGTGCTAAGCTGAAGCAAGAGTTGGAACTTGAAAAGATTGAGAGTGAAAGGATTAAACGATTACTGTTGAGCTATACAACATGTGATTATTTGATTGATCGTGTTTATCCTACTGTTGCAGGTCTTGAAGCATTCAAAGATAAAGAGACGGAAGACACAGATGCTGGTAAGACACAAAGTGTCAAGTATAACATGTGTCCGCCTCCAATCTATGAGATTTATTCCCCCAGGAATCCTAACGAGGAGCGTCTAAAAAAGGCAGTCAACATCAAGTTAAAGTTTGAAATCGTTGATGAATTACCCGACAATATTGATGTCACATTCACAGCGTCTGACACTGATCATGAGTCTGAGTTGTTAAAGAAAGTGGTCGATCAGGTGTTAGATATGGATGAAGAGTCAAAACCGGAGTCTAAGTCTGAAAGTTCGAGTTCATCAGAAAAGAGTCCGAGTTCACGGTTAAAAGGGTTTACAATAAAGAATTCCTGTTATCAAAATCTAATTTGAATGACGGACCAATCAAAGTGGCTTATACTTTGAATGATTCAGACAAATTACATTCTGATGAGGAATTTCCAATAAGAAGTGTCAAAACTGAAATGATCAAACAGGTTTTCAAATTAACAGAAATTAATATTTCTGAAATAAAAGATTTAAATCTTCATGAAAAACCTAAAAAGTACACTTCAAGAGTTCAACAGAGATTGAACAAGAAAAAGGGTTACAATTTTGATTCAGGTTATCGAAAGAAACCAAACCATAACAGTAATTTCAAAAAGAAAGGTCTTGGTTTTAATTCTTCAGAAAATTATAAAAATGAGAAAAGTTATAAACCAAAAACAAAATTTGTTGCAGGAGGAAGTTCTGAAGAAGAACAGAAGAAACAATTCTGGAAACAATCTAATCAAGAGTTTCTTGCTGATGTAAAGAAGAATGTAAAGAAATTTACCCCGAGAGTTGATAGAAGAACCTGCTTTAAGTGTCAAAAAGCTGGACACATTGCGTGGAACTGCCAAGAGTCCACTTATTCAAAACAGGGAGTGTCTTCTAACTTTGAAATGAGAAGAAAATTTGTTGACAAATCTGAACAATCAAAAGAAAAGGTTAAAATGTTTGAAAAATCGACTGTGGAAATTGGTGAAACTTCAAAAAGATTTTACAAAAAACAAGCGGTTGAAAACAAACAAAAATGGGTTGTTAAAAGTTCAGATAGTAGTTCTGACAATGAATATGATTCCATAAAATCAGAGGAGTCATTTGATGAGAAGAAGAATGAAAATTCCGTTCCAGAGGTGAACGATGAAAATTTTCCTAAATTGTCAAAGGAAAATTTGAAGTTGAAAGTGGGTAAAACTGAGATTTCAGGTCAATTCTTTGCTGGCAACAAAGAATTTGATGCTGAAAAGGCTTTTAATGGCAAAGTTAAACATATTTTCGGGAAGATGGTTGATGGAAAGGTTAAAAGTGCAAAAGAATTTTATAAATCAAAATGTTGGTGGGATAGATGTGTACCAGAATCTCCCAAGGCTGGTCAGGCTTGGGAGAAAGTTTTTCCTAACTGAAATCCTGACTTGCCGGAGCTCCCAGGTTGGTAAGCGTGGAGCAGGAATCGGCATCATTCTTGAAATGTTTGGTTGGTAAATCTACAGGTGATATCTTTATATTGTTACATTTTGATTTACAAGTGGTTTGAGTTGATAAGTGAACCTACAAGAGGTTGAAGAAGGGTTTCACTTTCAAATGGTAAATCAAGGACATTAAATTGTACTTGTTTTTCCTACAAAAGATTGAGAAACAATGTGATGAACCCCTAACTTACAAGTGGTAAAATCAACGAAACTTATTTTCCGGAAAAACCATTTGATTAAAACAAACTTAAGTGTTTTTAAATCAATGGGAAAATAGTTTGTTGAAAGGGGGAGTTCTGATTGTTTATACCAAGTGGATGGCAATTTGAAGTGATTTGATATCAGTTGTCAATTTGCTTGTATAGTTTGTTTTCAAATTTCCTTAAATGTGTTTGAATTTTAGGGGGAGTAAAAATTTCAGAAAATCCAAAAACATTTGAAAATTTTGAAAAAGACAAAAACATGATAAAATTGAAAAATGAGTTTTGTTGTCAAAAAGAGGAAATGATAGTACATCACTGGACTATCACAACATGCTAAAGAAATGGAAAGTTAAAAAGTGATAAACGGTCTCACTGATGATGTGCCAGTAGGTTTTTGCACATTTAGTAGATTGTGACGAGATATAAACTTAAATTCAAACTTGCTTATATCGTGGGTAACATCTCTCGGATATATGGGTAACCCCCGAAATCTTGTTTGAAGGACCCCTCTTTCTGAGATACTAGGTCTTTATGCTTAGTGATATCTGGGGTATTATCCCGAGACTTCTGATTTTGCGGAAGCAATGGTCTAGTCCCCGGAGAATACTTTACGCTTGCTTGAAATATAGCCTCCCCTCAGCATAAAAAATGATAAAACATTGCAAAATGCAAATCATGTGCTGTTGTAAAAAAGATCCTCTAAAGGGGACCCACCTAAAGTCGAGCCGTCATCTCTCTGCTGAACGGAAGTTCTGACCTGAGCTCTCACGGCCTCGCAATTTAACCCCTTACAGATATCATCTAGGTATACTCACCTGTAAGACTGAATATTGGGATCTGGGTACGGGAGTATATTCTGAGGTGGGACACGCGATTAAGTTTAAGTGCTTAAGACATTAATCTCATATCTCGTAATAGTTGAACGTTGTGTGAAAATTTAAGTGGATCAGTATACTGACAATCTAAGTGAATTGTTTAGAACTTAAAATGTTTAAAGCTTAACGGTGTTGGTGATTTGTCTCAGAAACTGATATGATCCTCTTACGCAAACTCACAAAAATATTGTATGTAAATATTTCTTTACTGCATTTCATTTCTTTTATATCAAAAATCCAAAAAGATTTTCAGTGTGTTTTAGCATAAATTTTGAAAAATTCAAAAAGAGTTTAGACAACTGATGTTGAAAAGCTGATTTTCAAAATTCCGAGTGCTAAACATGACGAACAGGTTTGGGAGTGTGTGAGGTTAAAAAATGATATACATACAAATGGTTCATCAGAGATTAACATTTTAAATCATTTTGTTTGATACTTGAAAATGATGTGTTTAGTTTGTGTCTACGAATGGTAAGCAGATTTTAAAGTTTGTCAAAATTTTTAAATTTGTGAAATTTATTTTTGGGTAGAGAACTTGCAGGTAACCCAGGAATCGATTCTGATTCTGAGAAGGAATGTGAGCCAGGTTGCGATTCTAGAACCTATGAAAGCCAGACTACGATCCCAGCACAATTCAAGGGGAGTCTGCTAGTAGATCAACATCCGAGGGAGAGAAGAGTCTGTGGATGCAAGAACCAGATCGAGATCCTGGAAGCCCAAAAAATGATAAAGACTGAAGACGTTGAAGACTCGACACTTAAGACTCGTCAACATCCGAGGGAGAGTCTGTTGGTGCATTACGTCTGTCGACTTCATCTTGTATCGAGTCTTGTATTTAGAATTTTAGATCAGGGCGCGTTCTACGAGAAAATAGGAGGTTTTAGGGTGTGTTTGAGGTAATTTCGTTTGAATGGACTAATTCCGTTTGAAAGAGACAAGTGCAGTTTCAAGCAGAATTAACTTGGTTAATTCCGTTTGAAATGCACACAGCCACCTTCAAACGGAATTAGATCCCCTATATATACCACCCAAACGAAATCATTTGGAACTTCTGCGATTCCGGTACCGAACTGCTGCCGACGCGTCGTTTGATCTGTATTGTTGTTATAATCAATAAAGAAGACGTTTAAGTGTGAAACAAGCTGTTTTCGAAGTCTGTTTCTTTGTTTCCGCCTCTGAAACAGACAAAGAACTCTTTTGATTAACTCGTTTGGGTCACAACACGATCCTACATATGCCTTTTGGGTTAACCAATGCACCAGCGGTCTTCATGGACCTCATGAACCGAGTATGCATACCCCACCTTAATAAATTCATCATTGTTTTCATTGATGATATTCTAATATACTCTATGAACCAGGACGCAAACAACACTTACGTCTTATTTTGGAGCTTCTGAGGAAAGAGCAACTGTATGCTAAATTCTCGAAAAGTGACTTTTGGATTTGTGAAGTCCATTTCCTTGGACATGTTGTCAACGAAGCCGGAATACATGTCGATCCGTCCAAGATTGACTCTATTTAGAGTTCACCTGCACTAAAAAGCCCGACTGAACTACGCCAATTTCTTGGTCTTGCGGGTTACTATCGAAGGTTTATTGAGGGATTCAAAAAAATTGCTCAACCTCTCACAGCTCTCACTCAAAGGGTACCACCTACAAGTGGGGTGATGCTCAAGAATCCGCTTTTCAGTTACTGAAACGGAAACTCTATAGCGCACACATCTTGTCCCTACCAAAGGTACTGATGATTTCGTTGTTTACTATGACGCATCTATTTAGGGTCTCGGTTACATTATGATGCAACGTGAGAAAGTAATCACGTACGCGTCTCGTCAGCTTAAAGTTCATGAGAAAAAGTACACTACCCATGATCTAGAATTGGGAGCCGTGGTCTATGCTCTCAAAATCTGGAGACATTACTTGTACGGTAACAAATGTATAATTTACACCAATCACAAGAGTCTCGAGCATATATTTGAACAAAAGGAGCTAAACATGCGACAATGTCGTTGGGTTGAACTCCTAAATGATTATGATTGTTCTATCCGATACCATCCGGGTAAAGCTAATGGTAGCTGATGCCCTCGGTCGAAAAGAAACCAAACCCAAACGAGTTCGATCATTACAACTAACCATTCATTCCAACCTTCCTAACCAAATCCGTTCTGCTCAAGTTGAAGCATTGAAAGATGAGAACCTTCAAGCTGAATCCATGTAGGGCATGGAGAAACAACTCAAAACCAAATCGGACAGTATTCACTATTTCATGGATCGAATATGGGCCCCCTGTACGGGAACTTGAGAGATCTTTTAGCATGACCTAAAGGCCATGCATTAGTAGCCAAACATGAAAGATAAAATAGCCACTTATGTGAGCAAGTGCTTGACCTGTGCTAGGGTTAAAATCAAGAAGCCATCTGGTTTGCTTCAGTAACCGGAACTACCAATGTGGAAATGGGAGCAAATTTCCATGGACTTTATCATTGGTTTACCCAAGATTCAAAGCGGAAATGACACCATCTGGGTGATCGTGGATCGCCTAACTAAATTTGCTCACTTCCTTGCAATCAAAGAAACAGACAAGTACAACAAACTTGTTAGCATTTACATAAAGGAAGTAGTCACTCGGCATGGAGTGCCAATCTCCATCATTCCCTATCGCGATCCCTGTATTGCATCTCACCTTTGGCAATCTGTAACACCCAGAACTTTTTTTTGTTGTTATTATTATTATTATAATTATTTCAGACTTGTAACGCCCAAAAACCTTAAATACAATATTGAAAACTTTTGCGGAAAGGAGGCCCATTTTTTTTAACTTTAGAATATGCACTTTAGTATTTTGGTATAATTTAAACATGAAAATACAGCTCAATTACACATGAGCTTTCTTACAAATAATATCGCCATGGCCCGTTCATAAAATCGACCGCCCTTACGAACAAAACCTGATTAAACATGTACTAAAATTATCTCGACTCAAAATATCTATCCATGTCCAATCATGTGGTTAAAACAACAAAAGTTTAACTCGAAACACCGACATATAAAATACTACATAGTTAGGATAACTATGCGACTAAGGAACTTGATGACACCAAATCTTTTTACCGTTGACCCGCTTCCATGTCTTGGTCACCCTTGCTTTTCACCATATTAATCTGTCATACAACATCACCAAACCATTAATCAAAATTATAAGTTTGGATATTTCTATGATATCATATCCACGGCCACATATATACAAATATGTTTATATGTATATTGCTTAACATGGCTATCTACGAACAACTCATGGTTTCACTTATCTTTCATGTCGTCTATTTAAGCCGCTCCTTTATCCGTTCATTTCCCCTAAAATATTTCCTTTAATTAATTTCCCAATATGATATGCAACTGGGGACTATCCGCTTAATCCACATGTCTTGGCCACTTAAATGAATAATCAACTCGTCATACCTACACATTTCCACCACAATGGATTAGTCGAAGCTAAGTGAGGACTCAGGTCCCGAGTAATTTGTTATTCGATTATAATTAAATACATAAATATATTTAAATCAATGTATATCGCACTCAATTCCCGAAATCAATTCCCTTAACGAGTTAAAGCCCAACTTTGCAATTCAAGGTTTTTCCTCCATTATCCGACCTCGTCGCTAGGTCGTTTCACCTCCAAGAAGCCCTGTTAACTTGAAATAACAAAACACTACATATGTCAATTTACACCATAAAAATAAAATACCACTATATGTTGTAATACACATAACAACATACATGGTCATTATTTTAATGTTATTCCAACACATACCCTTAGTATTTGTATTCCTAACACCCGCCCTTAGAATGTATACTCCTTATATTTGAACTTCTCTTAAATTATAACACCCAATAAAACATATTAATATTGGTTAGACATCATACAATTAACCCCCAAGGACATAACTCTAGACTTGGGAAAAACTCCATGATGCCGTAAGGTAGTGGTTAAGGTCGTTGTCACGGCCCCCGTCCTGGTTTTACCCGGTTCAGGAGCCGTGGGACAGAAACCCGTGGTATTGACGTTTATTTTAGCAGCAGAAATATTTTGACAGGATCGTTAAAACTAAAAATGCCCATTCATTTTATTTTACAATTTGGGGCAAACCCCGTAATTTACAATAAGGGAAATTTCACGAGGAAATTCCTTATTTTTACAAAAACAACATGGTTATTTATTTTATTTACTGAGCCACATTCTTCAAGCTGGGGTGCTACACGACACTTATCCCTGGTTCACAGTAAATCACCTGAAATATGTTTAAAAAGATTTTATCAGCGGGGAAATACTGGCGAGTCATTCAGTTTACATAAAATGACACATTATTATAGTTTACAACATTGAGGGTTTTTATATTTGCCCCTATCTTAATTAGCTGGTTCAGCTGTCACCCGACCGAATCTATGACTGTGGACATATTACAAAATAGGCTCGCCCACCTAAGTGATAAATCGTTAGTAGTAATGTGCACAAGACCCCCACAAACTGCCAGTAATTAAAGATTAGCAAAGACTTAATCACTGCAAAGTATAACTGGAAAACATTTAGGGTTTTGTAAAGCAATTTGATAAAAAGATAATGACTCACATTGCAAATTTAGATGGGCAGAGTTTTGCCTACTGATTTTAGCCTAGTAACCAAGTTAAATAACAATGCACACGAAATTAGGTCAGTAACTTAAAACAACATTTACGATAAACTCACAAAATCAAAACCCTCACGACAAATGACAAAGTATAGCCCAAATACGGGCAGCACTTAAACATCCATCGGATTGGTTTCAATCGATCGGACATTGTATCGTAGCAGTGATCGAGTTATTACCCTTTATCGTAGCAGCGTTTTCCTACTTTAAACTTGATTTTCGAACAGAAAATGTGTGATTTTGATAATTTTCTCGCACACAGATGAACTGCCCATGCCTGACCCATTTATAGCTGAAAATTGGGTTTTACGCGGCCCGCGTAAACCCTCATAACAACCTTACGCGGCCTGCGAGGGCCACCTAGTCTACAACTAGGGCTAGCGTGTCACGTGTAGGCTCGCCACGTGGCTGACACGTGTCCTGAACGTGTCCCGAACAATTGTTGTGCTGTCGCGGCCCGCGTAGGCTTAGCCTTATGGTTTACGCGGCCTGCGAGAAGCCTAAAAATCTTGATTTCTTGGTTTTTCATGGGCATTAGGGTTACAGGGGTCTGGGTTTTGACTTACGGTTCGTTTTTTGGACATTTTTGCATGTCCTTACATCCTCCCCACCTTATTTAAAATCTCGTCCTCGAGATTTACTGAAATAAGTGAGGATAATTTCGCTTCATTTCTGATTCCAGCTCCCAGGTGTACTCAGTTCCTCTTTTTGAATCCCACTTGACCTTGACTAGTACCAATATTTTGTGTTTGAGGAATTTAATCTTTCTATGTCTTGAAGAGGTACTACCAGTGATTCGTCAGATAGACATTTCTTAAGGTTAGATACATGAAATACGTCATGTACTCTAGCTAGCTCTTCTGGTAGTTGTAAGCGATAAGCAACTGGTCCTATTCGCTGGATCACTGAGAATGGTCCTATATATCTTGGACTTAGCTTTCCCTTTTTACCGAATCGCACTACTCCTTTCCAAGGGGAAACTTTCAACAGTACCTTGTTTCCAACTTGAAATTCTAACGGCTTGCGTCGATTATCCGCGTAACTCTTCTTGCACAATCTCGGGACCTGATAATTGACTTTCTCCTATTTCTGCCCAGCAAACTGGAGTTCTACACTTCTGCCCATACAGTGCTTCGAATGGGGCAGCTTCGATACTTGCATGATAACTATTGTTATAGGAGAATTCAATTAAGGGTAGGTGGTCATCCCAGCTTCGATACACACGCTCTAAGCATGTCTTCCAGGGTTTGGATCGTCCTTTCACTTTGTCCATCTATTTGGGGATGGTAAGCTGTACTTAAATTTAATCGCGTCCCCATGGCTTCTTGGAAACTTGTCCAGAAATGTGAAGTGAAGCGACTATCCCTATCTGATACAATGGAGAGTGGGACTCCGTGTAAGGATACTACTTCGTCTACGTACAACTTTGCTAACTTTTCCATGCTGAAGGTTTCTTTCATGGGTAGAAAAGGGGCTGATTTGGTTAATCGATCCACAATCACCCAGATTGCGTCGTTACCTTTTCTGGTCTTGGGTAACTTAGTAACGAAGTCCATGGTTATTAGTTCCCATTTCCATACAGGCATTTCTAATTGTTGTAGTAGACCTGAAGGTTTCTGATGTTCTGCCTTAACTTGCGAGCAAGTTAAGCACTTAGAGACGTAACTGGCTATGTCCTTTTTCATTCCTATTGTCACACCCCAAATTTCCATGTGTCACCGGTGGGCCCGGTAGGGGAGTATCGTGACTTGGTTGGCAACATCATAGTCAAACAACACAATATTTAAATGCACAGCGGAAGCAAAAGGATAAATATATTACAATCCGAAATAATGTACATCAAAGTATTATGACGGAAGTAAAGGATCCACAGGCGGATCATAAATAAAATAACACTGTTCAACAGACATTAGGCATCTAAGCTTGCGAGACTCTTTATTGATGCTAGGAGTAGCCAGCCAATTCCGATTAGTACCTGCACTTAGCCTTTTTGGGAAAATACGTCAGTTTACACTGGTAAATACAATCAACCGACTCATTTTGAAAAGAGTTTAAGAAGATGGATTTAAGGCACAAGGTACAAATAATAATTTTATAACTTGGGATACTTATCTAATATATAAACTTGTATAGGATTTACATGTTTCTTATGCGTTCAGTAGCCCGGATCGAGCCGGGTTAAAGATCAATAGACACACCACATTTAATTATGAGACACCGACGGCGTACGCCTACGCCGGGTGCTAAGGTCGTGGCCATTTCGTAAAATGATGCCAGGGATATCCGGGACAACGGTCATTAACCCCCAAAGGCTTTAAGTAAACAAAACAAATTAAACGGAGACATCTCAATAATTTAACCATAATAAGATTAAATATTCAACGCCCGACCAAGCGGTATTTTATACACCGTACCCCAAGCCCGTATAGGGAAATAAGTTAAAAGTATTTACCTGAGCTAAATATAAATTCAATCCCAGCCGTATCAAATCAGCAAGTACAGATAGCTTTTACTGGGCTCCTAAATCTGGAACGAAGGTTTTTAATAACCTATTAGAATCCTAACGGGTCTTTAATTAAGTCATGAGTTAGACCGGTTAGTTTTCAAAAGGAAGATACGGTTCAAACGCATGATAAGGCGAAGACCGGAATAGAATGTGATTTAGACCCGACAAGTTCGGAGACTTGTAAAATATGGGTATATTATACACATTCTGGATTTTGAGATAAAACCGATAAGGTTTGACACGTTTCGGCTAATTTATGTAAACTAGTTACATAAACCGAACCGAACGCGTATGAAGCGTAACGGGTAACCATAAGAGTCCTAAACAGGTTTCCTAAGTTAACATGCCTTAAATATGTTGTGATATCAGTAGGATACCTTCCGTTATGCCCAAAACGAGTTTAATCTCTTATTAAGCCCCGAAGGGGTATTTTGGTCATTTTAAAGATTATAAAAGGGATTAATTAAGCTTCTGTGATCCGGGTCTGAATAAATCAGTAAAATAACTTATTTTAACAGGTTATAACATTTGGTTATAAGTCTTATATGCCAAAATAGTTTTAAACCCTAACTATGCGTTTAATATGCGTATAACGTCGTTTTAATCGATTTACGGGTTAATATAGGATTCTGAGTTTTCTGATCAGTTCAACAGGTTCAAAATACTATATTTATTATTTGAAATCAGTAGCAATTGGATTGGCATCAAAAGGATTTGTAAAACTCATTTCATGGCTGAAAAGGGCACATTTGGTATTTACCGAATTAAGACGATAATCCTAGCTTATGATCAGTTTAAAAATAATTAAAAATCTTCAAAAATCCCAAAATATTATATTACATCAGTGGGTAAAAGGTTTGGTGTAAAAATTGGGTTTAGATAGGTTTTACGCTAATGACGCCGTTTAATTACGAATAAACGTTATAATTACGTCATTAAGCATAACTCCTAATCTAGACTTCCGATTGACGTGAAATTTTGCAGACATGTTCAATAATTAGTAACAAAGGTTATTGTCCTTTCACTTCTTTAAAAATCCCGTTTTATAATCATAAGGGCAATATGGTCAACATTTGGCAATTTAACGGAAACATCGGACAATTAGGGATTCGAGTAGTATAAACGCAGATGGTTATACTAACATGTAACTAGGTCCTAATGGAACTTTAAGGCATGTCTAAATCTATCAAAACCGGGTCAGAATCAAAGTCAAAGCAGAAAGTCAAACTACGCGACTTTCGGCTCCGAATCGGTTCAAAACAGAGAGTTGTCGAACCAAACAAGTTTAGACATGTTATTATACTTATTTTCAGGTTATATGAGTGTTAAAACAGATTTCACGCCCTCTGTACCGCTAATTACATGATTAATGGTTATGTTGACTTTTTCGGAAGAAGTTTGACTCGACAAACGACATAGTTAGATCGAGAATCAAAGGGTGTTCTTTTAGGGGTTAATTACCCACATAAATACCAACTTGTAACAACTTTCGTTTCGACAAAACTCTGGTCCGTTTGTGATCTATCGCTAAGTCAAACCGTATTTACGACGGTTCGACTTCTAGGCTATAAATTAAGCAAAACTTGATCGAGAAGGGTTAGACATACTTACACACGTCTAATGGATGGTTTGGAATGCCTGGGATCTGCTGGAATGCTTCAGAAATGATCAGGAGTGAATATGAGGTTGTATGTTGCAATATGAGAATTTTTCAAGAACTTTTGATCCTTCTAATTGATGCCAAATGAGTGAAGTAATGATCCAAGATCAGTACATGTGCCCTATATAAGTTATAAACCACTTTAGGCAGCGCATAGAATCGAAATACCATGTTTTAAGTCGGTTACAACACAACAGGCAGCTGTCTGTTCATTTTTCGCATCTGGCAATGGCTTGCGCATCGTAAGTGTTTAAGTCTTGCGGTGCGCAAGATATCTTACGGACCGTAAGGTCAATTTTGTTACGGTGCGCAAGCCTGACATCAGGCTTCTCATTTTTGCAGTTTTGATCCCTGGTCCTCCTAAACATCGCTTTCGCTTCAATTCTTGCATTATGAGGCTTTAAAATTAACATATGGAGGCTTTAATACTTATACCATCTTTGTCAAGTCCTCGGGTAACTTTGTGATCACCCGAAAAGCCCTAATTTTCAATGTTGACGATTCTAACCCTCGCACACGAATTTTATCATAACCTTCTCATACGATAACGAAAATTGGTGAAATTTTCATGGTGCATTCTAGTGAGCATAATTAATCATTACAAGGCTTCGGGTTTGCTAAAAGGTCACTCAGAGGTATATCTTAACATGTTGACACATTTAACCCCTGTAGTTTGTAATCTCTCACTTTCTTTCACAACTCGCTACGTATGATCCATGATTTATTCGTTTAGGGTTATAAACACCATGTAGGGTTATTGTAAAGTATATTTATTCATTGTTGACACTTTGAACCCTTATATTTACACAGTTTCTTTGTTTGTCAACTTTAGTCCTACAAGAACATTCTTTCACACGTTCAAACCTATGACACGTGTCATCACATTATAGGACGTAAATTTTCGAGGTGTTACATCCTCACCCCCTTAAAAGAAATCTCGACCTCGAGATTTGTTAAGGTAAAGGAAGTATTTTCTGCCTTTATATTGGGCTTAATCTTCCCTGGTACACCTGAGCCTCTAAGGCACTCCAATTGGCCTTTATAATAAGTACATGTATCTTTTTTTTTGGAGCTTCTAATCCTGTCGATCCTCAATCGACACAGGTTGCTCATCATATCATAAATCTGTATATCCTTATGTGATAGTGTTTCTTGACTTATTGACAAAGCACATACTTCAGTCACTAATGTGCAATGTATTGCGAGCTCCGCCAAGCTTATCAAACATGGTTGAGCTTATATGCTACTTGATCTTGACACATTCGATTTCCTTCGAATGATTTCCATAAATTCAGAGCTTAACTAGCCTGATAATTTAACAAATTTGGTACACCCTTCCTGGGTGATATCTTTTGTTAAACCTTATTCCTTAACAAGAATTTAGGAAGTTTGCTATTTTCCTAACTCCTTGATTTCCTTCCGTATACCGGCAACCTACAATCGATTATGGATTTGTATGATCTTATTTGTTGTCTCCCGGGCAACTTTCAGATCTTGTTAATTGAACTTACCAATTCTCTATCTAACAATCGATGTTTAACATTCTATCTATACAAGGTCTCCAAAGGAGTAGTCTTAATACTTACATAACAATTATTATAGAAAAGCTTATCTTAATGCGAGATGGTTATTCCAATCACTATTCAATACAAATCTTAAGGGACAGCTAATCCTTACAGTTAGTCGAACAAATCGACTATCCGGGGCAACTGATGGGGTTCTTAATCGTTGCCTAATCAGGGTTGCGGTAAATAATGCATAAGCAAAATGAACCGTCTTTCATCATTAACTATACCGAATTCTCAGGATATTTGAGTTAGGCTATATGAATCCACATCTTAAATCTTACTTAACTAGGGTTTTCGATTCTTCCAATAATGGTACTAGCCGTCATGGAGATTTCATGATAATACCGCCTTAATCTCGGATATAAATCTTAACTCTACCTGCCTCTCAGGGGTAAACAGGGTAATCTTAGGAGAAGATGATCAAGATATAAGGAGGTTACAGAGATTTTACAAATCTCAGCTCCAATTTATCCGTCTTTGCTTGTGTCAATTAAGTGACATATTTACGATACGAGTCCACGATTTCCTCGATCTGAAACATTTACTTGGACAATTCCATTCAGGATATCTCCTTTGAATACCATTAGTTGACTTTAGTACTCTATGACCATCGGAATATCTTTGTGGTCCCATGTATTAAACCTCCATACTGATCAGGCATGGAAGCAATCTATGGAATTTATTAAGATACACCAATCCTCATATGATGCTTTTATCATACCACCTGGTATTCGGAATCTATAGAGATTAAAGAGATATCAACAATATGTGCTGACGCACTTCCTCTCGAGAGGGGAAATTTTTTTTTTCTATGAATCGAGGTTTCTGACAAGAACAGAAGAAATGGTTCTTATGATTTCGCAGGTAAGTTTTATCTTACGCTTAATATCTGGAGTTCTTACGGGAAAGCTTTTAAAAGTTTGCTAAGTTTATGGTCTTATAAGAGGCTTAGCAGCACCAGAAGTCGCATGAAATTTCTAGTAGTAAAATCACAATTAAGGATTTATCTGGTGACATTAATATTGTGAGCTACCCCTATTTATTCATCAGGAGGGTTAAACGCCTCCATTCTTAACCCTTTTTAAACTTAGCTGTAAAATCTTAAACAACTTTAGGGCAGTCGTAGCTTTGACTGATTACTTCTTAATCATAATAACGTGGATAGCTGAAGTAGATCCATAATGGATTTTTAATGAGTAGGTTTTGAAACCTTAATGTGTCCTCTTATTGCCAATGCTAACCATTAATAATTATGTGCTTTAATAGGGTACTATCTCAGCCAGTGAATTAAAATTTGCGACATACTGTCGACAGTCTAGAACTTTTATGGCGAGAGTCAGAAATTCGTATTCCGTCTTTTCCCTTTTCGCGAAATGGATACTATGTTTTTCTAATAAGGTCCTTAAAACTTGGACCATTCACAACGTATAAAAAGATCTTCCCTGAGGATTTCATTAAGGTCCTTACTTATTAAGAGTATTGTTATCATATGGCTGTGATATATGCCTTACCATGTCCTTTTCAGCTTAACCGCTGGTATACCTAATGGTTTCTACTTTATCCTTTCTAACATTTAGTCAACATAAGCAAGCCAAGAGTAACTAAATCATAGCGGTAAAATCTTGGATTCTAATACTTAGTTAACATAAGGAGGATAAGTAGTTGGCTTATAATAAGAAGTAAGGAAGTTATTGTACATGTGCTTATATTTAAATCAGATGGGAAGTTTCACAAACTAGGCACCTAGCTCGGTTGGCTAGGCGCGCGAAAGGGTGCGGCCTAGACCCAGGTTCGATTCCAGGGACGGCCGATTCCACCATTTTTTTTTCTCTGAGAGCCTGACGCGGGCCGCGTAAGGTATCATCCAAGGCTTACGCGGGCCGCCTGGGTCTTCTGATCAGAAGCAAACTTTTTAAAATGACAGTCTTGGTCCCTGATATGCATTAAAGCCATTTCTAACACGTTTAAAGCTCGTTAAGTAAATTTTAAGGCCCTAAAATGATGCCTAAACATTGTGGACATGAAACATGTAATTATGAGGGTTGTCTCATAAGAAGTTTTGATAATTGATTGCTTCTTATCACCCACAACATGGGCTTGGTCACTAGACGACCAATCCTTTCTTATTACTATATCGAGTCCTCCTATTACGAAACAGGGACAGCGGAGAAGGGTAATTCCTAATATATATAAAACATCCATTTAATATTGCTGAGGCAGTCTCTGAGGTACTATCGGTTAATTTTACTTCATTCATAATGCTTAGAGTTTTAACAAGCAGATTTAATGATTTACAAAATCTATTGTCTACGAGAGACTTATCTGCACCTGAATCAATTAGTACTCTAGCATGAGCGTTATTGATAAAGAAAGTACCTGTTGTGACATTGTCATCCTGAATAGTCTCTTAAACATCCATTTGAGAGCTTCCAGCTTTAGTCTTTTTAACTTCCTCAGGCTTTTTAGCGTATTTAGGGCAGTTGGTCTTAATGTGCCCCTTTTCTTGACAGTTGAAGCATGTTGCATCTTTTATTTTCTTGCACTCTATCGTCTTGTGTTCTTTAGACTTGCAAATTCCACAGGGTAGAGGCTGAACTTCATATTTGCATTTCCCAAGGTGATATTTCCTACAGGTTTTGCATTTGGGCTTTTTACCAGTCTGTGGTTTGTCCTTCAAATCCTCCCCAGACTTCTTGGTTTTATTAGGGCAATTAGTTTTGATGTGCCCTATTTCATTGCAACCATAGCAGATTGCGTCCTCCATCTTCTTGCAGTCCAAGGTCTTATGCCCCTTGGACTTGCATATCCCGCATGCAAAAGTTCTCGCCTGCGTATGCGAGTTCGATTCATACCTGCACTTCCCGAATTGCTGTTTCTTGCAGATTTTGCATCTGGGTTTTTCACCCGACTGTTGGTTGTTTTTCAATTCCTTGCATTCAAGGGTCTTGTGATCCATTTCTTTACAGATACCACATCCCCTGATCGGTTCATATATACATTTACTGAAGTGCCTCTTCTTCCCGCAATTCTTACATTCGGGTTTAGCCTCCTTTGGCTTGGACTGGTTATAGTTTGAACCGGTCTTACCCTTCTTACAACCTTGAATTGGGGTATCATTGCCCTTTCGTTTGTGATCCTTCAGTACATGATCCACAACGTTATTCATGGCTGTATTTAACATAGCCTGTAACTCGGTTCTTGTTAAGTTCAGTCTTACTTCATCATTCTGATCAACTGAACGATTTTGGGCTTCTGAGGAGTCAGCCATGGTGAAGCTTTGAAGGCTACAAACCAAGTAGTAATAATTGGCTTAATTATGGTGAATTGTCGAATTTGATGATTAAATAGCCATGGTACAAATAAACCATATAGGCGAATAGATAGTATTTAAATTGTTTGATTATGTTTTGTCTAGGTTTTTAAATAAACCATCTTTGGCGTGTAAACAGAATATAATCCTTCATATTTATTAGACAGGGGACATAAATCACAACTGTCAATGTCGTACTGACATTTTATATAGCACGAGAGCTTGTTCCCAAGGACTCTTAATGGCACAGGGGCCTTGTCATTAGGGAATAATTTAAAACATAATCGATGATTCCTTTGGATCGGAAAATTTCATAGTTCATTGTCCTGACAAGAATTTATGAAATAAACACTATCTTTTCATGTATGCACCTTTTCCCATAGGTTCACATCCCAATTGGATGTTTTGATGCGTACATCTTGCTCGACATTTACCAGCCATGCCTTCTATTAACCAATTATGCTAAATAAAGGATGTGGAAAAAAAACCCTAATATAAGGGTGACAAGTGTGATTTTATCGCATCACTGTTGTCGGGAGTGTCAACACATTTCCAAATGTTAACAATGATCTGAATCTCTTCTTAAACAGGTTTTAACATCTTAGCTAGGTCTTCAAGGACATTCAAGCTAGGTCAAACCTTTTAAGATTCTCTTTTAATATTTATACAGACAGGATAGGAATGATATTTATTTTATTCAGGATTTCTTATCATAAATCCTGATTTACAAGTTAATAATAGCACAAATGGCCTAGTCGCGTAGACAAGTTTAATTTATAACCCATGATTTCAGAGAATCAAAGCATGAAGATATTTCAGCCCAACAGGCCTAGTCGCAAGAGCATTTATAAGTTATTAGCTATGATTTCAGAGAATCAAAGCATTTAGGTTTGAACCTAGTTCATTACCTTTCCTGGACAGAGAGTCAAAGACTACTACTGTCGTTGTCATAATTGACGATACAATATGACCCGTAGGCAAATTAATTGACATTACTAAACGATGTTTTAAGAAAATAATAATCATCATACTGATGATAGTAGTCATGATAATATTGATCATATTGACTATGAGGCTTGGGCATAGCCCACTACCTTAGACAGGAACCCTAAGATTTACAACTGTCATTGTCGTAGTGACAATATTATAAAGTATAGCCAGTAGGCACTTCATCACTAAGGATGTCGATAATATGATCATCATATTGATGATATTAGTCATGATCACATTGATCATTTAGGCTAATAGGCTTGAGCAGAGCTCACCACCATAGACAAGGAATCATAAAGATCACAATGTCAGTGTCTAAGATGGACAATACGTTATAGCCCGTAGGCACTTCCCTTCTAAGGGATGGTTATAATATGATCATCTTATAGGATGATATAAGCTATGATTTCTAGATCAATAGACTAGATAAGAATATTGGAAAAATCCAATATATGAAAATATAAGTACAGAGTTGCCCTGAGCGGGACTTGAAAGGAATAATGTTGTCCTCGAAGGGACTGAAAAGATAAATACGTCCTTATAAGGACTATTGAGGAAATGATCTTTAGCAAAGGAGTTTCTTATTCATTCAATTCCTGAATGCTTTCTCCTTGGTTGCACGTTTCATCCTAGCCGCTGTACGAAGGTCAGCAATATAAGGCTTCGGGTGTGGAGGATTCCTATTATGGCTTCTTCGTTTGGCGACGTATCCAATATATAAAAATTTTGAAGAAATATCCAGATGAGGATTGAGAGTATTCCTATGTTAAGTCTAGACTCAGAAGGTCAAAGAATATGCTACTGTGTCACTGAGATTAAACACAGAAAGGCTAGTGTTTAATTCACTCAATGTTGGCTCTGATACCAACCTGTCACACCCCAAATTTCCATGTGTCACCGGTGGGCCCGGTAGGGGAGTATCGTGACTTGGTTGGCAACATCATAGTCAAACAACACAATATTTAAATGCACAGCGGAAGCAAAAGGATAAATATATTACAATCCGAAATAATGTACATCAAAGTATTATGACGGAAGTAAAGGATCCACAGGCGGATCATAAATAAAATAACACTGTTCAACAGACATTAGGCATCTAAGCTTGCGAGACTCTTTATTGATGCTAGGAGTAGCCAGCCAATTCCGATTAGTACCTGCACTTAGCCTTTTTGGGAAAATACGTCAGTTTACACTGGTAAATACAATCAACCGACTCATTTTGAAAAGAGTTTAAGAAAATGGATTTAAGGCACAAGGTACAAATAATAATTTTATAACTTGGGATACTTATCTAATATATAAACTTGTACAGGATTTACATGTTTCTTATGCGTTCAGTAGCCCGGATCGAGCCGGGTTAAAGATCAATAGACACACCACATTTAATTATGAGACACCGACGGCGTACGCCTACGCCGGGTGCTAAGGTCGTGGCCATTTCGTAAAATGATGCCAGGGATATCCGGGACAACGGTCATTAACCCCCAAAGGCTTTAAGTAAACAAAACAAATTAAACGGAGACATCTCAATAATTTAACCATAATAAGATTAAATATTCAACGCCCGACCAAGCGGTATTTTATACACCGTACCCCAAGCCCGTATAGGGAAATAAGTTAAAAGTATTTACCTGAGCTAAATATAAATTCAATCCCAGCCGTATCAAATCAGCAAGTACAGATAGCTTTTACTGGGCTCCTAAATCTGGAACGAAGGTTTTTAATAACCTATTAGAATCCTAACGGGTCTTTAATTAAGTCATGAGTTAGACCGGTTAGTTTTCAAAAGGAAGATACGGTTCAAACGCATGATAAGGCGAAGACCGGAATAGAATGTGATTTAGACCCGACAAGTTCGGAGACTTGTATAATATGGGTATATTATACACATTCTGGATTTTGAGATAAAACCGATAAGGTTTGACACGTTTCGGCTAATTTATGTAAACTAGTTACATAAACCGAACCGAACGCGTATGAAGCGTAACGGGTAACCATAAGAGTCCTAAACAGGTTTCCTAAGTTAACATGCCTTAAATATGTTGTGATATCAGTAGGATACCTTCCGTTATGCCCAAAACGAGTTTAATCTCTTATTAAGCCCCGAAGGGGTATTTTGGTCATTTTAAAGATTATAAAAGGGATTAATTAAGCTTCTGTGATCCGGGTCTGAATAAATCAGTAAAATAACTTATTTTAACAGGTTATAACATTTGGTTATAAGTCTTATATGCCAAAATAGTTTTAAACCCTAACTATGCGTTTAATATGCGTATAACGTCGTTTTAATCGATTTACGGGTTAATATAGGATTCTGAGTTTTCTGATCAGTTCAACAGGTTCAAAATACTATATTTATTATTTGAAATCAGTAGCAATTGGATTGGCATCAAAAGGATTTGTAAAACTCATTTCATGGCTGAAAAGGGCACATTTGGTATTTACCGAATTAAGGCGATAATCCTAGCTTATGATCAGTTTAAAAATAATTAAAAATCTTCAAAAATCCCAAAATATTATATTACATCAGTGGGTAAAAGGTTTGGTTTAAAAATTGGGTTTAGATAGGTTTTACGCTAATGACGCCGTTTAATTACTAATAAACGTTATAATTACGTCATTAAGCATAACTCCTAATCTAGACTTCCGATTGACGTGAAATTTTGCAGACATGTTCAATAATCAGTAACAAAGGTTATTGTCCTTTCACTTCTTTAAAAATCCCGTTTTATAATCATAAGGGCAATATGGTCAACATTTGGCAATTTAACGGAAACATCGGACAATTAGGGATTCGAGTAGTATAAACGCAGATGGTTATACTAACATGTAACTAGGTCCTAATGGAACTTTAAGGCATGTCTAAATCTATCAAAACCGGGTCAGAATCAAAGTCAAAGCAGAAAGTCAAACTACGCGACTTTCGGCTCCGAATCGGTTCAAAACAGAGAGTTGTCGAACCAAACAAGTTTAGACATGTTATTATACTTATTTTCAGGTTATATGAGTGTTAAAACAGATTTCACGCCCTCTGTAACGCTAATTACATGATTAATGGTTATGTTGACTTTTTCGGAAGAAGTTTGACTCGACAAACGACATAGTTAGATCGAGAATCAAAGGGTGTTCTTTTAGGGGTTAATTACCCACATAAATACCAACTTGTAACAACTTTCGTTTCGACAAAACTCTGGTCCGTTTGTGATCTATCGCTAAGTCAAACCGTATTTACGATGGTTCGACTTCTAGGCTATAAATTAAGCAAAACTTGATCGAGAAGGGTTAGACATACTTACACACGTCTAATGGATGGTTTGGAATGCCTGGGATCTGCTGGAATGCTTCAGAAATGATCAGGAGTGAATATGAGGTTGTATGTTGCAATATGAGAATTTTTCAAGAACTTTTGATCCTTCTAATTGATGCCAAATGAGTGAAGTAATGATCCAAGATCAGTACATGTGCCCTATATAAGTTATAAACCACTTTAGGCAGCGCATAGAATCGAAATACCATGTTTTAAGTCGGTTACAACACAACAGGCAGCTGTCTGTTCATTTTTCGCATCTGGCAATGGCTTGCGCATCGTAAGTGTTTAAGTCTTGCGGTGCGCAAGATATCTTACGGACCGTAAGGTCAATTTTGTTACGGTGCGCAAGCCTGACATCAGGCTTCTCATTTTTGCAGTTTTGATCCCTGGTCCTCCTAAACATCGCTTTCGCTTCAATTCTTGCATTATGAGGCTTTAAAATTAACATATGGAGGCTTTAATACTTATACCATCTTGGTCAAGTCCTCGGGTAACTTTGTGATCACCCGAAAAGCCCTAATTTTCAATGTTGACGATTCTAACCCTCGCACACGAATTTTATCATAACCTTCTCATACGATAACGAAAATTGGTGAAATTTTCATGGTGCATTCTAGTGAGCATAATTAATCATTACGAGGCTTCGGGTTTGCTAAAAGGTCACTCAGAGGTATATCTTAACATGTTGACACATTTAACCCCTGTAGTTTGTAATCTCTCACTTTCTTTCACAACTCGCTACGTATGATCCATGATTTATTCGTTTAGGGTTATAAACACCATGTAGGGTTATTGTAAAGTATATTTATTCATTGTTGACACTTTGAACCCTTATATTTACACAGTTTCTTTGTTTGTCAACTTTAGTCCTACAAGAACATTCTTTCACACGTTCAAACCTATGACACGTGTCATCACATTATAGGACGTAAATTTTCGAGGTGTTACACCTATCCACCAGAAGTTATTCCTTAGATCTTGGTACATATTATTATTACCAGGATGCATGGTATACCTAGATTTATGGGCCTCCTCTAAAATTTTATTTCGTAAGTCTCCTTGCTTAGGTACCCAAATCCTTTTCTTGTGGAATCTACAAATTCCATCGACCCCTTGCTCTAGTTCCTTTATCCTTCCTTTCATTCCTTCAGCATTATCCTTGATTGCAATTTCCTGAACATTCTTTAGTTGTTCCATTAAATCCAATTGTAAACTTAATCTAAGAGCACATATTCGTCTTTATTTCTCATGATACTTACGACTTAGGGCATCTGCTACTACATTTACCTTTCCTTCATGATATTGAATATCACAGTCATAGTCACTTAGAATTTCCATCCATCTTCTTTGCCTCATGTTTAATTCCTTTTGCCCAAATATGTACCTTAAACTCTTATAATCTGTATCGATAGTAAACTTACTCCTATACAGATAATGTCTCCAAATCTTAAGGGCAAAAATTATTGCTCCTAACTCTAAGTCGCGAGTCGTATAATTTTCCTTGTGCTTTTTCAATTGCCTTGAGGCATACGCAATTACCTTCTTGCGTTGCATCAGCACACATCTTAATCCTAACTTAGAGGCATCACAGTAAACTTCAAAATCTTCTATTCCGTCTGGTAAAGCTAGAATTGGTGCATTTGTTAACCTTTGCTTTAAAATCTTAAAGGCCTCTTCTTGCTTGGGTCCCCATTCAAACTTAACTGTTTTACAGGTTAGCTTAGTTAATGGAACAACTATCTTGGAAAAATCTCTTATAAAGCATTTGTAATATCCAGCTAATCCTAGAAAACTTTTAACTTCTGTAGCTGATTGCGGGACTTCCCATTTTAGGATGGCTTCTATCTTAGAAGGATCTACGTGTATACCCTCGTGATTCACCATATGTCCTAAAAATTGCACCTACTGTAGCCAAAATTCACACTTCGAGAATTTGGCATAAAGCTTTTCCTTTCTTAACAATGTTAAGAGTGCATGCAGGTGCTCACAATGCTCTTCCTGGCTTTTGGAATAAATAAGTATATCATCAATGAAGACAATTACAAATTTATCCAGATACGGTTTATAGATTCTATTCATTATGTCCATGAATGCTGCAGGAGCATTTGTTAGCCCAAAGGGCATGACTGTAAACTCATAGTGACCATACCTAGTTCTGAAAGCAGTTTTAGGTATGTCTTCTTCTTATACCTTCAGCTGATGGTATCCGGAGCGCAAGTCTATTTTAGAAAAATACCTAGCTCCCTGAAGTTGATCGAAAAGATCATCAATCCTAGGTAATGGGTATCGATTCTTAATTGTAACCTTATTCAATTCCCTGTAATCGATACACATTCGCATCGATCCATCTTTCCTTTTCACAAACAACACTGGTGCTCCCCACGGTGATGAAGTAGGTTGTATGAATCCTTTGCTTAATAATTCATCTAACTGTTTTTTCAATTCTAACATTTCGGTGGGTGCTAACCGATAAGGGGCCTTAGCTATCGGTGTAGTTCCAGGAATTAGATGAATTCTAAATTCTACTTTCCTATTAGGTGGTAATCCAGGTAGTTCTTCTGGGGATATATCAGGGTATTCTGATACTATTGGAATTTCCTTGAGTTCCTTGCTTTTAGTATTAATAACTACCGAAACCATATACACTATTCCTTGTTTTCTTGAATAACTGGCCACTTTCATTACTGAAATGAATTTCATTAACTTTCGTGGCTTATCTCCTGTAACCATAATTATTTCTCATGTAGGTTTATGAATTTCTATGGAATTCCTATCACGGAGGATTCGAGCATGGTTGGCTACTAACCAATCCATTCCTAACACGACATCGAATCCCGCTAAATTCATAGGTAACAGGTTTGCAGAAAATTTATGACCAAAGAGTTCTATCTTTCCTTCTTGCAAAACCTTATCTATGTTAATAGAATTCCCATCTGCCGTTTCTACCGTAAAAACCTATCTAAGTTTGGTTAAAGGTTGCTTAAAAGCTTGCAGAATGAAGTATTTGAGAAACTTTGGTTTGCACCAGAGTCAAACTGTTGGGATTGAACCCTATCAGAGGAACATATAATTAAAGCCAAAACTGGATCAGAGCAGTGGATCCAGAATAAGCAGATGTTTACATACAAATCTCTCCCCTTGAAAGTGGTTTCATATCTGCTGACCTCCTATCTGCTGATCTTACTAAGTGCTGACCTACAACTGCTGCCTTGCATCTACTGCCCAATGTCAAAGACTGATGGAAGACCAAAGCTCTGCTGATTCAATCTACTGCCTTGAGTCTAGTGCTGCTGGTCCGGAAAAGCACTGCTGGGTTCACAGCAGTGGAAGGATGTAGCAGCTGTTTAAGTGTCTTTTATGTAATGAAATGTAATAGCAGTAGTTAGTACATCAGTGTTTGTATAGATCAGAGGTTAGAGTTTGTTAGGAGGTTAGATGTCACTTTCATGGTGATGTCAGCTAAGATGCTCAATGGTTTGCTAGTGCCTATAAATAGTTCAGTACTTTGTACTGTTCTATTAGCTCTTGCAATACCGTCTTCTTTGCACGAACAAACGCTGAGCTCTGGCTGAGGGGGAGTTTGTATTCAAGCATTACTTGTAATCGTTGTTGAAAGTTAATTCAATCATTCGGTTCCTTGTTGAAAATGTCTTGATCAAAGCAATACTCTCGTTTGATTGTATGCAAAGTTTGTTTTCATATTAATTCCGCTGCACAACTCTTTCATTTCCATCTTAATCTCAAACGTAAAATACAATCAGAAACAAACTCAGATCCAACAATTGGTATCAGAGCTTGGACAGTCAAATTTGATTTAACAATCATTTTGACATAAATAGTTCGGCTCATAATAGTTGATACTGATCGTTTGTTCGTCCGTTGAAAAACAGAGCAAGGATTAATCACCATTAAAGTTGATTTCCCAGTGTCTGTAAAACAACAAGAATGACGTCACAATCTCAAGATGATAAAAACAACATCGGCTCACTTTTTAAACCACCTATGCTAAAAAGAAACGAGTACAACATCTGGCAGAGGAGGATGGGTCACATCCTTGCTCAACAAAGCACAGGTTGTTGGAGGTCTGTCATTTATGGTCCCCATGTTCCTTCAGTGCCAAGCGCTGAAGATGCTAAAAAGTTCGTTCCAAAACCAGTTGAAAATTATACCGAAACCGACTTTCAAAAGATCGAACTAGATGCTAAAGCGTTTAGCATCATAGCATCAGCGCTGCCCAATGAGATATATGCTGGACTGTTACACTGTAACAGTGCCAAAGAGTAATGGGACGCACTTAAGGAACAGTTTGGGGGAACCGAAGAAGTCATAGAAAACAATAGGGAAATCCTGAACCAACAGTATGAAACATTTTGTTACGTTAAAGGTGAATCACTAACGCAACAATTTGAGCATTTCAGTTGTCTCATCAGTGAACTGAGGCTTGTTAACACCACTTTTACAAACTCAACTCAAAATAGCAGGTTCCTCAGGTCACTGCCAGAAAAATGGGACACCATAGCTTTTGTCACCCGAAACTCATCTGAGTTCAAGGATCTGACCTTGACCCAACTTCACGGTCGACTCATGACCTACGAAAGGGAGTTAAACCAGAAAAGGAGGTTACAAGAGTCAGGAAAAGTTACTGATGATTACACTTTCGGTAATACTGCTCTTCTGGGTCAAGAAGAATCTGGGAGCAGTGGTAAGGATCAGGGTTATGATCACTTCATTGACATAACTGCTGGTGCAAATTTTAACAACCCTGATCCTCACTCTGCAAGTTATGCATTCACTGCAAACGAAAACCAGATGTCAGATAATCTGAGCTTTGAACTCAATGATTTACAACATTTCGATCCCACTGACTTAGAGGAAATGGACATCCTGCACCAACTGGCTTTGCTAAGTGTTAGAACTAGCAAATTTTACAAAAGAACAGGGCGAAAATTCCCAGGTTTGCATGGGAATCTAAGGGTTGGGTTGGATAAATCGAAAATCAAGTGCTACAAGTGTAATAGGTTGGGACATTTCGCTAGGGAATGTAGGAGTCAAACTACTGGTCCCATAATTACTCATCCTAGCTCAAATCCTAGACTTCAAAACCAAAGCACTGTGCACTATGCCCAGTATACCCTAGCAGCTCAAGTGAACACTGCTCACTATGCTGCTGCCCCTGTGCCAGTGCACTATGTCCAAACTACTATTCCACAGATCCAATATGTTCAAACCCCTGTCTCCCAGGCACAAGTGCAACCTGCACCTCAAACCACTGCTCCAGCAGCAGTACAACCAGATCAACAAAGTTTTTCACTCAAGGGTTTGTTGACTGGAGCAGTATGCCTGAAGACCTTAGTGATGAAAATTTTGCACTCTATACTTCTAATGATTCTTCTCATAATGAATTTTGTTTGATGGCATTAGAGTCAATACAGGAGGGGGTTGAAACTGAGGAGGAACAGCTGAGTATTGAAACAGTGGATAAGGTGACTGAAGCAGTGGTTACTACAGTGGCTGGTGAACTACTGTTGGGAGAAAGTTCAGGTACCCTGATTGAACCAATGACAGATCCATGGTCCGAAGAGGACAAAGAAGAAGAGAAAGAAGAAAAGGCTGGTGAAAAGAAGGTGAAAGCTGATGATGAAGAAGATCATCAATGTGATTGTGCAATGATGGCAGCTGCCAAGGTATCTCCTCAAGTTCTTGAAAAACTGTGTTCTGACAATTGCATAATTGCTTTTGCTAACATCAAAGAGGTGAATGAAAACCTTCGGGATAAAATCTTGACTGATGAGGTTAAAATTGAGAAGTCTTTAAAAGAACTTAAAAACAAATTGACTGAAAAGGAAAAAGAGATCAGCTGTCTAAAAGAAGAGCAAAGCATAACCAAAACCCAACTTCAAACTATGGTAGAAAAATACCAAGTTTGCAAAAAGGAGTTGGAATCCACCCAGATTACTTGTGAAAGATGGGTGGAATCCTGCAAAGGATATGAGGTGATGCTTGCTAAACAGATTGAAAGCAATGTGAAATTTGGGGTTGGGTATAGAAAATATGATGATGAACATATTTCTTTTGAAAAATCTGTACAAACCACTGATGAAGCCATTGAGTTCATCCCCACAAACAAGAATGGCCAAGAAGTGAAAATCACTGACAAACTTGGTAACAAAATCACACTTGGCAGAACAAGGAGTTCCTCTACTTTTGAAGAACTTGAAAAATATCAGTTTAAACCTACTTGGTCTGACGAGTGTGATATTCTTGAAAATTTCAAGCCAATGGACTTTACATCAACTGATGGTGTTAAAGCTCCAAAAGCTAAAGTCATACCTCTCAAGGACATCCCAGCAGTGGTTAAAACCTCTGCTGCAAAGGAGTCTGAAAAGAGAAAGAAGAAAGAAAAAATTGATAACTTGTTTTGTGAATTCTGTGAGAAAAGGAATCATCTAACAAAAGACTGTTTCCACTTGAAAGCTTATGATTTAAACAGAATAAGTGTCATTGTTTCAGCAGAAAGTTGCATTGTTTGTGGTAAAACAAACCCCAAAACTCAAGCATGTGTGTATCTCAAAAAATTTGATGTGAAAAAGAATGAGTACATGGCTAAAACATCCTTGAGTCCATCATCATCATCATTTGTCAAGTTCACCAAGAAACAACCACTGTTTGTGCCAGTTCAAACAGCTGTCACAAAACAGCTGAACCAAACATCTGTCAAAAGAGATGTTCAGGTTACTGATGCACCCCCTGCTAATCAATTCAGAAAAGGCAAGGAAAAAACAGTCTTACCAAAGGATTCCACACGTTTATGAGGCCTACAAAAGGCCCTCTAAACCCAGAGTGAACATGCATCCTTTTGGTTACCAGCAGGTGATTGGTCAGGACCCACAACAGTGGTTAGAGAAACACTGTCCTAAAACAGTCCAAACCCCTGACCTAACCACTGTCCATCATTCTGCATCCGTCCCAGACACTGTTGAGACCCCATCCAAAGCCTTGTTGGCTTTGGAGACCTTAATGAACTAATCCTTTTACTTCATGTGCAGGGAGCTTCTGCATGCTTTGATAGTCTTTGGTATGTAGATAGTGGAGGCTCCAGGCACATGACAGGATGTAAAGCCCTCCTCAAAGACTTTAAAATCCATGGAGGGGGTGATATATCCTTTGGGAATAATAGTAAAGGGAAAGTTCTGGGGTCTGGTACAGTGCAATCTGGAAATGTAAAATTTGAAAATGTCAATCTAATAGACAATCTAAAATTCAACCTTCTGAGTGTGTCCCAAATGAGTGACAAGGATTGTTGGACCAGAAATGGTCAAAAAGATTGAAGCAATAATCAAAACTGGTCAAACTAAACTTGTTGCTCAAAGAAGTGGCAATGTTTATGTTGTTGACATGTCAAAAGAGTGTCCCAGAGCTGATGCCTGTCTGTTCTCAGCTGCCTCTAACAAAGAGACAGAACTTTGGCACAGAAGGCTGGGGCACACAAATCTTAAGACAATCACAGAAATTTCAAAAAATGGTTTGGTGAGAGGCCTACCACAAAAATTGTTTTCATGTCCTGAACATTGCATTTCCTGTTTAAAAGGAAAACAACATAAAAGTTCTCACAAGTCCATTGAAGAGTCCAAAACAACCCAGTGTTTGCAAATGCTACACATGGACTTGTTTGGCCCAGTTCAAGTCATGAGCCTCAAAAAGAAAAAAATATTGTTTGGTTATTGTTGATGACTTTTCTAGGTTTACATGGACTTTCTTTCTGCACTCAAAAGATGAAACTGCGGGCATTTTGCAAGACTTTGTGACACAGGTTGAAAAGCAATTTGACCTTCCAGTGAAAAGCTTCAGGAGTGACAATGGCACAGAATTTAAAAATAAGGAGTTGGATGCCTTCTGTGTGAAGAAAGGGATTGTAAGGCAGTACAGCATCCCTAGAACACCAGAGCAAAATGGGGTAGTTGAAAGAAAGAACAGAACATTGATTGAGGCTGCCAGAACCATGCTTGCAGATTCAGGTTTGCCATTAACTTTCTGGGCAGAGGCAGTAAACACTGCTTGCTATGTTCAGAACAGAGTTTTAATAAACCCCAGGCACAAAAAGACTGCTTATGAAATTCTGTATAAAATCAAACCACTGATCTCATATTTCAAGGTGTTTGGCTGCCCATGCTTTATTTTGAACTTAAAAGATTCCATTTCAAAATTTGCAGCCAAAATTGATTGTGGTTATCATTTGGGATACTCAACCATTGCCAAGGCCTACAAAGTGTTCAATACACGGACCAAGGCAGTGGAGGAGACTTTGAATGTAAAGTTCAATGAACTTTCATCAATGAAAATCCCAGCAAACCCTGCAGATCTGTTTGATCTTGAAAAATTTACTTTTGAAAATACTGCTGTCAAGACTAACAGTGCAGGTCCATCAGAGGATACAACACCAGACTATGGGTATGAAATCATCATCCCTCAAAGGTCTGCCACAAAGGGAAAAGCACCAGCTGTTCAAAACAGTTGTCAAAGCTCAACCACTGCTACCTCAACAGTTGTTGACCAAAGTAGCCCATCAACCACTGCTTCCACATCCTCAAACACTGCTGATAAAAGTCCTCAAACAGTGGATAAAAGTCAGCAGTTGTCCACTTCATTACCTCCTATTCCACCACCTTTTGAAGCCACTGCTGGATCATCAAAGTCCCCAGCAGTGGTTAGCTCAGATGATACACATTTGCAGCCTTCACCAACCAATGCCATCATACCATACCAAGGAGATTTAATCTTCTTGAGATCTTATCCACCTGATCAAATCATTGGCAACATAAATGAAGGGGTGCTCACAAGAAGCCAAACCAAAAACATTTGTCTTTTTGCTGGTTTTCTATCACTCCATCAGCCAGTCAAGTACCAAGAGGCACTGAAAGACAACAGCTAGGTAGAAGCCATGCAAGAGGAGCTCCAACAGTTTAAAAGACAACAAGTATGGGAGCTTGTACCACTGCCAGAAGAGGTTAGTCCCATTGGCACAAAGTGGGTCTTCAAGAACAAAACTGATGAAAGGGGTATTGTTGTCAAGAATAAAGCCAGGCTTGTGGTTCAAGGTTACAGACAGGAAGAGGGGATTGATTATGATGAGACATTTGCCCCTGTTGCAAGATTGGAAGCCATTAGACTGTTCCTGGCCTTTGCTGTTAACCACAATATGAAGGTGTTTCAAATGGATATCAAAAGTGCTTTCCTCTATGGTACAATTCAAGAAGAGGTGTATGTTTGTCAACCTCCAGGTTTTGAGGATCCATTTTATCCGGATCATGTCTACAGGCTAAACAAAGCCTTGTATGGCCTGAAATAAGCACCAAGGGCCTGGTATGAAACTCTTTCCAACTTCCTACTCTCAAATGGTTTCAAAAGAGGTACCATTGATAAAACACTGTTTTTAAAATGGAGATGGAAGGATTTAATGATTGTCCAGATTTATGTGGATGACATTATTTTTGGAAGCACATGTAACTCAATGTGTGAAGAGTTTAGAGAACTCATGACAGCTGAGTTTGAAATGAGTGCAATGGGTGAGCTGCAATGCTTTCTTGGTCTCTAAGTACAGCAAATGCAAAATGGAACTTTCATTCATCAAAGCAAATATGCTAAAAAACTTTTAACCAAATTTGATATGAATGATTGTAAACCATGCAGCACACCCATGGCAACAAATAAGCTGGTCATGTCTGATGAAAAAGATGAGCTGATTGACCAAACACTTTATAGAAGCATGATTGGGTCTTTATTGTACCTAACTGCATCTAGACCAGACATCATGTTTGCAACATGTGTCTGTGCAAGAAGTCAATCAGCTCCCAGAAAATCAAATCTCATTGCTGTAAAAAGGATCTTCAGATACATAAAAGGTGCTCCCACACTTGGTATCTGGTATCCAGCTAATGGGAACATCAAGCTTTCAGGTTTTTCAGACAGTGACTTTGCTGGATGTCACACCACAAGGAAGTCCACATCAGGAGGGTGCCAGTTTCTAGGTGATTGCTTAGTTTCATGGCAAAGCAAAAAGCAAGCACCTGTTTCAACATCCACTGCTGAAGCTGAATACATTGCTGCTGCAAGCTGTACAGCCCAACTCCTGTGGCTTCAAAATCAGTTGCTGGATTTTGGTATCACTGCCTTAAAGACACCACTCATGTTGGACAGCCAGGCAGTAGAAAATATCATCAAAAATCCAGTTTCCCATTCAACCACCAAACACATCGACATCAGACATCACTTTGTGAGGGATTGCTATGAAAAAGGTTTGATTTCTCTGCATCATGTCCCAACTAAAGACCAGCTGGCTGATGTGCTCATAAAAGCACTTGATATAGCCACTTTTGAAAGCTTGGTCTCTAGGATTGGGATGCTGAACATGGAATAACAAGCAACATCTTGTTTTTCTATGAATAAAAGCAACAAAATGTTTTCAGAAAATCAAAACTCCATCCTTAAAAATAGCTAAAAATGAAATTTTTCATTAAAATCCTTAAAAGTCTGCCATTAACCACTGATTGTTCAAAAGTCTGCTCTACTTCAAACGTCTGTCCACTGCTGAAAGTCAACCCCTGTTCTCTCATTCCTTTGATAAACTCTGTTGTTCAAAAGCAGTGTCTTATCCACTGATATGCTATCTACTGATAGTGAAAATCATCCACTGCTTTCATACCACTGCCTTCATCAGTCACTTTCACAAAAGTACTGTCCTTCACTTTCACCAGGGGTTGTCACGTGGGCAGTACATATTGGTCAGACCTTTTGTAACGACTGCCACGTCAGCATTCACTTCCTTCCATATAAAATCCCCCACTCAACACCAAAACAGGGTTTTACTGTCGAATTGAATTCTTAAAAATTCTCTTCTCAAAGCAGTTTTTCATCTCATCTTTCACAAATTTCTTCGATCATTCATCTTCAAAATGACAAAATCGAAGTCATCTTCAAAACCCTCATCCAAATCTTCATCGAAAACAGCCTCTCAAAAGGCAATTTCCACTGAAATTCCATATAAACCATCCCACAATCTCCTAGGTCTTCTCACAAAACCAGGAACCACCAATGTTTTCGATTCCATCATTGACACCATGGCAAAATCAAAGTACAAAACTTTGTTCACCGCCGATGCACCAATCTATTTGGCGACCCAAAGAGAGTTCTGGAAGAATGCAACCCTTGAAAAACAAGGAGACACTGCAACCACCATAAACTCTTCTATATAGGGTAAAGCTGTCCAAATCACGCCACAATCCATTTCAGAGGTCTTTCAACTCGGTGATCAGGAAGGTAAAATTTCTTTCACTAAAAACGAGTTACAAACTGACTTCATTGAGAGAGGGTATGAAGCCACCATGATGAAGAAACTTACCTTACAAAAAGGTTATTTTCCTTCTGCAACCAGATTTTTATTTCATACCCTCCTACTATGTGTTTCAAACAAAACCACTTCTTTCAATGAAATCCCTTTAAAGATTCAAAATCTGGGATATGCAATTCTTCAAGGAGAAAATTTTAACTATTCTCGGGAAATTTTTAAAGATTTGGTTAATAATGTTGAAACAAAATCATTCTTACTGTTTCCAAGGTTTTTAAGTTACTATTTTGCAAAGAAATTCAGTAAGGATGATTTAGCTGTAATAAACCAAGGTGATTCTACTCAAATAAACAGTTTAACAACTGAAACTTTTTCAAGAATGCTAGCACCTTGTAAAACACAAGCAGAGGTGCCTGAGCAGATTTTAGCAGTTACAACTGCTCCTCAGTGTAACACATGTGCCTTAGCGGCTATCAAACAAATACCGAACCAATGAAATATTATATTTCATACTTGGGATTGGTAAAAATATGTGTATCATTTGCACATATCAATTTTTGTTCAATTCCAAACTCTAAATCGCTTTCTGGAAGGTTATACGCGCACCGATGCGTAAATATAACCAGTTTAAATGCAACAAACACTCCGGAATAGTGACATAGGCTTAACATACCTTAAATAACCTTTACATAACTTAGAAATAAGTTTTGAAGGCTTTGGTATGGCTAAAACAAGTTAATTCGCTTACAGGGACTAAATTTGACAAACTGCGAAAATATGCCAATTTGAACTGTAACAGACATTCCGGAACATGACCATAAGTTAAACATACCATAAATATCCTTTACATAGCTTAGAAATAGGCTTTGAGGTGTTCGGTATGCTAAAATAAACTTTTGTGTCATTCAGGGACTAAAAGCGTCAAAAAGTGCACAAGTTTGCATTTTCGCGCATAACTTACGTTCTGAATACTTCCGGACATCCAAAAATTTATGTAAGCACTAAAATATTTTATTTTAGTGTTTGGCATAAGAAAAATCCATTCGTTTCGTCATTTGGATCGTTTTTCGCGCTTATGCGCATTCCGTCGTAATTAAGCGAACATCGCGTTCGTACGGCCAAACGAACCAACCTCCGGCATATTTTTGAGCATGTTTCATGTCCACAATGTTTAGGCATCATTTTAGGGCCATAAAGTTGGCTTTATGGGCCTTAGAAGTGCCGGAAATGGGTTTAAACACGTGCAGGGACCAAAACTGTAGATTCTGAAACTTGTTTTCTGATCTGAAGAGCTAGGCGGCCCGCGTGAGCCCAAGCCTAAATCTTAGGCGGCCCGCGTGCACCTCCCAGATCAGATCAGAACAAACAGTCAGCATTTTCCAGCTGTTTTAACCACAACCACAACTTCTAACTTGACCTTTCAGCTGATTAAGAGCCCTTTTTAGGCACCATAACTTTCTGACACTTGTACGGATGTGATTAAGGCACGATATTCGACAAACGATCTTAACGGTTACCCGAAAACTATAAATACCCCAACCCCCATTACTTCAAACCCACTAGAATATGATCTTAAAGACTCTAAGTTGGAACCTTTGTTTCATACCTGAGTTATTTCGATCTAGATTAGCATTCGGGGACCCTTCGTAAGTATTCTTTCGTTCTTTTATTGCTTTTCGAGTCCGAAAGTCAAACTTTGTTTGACTTTCTGCATTGACCAGTTTATGGTCGATGCGAAGTTCGTTTGAACTTCATAACGTGAGCGTGATCACGATGGTTATAGTCCCTAGTGACTATACCTACTGATTACCACGTTATCTAGGCTCAGTGACGAGCCGTAGTTTCGGGCAGAATACGTATTCTTGCGTATTTTGTAACCAAACTACTCTTAGGTATCACAACCGTTTGTTGTGATACCAAACCTGTTTTCTAAACTTAGTTAAGCATGTTTTAACATGCTTAGCTCGTCACTTTTAGTTTAGTGCTTATATAGGGTCGTAAGGTAAGCGATCTAAACAATCGCTTATACTTTCGAACCCGACCCGTTTGGTCGATCATTAGGATCTGACCAAGCACTTTAGGTGACCATAGTGTATAGGGAATAACCTTCCGAGGTTATACCTTATGGTCGCTTCGTTTAAGTAGTTGTATGATAGGTAGTTTATATGTCTTAGGTAAATTACCAAAATACCCCTTTGATGCCAAAATTCATTTTAAACATATGTAACATAACTTTTGACATCTAAACTGATTTGACAACCATATTAGACATGTTAAGGCATATATTACTTGTCATAGGACTAGTTAGGCGGTCCGAACGCGTTTCACGCGAACGACGCGTTAAAGTAGCATAAGCTACCTAAACGGGTCGTAATGGGTCGAAAGCACTTAGATTAAGGTTTCATTTAGTATGTAGGCTTTGTTAAACCATATGACACGAGTCTCTATACTCGTTTGGTTTACGAACCCTCATTCTATCAGATCTTCCGATTTAGGTCCGGTTTATTAACATAGTTACCTATATTAGGTGTCGTTTGATATCCGTGATCTCTAGCATTGTTTGGTTGTTACTCAAGGACTACTAAGCAATCTCAAGTGAGTACATAGACCCCTCTTTTACTGTTTTCCAAACTGTTTTGGGGTGAAACACATGTGCCTACTTGTTACTTTCGTGCTTTCCTGTTTTCACATCATATACTTGTTATGTTCATTAGTACACTATTAGTACATGATTTACATTACATTTCTGCTATGTATGTTGACTGATAGCATGCTAGCACATTGATTTACATGACTTTTCTACTTTGTATGTTAACTGAGCATACTTAGTACATCATTTTACATTACATTCACATGCTTACATTTTGGTATGACATTTGGGTTGTTTAAACTATACTATACATTCATTAACACCGATCATGCCGCTCGGTAGTAGGTAGTGGTACCATAGGACTTGATAAATCTCATTCCTGAAATCTCGGGTTTGTTTGGACGTAAGGAATGACCGAATCCGAATACATATTCTCTTGATAACTCACTTTTACATAGTTATCCGTCTGTCTCAAGGCTTGGATGTATGAATTTTCACAATACCGCATAAATGTTCATATTCAGTATAGCATGCATATATCTTACAAAACATAACTTTGATTTAAACCAAGTTTTACTTCAATACTTTGTTTTGTACATTTTTACTTATGGTTTAAGTAGTCTAAATTTTACTTACCATACATATCATTTTGGTTATACATTACTTGACTACTTTTGGACTATAAACATTTGACATGGTTTATACAAGGACTTTTGACTATTGGTTTAAACATAGACTTATTACATTCTTGGTTTGGTGTGAGTAAGTGATTTAAGTAACGAGGCGTGTGTAATATGATACAAGCATGGTGGATACACCGCTGGTACTTCCTATATATAAGTGCTTGTATGATATCATATATTGTAGCGTTATTTGAATCATTTCAGTTTATGACATATAACATTTTATACAAATAACATACTTTTCACAATACATTGTTTTACAAACAACTTAACTTATACAAACTCATTTTACATGGTTACCCCTTTTAACCATGCATTATTCTCTTATTTATACGTATCATCTGAACTTATTGTTTTTCAAATGATTTACAAAGACAAAGCAAATTACAAGGTTCATGACTAAACATTTTCTCAAACATAAGTCATGAAACCTATTTTCACAAAACCTATGTATCTCACAGGCATTTTTATGCTGACGTACCTATTTTCACATGTGTTTTCAGGAGCTGTTGCATAAGATGATCAAGATACACATAGGCAGACTTGGGCTTTAGTGACAATAAAAGATGCAAGACTAGTTAATTATGTTGTATTTCCTTGTTTGTTAAGACAATGTAACTCGCTTGTTTGATGAATAAAACGAAACTTTAATATCCATGGTTGTGAAACATTAATTCTGTTACAACACTCCCCGATGTTTCCGCCACGTTTTGTATGTTCTACGTGGTCGGGGTGTGACACTCAGGTATCTGCTGCTGAGCCCACTGCTCAAGGTGATCAAAGCAGCAGCACCACTGCTTTGAAACCCACACCTAAAATCTCCAAAAAGCCAAAAAGAAAAACTCAAAAACCCCCAAAACCCATCAAAAAGGCAACTCTGGAGGATGAGATACCAGAGCCCCTGCCTGTGACAACACAAATGTCACAAGAAACCACTGCTGCTACTTCCTCACAACAGTTGGTACAAATATCTCAACCCATAACCGAAACTCCTCCTGCTTCTTCACAAAAAGAACATGTTGTACAAATAGGGTCTCCACATCATGATGCTCTGGAAACACTCGTTTCTATCATCCACAGCTCAATACCCGGGGCAAATCCACTTTCTACACCACCCTTCACATCCACAATTCCCCCACCAACTAAACTGCTGTTGGATGCAATTGATTTGAACCAGGCATTAACCAGTCCTTCTCAATCACCTATCAATGAGAATATACCTCAACAACTAACTGGGTCTGATGTATCAATCTTTGCTAACCCACCAACACAACCTGAGGAGGTTAGACCCCTTGAGTTACAAGTAACTCTTGGTGGTAGTCCAAGTGAAGCAGCCACTACAACTGTTGAACCCATTGGTTTACAGTTGGACAGTGGTTACATCAATAAGACTTCCTTGGAGGCAATTCCTTTTATAGCACCTCTGCCAACCACCAGTGGATTTATTTATCCTACTGGCAACATCAAAAGGTTGTCAAGTGTTGAAGGAAGAAGACCCCAGTACCAAGAAAAAGGGGCATCAGTGGTTAATGTTTGGAGTATACTCCCTACATCGACCACTGATAAAACCACTGCTAGTGGGAAATCAGATGATCCCATTAACTTGGGTGATGGTTTAAAGTACCAGAAATTGACGGATCGTATTGAAAAGCTTGATAACTCTGTTGCAGAACTCAAAGATATGCTACAACAGGTGTTACAAGTACAAAAGGTACAATCAACTGCTGTTCCATCTCAAGTACCTGCTCCACAAAGGGCACCTGCTACAAATGAGCTCTGGAATTTGTTTCAACCTTTTCTCCATCAACAAGCACAATTAGCAGATCAGCAACATGAAAAACATGTCCAACAGCTGAGTAATGCAATGGAGTCAAGGTTCAAGAACACTCAGGCTGATCTAAAGGTTCTCAAAACTCAGATCCTGCACACCACTGGCACTGCTCCTCCAACAGTCCTTTTCATTGATCAACTCCCAGACGATAATGCCAAAAAGGGGGAGAAAATTCAGGAGTGGAAGAAGAAAGGAATAGATGATGGTCTTTACATTGAACCTGAAAGGGATGCTATGACCAGAAAAATTCCTGTGCCAGATGGTAGTAAAAAGGTTGATGCTACTCAAGAAGCACTTGATGAAGGGGTAGCAAGTGTAAAAAGAGATAGAATGGCAAAGGATATTTCAAGGTGGAATGAGGAGAAAAGAGCTTTCATGGAGCTGTATGAGCAGGGTTGTTCTGGTTCAAAGGATACTAAAAATCCTAAGACAAAAAGGAAGCCTAAGTCCACCTCATCCAGAATTCCAAAGCATATTCCAAAACCACCGTCCAAAAGTCATCAGCATCAAACCTCTATCCAAACAGCTGTTGTAACTCCTGCTATATCAACTACTGTTGGTACCTCAGTGGTTTCAACATCTGTTCTCTCTTCAACACACACCACCTCAACACACACAACCACTATTTTACCACCACTGTCACCATCAAAAACAATTTCACCACCACTTTCACCTGCTGACAAAAAGCAGAAGACAACAGATGTTATAACATCTGTTGTAATGACAACAGTGGTTGAAACACCAGTTGTTTCAACAGCTGTTAGTCAATCACAAACCACTGCCATACAATCTACCACCACTGATCCACCCAAAACATCATCTGCTTCTTCTAAAACAAAAATGAGAAGGATTTATATATCAGATGATGATTCACTTTCACCACCACCAACATCTTCAAAATCCCTATCACTTGTCACTATTCCAAAACCCATACCTCTCTCTTCAGCTCAAATTTTAAAACCACTACCTCCTGCTGGTGTCTCATTTCCTCTAGAACTCATTGCAGTTAGGGAAGAAATAAAATCCTTTTATTATGAGGATGACCCAGCCAAAAGGAGTTTGCCATCAATTGCAGGATATCCCAGGCCTAACAATATTGAAGAATACTTGAAACTCAAGGCCAAACAAGCAGAGGATATTGCAATAAAAAACAGAAAAGGGAAATCTGATAGAGAATTTCAACAAAACTGTCAGTTTTTACTCTCACAGGTCAATGCTATGGAGCGATTTGCTAAAAATGTATGTCAGCAAATTTCAGAAAGGGCAGATGAGTCCTTGAGAAAAGACTACATTGAGAACATCATGACCTACAAGAAATACAAGGGGGAGAAACACATGTACAAAAACTGGACCATTCCTGAGCTTGAAAAAGAAGCAGCCAGGATTCAAGGAATGATTAAAAATAAGGTCAAGCAGACTCCTCCTGAAAAGTTTAAACAATTTGAAGCTGAGAAGATGTTAGAGTTGAGAAGAATGAAAGAGGAGCTGATTGCAGCTGATTATGGGTCAAAGAATTCAGTGACAAAGTGGGGAGAAGATAGAGTCAGGGAAACCTATAAAAGCTTAGAGGAACCTAGAAAGAAAGATCCAAGAGTTCCACAAAAGCCTGACTACTCCAAAGCAGAGGTCTCAAAAAGACCACCAAAGCTGCAAATCAAAAGAACCACTGCTCCAGCTGGTGCTGCCATCTACAAAAGAAGGAGCAAAAACCAGTTGAGTACTGAAACAATTCAAGATCTATTAGCTGGAGATGCTATTGTAAAAGCAGGCACGAAAGTAATGATAAAAGAAGATCTTGAATTGGAACAATCTGCAAGTGCTGCTCAGCCAGTTATGAATAGGCCAGCCTCACCAAATACTTCTGCAAATAAACATCTCCCAAGAAACCCACCAGGCTCAAAAATACAAAAGTGGGAAACTGACAAACAGACCTGCGTATTGACTTTGCTCAGGTCTGGTGGAGAAGTGGAGAAAATATCAAGGGAACAAGCTCTTGGCCTGAGTCTTGAAGATTTGCAGGATCTCCTTGATCTTCCACTTGGCAGGGATGATGAAGACACAGATGCCCTAGACTTTGAACTACAATTTAAAGGTCAGATAAGGGAACTGTTGATAAGAATTCCACAATAATGAAGAGTTTTGGCATTATCTGTTCCAGGGGGAGATTGTTGGGATTGAACCCTATCAGAGGAACAGATAATTAAAGCCAAAACTGGATCAGAGCAGTGGATCCAGAATAAGCAGATGTTTACATACAAATCTCTCCCCTTGAAAGTGGTTTCATATCTGCTGACCTCCTATTTGCTGATCTTACTAAGTGCTGACCTACAACTGCTGCCTTGCATCTACTGCCCAATGTCAAAGACTGATGGAAGACCAAAGCTCTGCTGATTCAATCTACTGCCTTGAGTCTAGTACTGCTGATCCGGACAAGCACTGCTGGGTTCACAGCAGTGGAAGGATGCAGCAGCTGTTTAAGTGTCTTTTATGTAATGAAATGTAATAGCAGTAGTTAGTACATCAGTGTTTGTATAGATCAGAGGTTAGAGTTTGTTAGGAGGTTAGATGTCACTTTCATGGTGATGTCAGCTAAGATGCTCAATGGTTTGCTAGTGCCTATAAATAGTTCAGTACTTTGTACTGTTCTATTAGCTCTTGCAATACCGTCTTCTTTGCACGAACAAACGCTGAGCTCTGGCTGAGGGGGAGTTTGTATTCAAGCATTACTTGTAATCGTTGTTGAAAGTTAATTCAATCATTCGGTTCCTTGTTGAAAATGTCTTGATCAAAGCAATACTCTCGTTTGATTGTATGCAAAGTTTGTTTTCATATTAATTCCGCTGCACAACTCTTTCATTTCCATCTTAATCTCAAACGTAAAATACAATCAGAAACAAACTCAGTACCGGTTCTGGAGAAGCTTTGACGATGTCACGAATCTCGCTAATCAAACCCCAAATATAGCGAGATATCAGTACCGGTTCTGGAGAAGCCAGGGTAGGTACAACTCTGGCATACTCGAAGAATGTCGAAGTATATCCTCGACAGTCAACATCCACCATCCGGTGGTTTAGGAACTTATTTGTCATTTGTTCCTTTTCATATTCGGGACAGAATTTTCTTTCCACCAATCTCTTAAATTCTTCCTAATTCATGGCATAAGCCACATCACTTCCCTTGGCTTGTAGTACTATGTTCCACCATTCTAACCCTCCTTCTTTAAAAAGGTGTGACGCATACATAACTTTGTCTTCCTCCGCACATTTACTTATTTTAATTACTACTTCGGTTTTCTCTAACCAACGCAGTGCAGCAGTTGCCCCTTCGTTGCCTGCAAATTCGATCGGTTTACAGGCAAGAAATTCCTTGTAAGTGCAACCAGGCGTTGAAGCTTTCATTTTCTTAAGAAGTGGGGCTTGCATCACATCATTATTATTATTGTTGCCGCCTCCAATTACACTATTACTAAAGTTGTCATCGCGAGTACGTTTGCTGTGGTTGGCTTGTGATGGTTCAACGGGGTTTTTAACAACAGCGACGATTGCGGGGATAGCATTGGCTATTCCCTGGGCAACGATATTTTCTATATCTTGCCTATTAAGAAAGTGATCCTCATTGTTATGCTCAGATTGGTTAACTTCGTTAGCTGGCTCATTGACGGCGTGTTCCATCTGATAATTAATAATATAAGCAAATTATTGTCACAAAATAGATAACAACCAAACACAATAAGGCAATCACAAAAATCATGTTAACACGTATAGCCAAAATTGTCGACTTTGTGACTTTCATATTTTATATATATTTTAGTATGCATCGATACACACCGGTTATTTTACAAAAGTTTTATTTTAAGTTATTTTACATAATTATATTCCTATTATTATTAGTATTATTATTATTATTATACAAACACAAACATCACCACCACCACCACAGTTAACCGGCCTTTTCAGAAACGACGTTCCCTCTCGTCGTGTTTCCACGTGATTTTCTCCCCTACTTCCCGAATTCTATTTTCTATGTCCACCAGCTCCTCGCCATAGTGGCGGAGTTCAGCCAAGTTTTCTGTGCTCATAGGTGGGTTTGGTGCAGGCTCCGGGTCAAACTGGGGAAAATAGACGTTAGGGTTATTCATGAAATTTTCAAACTGCCAGTCACTTGTCCACCATTCCTCCAATTCACCGGGTAAAAGTTGGTGGTTGACAATAGGGTCTGGGATAGCAGGTTGCAGATTAACTGGAAGTTGTGATTCAGCAGGGTAATTGAAGAGGTTTTCATTGGCAGGTCCAATGAGGTCACAATTTGCCAGTTTGCGATCAAGCTCCTCCCATGGTGGCATTTCCTGGGCATGACCTGAACTTTCCCCGATCTCTTTTCCTTTTCCTTTGTCCTTTGAATCCTCAGTCTTTTTAACTTTCTGTGCAACTGGCTTCTTCCTACGCCCACATTTCCAGTCCAAGATTCTCCTTCTCTTTTTCGGCTTGGGTTTCTCCTGGGCCTGAGCCTGGAATTCCATAGGTTTTTCAGTATCGGCCTGATAATCGAAAAAGCCCCCGGAAACCTCCATGTCAGCAGAATAGATAGTGAGATTCTGAAGAGCTTCAGACAACTCATTCATGCTGTTAGCATATATGAAGAAACACACACAAACTTAAGTTAATATTTTATTTATAAATTTTAATTTTCATAGAATCACAAAATAGCAATTTGAAAAATTGAGTATTTCTTAATACTTAATTAGCTTAAGTCAGTGGCTCTGATACCACCTTTTTCTGTCACGGCCCCCGTCTCGGTTTTACCCGGTTCAGGAACCGTGGGACAGAAATCCGTGGTATTGACGTTATTTTAGCAGCGGAAATATTTTGACAGGATCGTTAAAACTAAAAATGCCCATTCATTTTATTTTACAATTTGGGGCAAACCCCGTAATTTACAATAAGGGAAATTTCACGAGGAAATTCCTTATTTTTACAAAAACAACATGTTTATTTATTTTACTTACTGAGCCACATTCTTCAAGCTGGGGTGCTACACGGCACTTATCCCTGGTTCACAGTAAATAACCTGAAACATGTTTAAAAAGATTTTATCAGCGGGGAAATACTGGCGAGTCATTCAGTTTACATAAAATGGCACATTATTATAGTTTACAGCATTAAGGGTTTTTATATTTTCCCCTATCTTAATTAGCTGGTTCAGTTGTCACCCGACCAAATCTATGACTGTGGACATATCACAAATTAGGCTCGCCCACCTAAGTGATAAATCGTTAGTAGTAATGTGCACAAAACCCCCACATACTGCCAGTAATTAAAGATTAGCAAAGACTTAATCACTGCAAAAGCAATTTGATAAAAAGAGAATGACTCACATTGCAAATTTAGACGGGCAGAATTTTGCCTACTGATTTTAGCCTTGTAACCTAGTTAAATAACAATGCACACGAAATTAGGTCGGTAACTTAATACAACATTTAAGATAAACTCACGAAATCAAAACCCTCATGACGAATGACAAAGTATAGCCCAAATACGGGCAGCACTTAAACATCCATCGGATCGGTTTCAATCGATCGGACATTATATCGTAGAAGTGATCGAGTTATTACCCTTTATCGTAGCAGCGTTTTCCTACTTTAAACTTGATTTTCGAACAGAAAATGTGTGATTTTGATAATTTTCTCGCACACAGATGAACTGCCCATGCCTGACCCATTTATAGCTGAAAATTGGGTTTTACGAGGCCCGCGTAAACCCTCATAACAACCTTACGCGGCCCGCGAGGGCCACCTAGTCTATAACTAGGGCTAGCGTGTCACGTGTAGGCCTGCCACGTGGCCTGAACGTGTCCCGGTCAATTGTTGTGCTGTAGCGGCCCGCGTAGGCTTAGCCTTATGGTTTACGCGGCCCGCGAGAAGCCTAAAAATCTTGATTTCTTGGTTTTTCATGGGCATTAGGGTTTCAGGGGTCCGGGTTTTCACTTACGGGTCGTTTTTGGACATTTTTGCAGGTCCTTAAAGTCGTAGGCCCACCAGCTAAGCGTATGTGTCACACCCCAACCAATGGCGGAATCATCAGAGTGGGATGAAATAGATTGCAAGAGACTTCATAACACTATTTTTGACAATATTTAATAAACCCGTTTGATTTCATAATTTCAAATTGTCAACATTACATAAATTTCAAATAACAACATGTTCAAAACATAACAAAACAAAATTGATACAACATATTACACCTAGCACGTCTATATGTGCATCTAAGCATCGTCGCTACTTCATTTCATAGCAATCATCATCTTCAACCTGTAACATGTTTAAAATAAAGTTCAATGCAAAAGCAAAGACGAGTACACAAGGTTTAAATAAGTATAGCATAAGTATAAAAGCATTTTCTCGAATCCACATGGCAATTTGTAAACAAGGTAACTAGCATGCATCACAATATGTCAAACCCAAGTGTCCACTACTATTTAGCATCCCTCGCCACAAAAGTAACGATACCGTTTTAGAATAAAGACTTAACAAGACCCCGACGGGTGGTGTGCTACTCCTATAGCGCTATATATGTTAAGTTGAGGGCTTAGCAAAGTTAATGACATAAAGCATGTAAAATCTAGCATGAGCCTAAGTAAACAAGTAGCATGTATAACGAATTGAGATCATAAAGTATGTTTTAAGTGTGTGAGTGTGAAGTTTGTATAATAACATGTTACAACCCAAAGTGTTTTTAAACGTAAATGGGTCAAGTGTCCTCGTGGTTTTGCAAGCTTCCACTTGATAAATCCGCGAGAGAGTTGTTGTTGTGGGAGGTTGGAACACCAAGTCCTTCTACACGAAGAAACAAGGTGTATGAGTATTGGAGTATAACGGTGGAGTAAGGATTCGGAATTAAAAACATGTGAACATAAACATAAGAAGGTAATCATCTTTAACACATAATACTTGTTTTGACACTATAGACCCTCAAGGGTTAAAATGGTTTCATGGGTAGAATACCTATTAGAATCATAACAAGTTATTAGGTCTTAGATGATGTAATCTAGTACTTTGACGAACGAACACAAATTCGTCATCAAAGGTTCGAATATAGTATATATATAAGTATTAGATAGGTTATGTAATATGTTAATAAGTCCAATAGTTCAAGGATGAGGTAGGAGTATGAATACTCCATTTAGAAACCTCTTTTGTGTCATAGAAGTCATGTAGGAGGTAGGAAGAACAAGACTTCCATTTAGGTACCTCTAGGTGTTCACCACTACACTTTTTTAATTATGAACATTCAAGGAGGGTCATGAACTTACAATAAAAAAGAAAATAAGACAACTAATCTATGAGAAAACATCAAGCAATGTGTGGATTTTCAAGTAGGGTAGCCCAAGCTAACCCTAAATCACACAATCATCAAGCTTTAGGCTTGAACATCACTTGTGGGTTAAACCCTTGAACAAAACAGAAAGTTTGTGAGGTTTACACCTCTGATTTTACATGTCTCAACCTTGTTTTTAAGCCTAACTAACCATAGATGTGGTTATAATCATCAGGACATAGGTTTGAGATGAGATAACTCAAGTTTAAACAAGATTTAACAAAGTTTGTTTCAAAACAGAAACATCAGTCCACTTTGGAGCCTTTTTGGCGACATTCCAGGCTCTGGTTTTCCAGGAAATGGAAACGTTTCTAAGGTTAATCCAAGTAAGTAGGAAAAAGAATCAAACAAAAACCTTAAGAAATGAGTGAGTTATGCTCACTTTTGTATGAAGGTATGAATCTGCTCGAATTTCTGATTAACAGCTGCTTAGGGACTGATTTGAGAGAGTTGTGGATGATTAGCAAAGTGAAAAATGCTTGGATAGCACTTGGGTTTTATAGGAAAGGGTTAGGGGTTGGTTAGGTGACTTAATTAATGCTAAAAACACACTTTGGAAGCAACAAAACCAACAAATCAGCCAATCCCGTGCGAGCTGGTGTGCTGGTCTCGGATTCGAGTCTGTGGCGGGGCGCAAAGACCAGACCAAATCCGTCGTGGGTAGCCAGGGACCATCAGGCGGGAATTTGTTTGATTTTATTACATTTCAGCCCCCTAACTTCCATAATTTGATGTTTCAAGTTGTTTTAAGTGTAAATTATGACATATAAGCATATTTTAAGGTTTGTTAAGCATAACTAACATAAAACAAGTATAATGAAGTATGTTTAAGTGTATGGATGTCGTATTTAAGTATCATATGCATTCAAAAGACGTATTATTCATAAGTTTCACGTGTTTGCAAGTTTAACACAAAGTTTCCAAGGATTATGAATGTTGTATCAATTGTTTCACGAATTCAAACGTATGATCAAGTATGAAGTATGTATAACACGAATTTAAAGAAATACGAATTTTATTTATGATTCAAATCTCGGATTTTACAACGATTACAACGAAAGAATGATTACAAGAACACAAGACTTCCAAAAATAGAATTACTAGCAAGACCTTCTAATTATGGAAAGTACGAAGAAGCAGGGCGTTACAGTATGCTACGCTCCCATCTTAATGCAACTTGTGTGGTTGTTTTAAACCATTTTCACCATTCATAATGTACCATGGCCATATGTTTAACATCCCATTCCCGATTAGCAAAATCATGTAACTTTCTTTGAGATTTAGAGATCTCAACTCCATTGATCGCCTATTGAAGTTCAAAGGCTTCATTTACACCCCACGCCTAATAATTAACAATCATCCCCACCTTAAGGTAAATGTCAATCTATTACCAAGTTATGCCAAAAAGACATCACCTCAATCATTACAACTCTACACACATTCAATACATAATTTAACGCCTAGTTATGCTCTCAAAGTTAAACATTTCAACAGAATTCCTATCTTACAAATAGTAGCATATAATATGCATATTGAAGTAACAATAATTCAGATTATATGAAAGTAGTTATAACCCGCTAGTTTCTATAACATAGTTAGAGTCACTCACCTTCACTCGCATGATTCGTTTTATAATGAATTCCTCCATTGACCAGTTGTGACAACCTGAAGTAAAACTCACAATATATCATAATCAAGTTCATACTATATCTTCACGTTTTAACATATATGGATTAGTTTTACACATTAATCATTGTGTTAACTTGATTACAATCAGCAACCCATTAAAATCTTCTCTTCCAGAAACACATACAATAAATTTCATACTAAATCCAATTCAGACATTTTATCAAACACTTGGCGAGTTTCAGAAAACTGAGTTTACATAACAACTTGATTCGACATTTCAAAGAAATTCATTTCATTACTTATAAACACAATCTTTTCTTTTTTATACAGAGATGGGACTATTATAGTTGCATACACCATCATCTTTACAAAAAGTTCAGATTAAATTTATACACTATTAACTAAAATCTTTAAACCTCTAACATGCAAATATATACCTCTATGAACAATGGCATTTCTTGTTTTTTAGCATAATATGTTCACCATTGAAATCTTACTATGCCACACCAGTCAAAATATCTAAATATCTGGTTTGTAACACTACATCATCTTTAATCCAAAACCCATAATTGAGAGAACTAGGGTTCGTTAAAAAGAAATGGGTTCTGATGTATTTTAGCTTCTATAATTATCTTAATCACTTTTCATTCCTAGTCATCCTAAATTTCGCAAATTTAAGATGAGATTCAGAACACACACATGAACACCAATAACTTTAAAGTTTTAGGTTAAAGAATACATACCAATGATTGCTACTACAAATACTCATGATAGACGATGACTTTTTGGGTAAAATTATCATCAGTTACTTGGTTTGATTACTTGACTCTTCTGGAATTATTGCTTTCTTCTTCATGATCGCACCATAACACACACATATTAGCCTTCTTTTAAGTTCCAGAAGAAACGTGGGTTTTTCACCATACCATTTAATAAGCAAGTGAGGTTAGCACATTTAGTCCCTATTGTCTTCATTTGATTCATTTAATACACAAACGTCTTATCTTTTGTTTAACACACTTCTTTTATTTCAAAAACATTAGTTTGAACAAACAATATATTTTACATAATTAACTATAGAAAATAAACCCACAAAATGTACTCTTTCTTCATGTATAAATAAACTCTTAACAAATTAGGTACATAAACGTATAGTTGTACTTGAAATTGGGATGTTACACAATCTATGCAGAAATCTTTAGGCTCACGCTTAGATCTGAGCACAGCCTACCATCCCAATACCGATGGTCAAAGTGAACGTACCATCCAGACTCTTGAAGACAAGCTTCGGGCATGTGTTATCGACTTCGGTAACAGTTGAGAGAGACACCTACCCCTAATGGAATTCTCCTATAACAATAATTACCATTCTAGCATTCAGGCAGCACCGTTTGAAGCATTGTATGGACAAAAATGTCGATCCCTTATCTGTTGGGCTGAAGTCAGAGACAGCCAAATCACAGGTCCTGAACTTGTACTCGAAACCTCCAAGAAAATAATTCAAATCAGGAATCGCATGGCAGCAGCTCATGACCGTCAGAAAAGTTATGCTGACAAATGTAGAAAATCGTTGGAATTCCAAGTGGGTGACAAGGTTCTATTGAAAGTCTCACCTTGGAAAGGTGTGGTCCGTTTTGGGAAATGAGGCAAGTTAAATCCGCGTTACGTTGGACCAATTGAAATTGTGGAAAGAATCGACATTGTGGATTATAGACTGAATCTACCTGAGGAACTCAGTGGTGTGTACAATGTTTTTCATGTCCCAAATCTAAAGAAGTGCCTATCTAAAGAGACACTTATGGTTCCGTTCAAAGAGTTGAGAATTGATGATCAACTATGTTTTATCGAAGAACCAGTTGAGATCATGGATAGAATAGTCAAAACTCTTAAACACAGCAGAATCCCTTTTATGAGAATTTGTTGGAACTCGAAACGTGGACCGGAGTTTACGTGGGAGCGGGAAGATTAAATGATGTGCAAATATTCCTAATTGTTTAAAAGCGTTACACCAAATGCTGAATCTACTAGTGAATTTCGGGATGAAATTCCTATTCAACTTGGGGATGATGTGATACCCGGGGAAAATCCTCAGACACTTTGATTTCTTCAATGACTACTTACTAAATTTCGGGACGAAATTTCTTTCAGCAAGGGAATGATGTGACATCCGACAATTTTAGATTATAAACTACTCTCGTAAACTCTTTTGTCATGATCATTCATTCACACATTACACTTAATTGGAATTAATTAAGAGCATTAAACATTACACAAGTACAAACACAAACATTCACGTTGCAGTGGGAATTACTGGACTACACACGAGTCTGTCCATTACCCTACATAATTAAATTTTCGGGACGAAAATTCTATCAACTTGGGGATGATGTGACAACTGAGATTTTCAGGTTAACTCCGTTAACACAACTCCGTTATCTTTAACATGATTTAAAACATTCATTATAGCATTTCACTTCATATTGGTTGGTTAAGTGTGTCAGTTAGTACACGAACACTCACGTAATAATAATTCAGCGAATTAACCGAATTACCAAACAACACACAAGTCTGACCCCGAACGTTGGTGAAACATGGATATAGTATTGCAAACATAGAAATAATAATATAATTGAGTGGAATTATATGTTACTTGATTACATGGACTCCTTGTTAGTTGTTTCTCATAATTGCGAACAATGTGCATTTTTGTGTGATCTAGCGTTATAAAATATTTTTTTATAAACAAACTAGTGGGTTTTATTTTTATAGACTTGGGCTATTAAAGATTAGTATAAAATGGTTTGGTGGGCTTGTGTTATCTAGAAAGGGAAACCAAAAGTTACAAAATCCCACCAAAAGGCCCACCCATAGGATTTAATTAGTTAAAAAAAAAACATAACCCAACCCTAACCCCCCACCCCCATTGTTACACCCTAAATCATATTTGACAAAAAGTCGCAGCGGAAACACTAACCATAAAATTTCTTGCATTATAAATACCTCAACTGATTTAAACTTTTGACTTTAACTTAATTCTTAATCAAAAGTCTGTCATCCTCTTACTTGTTAACTAAAAACATAGCTTACATTAACTACATTTTACATTCAACGTCCCCGTACAATCTCTCTAGTGACTCGGTCTTCGATCTCTAATCCTTGTGATAATCGCTCATCATCCATACAACCTGCATTCACCACATACATTCATAACATTAGTACACATTTAAGAAACAAAGTTCATTCGCGTACACTTCACACTTCGTCATCTTTTAAGCTTTAAGCATTTCATCTGCATATCCATTTCCTGGTGAGGCTTCAATAATGTACCTGCATTACTTTTCATTCTCGAGGTATACCATTAATAACATTAACACTCAACGTGTCTATTCCATACATACATACGTACTTACATACATACATACATACTCATCTATATACATACAAACCTTTCCTACATCATTACATGCATACATACAATCGTACATATCTTTACACATACATACATACACATCTACATGTATACAAACCTTTCCTACATCATTGCATACATACATACCCTCGTACATATCTTTACACATACATACATACACATCTACATGTATACAAACCTTTCCTACATCTTTACTTATATGTATACATTCATACATACCCTTATACATGCATACATACACATCTACGTGTGTACATACCTTTCTTACATCTTTACTTACATGTATACACTCATACATGTCTTTATACATACATACATACACAACTACATACGTACATATCTTGCATACTTCTTACATAATCACACGTTATTTACATGGGACTTAGACTTTGATTTATAACTCATAAGCATCTACTGATCGATCAAAATCACGTTTAGAAAGTCCGTCGTAGTCCACGGGTAACAAACCGAAGCCTACGATGCATAAAACAACTTAAATAGCTAATTTCATGTCTTTGGACATGGGGAGGAAGTCGGCGACGGCCCGGGGACCCGTCGGGGTTAAAAATGACCAAAAATAACATTTTTCCGGGTTATGGCGTCGGGACCGCGTCAACCAGGGGGAAGTGGCGTCGACAGGAAAGCGAAGTTTCCAAGCGGCGTCGGCGACGCTGGGAAGTGGCGTCGTCGACGCCTAGTCCTGCATGCAATTCACTGCAGCTCCGTTTCTTCGTTCGTTCGCACTAAAACGCACGTAACTTTTGAACCGTTTACCCGTTTAACCTCCCGTTTCTTCCTACATGCTTGTAAATTCACATTCTATCATATGAACTTAAAATCCCACATCCGGATTAAGGAAATTCTTAACTTGCATGCATTCGGCTTATTATTATATTCTAATTATTTGACCCATTCATGTATTTATCCACATAATATGTTTATTTGACCTCGATCTCATATAAGCTTAATAATTTCATTGACGTCTATCATAAAAGATTAAATTCTCGGATGCCTTGCATCCTCTTAACCCACTTTCGCTTAGAAGCTCATTTTTGACCCGTTATGGGTATTTGCGCATTAAATGGTCTATGACATACAAAACCATACTCTTCGCTTTCACACATGACCATAACATTACTCTAATCGATTAGCTTATTTCCAAAAAGGCATTTAAGGTCGTTCGCCCGATATACCTATCAAGGGCGATTTTGTCAACATTGCTCCATCCTTTACAACCAAGGACTTCATTGCATATTTAACCAATCCTACCACTTAACTTCAATTCTAACGCATATACCTTACTCGGATCAAAGCTAAGATCCGTTTAATACTTCATCGATTTCATTCAACTCATTCCTATTTGACCTCAATTAACACATTTAGTTAAAATACATATAACTTTACATAAACAACTAAGAAGTGATTACGGAATCACTTACCTCATGCATCCGTGTTCACATCCGTTTCCACGCCTCTTCTTGACCCGTTAGCATTTCGCGCATGAGTCCATCCCACATGATTCCTATGCTTTCATGTCATCGAAATCACGCTATCATTAGCATACTCATTTGTACATGATAACAATCATATCAATCCCATATTTCACACTTAATTTTCATTAAGCATTACTAACAAACATAACTCATATAATCATGTCCGTATACATTTAACTCATGTAACTCATCATGTCATTACACTTAACACGGATTGCTATTACATGTACCATACGACTTCTCATCAACCTACATTTATGACAACGAGTCAACTCATGTTGCTTATACCTAGTTGACTTTCAAAAGTCAACTATTAACCATACATGTCTATTGACTTATCAACATATTCCCGTAACATCATAATTGACCATACAGACGACATTATATACATTTTATCATTCACTTGATGTACGTACTACCTTTTAAGCATAACGTACAACTTATTCGTACACAATCTTCTAAATTCATACATAGTGCATCAAATCCTTCTACTAATCAACATGTGGTCTTTAAAATCAAACATCAATAATATGAACATATTATCACTTTCATCATATCATCAAAACCCACTTCATGACTATATTTCTAATCACTTACAAGTGATCTAATCTTAAGTTCTTCATAATTCATCATACTTTTGACATATGTACCACCTTGTAAGCATAGTGTACAACTAATTCATGCATATCATTCTAATCTCATACACAATTCATCAATTTCTTCCTTCTAATCAACATGAATCATACATGCATAAACATCAAACATACTAGTATCACATTTCTTTCAATTCCTCTCACAAGAATCCATCATACAACTCAAAATACATCAATATTAAGCAAGAACTTAGACATAGATGATTTACCCATGTCATCATCTTCACCATAACAAATGGGTTTCACCCTTAAACATCAAATTAACCTAATTCATGCATAATCCATGTTCCAAATGATGATTCTAACACATACCCATCATCAATTCCATACAATTTCGCAATTTACATCATAACCCACTTCGTGAAAGATCACCAATCTAACTTTTAAAACATACCTTAGGATCCCATTGAGAAGGTGATCGTTAATCCGTACTCGGTTATGGATTTAGACTTCATTTACCCTTCCAATTGGAGGATTTTTGTGAAACTAGGGTTTGGAACCTTGTTTCTTCTTCCTGGATGTCGACACACACACACACACTATGTGTGTGTGGTGTTTTAAGTTTATTTTAATAAAATCATGTTTCCCCACTTAACGGTTTTGGTCCCTCAAGTTTCATTTTAATTATATAAGAGACTAAAACTCACTCCTTTATATTAACCGGGTTCTAATTTACCAAACCCGTTTTTGGGGTGTTACACCCATTATGTATGGAAGCCCCACCTCCACCATAATTTCGACTTTTTGCCTTCAAAACACCATTCCACTTTGATTTGTTGCTTGGATCTTTCAATTGGTAGCTTTCTTGATCGATTTCAATACCCTTTAACGCTTACTAGTAAGTTTTCTTGATCAATTTTGATGTTTCTTGTGATTTAAAGATTAGGGTTTTAATTAGAATCATGATATTGATAGGAATTTGTGATAAATCTGATTTATGTGAAGTTAAACATGCTAGAACAGAGAAACAAGGTTAAAGGATGATCCTAAGCCTGTTTTTAATAAGAGCTGAAAGGTTTCAACTTCTCTCTAGATTTTTATGTCGACTTGTAACGGCTGTATCTTAGCCAAAACATGATGAAACTGAGTGTTTCTTGAGTCTAGAGTCAATTTCAAAGAAATAGCTTTCAAACCCAACAAGAATCATAATTTTTCGACAAGTTTAGGTATTTTAAAATATTAAAACAGAAACACAGGTGCAAGCTGCGTTTTTCTCTAGAAATTGCAGTCTGTTATGAGGATCATATCCCAGTCCAGGATTGGAGTTAATATGTGAAATTTTTACAGTAGATAGTCCTAGGAGGTCATCAAATTCTCCGACTAGACTTTCGTCAATCGAATCGATAGAGATTTTGTTTTTTTATAAAATATACCGTAAACTATCGATAGAATGTGACGAAATTGCCCTTTAGGTATTAAACGATTTAAATTGATTTTTTTATAAACAATTAAGCCTTGGGAAAATTCACAAACCTTTGCAGATTTAATGACACTCCTCATATATTATTTAAAGTTTTTCGAGCAAATTAAGTATTTTAACAAAATTCATGAAAACAGCTCAACTTTGGAGACTGAGCTGAAATTGTAGAAAGTTAACATATGTGTTTCTAAAGTATGTTTGCATGCTACTACGAGATGTTGATTGTTGGTTGGTACCTAAACGAGTATCATTAATGTGTTGCATGATAAGGAATGAACACATGCACATACCCACACGAACGAACAATTAAGTGTCAACATGTATGCATTTTACGTGGTAGAATACGTGTAGAATCAACGTGACTTATGTGATGATTAACTAATGATTAAACGGTAACGATACCAGGTCGTGGTTTACCACACTTAACCCTAGTCACGTAATTCTTACCGAGCACTCACACGTGAGTTCACTACTACTTTATTTCTTAAAGCAAGCATCCCTGGTTTGGGGATTACATTATCCCTTGTTTGGGGACCACCTTATATTCCTGGGAGGAATATCACTATTTAATTACATGCCTTTAGTAAGCTAAATGAAAACTCTATTATGAAAGTCCCTACCTTTATACCGATCAGTTGTCGGGTGGTAAACGGGGTATTAGTTGATAGGCTATTAAGTTTGTCAAACCTCACACCGTGATAGGAGCTGGACGTGAACTTCTGACCTTTCCTATTGCATCAATGGTGATATACATTGATGTGGGGAACAAAAACTTACTACGTCGGCATTTGGTACCACCAGTTTAGTTACTTACAGATGGGTTAGCTACATGTGACATGTTTTTAAAACTCTTGAACTTAAATTACTTTTCGCTGAACTAAAACTGTGAACTCCCCAGCTTTTTGTTGATACACTTTAGCATGTTTTGCAGGACATTAGGTATGGGTCAGATGGGGACTTGCAGCTTGGAGAGTGTCATCGCTTTTGGTTAAATTGTTTTCATTTTCAAGCTAAACAAGTGTGGTTTTCTATTATGTCTAGATTTATACTTTTGCTTCCGCTGATAACTTAAACTTACGTTTTCAACCTTCTAAAACTATTATCACTATTCATGTTGAATGTGGTAGTTGAACGTTTTACAATAAATCTGAAATGGTTCAACATAATTAGTGGCTTGATCCTGGATGTCATGCGCCTCGCGGTAAAACCCCACATGTGGAATTTGAGGTTATGACAAATATAAAAAAAATATATATTTGTAATTTGAATTCGAATTGAAAATCATAAATTCATATTCAATTCAAATTTGATTACTTGACTCTAATTAGAATCAAATCAAACTTGAATATTTAAAAAACCGAATTCAAAGAATGATAATAGAATTCGAATCGAGTCAAATTTGAATTTTAGTTTGAATCCGTATTGAATACTTAACACCCCTAGTTATAACTTAACTCAATCTCTGATAGATGAGAAAGCATTCTTATGTCTGAAGGTAGATTATCATATGATAGGGATGACAATAGGGTCGACACTATGGTCAAATGAACTAAACAAAAACTATATTTATTGCACAGACATAGTTTATCTTAATCCTACGTATTGACCTTAGGGTCGACACTATGGGCTTCCAAGGCTAGGCAAGGGTCTAGGGCACGACCAACGATGCCTAAATTTTAGTGGTAATAAAACATGAGGTTGACGCACTCGCATTGTTATACACACCCTAGTTCAACACGCTTAAAACAATATATTATTTTAAATATAACAATACTATAGTCAAATTAAAGATAAAAAGGCCCAATTTGATAGTATAATAGGGGCCCACAATTTTTTAAAAGCCTTTTATATACTCCCTCCGTCCCATTAAAAATGTCCTATTTTGAATTTTCAAAGTCTTTATTAATAAACTTTGACCTTAAATAATTTTGTTTGTGTTAGATAATACTTGATGAAAGTTATATGATTTGAGTGTGTTTTACAAGTGTTTTTATCGGGTTAATTTTTATCAAATTTTATATAAAACAAAAAAAATATAATTAAAGTCAAAGTTTATAAATAAAGACTTTGAAAATTCAAAATATAACACTTTTAATGGGACGGAGGTAGTAATATATGTGTATTACTATTGTATATGCCCAAATGAACTAAACAAAAACTATATTTATTGCAATGCCCAACTCAAGAACCAATTTTAGAATAAAAAAGACTCATTCCAACTCCAAGCAATATGTCGTTTGTCTTTGATTTAGGTCGCCATCGTCATTCTCACTAACTGTAACGCCGTACGCGCTCATTTTGCTCAATGGCGTCGCGGATTGGCGAGATATTAGAGGTGAAACTAAATTAATGGTGTAGGAAGGATAATCCAGGTTGGTAATAGCTATTTTTATAGTATTTACCAAGATTTACTCTAATCAATGTTTGCTCTAAATTCCTAATTGATACTTCAACTCTTTAAATTTTGATTTTGTGCTTGCAATTGAGACCGTGCTTACAAATTTGCGATTGAGACTTAGAAGGCAGGAAGCATAACTGATGTTTTCTTTATATCAATTCAAAAGGGTCCGACTTTGTAGTTCGTTTAGAGCCTTCAAAAATGTTAGGCCGACCCTGATTGACCTAGAGCATGATCCATGTATTTACACATCAAGCACACGACCCTTAACTAAATTAACTAGTGTGTATTGGGCACGGTCAAGTAGCATACTATATATCGCTTGTATGATTAGCATGCGTTAAGTTAAATGCTTAAACATAATTAGCATTCAACTAAATGGAATTATAACTTGATAACTTTTTTTTTTATATAAGTCTTCTATAGGTTAATGGGACATCTACAACACATCTGGAATATCCTTAACGTGGAATACCACCATAGAAAAACCAACAATAATTCATCATACAATTAACACAACCAAACAACATCACAGATATATACACATCACAATCTAATACATATTCAGAGTGTAAAATATGGATATCGATCATCAAATTAGCAAAAGTCATAATAACCAAAGAGGGCCTTTCTACTCCTTCATTCCTTTTCTTGGGCTTTTTTTTTTCAAACAAGTGGCAGGTAAACGGGCAACAAGCTGCGTCGCAACCCCCTTTTGAATTGCAAAACCAATCATACTAAGGACGAAACGACCCTTAAATGGGAGATTACTATTCACAACCCGTTGGACCATGTTTAGGAATTCCACGACCTCTCGGGCTAGGAAACCAAATGTATCAAAAGCGAATGAGATAAACACATGTTTATTCTCTAAACAAGCCTTCTCGTGTTTAGCTACCTTGTTTGATTCCGCCTTCAACGCAGCTTGGCCAGCAACAAACCCCTTATCCCTAAGCCCCACAAGAGGGGACACTCTTGTAAGGTCTACACAAGCGTGTTTTTCTCTTGGGCTTTTGTTTCGATTGATGGCCCACTCTGTTTCATTCAACATTTTTCTCTTTTTAACAGCCCACCTATATTCGAGTGACGCTTAAATAATTTTCACTTATATTTGTAGTGGTAACTTCATTTCTTCTCAACTGATCAAGCTGCCAAGCATTTGGTTCCATCATGACAAATTAAATTAATCGATTAAAAAATTGTGTAAACCTAAGTAACCTAGTTCTAGTACAATTAGTTATTATTACTTTGATAATTTTCTTATTAAACTCATCATATACTAAAACTTAGAACACATAAAAAAAAGCAAAATGACATAATTTATAAAAAAAAACGTTAATGAATTATTTAGGTGATTAATATGTTAAGAAAGGTATGTAAAATGTACTGATCAGGTTACACATAAATTTCAAAAGAAGTTTGCGTAATTATCAATGGACTAGGACCAGTGGCGAAGCTTGACCCGAATGACCGAGGGGTCGAAAACGTATATACCCAAAAAATTCTATAGAACCGGGGGTTGAAAACGTATATACCAAAAACTTTCAAAACCAAAACTACATATATAACACTACTGAGTGAAAAGTTCGGGGAGTTGGCCCCCTGGCCCCTTCTATACTTCGCCCTGACTAGGACAATATCGGTATACTCCATAGCCTACACTTAATAACATCATCACGAACAAATAATGAAATTTAATTTCAAATATATCAAACAAAAAAACTTTTCTGAGGATATTGATGAGTATTTTAGAAGGTATTATTATTATTATTATTATTACTATTATTACTATTATTATTATTATTATTTTTATTATTATACCTGGAAGAAGTGAATTTTTATAAGTTTCACAATAAAGAAACTTCGTGGATGTTTTAATTAATATTAATATATATGATAAAAAGTAAACTGAATGAACAGTTCATTCAGTGATTTTTTAATTCTTTATTTATTATGTGATTTTTTTTTATATTGAACATTAATTAATATATGATAAAATGTTATCATTCAGTGATTTTTTAATTCTTTATTTATTATGTGATTTTTTTATATTGAACAATACCTCATATTCATTTATTAGACTATGAGGTATAGGGCGAGGGTTGGGCCGTGGTTTGGCTACAAATACTCAAGTCATCACCCCGGGTGGGTTTGGGTTTCGGCGTGGCCCCTTGGGCGGGAGTTTCATCCCGGGCGTTGGGCATGCCTAGCGGTCCTCCGTGGCCGGCTCTCATTGGCTGGGTTGGCTAGGCCATAGCGGCTAGGATTAAATTTTAAAAAATAACCGTTTGGAACTGAATGAACAGTTTCATTCAGTGATTTTTTAATTCTTTATTTATTATGTGATTTTTTTTTTATATTGAACAATACCTTATATTCATTTATTAGACTATGAGGTATGGAGCGAGGGTTGGGCCGTGGTTTGGGTACAAGTGCCCAAGTCACCACCCCGGGTGGGTTTGGGTTTCGGCGTGGCCCCTTGGGCGGGAGTTTCAGCCCGGGCGTTGGGCATGCCTAGCGGTCCTCCGTAGCCGGCTCTCATTGGCTGGGTTGGCTAGGCCATAGCGGCTAGGATTAAATTTTAAAAAATAACTGTTTGGCCAAGCCAAACGGTTCACCCAAGTCACTATAAAACTCCCCAACCCCACCGCCTGTCAACGTCGCTACCCCAACCCTTCACTCCACCTACCCGAACCTGCTACCCACACTTCATACCAGCGCAACGCGATGAAGGGCCGCCAACCCGGTGAGACCCGTTACTGGTCGGAAGCTTTCGCTAGCTACCGGCACAACGTGGGGAACGAACGACACAATTTAAATGCGTGCCAACACAAGTGGCGCGAGCGACGACTGAAGCTCGACCATTTTAAAGCCTACTACGATAGCGTCCCGGGTGGTGATATAAGTCACAAAAACCGGGTGGCGGTGGCCAACATCGAGTTCTGGGGCAAGGAGCGGAAGCCATTTGACAAGCTCGCCCTATTTGAAATCCTCCTAACGCTTTAGCCTTTTTTTTTTCTTAACCGACCCAACACGTCACTTGTCACGGCCCCAGCCCCGGTTTGACCCGGTCAGGAGCCGCGGGACAGGAACCCGTGGTATTTGATTGATGCGACAGCGGAAGTATTTTAAACATGATCTTTTAAAATTTGAAATGCCCGATTATTTTATTTCATAATTCGGGTAAAACCCCGTAATTTACAATAGAGGAATTTTACTAGGAAATTCCCTGATTTATTTAAAACATGTTTATTCATTTTAACTGAGCCACCTCTTCAAGCTTGTTAGTGCTCCGTAGCACGTTTACCTTGATTTACAGCAGGTCGCCTGAAACATATTTTAAAAATATTTTTGTCAGCGGGGAAATACTGGTGAATCATTCATTTTGACAAAATGACACGTAGTTATAAATTACAGCATAAGAGCGGTTACAATGACTTCTATCTTATTTTTATCTGGCGCCTTGTCACCCGTGTGACGATGGTCATACCACTATTGGGTCCCACCCCAAGTAGTGACGTTTATCACGGTGAGGATTTATTAGCCTAACCCGTGAGAAATTAGTAATGTGCACAATACCCCACTAGCCAGTGATTTAAGATAACCACGACTTAATCCCTGTAATTATAACATTTGAAAATGGAGTATTGTAAAATATTTGATAAAAGAGAATGACAAACATTGCAGATTTAATACGGGCAGAGTCTAGCCTACTGATTAGCCTTGTAACCTAATTAAAATATCAATGCACACAAACTAGGTCAGTAACTAATACAGCATTTACGATAACTCACGAGATTGAAACCCTCACAACGAATGACAAAGTGCGATACTTAAACATCCATCGAATACACGACGAATGACAAAGCATAACCCTAACTTGGGCAACACTTAAACATCCATTGGATTGATTTCTATCGATCGGACATTGAATCGTATCAGCGATCGAGTTATTACCCTGTATTGCGGCAGAATTCGGGCTTATATGTGTGTTTGGTAGTAAACAGATGATATCTCGAAGTATAAAATGAATTTTAACGTCGTTCAAGTGCCAGAATTCAAGTCCCAAACCCCGCTATTTATACTTGAAATTTGACCCCCTCGTGTGACGCGAGGGGTCCCTTAGGGGGCGTCGCGTGGCGCGAGGGGCCATACTCTACCATAGAGTAGCCACGTCCCTAACTAGCTTTGCTGAGTTGACAAAATGTCAAAATTCGATTTTGACAGCCAATTTTGTGGATAATCGTAACTAGGGAATACCCCCCAGAGTTTTAGGGGCCCTGATCCTGATTCGGATTGTTCTGAAAATTTTAGGGTTTATACAGAATCACTTGGGGGTCTCAATTAGGCTTTCCTATTGGACAAAATAAAATAATAATTAGGACTTTTGATGCGAGTTGTTACAGTTTTCATTTTCTTAGGGAGCAGGGCCTGCCGTGGATCATTATCGTTGTTAGTATGATTACCGCCTCCGTTTACGCTATTACTGAAGTTATCTTCAGAAGTACGTTTGCTAGGAATAATTTGTTGAGGCTCAACAGGTTTCTGGGCAGCAGCAAGGATTGCTGGAATAGCATTGGCTATTCCTTGAGCAACGATATTCTCGATATCTTGCCTAGTCATTAATTGATCCTCCTGGTGTTGCTCAGATCGGTTAACTTCGTTAACTGGTTCATTATTAGCGTTTTCCATCTGATAATTAATATGTATAAATTATTAGCATAAAATAGCAATATACAAATAATCACACTATTTCACAATTATAGTAAAAAATATGCATCAATACACACCATTATCTTACAAAGTTTTATTTGTAGTTATTTTACAAGGTTATATTTTACTATTATTATTATTATTATTATTATTATTATTATTATTATTATACAGTCACAGTTTCATAACCCCACTATCCCTTATCAGTTGGCATTTTAGTAACGACGTTCCCTTTCGTCGTAATTCCAGGAGATTTGTTCTCCTACCTCCCGGATCCTATTCCCTGCACCTATCAGCTCTTCGTCAAAGTGGCGGAGTTTGGCTAAGTTTTCATTGCTCATTGGCGGGTTTGGTATAGGTTCTGGGTCGAACTGAGGGAAAATGGTATAAGGGTTATTGAGAAGGTTTTGAAACTGCCAATCATTTGTCCACCACTCGTCCATTCCTAGAGGTTGAGTATGGACTAAAGGTTCTGGAATGGCTGGTTCCAAATTTATTGGAAGTTGAGTTTCAGCAGGATAAGGGTAAATGTTGGTATTGATAGGTCTAATAATATCACAACTTGCCAATATGCGATCCAACTCCTCTTGTAATGGTAATTCCTTGACTTGTTTAGAACTTTCCCCAATCTCCATTTCTACTTTCCTAGATCCTTCCCCGATCTCAATTCCTTTTCCTTTGTCTATGGGATTTTCTATTTTGGGAATCTTTCTAGTTGCGGGTTTCCTCCTGCGTACACGCCTCCAGCCTACGAATCTTCTCCTTTTCTTAGGCTTTGATTTCTCCGGCGGTGAAGCATTGAATTCCATAGGTTCTTCTATATCGGGTATGTAACCAGTAAAGTCTCTGGAAACTTATATTTTCACTGGATAAAGATTGAGATTCTGAAGGGCTTCAGATAACTCATTCATGCTGTTTAGCACATATGCAAAATGCATACAAAATGCTAAGTTAAAATTTTATAATAAAATTTTCACAGATAAACATTCAAGTATTATTGCATACCGTGTGACTAATTTAATACAAAGGACAACTGTCAATTTAAAACATACTAGGGTTTATTGTAACTTATTTATTTACTGGGTAAAATTTTCTTTAGGGTTTCTGGATTGTAGATGATATGGGTGCTAATACTAGGTCAAAGTATTTAAAATTTTGCATTCACTACTACAGTGGCTAACATATAGAGGTCAGCCCATTTTTCGTCTAATTTATCCTCCCATGGTGGATTACTGCCTATTTTCTAGGTTTCCTGATTACTCTTCCCTTCTTTGGACTTCTTTAGTTTCTCTTGACTTTTCCTAATAATCAAACTTCTTTTATTAGGAGAAAGTGGTTTCTTATACTATGCCTTACGGACAAATATTCCTTCCTCAGTATTAACTGAGTGTTTTGAGGATGATGATCCTTTTTCCTTCGGTGTAGTATCTAATTTATGGTAGATATCCGAAAGTCTTTGTTTACCCATACTGTAAACAAATATTCAAATAATAAAATACTTAACCACAAAAATGACAATCAGTAAAAATTAAGTATTTTCTAAATACTTAATTGGCTTAAATCAGTGGCTCTGATACCACCTTTTCCTGTCACGGCCCCAGCCCCGGTTTGACCCGGTCAGGAGCCGCGGGACAGGAACCCGTGGTATTTGATTGATGCGACAGCGGAAGTATTTTAAACATGATCTTTTAAAATTTGAAATGCCCGATTATTTTATTTCATAATTCGGGTAAAACCCCGTAATTTACAATAGAGGAATTTTACTAGGAAATTCCCTGATTTATTTAAAACATGTTTATTCATTTTAACTGAGCCACCTCTTCAAGCTTGTTAGTGCTCCGTAGCACGTTTACCTTGATTTACAACAGGTCGCCTGAAACATATTTTAAAAATATTTTTGTCAGCGGGGAAATACTGGTGAATCATTCATTTTGACAAAATGACACGTAGTTATAAATTACAGCATAAGAGCGGTTACAATGACTTCTATCTTATTTTTATCTGGCGCCTTGTCACCCGTGTGACGATGGTCATACCACTATTGGGTCCCACCCCAAGTAGTGACGTTTATCACGGTGAGGATTTATTAGCCTAACCCGTGAGAAATTAGTAATGTGCACAATACCCCACTAGCCAGTGATTTAAGATAACCACGACTTAATCCCTGTAATTATAACATTTGAAAATGGAGTATTGTAAAATATTTGATAAAAGAGAATGACTCACATTGTAGATTTAATACGGGCAGAGTCTAGCCTACTGATTAGCCTTGTAACCTAATTAAAATATCAATGCACACAAACTAGGTCAGTAACTAATACAGCATTTACGAAAACTCACGAGATTGAAACCCTCACAACGAATGACAAAGTGCGATACTTAAACATCCATCGAATTCACGACGAATGACAAAGCATAAACCTAACTTGGGCAGCTCTTAAACATCCATTGGATTGATTTCTATCGATCGGACATTGAATCGTATCAGCGATCGAGTTATTACCCTGTATTGCGGCAGAATTCGGGCTTATGTGTGTGTTTGGTAGTAAACAGATGATATCTCAAAGTATAAAACGAATTTTAACGTCGTTCAAGTGCCAGAATTCAAGTCCCAAACTCCACTATTTATACTTGAAATTTGACCCCCTCGCGTGACGCGAGGGGTCCCCTAGGGGGCGTCGCGTGGCGCGAGGGGCCATACTCTACCATAGAGTAGCCACGTCCCTAACTAGCTTTGCTGTGTTGACGAAATGTCAAAATTCGATTTTGACAGCCAATTTTGTGGATAATCGTAACTAAGGAATACCCCCTGAGTTTTAGGGGCCCTGATCCTGATTCTGATTGTTCTGAAAATTTTAGGGTTTATACAGAATCACTTGGGGGTCTCAATTAGGGTTTCCTATTGGACAAAATAAAATAATAATTAGGACTTTTGATGCGAGTTGTTACATCACTCACCTGCGGGGAGGCTCGAAGTCCACGTGTCAACCCATGCCCCAAACATGAATCCTATAATTTTTACAGCGATTAAGTGATGAAACAAGAGTTAGGGTCTACGTTCAGTCTTTGCAAGAAGTGAAACAGTTAAAAGAAGAGTTGCAGGATGATGTCGGTCGAAAACACCAATGCCTTTCGCGCAACGCGTGTCATTGAAAAACACTAGTTTCCTATTAAACAATATTGTGTTTTGACTTATTTGTAGATAAACCAAAAAAAAAATTAATGGCCTACACAAAAGATTTAAAATCTGTCAACTTTGTTTAAGAGATTTTATCAATGTTCATTTTCTTGTAAATCAATTTAAAGTTAGGAATTTTACACAAGAAGACAAATCCCCCACACACACCAAGACTTAGTTGTCCACTGACCATAAGAATAAAGGGTATGGTGAGCCCCATCCCCACGAGGACGGGCCGCCACGTAGGTGCCACATCACCTGCTCGTGGAGGATGGGCCTCCTTCACTTTTGAGGGGGATGGAGGATGGGGCTACCCCACCTCAATATTTTATAAGTTTCTAAGTGTTTTTTTATTAACTTAATAAATAATTTATAAAAGTTAAAAAAATACAACACAAAACAACATAAATAAAGTCATTTCATAACATAAAAAAAAATTACATTTCCTAAAAATAAAAATAAAAACATTTCCGAAAATTAAAAAAAATTACATTTCCTAAAAATAAAAATAAAACCTACGACGTCCATTTTTTCTTCACCTCTTCCTTCATCCTCCGATACACCTCTCGTTCTTCCTCCGGAACCGAGTCGAGATCCAACCTAATTATCCTAAAATCCTCCGCTCGAGCATAGTCAGCCGACACGTTTTTCTTGTGACTATATTTTTCGGCCGCAAAGTCTTTAAATGAACGGAATTCGAAAATTAACTCGTCCATTTTCGAAGACGCCTTCGAGCCGCCACCTCCACCCGAGCCGCCTCCTCCACTCGAGCCGGCCCCTTTGCGCTTCTCGGCCGCCTCTTTTTTTGCTTTGTCCCTTCCGCCGGGACGTTCGATCTCGTGAACGGGCTCCTCGACATATTCCGGTTCGTCGTTTATGTCGATTTGACAACGAGCGGTTGAGCCTCCCGCACTATAACTTCCGGACTCAGAAGTTTTAGTCCGTTTGGCGGTTGCGACCTCATTTGGAATCGGCGCCCATTTAGGTTCTTTCTTTAAAACGTTCCATGCTCGGAGGTGCGGGAAAGGCGGATTTTTTGTTTCCCATTTAGCCATCGCAAGGTTAAGAACGTCCTCGTCGCTACTCCCAGTAGGACGGTTGATGTAAAGTGGGTTATAAACCCCGATAAAATCATTCACGCACTTGTTCATTTTCCGCCACTTCCCCGATACGGAATTGAGATCACGGGTCGCACCTTCCCCCATAAGGTGATTAAATCTATCCGTACATGCCTTCCGAAAACCAGAACCCGTTTGATTGTTCCCTAAAATTAAAAAAAATTGCATTAGTAAGACTAAAAAATAATTCTTTTTAAATTTAATTTAAAAAAAATTTAACTTTGGTTCATACCGACAATCGGGCAAGTTGAGGCCTTAAGATACGCTATTGCTAGCGTCTCCTCCTCTACTTTTGTCCACGCTCTCACCTTTGCTCTCGAACCACTTTTTTTTCCGGTGTCGGATTTGGTTTCAACGGCCTTCCCCTTCCCCCTGTTTTTTTTTCGCTTGAGTTCTTTAGGTGGCGATTCGGGGACGACTTCATCATCATCGTCAAGTTGAACCGAGGGTTGCGGTTGCGAAGTTGGCGATTGCGATTGGAATTGATCAAGTTGAACTGAGTTGCGTTGCATGTATTGTTGGTATGCTTGGTATTGTTGCCTTTGTTGAAGTTGGGACATTTGATTGAAGGCGTTAGGTGATTGTTGGAAACCCGAAAACGTAAATGGTGGAGACCCCCACGAAGGATCCATAGTCGGAGTGTAAGCGGGACTCGAAAAAAAGTTAGGATTGTTCGGGTTGGGGTCGTTTGGGTTGAATGGATTCATGATGGTAAAAAAAATGGGAGTGTTTTTTATAAAAATGGATGAGAGTAGGAGAAGATTGGGAGAAATGGATGTGAAATGGTATAAAAAAATTGAAGAAGTTGATAAATATTTAAAGTGGAAAAGGTAATTTTTTTTATTAAAGTATCCATTATTCAACGGATATAATTTTGAAAGTGGGGCGGCAAGTTCGGCTGTGGGTTGCTGGGGACGACGGAACAGGAGGGAGGGGGCGGTGTGGGGGACCGGCGCCGGTCCTAGCCGGGCCTCAGCCGGCCCCCATACCTTCTAGTCTAAGAAACTTGCCTACTAGCTTCCAAGGAACACCTGCCTGCAGCAAACATTATTATAAGCAATCATTTTCCAAAGTTTTGAAGACAAGTTCCTCTGAGTTGTATATGGCCTATTTTTTAATCATTTATAGGTTTCTTAAATTTTACAAAATTTGTAGGTGTAAAGTATCATGAAATATTGTGTCATTAAGTATCAACCAATTGATGCAATGTGCATCAGATTTCTGCTTATATATACATGTGATCAAACTCCTAATTAATCAAGAACATACAAATTGTAGGATCGGTTTTGACTCCGTAACGATTGCGAACCGACTCGTGTAACGTGCGGAATCCGTACACAAACGTGACCGAACACACACGACGTACTAAATCAGTGATTCGATTGAATATGTGAAAATATTACAAGCACTGTGAATCACCTTTTGCACTTTCTCTCTCTAGGATCCAAGCTCTCCAAACCTCTAAATGTGCAAAAGTCTCTAAAGCTAACCCTAAGACTTCTATTTATAGGCCAATGCTTTAATGAGATTTCTCATTAATTACATAAATGCCACCTTGCCTTTTCCCTAATTATTACAATATAAAATCTTGAATTAAACTGTTTCTGCTACGATCTGAATTGACGGAGGCGATAGACATTACTGCACTAACAGACTCCCCCTTGAATATTGCCGCAGTCAATCTCGTAGCGTCTTGTCTTTCTCTCTCTCTTTAGTCTTCATGAAGCTTTATCATCTATAGCAACATAGACTCCCTCTTGCTCGAATAGAATCCCCGTGGATCTGTTTTCAGCTTCAGCTCCCCTTTTCGGTAGACTCTTCAGGCTCCCCCTTTCGTCAAGCTTCCGTGCTTTTGGGATCGTCACCTGGCTTTCCGGTTACAAGTTCCTCCAGAATAGTTACCTGGCTCCTTGAATGCACGCTCCCCCTTGCGTTGAGCTCGTCTTCAGACTCCCCCTTAGACTCGGCTATCGGGATCGTAATCTGGTATAGCATCTGTAAATCTTAAACATTTATAAGCAAAAACATTTTGAACATCCAAGATTGAAAATCTGGCTCTCTCAGTATAAGCTAAAATATTTCGTCAGTGAAAGCATTTTCCGATTGTCCAGGAATCGTGATCTGGCTCTCAAAAACTTTTAATCAAGATCCTGGCTCTAAAATATAATAATATGAATATATCCAAGATTACTTGATTTTCTCCCCCTATCAACAATCTTCATAGATTTGGCAGTATTAAGTATCCAAAATCGAAACCTAACTCTTTATAGCAGATTTTTTTTTAACAAATTAAGCATCCAAATCCCTCATAGTTAATCATCCAAGTCCAACTCAATGACCTTGGAGATTTCACAATTTTTTTTTATTTTAAAACTTCAAGATTCAAATTAATGAACTTCTTTATTTTCAGAAACACAATCAGCATACTTTAGATTTTGAAACTCAGCATTCAGACATCGGTTGTCGAAAATAAAGCAGAAATCAAAATCTTTTTGACCTTTTTTTTGAAATATAAAGCAGTAAAGAAATATTTACAAACATATTTACAGACAATATTTTTGTTTGAGATTACGTCAAAGGATCATATCAGTTTTTGACAAATCACTAGCACCGTTGAGCTTTAAACACTTTAAGTTCTAAATGATTCACTTAGATTGTCAGTATACTGATCCACTTAAATTTTCACACAAAGTTCAATTGATTCGAGATACGGATTAGTGTTTTAAGGAATTAAACTTATTCGCGTGTCCCACCTCAGAATATACTCCCGTATCAAAATTCCCTAGATTCAGTTTTACAGGTGAATATACCAATTTGATATCTGTACTATGGGTTAATGCGAGACCTTGAGAGCTCAGGTATGAACTTCCGTTCAGTCAAGAGATGAAGGCTCGACTTTAGGTGTGTTCCCTTTAGGGAATCTTTTCTTCAACTGCAATTGATTCGTATCTTTCGATATTTTATCAATTTTTTATGCAGAGGGTAAGCTTTACAGCGCATAAAGCATTATACGAGGTCTAGGCCATTGCTTCCGCAATATCAGAAGACCAGGTATAATACCCCAGATATCAAACAGTATAAAGACCTAGTATCTCAGAATTAGGCAATCTCTCAAACAAGATTTCAGGGGGTTACCCATATATCCGAGAGATGTTCCCCACGAGATAAGTAAGTATGATATTTAGGTTTATATCTCGAAAACAATCTACTGAGCGTGTAAAAACCTACTGACATATCATCAGTGAGACCGTTTATCACATTTAACATTCCATTTCTTTAGCGTACTGTGATTGTCTACTGATGTACTATCGTTTCCTCTTTTAAGACAAAAACTCATTTTTGAATTTTATCATGTTTTTGGCTTTTTCAAATTTTCTAATGTTTATGGATTTTCTGACAAATTCTTACCCCCCCTAAAATTCAAAACATTTAAAGAAAATTTGACAACCCGATACTGATAGCTTCGTCTCGCCATTCATTTTCTGCATCTTATGCTCTGTTTTGCAGAAAATATAATGTACCCCCATGATTTACAACACATTGATATTTTACAGTTTGAAAACCGTTTTTAAATCTTGTGAAATTAATCATGTTTGTTACGCCGTGAGGGTTTCGGCATATTCAATCAACATATTTTTTATTTTTCAAGTTTTTGACAAAATAAGAACATATTTTTGGTTTTTAAATATTTTTCAGTTTTTAGGGTTTTTAGAAATATTGATTATTTATGTACAAAAAACAAAAAAACTCCCTGTTCAACAGTCGTAGGGACCGGCAGCCTTCTCTTCTCGTGCCAGGCTGCTCCGATTTCCGTTCTCACAGTCTTCAATTTTCTTGAGCACCTGCACATTCAACTATTGAATTATTTGAACAATTTAGCCCAGGTCTGTTTGTCCTTAAGCATTTCAACACAAAATGCATCATTTAGCTTCGGAAAATCTTTGTCATTTTGTACAAAGACTTTTTCAATTTTGACTTCAACTTTTTCTTCATTTACCGAAGACATTTGTTTCTTAACTGTCCATGTTTGACCTTTTGGAGCACCTCTTTTGTAAAAATGTGAATCTTTTTGAACATTTTGATTCTCAACAACTTTAGTTTTCCAAAACTGATTTGGTTTCGTAGCATCGACAGTTGTTTTCCAACTTTGTGTTGTTCAAAATCTGGGTGTGTGAAATTTCTAGGTCTGTCTAGAATCGAACCTATTCGGGTTTGATTTCCAAGTTTGATTCGAAGCAAACTTGTTTGTGTTGTATCTCCAAGTTTGTTTTGAATCAAGTCTGGTTGACCATTGTTTCACATCCTCAGATTTCTGGTTTTCAACATCGTCAGACTTCTTTTTCGTCTCAACACCAACAGGTTTTGGATTTGGACACTTACGTGCAAGATGTCTAGTTTGATCACATTTGAAACATGTTCACTTGGACACATCTTTGACCTGTTGTTGTTGCTTTTTCTGAGCATAGAAGTTTGCATTAGAATGTCGTCTAAATTTGAGTTCTTTCTCTTCTTCGGAACTTGTTCCGTGAACAAAATTCATCTTTGTCTGCTAATCTGGCATTTCATTTTTCTTCCAATTATGTTTCTTTTTATAACCCAATCCAGCCTTCATGTTTTTCTTTTTGTAACCAGGTTTGTTATAAAAAGTCTTGTAACCTTTTCCAGCAAACTTTGGAATTTCAGATTTTTCAATTTCAACCATTTTGAAAACTTTATCAATCTTTTCTGAAATCGCATTCTGAATCGGGAATACAATATCTAAGAATAATTTGTCTGATCCAATCATGGTATAAACCAATCCTTTTAAATCAACATTCATTTTTTTCTCAGATTTTGAGTTTTTTAGATATTCTTCATGAAAACTACCTTCATTTTCATCCTGTGATTCAGATTTACCTGTTTCAACCGACTCTTCTTTCAACACACTTTCAACGACCTTACCTATCACCTCTGAATCACTTGAATCATCAGATTTGGAATAGGTTACGTTAATGTTGTCTTGCAATTGATCGACCATGTTGAAAGCTTTTTCGACTTTCTCATCATTATAAAATGCAAACTTTTCCAGTGGTGGAACTTGATGAAACTCTGAGCCAATACCTTTCTTGTTTTTCTCAGAATCATCATCACCAGGTTTTATGTTGAAAATTCTTTCAAGCACATATGATGACGCATGATAGCTTTTTAACTTGTTGTTATCCTATTCTAAATCGGCTATTTGACGCTTTAACTTAGCAACATCCTCAATATAAGAATTAACAACTTTTTGCTTTATTGAATACTGTCGCTTATGCGTATCAGTTGTTTCAGAACAGTATCTCAATCTGGATTGAACAAGTTTCATTTGACTCTTCACATCTTCATATGACTCTTTTATAATGTGATAGGCCAATTTTATTGAATCGTATTCCTTTTTCATTCCTTGAAAAGCATTTTCTTTTTGTAAACACTCTTCTGTCATTTTCGAAACCTTTTCTTTTAACATTTCATTTTCTTTTTCCAAAAGCTTGCATTTTTGTGTTAGTTTTTCGTCATTTTCTTTCAAAACTTTTTCGTTTTCTAACATTTCTTTGCATTTATTTTCGAAAACTTCTTCGATTTTAGTAAATTCATGATCTCTTGTTCTGAACTTTTCATCTTTTTCAGTACAAGCACTGCATGTTTCCATGCATTTCTTGCACTGTTTAACATTTTTGTTTAAGATTTCTGAATCAGTTTTTACCTCAGTGATTGGCACTTCAACTTTTTCTGCTGTCTCTGTTGGATCAGCATCTTTCTTCTGTTCTTCTTCACCAGTACCAGCTTCACTACCAACAACATCATCATCCAAACTCTCAATTTTCACTTCTTCTTCTTCTTCTTCTTCTTCTTCTTCTTTCTTCTCTTCCTTATCATCAATCTACTGTTCTTTAGTAACAGCTTCTTTCTTAACAACCTTTTCTTCTACCTTCTCTTCCTCTTTCACCTCTTCAGCCACTTTCTTCAAATCAACGACTAACTCTTCAACATTCTTCTTCATTCTTTCTTCGTCCCTCTTTTTCAAACTCGCGGTCATCACGTCACGTATTATCTTGTCCAGCCTTTTCAGATAAGTTTTATCTTTTGCTACGTTTGAGTAGTATTCACCAGACAAAGGGATTACTACAAGAACATCATCAAAAACAACTTCTTTTTGATGAACGACAGGATCACCATTTTGGTTGATATAGCAATCTATTTTCTTGTCGTATCTTCTACAGTACTTTGTATCATCGTATTCTTCGTGCATTTTCTCAATCCTGCAACCAGGAAAGAATCTTTCTCTTTCGATTTTCTCTTTTAGTATTTCTTCTCGTGTTTTCTCCTTGATTTCAGCAACAAAAGCACGATGTTTGTTCTTTGATGATATAGTTCTGCCATGAGCTGTGAAACGGTCATCAACAAGATCATCTTCTGGAAGGAATTCACTCCAGTCAAACCCTTCGTCATCATGAATCACTGCACATGCTCTTGACTTCTCTTTGGGATTATTTTCGATCAGTTTCGGCTCTTCTTTGCTACGGTGGTAAATCGCCTTTCGGTAATAATCTTCTTTGAAAGGATTTTCATTTCCATCAACTACTGAATTGTTGCATTCTCTTTTGAAATGACCTTTCTGCTTACATTTGAAGCAGGTTACTTTGGATTTATCAAATCCCAGCTTTGTTGACGGACCACGGATTGTCTGTTTCCCAGTAATCTCCATGTATCTTTGAGCTCTGCGGATGCAACTTGCCAAACACCAGCGAATGTCAATGAGTTCCATCTCTTCCGGATCTATCTGGTCGTAGTCTTCTTTGGTTAACTCTGAGTTTCGAATTTTACCAGCTACCAGGCCTTCATATGATTCCAGGACAGATGCAAGGAAGCTCATTTGCTGCTTAGCAGAGTTGATGCTCATAGTAGGAGAATTTTTCAACATAAGAGAAATGTTGCAAAGAATTTCCTCTGATTCTTCAGAATTTGCTTTTGCAGAAGATGAGTGATATCCTAGATTGTAGCTTGATGAGCTTGTCTGTGGTTCTTTCGTCTGTTCAACACTAAATGTTGTCTTTGGTGATTCACCAACTTTCACCGAAGGTATGTTACCTTTGTAATAAAGACCAACATTTTGTTGATATGTAGAACTGCTCATCTTGCTCTGTTTCTACAATTCAAGCTCATGAGTTTCAATCTTTTCAATTAACACATCGAGAGTAATCGTATCATATAAAACATCATTTTTCAAAATAAAAACAAACGTTTGCCACTGATCAGCTCGTGGTAACGCTTCAATTATTTTGTCAGTTACTTCCTCTCTCGTTTTCACAATCCCAAACTGTCACGACCCCAGCCCCGGTTTGACCCGGTCAGGAGCCGCGGGACAGGAACCCGTGGTATTCATTAATTTTGAGTTGACAGCGGAAGATTTTAGCAGGATCTTTTAAAACTCGAAATGCCCGATTATTTTATTTCATAATTCGGGATAAACCCCGTAGTTTACAATAGAGGAATTTTATTAGGAAATTCCCTGTTTTACAAAACATGTTTATTTTAATTGAGCCACTACTTCAAGCGTGTTAGTGCTCAGTAGCACTGTCCCTTGGTTCACAGTAGTTACCTGAAACATGTTTTAAAAATATTTTGTCAGCGGGGAAATACTGGTGAATCGTTCATTTTGCACAAAACGACACATAGTTATAAATTACAGCATAAGAGAGATTACAATGGCTTTTATCTTATTTTTATCTGGCACCGTGTCACCTCCTGGTGACGATGGTCATACCACTATTGGGTCCCACCCCAAGTAGTGATGATTATCACTGTTAAGATTTATTAGCCTAACCGTGAGAAATTAGTAATGAGCACAATACCCCACTAGCCAGTGATTCAAGATAACCACGACTTAATCCCTGTAATTATAACTTTTGAAAATGATTGGAGTATTGTAAAATATTGTTGATAAAAAGAGAATGACTCACATTGCAGATTTATACGGGCAGAGTTTAGCCTACTGATTAGCCTTGTAACCTAATTTAAATAACAATGCATACGAACTAGGTCAGTAACTAATACAGCATTTACGATAACTCACAAGACTAAAACCCTCACAATGAATGACAAAGTGCAATACTTAAACATCCATCGTATTCACGATGAATGACAAAGTATAACCCTAATTCGAGCAGCACTTAAACATTCATCGGATAGTTTCAATCGATCGGACATTGAATCGTAGCAGCGATCGAGTTAATACCCGGTATCGTAGCAACGCCTCGCTATTGTGAAAGTAAATTTTGAATTAGAGCAGTGTAACTTCGCTTTTGTTAAGTGATTTCGACACCAGAGGACTGCTCATGATCCGCTCTATTTATAGCTGGAATTTGGGTCTCACGTGGCCCGCGTGAGCCTTGGCTCGAACCTTACGCGGCCCGCGTGGCCACCTATTCTACGTGTAGGTTAGCATGGTCATGCGTAGGGTTGCCAGATGGATGCCATGTGGTCTGGTCACGCTTATCCGGTCAAACATATGTTGACGCGGCCCGCGTAAGGGTCTGGTCATCCTTTACGCGGCCCGCGAGAGGACCAAGAATCTTGATTTCTTGATTTTTGACATGGATTAGGGTTTCGGGGGTCCGAGTTTCCACTTGCGGGTCGGTTTGGGACATTTTTGAAGGTCCTTACATCCTCCCCACCTTATTTAAAATCTCGTCCTCGAGATTTATTGAAATAAGTGAGGATGCTTTTGCTTCATTTCCGATTCCAGGTCCCAAGTGTATTCGGGTCCTCTTTTCGAATCCCACTTGACTTTGACAAGTACTAGTCTTTTGTGTTTTAGAAACTTAATCTTTCTGTCTTCTATTTGCAGTGGTTTCTCAACAAACTTTAACTTCTCATTTACCTCTACATCTTGAAGAGGTACTATTAATGTTTCGTCAGATAAACATTTCTTGAGATTGGATACATGAAACATGAAACATGTCATGTACTCCAGCTAGCTCTTCTGGTAGTTGTATGCGATAGGCAACTGGTCCTATACGTTGAATTACTGGGAATGGTCCTACGTATCTTGGACTTAACTTTCCTTTCTTACCGAACCGAACTACTCCTTTCCAAGGAGAAACTTTCAAGAGTACCTTGTCTCCAATTCGAAACTCTAGTGGCTTGCGTCGATTATCGGCATAACTCTTTTGGCGATCTCGAGCCGTTTTCAATCTTTCCTTGATCTGAGTGATCTTGTCGGTGGTCTCTTGCACAATCTCAGGACCTGATAGTTGACTTTCTCCTATTTCTGCCCAACAAACTGGAGTTCTACATTTTTGTCCATACAGTGCTTCAAATGGGGCAGCTTCAATGCTTGCATGATAACTATTATTATAGGAAAATTCGATTAAGGGTAGGTGGTCATCCCAATTTCCACCAAAATCTATCACACATGCCCTAAGCATGTCTTCCAAGGTTTGGATCGTCCTTTCACTTTGTCCGTCTGTTTGAGGGTGGTAAGTTGTACTTAAATTTAGTCAGGTCCCCATTGCTTCCTGGAAACTTGTCCAGAAATGGGAAGTGAAACGACTATCCCTATCGGATACAATGGAGAGTGGAACTCCATGTAAGGATACGACTTCATCTACGTACAACTTTGCTAACTTTTCCATGCTAAAGGTTTCTTTCATGGGTAGAAAATGAGCTGATTTGGTTAATCGATCCACAATTACCCAAATTGCATCATTACCCTTTCTGGTTTTGGGTAACTTAATAACAAAATCCATAGTTATAAGTTCCCATTTCCATACAAGCATTTCTAACTGTTGTAGTAGACCTAAGGGTTTCTGGTGTCCTGCCTTCCCTTGTGAACAAGTAAGACATTTAGAAACATATCTAGCTATGTCCTTTTTCATTCCTATCCACCAAAAGTTATTTCTTAAATCTTGGTACATCTTATTATTACCTGGGTGCATGGTATACCTAGATTTATGAGCTTCCTCTAAAATCTTATCTCTTAACTCTCCTTGCTTAGGTACCCAAATCCTTTTGCTTTTCATGATACTTACGACTTAAGGCATCTGCAACTACATTTGCCTTTCCTTCGTGATATTGAATATCACAGTCGTAGTCATTTAGGATTTCCATCCATCTCCTTTGCCTCATGTTTAATTCTTTTTGCCCAAATATGTATCTTAAGCTTTTATGATCCGTATAGACAGTAAACTTACTTCCGTACAAATAGTGCCTCCAAATCTTAAGGGCAAAAATTATGGCTCCTAACTCTAAGTCGTGAGTCGTATAGTTTTCTTCGTGCTTTTTCAATTGCCTTGAAGCATATGCAATTACCTTCTTGCGTTGCATTAGCACACATCCTAATCCTAGCTTAGAAGCATCACAGTAAACTTCAAAATCTTCTGTTCCCTCTGGTAAGGCTAGAATTGGGGCGTTTGTTAACTTTTGTTTCAAAATCCTAAAGGCTTCTTCTTGCCTAGGTCCCCATTCAAACTTAACTGCCTTACAGGTTAGCTTAGTTAATGGTACAGCTATTTTGTAAAAATCCTTAATGAAACGCCTATAATATCCAGCTAATCCTAGAAAGCTTCTAATTTCCATAGCTGATTGCAGAACTTTCCATTTGGCAATTGCTTCTATTTTGGAAGGATCTACGTGAATACCTTCATGATTCACCACATGTCCTAAGAATTGCACCTCCTATAGCCAAAATTCACATTTCGAGAATTTGGCGTAAAGCTTCTCATTTCTTAACAAAGTTAAGAGTACATGTAGGTGCTGACAGTGTTCGTCCTGACTTTTGGAATAAATAAGTATATCGTCGATGAAGACGATTACAAATTTATCCAAATACGGTTTACAAATTCGATTCATCATGTTCATAAATGCTGCCGGAGCATTTGTTAATCCGAAGGGCATGACTGTAAACTCATAATGACCATACCTAGTTCTGAAAGCAGTTTTAGGTATGTCTTCTTCTTGTACCTTCAATTGATGATATCCGGAGCGTAAGTTGATCTTAGAAAAGTATCTAGCTCCTTGAAGTTGATCGAAAAGATCATCGATCCTAGGTAATGGGTATCGATTCTTAATTGTAACTTTATTCAATTCTCTATAATCGATACACATTCTCATGGAACCATCTTTCTTCTTTACAAACAACACTGGAGCTCCCCACGGGGATGAACTCGGTTGTATGAATCCTTTACTTAGTAATTCATCTAATTGCTTTTTCAGTTCTAGCATTTCTGTGGGTGCTAATCGATAAGGTGCCTTGGCTATCGGTGTAATTCCCGGAATTAGATGAATTCTAAATTCTACTTCCCTATTTGGTGGTAATCCCGGTAGTTCTTCGGGGAATACATCTGGGTATTCTGCTACTACAGGAATTTCTGTAAGTTCCTTATTTTTAGTGTTAATGATAGTTGAGATCATATATACTACTTCTTGTTTTCTTGAATAACTGGCCAACTTCATTACTGAAATGAATTTCAGTACCTTTCGTGGCTTATCTCCTGTAATCACCACTAATTCTCCTGTGGGTGTATGAATTTCTATGGAATTTTTATCACATAAGATTCGAGCATGGTTGGCTACTAACCAATCCATTCCTAACACAATATCGAATCCAGCTAAATTCTTAGGTAACAGGTTTGCAGAGAATTTATGGCCTAAGAGTTCTATCTTTCCTTCTCGCAAATCTTTATCTATGTTAACAGAATTTCCATCTGTCGTTTCAATTGTAAAAATTTGCCTAAGGTTGGTTAAGGGTAAGTTAAGTGCTCGGTATAATGAAGTATTTATAAAACTTTGGTTTGCACCAGAGTCAAATAATACTTTAGCATAAACGTCATGAACTAAGAACGTATCAGCTATTACGTCAGGAATCATTCGGCTTCCCACGTGGTCAGTTGGAATGCTATTACGTTTTTCTTGGTAGTTCCTTCTGCAGGTTTGGCTTTGTTATCGGCTAGTTTGACCAATTTCGGGCAGTCTGGCCTGAAATGTCCAGCTTCTCCACAATTGTAGCAGATCGTTGACTTCTTCTTCCTACAGTCTTCCTCTTGATGCCCTAGAATTTTGCAAAAATTGCAATATCCTTTGCATCTTCCAAAATGCTTTCTTTTGCAAGAATTGCAAAATGGAACGGTGGAAGATTGCACGGTTCCCTTTTTCCTGAAATTACTACCGTTACCCACACGGAATCCTTGGGTAATCTTTTGGGCTACTTCATTTTTCCGATTTTCTTCTCTTGTGCGTACCAGCTCGTCAGTTAGGGTATTGGCTAATTATACCGCATCGTCAATAGTGCGAGGTCTCACAGCTTTAACGAAATTACGGATTTCGCTAATCAATCCCTAAATATAGCTGGAGATAAGCACCGGCTCTGGCGAAGCCAGGGTAGATTCAACTCTTGCATACTCGAAGAATGTCGAAGTATATCCTCGACAATCAACATCCACCATCCGGTGGTTCAGGAATTTATTTGCCATTTGCTCCTTCTCATATTCGGGACATAATTTTCTTTCCATTGGTCGCTTAAATTCTTCCCAGCCCATGGCATAGGCTACATCGCTTCCCTTAGCTTGAAGTATTGTATTCCACCATTCTAGCGCCCCTTCCTTGAAAAGATGTGACGCATACATGACCTTGTCTTCTTCAGCACATTTACTTATTTTGATTACTGCCTCGGTTTTCTCTAACCAACGCAGTGCAACAGTTTCCCCTTCGTTGCCTGCAAATTCCGCTGGTTTACAAGCAAGAAACTCCTTATAAGTGCAACCAGGAGTTGCAGCTTTCATTTTCTTAGGGAGTGGGGCTTGCATCCTATCGTTGTCGTGATTAGTATAGTTGCCACCTCCATTTACACTATTACTGAAGTTATCTTCATGAGTACGTTTGCTAGGAATAATTTGTTGAGGTTCAACTGGGTTTCGAGCAGTAGCCAGGATTGCTGGAATAGCATTGGCTATTCCTTGAGCAACGATATTCTCGATATCTTGCCTAGTCATAAATTGATCTTCCTGGTTTTGCTCCGATTGGTTAACTTCATTAACTGGTTCATTATTAGTGTGTTCCATCTGGTATTTAATATATATAAATTATTAGCATAAAATAAATAATAACTATATGCAATCAATCACACAAATTTCGCAATACACGTTTAGTCAAAATTGTCGATTTCTCGACTTTCATTTTTATATGTTATAATATGCATCCGTACACACTGTTATCTTACAAAAGTTTTATTTTTAGTTATTTTACAGGATTATATTTCACTATTATTATTATTATTATTATTATTATTATTATTATACAACCACAGCTATTTTCTCACATCATTCCTTCTGCTGACACCTTAGAAGCGACGTTCCCTCTCGTCGTACTTCCAGGAGATCTGTTCTCCTACCTCCCGAATTCTATTCCCTGCATTCACCAGTTCCTCACCAAAATGGCGGAGTTCAGCTAAGTTTTCATTGCTCATTGGTGGGTTTGGTACAGGTTCTGGGTCGAACTGAGGGACAAATGTATAAGGGTTATTGAGAAGGTTTTGAAACTGCCAATCATTGGTCCACCACTCATCCATTTCTCCTAAAGGTTGTGTGTGAATTAGAGGGTCTGGAATGGCTGGTTCCAAATTTATTGGAAGTTGGGTTTCAGCAGGATAAGGAAAGAGGTTTGTTGTGACAACTCGAGTTTCCGACTTTCACTTTCGTATTTATTTCACGTTGACTGTGACTGTTCAGTTGCTTGATTGTTTGACTTGTATCTGTATTACTATATAAGAGATTATCAATTGATATGCTATGTGTTTTATATAAGGTGTTTGAATTGTGAATCTATAAACTTAAACTGTTAAGACTTGAACAACTGACATCACGATGAAACAAGTTTGTTTCGTCATTTCTATCTCGACGAAACAGGTGTTTCGCCGAAGCCCAGTTTCACCAAAGCCCATTAGGGCCCAGTTCACTTGTACGCATATAAATTACACGGAACCGTCTCATTCGTCACACGTAACAAAAAAATAGAAACCCTAGAGCGCCTCTCTCCTGTGTGACGGCTGTTTGGAACTCTCGAAGCCCCCTTAGCTTATTCATCGTTCTTTTCATCTCGGTTAGTGTGTATTATAAAGAATCGATTACTTGTTATTGACTATAAAGTCTGTTTGATTAATGCTCTTAGTTGCGGCCCATGTGTGTTGTCAGGTTATGTTATTCATGATTCACTTGTTTATTGTTTGTATATATGTTGTCTAGTTGTATGATAAGAACACCTCATGGTTTGTCAGTTGGGAATGGATAAGATTTTGGAAGGTAACATGGGATGCTCATTGTAAACGAGATTGGTGGAAAAATCGGTGGTCAATGGGTGGGAACTTGTGAACCGCCAATTTATCATGATGATGTTTGGTAGTGTTGATAACTCACTAAAGGTCCAATCGGTTTGTGGTAATAATGGTCCAATCGGTTTTTGTTATTGGAGGTCCAATGAGGTTGGGAGGTGGTTGCTAGTTGTTGGCCACTATGGCATTAAGATTCTGTGATGTTTCTGCAACTGATGTTTTGACGAAACACCGGGCGACGAAACAGACTTGGCGAAACAGAATGTGTTTCGCCGAGACCATCTTTGACGAATCAGATGGGACGAAACAGAATGTGTTTCGTCAATCTGTGTTTCGCCGATTGTATATCTGTTCGATCTCTTGGGTTAATTCTGTTAAACTTAACTGGGTTAGATAACTGCTGTTATGAATAAAGGTAATACTTGTATGATTACAAATACGTGCAATGTGATACTTAGTGTTATTAATGCGATGTTCATGATGATGATGTTTACGTGCAAACAACTTGAATGCAAACTGATTATGTATACGTGCATACCTTAGGACGTGATTGATTAACCGTGAGCACATACTTAGCATACCGAGCGAAACAAGGTGAGTTCACACTTCTACCAAGGCATGGGATTCCCGGGGTTGGGAATGGGTTGATCGATTATTTATGTTTAATAGTTATTGGAATTACATACCATAGGCCTCGGGAGAGGAAGGTCAATGGTAGATACTACTAGACTAGTGATACATATACTTCTCTTCGCAAACATGCCGGGATCGGCCGCGATACTAGAACAATCTTCGCAAACATGCCTGGAATGGCCGCGAACTATACTTTAATCTTCGCAAACATGCCTGGAGGGCCGCGATACAAATATAACTAGTCTAGAAAACATGGGAAACCCCCACTAAACTTCGCAAACATGCCTTGAGGGCCGCGATGCTAATACTTACGATACATGATTACTAATCAAACATACGATTTACGAAATGAACATTATAACTAAATAACCAACTGTGAACTCGCTCAACTAGTTGTTGACTCTCTGTTACATGCCTTGCAGGACCATAGGTACTTTTGGAGCTTGCACGGGAGGCACAGTCGTTGTGGACTTGGATCGTGAAATGTGTTGTTAAACATTATGACATTTTGTACTTAAACTTATGTTGGGTTTTACTTTAAATGCTTCCGCTACACACTTGTTTATATTTGGTTTTGTAAACACCTATCGTATTGATGAATGACTTTTGATTTATATACTTATGTTCAATATGATTGGTGGCTTGATCCTGGTCACGTCACGCCTCCAAGCGGTGGTACTCCGCGTGTGGATTTTGGGGGTGTGACAGATTGGTATCAGAGCCATTGGTTATAGAGAACTCGGTTTTAATAAGGGGAAAACGTTTTTATTAAAACCAGACTATAACCAGAACAGTGCTCAACGATCCACAACGACGCCTCGCTCCACGTGCAAGACTCATCACTCTAGGTAATATGGTACATGTTTTACTGCCTACTTGCTATAATTGCATAGAACTTTGCTCTGGGTATGCTTAGATTAACGTAACACTATTGCATGAGAACATTTGTGTGCTTATTCTCTTCTGTCATCGCACTACTCGCGAACCTCTCTCACTTATGACATATTTGCTATGAAGATCATGTCTGGACGCATTAACATGACGCAAGCCCAACTGACGGCTCTCATTAACGAACAAATTGCTGCGGCACTTGCAGCCGCACAAGCAGGAGGTATACCCTGCCGTTGTAAACTCACACTAGGATCTTTAGATCCTACACTCCTAAACCAACTCTTGTGTTTAATCTTGTCCTGGATTCTTATACACAACAGGTCAGCATGCTCAGCCACCTGTTTGCACCTTCAAGACTTTCATGGACTGTCGTCCTACTACTTTTAGTGGCACGGAAGGAGCGGTTGGACTCCTCCATTGGTTTGAAAAGCTCGAGTCCGTATTTGAAATGAGTGAATGCCCTGAGGCTCGCAGGGTGAAGTACGCCACTGGTACTCTAGAAGGCATTGCGCTGACTTGGTGGAATGCGCAAGTTCAGATATTAGGGTTGGCTGTTGCTAACGCCACACCCTGGAATGATTTCAAGGAGTTGATCAAAGAGGAATAATGTAGCCGTGATGATATTCATAAGCTGGAGGTAGAATTTTACCACTTGAAAATGACGGGGTCAGAAATTGAAGCGTACACCAGGAGATCGAGTGAGTTGGCTATTCTGTGTCCTACTATGGTGGACCCTCCCATTAAGCGTATCGAACTGTATCTCAATGGTCTGGTGCCGGAGATTCAAAGTCACGTAACCTCAGCAAATCTAGGCACCATTCAGCAAATCGTCAAGTTGGCTCATCGCCTCACCGATCAGGCAGTGGAACAGAACCGGCTGCCTAAACGTATCAACGCTACTACTACCGCTACCACTCCAGTTACTCCTGCTATTCCCAGTGACAACAAGCGGAAATGGGAAGGGGATTCCAGCAGGGGTTCAGCTACTGTACAGTCTCAAGCACAGCAACAGCGCAAGACTAGTGATTACCAGAGTCCGAGTCAGCAATCATCTGGTGGTCAGGGGCAGAGTGGATATCGGGGAACCCATCCACTGTGTAACAGGTGTAACAAACACCACAGTGGTCAGTGTCGTAGAGGCCGCTGTCAGAGATGTCTAAGGGTAGGTCATGAAGCTAAAGATTGCAGGAGCTCAAGGCCTGCGAATCAGAACCAGCAACAACAGCCACCAGTTCCACGAAACCAGTCACAGCAACAACAACAAGGAAATAAGGCATGCTTTCAGTGTGGGGCTGAAGGTCATTTCAAGCGGAACTGCCCCCAGTTAAACCAGAATCAGAACAACAACAATAATAATCAGGGCAGTGGGAACAACAATGGGGGAAACAACAACAACGGTGGGAACAATAACAACAATGGTGCTAGAGGCCGTATGTTTGTGATCGGTCAGGGTGATGCCAGGAATGATCCCAACGTGGTTATGGGTAAGTTTCTTCTTGACGACTTTTATGTTACTGTACTATTTGATTCGGGTGCGGATACCAGTTACATATCTCTGAAGGTTAGTAAAATGCTTAAACGCGCACCAACACTTTTGAACACCAAACATGTCGTAGAGTTAGCTAACGGTAAAAGTCTAGAAGCCACACACATAGTTCAGGGTTGTAATCTTATCCTCGCTGGTCAGACTTTCTCTATCGATCTCATTCCTATAACTCTGAGTAGCTTTGATATCGTCATTGGTATGGATTGGTTATCCCAACAGCAAGCAGAGATCCTATGCAAGGAGAAGATCATTCGTATTCCTCGTTCTGGCAAAGAACCTCTCGAAGTTCAAGGCGATAAGAGTGGTGTCGTGAGTGGCATCATCTCCTTCTTGAAGGCTCAGAAGTGTCTGCGAAAGGGCCACGTAGCTATTTTAGCACTCGTTACTGATACATCGCAGAAAGAGAAGAAGATTGAGGATATTCCTGTAGTACGCGACTTTCCTCAAGTGTTTCCTGAAGAGTTACCTGGGTTACCGCCTCATCGTCAGGTCGAATTTCAGATCGAGCTAGCTCCAGGAGCAGCACCTATAGCCCGAGCACCTTATCGCTTAGCTCCAAATGAACTGGAAGAACTGTCTAAGCAACTACAAGAACTCTTGGAAAAGGGTTTCATACGTCCTAGCTCTTCGCCCTGGGGAGCTCCAGTACTATTTGTGAAGAAGAAAGATGGTACCTTTCGTATGTGCATAGATTACCGCGAACTAAACAAGGTGACCGTGAAGAATCGTTATCCACTTCCACGCATCGACGACTTATTCGACCAGTTGCAAGGGTCGAGCTATTACTCGAAGATTGACCTGAGGTCAGGTTACCATCAATTGAGAGTCCGAGATGAGGACGTCTCCAAAACAGCATTCAGAACTCGCTACGGCCATTACGAGTTTCTAGTCATGCCATTCGGACTAACGAACGCGCCTGCGGTTTTCATGGATCTTATGAACAGGGTGTGCAAACCCTATCTTGACAAGTTTGTTATTGTTTTCATCGACGACATCCTGATTTATTCGAAGAATCGGGAGGAACATGAGCAGCATTTACGACTTATTCTGGAACTTCTTCGAACGGAACAGCTATACGCTAAGTTTTCAAAATGCGACTTCTGGCTTCGTGAAGTCCACTTTCTAGGCCACGTGGTAAACACGGATGGGATTCATGTCGATCCATCCAAGGTAGATTCGATCAAGAACTGGCCTGCACCTCGCACACCGACAGAAATACGCCAATTCTTGGGTTTGGCGGGTTATTATAGACGATTCATCAAAGACTTCTCAAAGATTGCACAACCGCTTACATTACTGACACAGAAAGGTGTTGCTTATCGTTGGAGTAATACACAGGAAACAGCGTTTCAGCACTTAAAGGATAGACTCTGTAGCGCACCTATCCTCTCATTGCCAGAAGGCACGGATGATTTTGTAGTCTACTGCGACGCATCTATCCAAGGTCTCGGATGTGTATTGATGCAACGGGATAAAGTTATTGCTTACGCTTCACGCCAACTTAAGATTCACGAACGGAATTACACTACGCACGATTTAGAGCTTGGAGCTGTTGTCTTTGCACTCAAGATATGGCGACATTATCTGTATGGCACCAAGTGCACCATCTACACCGATCACAGAAGTCTTGAGCATATCTTCAAGCAGAAAGAATTGAACATGCGACAACGTCGATGGGTCGAGTTACTGAACGATTACGAATGTGCTATAAAGTACCATCCGGGCAAAGCCAATGTGGTGGCCGACGCCCTCAGTCGAAAAGATACTACACCTAGGCGTGTACGAGCATTGCAACTCACTATTCAGTCTAGTCTTCCTTCACAGATACGAGATGCTCAGGTAGAAGCATTGAAACCGGAAAACGTCAGGTCTGAAGCCCTACGCGGCTCAAGGCAAAGGTTAGAACAAAGGGCAGACGGCGCCTATTATGTAACCGGACGCATCTGGGTCCCACTCTATGGTAACTTACGCGAGCTTGTAATGGATGAAGCTCATAAGTCCCGTTACTCGGTACATCCAGGTGCAGATAAAATGTACCACGACATCAGAACTACATATTGGTGGCCTAGCATGAAGGCCCACATAGCAACTTACGTTAGCAAGTGTTTGACTTGTGCGAGAGTCAAAGCAGAATATCAGAAACCATCAGGCCCACTCCAACAACCTGAGATACCACAATGGAAATAGGAGCAAATTTCCATGGATTTTGTTACTGGCCTGCCTAGATCTCAGCGCGGAAATGATACTATTTGGGTGATCGTGGATCGACTCACAAAGTCTGCTCACTTCTTGGCTATCAAGGAAACGGATAAGTTCTCCACTCTAGCAGACGTATACCTTAAAGAAGTTGTCTCGAGGCACGGGGTGCCCACATCTATTATCTCTGATCGTGATGCACGTTTTACTTCAGAACTGTGGCAAGCAATGCACAAATCTTTTGGCTCTCGATTAGACATGAGCACAGCTTATCATTCTCAGACTGATGGGCAGTCTGAGCGCACTATTCAAACTCTAGAAGACATGCTTCGGGCATGCGTAATTGACTTTGGTAAAGGCTGGGAAAAACATTTACCACTTATGGAATTTTCGTACAACAACAGTTACCACACCAGCATTAAAGCTGCTCCATTTGAGGCATTGTACGGGCGTAAATGCCGATCACCTCTTTGTTGGGCAGAGGTGGGTGACAGTCAAATCACAGGTCCAGAAATGGTAGTTGATACTACTGAAAAGATTGCTCAAATACGACAACGCATGGCGGCAGCTCGTGACCGTCAGAAAGTATACGCTGATAAAGACAGGAAACTACTCGAATTTCAAGTTGGGGATCGAGCACTACTCAAAGTTTCACCCTGGAAGGGTGTTGTTCGTTTTGGCAAACGAGGCAAACTCAATCCACGATACGTTGGACCATTTGAAGTCATTGAGAAGATAGGCAAGGTGGCCTACAGACTGAACTTACCAGCTGAACTCAGTGCAGTTCACAACGTCTTTCATGTGTCGAATCTGAAGAAGTGGCAGTCAGATGAGACCTTCATAGTTCCTTTGAAGGAGCTCACTATCGACGAACGGTTGCATTTCGTCGAGGAACCAGTTGAAATCACGGACCGGGATGTTAAGGTCCTCAAGAACACTAGAATACCTCTTGTACGAGTTCGTTGGAACTCCCGTCGCGGCCCAGAGTTCACTTGGGAGCGCGAAGATCAAATGGAACTCAAATATCCCCAGTTGTTCGAAAACAATGCAACTACTACTGAGGCTGAAGCTACTACGGAATTTCGGAACGAAATTCCAACTCAACGGGGGAATGATGTGACACCCCAGGAAAACCAGTAAACGATACAACTTACTTAGCTTCCTCAGTAACCGTATGCTAAATTTCGGGACGAAATTTCTTTCAAGTTGGGGATAATGTGACAACTCGAGTTTCCGACTTTCACTTTCGTATTTATTTCACGTTGACTGTGACTGTTCAGTTGCTTGATTGTTTGACTTGTATCTGTATTACTATATAAGAGATTATCAATTGATATGCTATGTGTTTTATATAAGGTGTTTGAATTGTGAATCTATAAACTTAAACTGTTAAGACTTGAACAACTGACATCACGATGAAACAAGTTTGTTTCGTCATTTCTATCTCGACGAAACAGGTGTTTCGCCGAAGCCCAGTTTCACCAAAGCCCATTAGGGCCCAGTTCACTTGTACGCATATAAATTACACGGAACCGTCTCATTCGTCACACGTAACAAAAAAATAGAAACCCTAGAGCGCCTCTCTCCTGTGTGACGGCTGTTTGGAACTCTCGAAGCCCCCTGAGCTTATTCATCGTTCTTTTCATCTCGGTTAGTGTGTATTATAAAGAATCGATTACTTGTTATTGACTATAAAGTCTGTTTGATTAATGCTCTTAGTTGCGGCCCATGTGTGTTGTCAGTGTAGGATCGGATTGCGACCTATACGAGTCGTTCGGAAGAGTTCTAGTCCGTTTCAGAGGCGGAAACTAAGAAACGAACGTGTAAACAGCTTGATATTCACTTTAATCTCTTATATATTGATATTGACAACCTTTACAATCGAAAGAGAAACCGGCAGCACTTCGGTACACTTGGCAAAATTCTGTTACAAAATGAAAGACAACTAGCCTATATATAATGGTTATGATTTCGCTTGAAGATACCTTAGTCAACTCAAGCGAAATCTTCAACTATGAATTCAAGCGAAAACAACAATCTACTATCATTCTATTTTGTCTTCTAGTGAAGTGATGCAATCAATGATGTCACTATAGTGATGTCATCATCAAGCATGATGATGTCACACTCGTTTAGAACCGCACCGAACCCGAGACTCGATACAAGACGAAGACGACAGATGTGTGCACCAACAGACTCCCCCTCAGATGTTGACGAGTCTTAAGTGTCGAGTCTTCACAATCTTCAGTCTTTATCAGTCTTTGATCTTCCTTCAGGATCTCTATCTGGCTCTATCCTATCTCCAAATCTCTCTCCCTCTAACAGACTCCCCCTCAAAACATGCTGGGATCGTAGTCTAGCTTTTACAGTATCTTAGAATCCTCAGGTATCGGAACCTGGCACTCTATCTGCTATCCTGCACATCCTCTACCCAAAAATAAGATTCACAAGAATAAAATATTTAACAATTTATCAAATTTCATGCCCCAACACTGAGCCTTCTCCAATCAATATACAATCAAATATTAACAATGATCATTTTCATTTCAAACCTCTTCAAACAAACTTTCCCAAACCTGTTTGTCATGTTTAGCACTCGGAATTTTGAAAATCAGCTCTTCAACATCAGTCGTCTAAAATCTTTTTGAATTTTTCAAAATTTATGCTAAAACACACCGAAAATCTTTTTGGATTTTGAAATAACAGAAATAAAATGCAGTAAAGAAATATTTACAAACAATATTTTTTTTGTGAGTTTGTGTAAGAGGATCATATCAGTTTTTGAGACAAATCACCAACACCGTTAAGCTTCATTTCATTTTAAGTTCTAAACAATTCACCTAGATTGTCAGTATACTTGTCCACTTAAATTTTCACACAAAGTTCAACTGCTTCGAGATACGAATTAGTGTTTTAGGACTTAAACATCTACATGTGTCCCACCTCAGTATATACTCCCGTATCCAGACCCCAATATTCAGTCTTACAGGTGAGTATACCACAGATGATATCTGTAAGGGGAATAAATTATGCAACCGTGATAGCTCAGGTCAGAACTTCCGTTCAGCAGAGAGCCTAGTTGACTTTTAGGTGTGTCCCCTTTAGAGGATCTTTTGAATTACAACAGCCATGATTAGCATTTTTCAATGTTTCATCATTTTTTAGCTGAGGGCGATGCTATTTTTCAAGCAAGCAGAAAGTATTCTCCGGGGACTAGGCCATTGCTTCCGCAAAATCAGAAGTCCCGAGATAATACCCCAGATATCACTGAGTATAAAGACCTAGTATCTCAGAATAAGGGACCCTTCAAACAAGATTTCAGGGGTTACCTATATATCCTGGAGGTGTTCCCCACGTAGACGCAAGTAAATTTTATGTTTATATCTCATCACAATTTACTAAATGTGCAAAAACCTACTGACATATCCACAGTGAGATTGTTTATCACTTTTTTACTTTACATTTCTTTAGCATGCTGTGACAGTCCACTGATGTACTATCATTTCCTCTTTTGTACAACAAAACTCATTTTTGATTTTATCATGTTTTTGGCTTTTTCAAATTTTCTAATGTTTTTGGATTTTCTGAAAATTTTTACTCCCCCTAAAATGCAAACACATTTTAGGAAATTTGAAAATAAACTGTACAATAAAATGACAACTGATATCAAATCACTTCAGATCGCCATTCACTTGGCATAAACAATCAGAACTCCCCCTCACAACAAACTATTTTCCCATTGTGATTTCAAAACACTTAAGTTTGTTTTAATCAAATGGTTTTTCCGGAAAATAAGTTTGATTTTACCAATTGTAGGTTAGGGGTTTCATCACATTGTTTCTCAATCATTTGTAGAAAATCAGATACAATTTAATGTCCCTGATTTACCACTTGTAAGTCGAAATCACTTTCGTGAATTTCTCAAGAAATGTGCCGATTCCTGCTCCACTTAAACCCACCTGGGAGCTCCGGCAAGTCCGGTTTTTACTCAAACATAACGTCCACCCAAGCCTCACCAGCCTTGGGTGACTTTGATGGCAAACATCTATCCCACCAACATTTTGATTTATAAAATTCTTGAGCACCTTTTACCTTTCTGTCAACCATCTTACCAAAAATATGTTTGACTTTCCCGTTGAAAGCCTTCTCAACATCAAATTCTCCCTTATCAGCGAAGAATTGATTTGAGATCTCTACCTTCCCAACTTTCGACTTCCAATTTTCCTTTGACAATGAAGGAAAATTTTCATCGTTCACCTCAGGAACGGAATTCACAATCTTTTTCTCAACAAATGACTCCTCTGATTTTATGGAATCAGATTCATTGTCAGAACTTCTTTCAGATTTTACAACCCATTTTTGTTTGGTTAAATCGACACTTCTTTTATAAAACCGTTTTGAAGTTTCACCAACTTCCAAAGTCGATTTATCAACATTTTTCTTTTTCATTTCAGAGTTAGAAGAAACTCCCTGTTCTTTGTAGTTGGTCTTGGGGCAATTCCAAGCTATGTGTCCAACTTCCTGGCATTTAAAACAAGTTCTTCGATCAACTCTTTGAGCAAACTTTCTCACATTCTTCTTCACTTCAGCAAGAAACTCTTGATTGAATTGTTTCCATAATGGTTTCTTCTGCTCATCTTCAGCACTTCCTCCTGCAACAAATTTTGTTTTTGGTTTATAAGATTTCTGATTTTGATAATTTTCAGAAGGAATAAATCCTAAACCTTTCTTTTTGAGATTACCGTTGTAGTTTGGTTTCTTTCGATAACCATAACCAGAACTATAACCCTTTTTCTTGTTCAATCTCTGTTGAACTCTTGAAGTGTATTTTTTAGGTTTTTCATCAAGATTTAAACCTTTTATATCAGAAAGATTAATTTCTGTTAATTTGAAAACCTGTTTGATCATTTCAGTTTTTACACTTCTGATTGGAAATTCCTCATCAGAATATAATTTGTCTGAATCATTCAAAGTATAAGCCACTTTGATTGATCCGTCATTCAAATTAGATTTTGATAACAGGAATTCTCTATTGTAAACCCTATTAACCGGTGAACTCTGACTCTTTTCTGACGAACTCGGACTATCAGACTCAGACTCCGGTTTTGACTCCTCATCCGTATCCAACACCTGATCGACAACTTTCTTTACTAACTCAGACTCATGATCAGTGTCAGACGCTGTGAATGTAACATCAATATTGTCTGGTAATTCATCAATGATTTCAGACTTTAACTTGATGTTGACTGCCTTTTTTAGATGTTCTTCATTTGGATTCCTGGGAGAATAAGTTTCATGGATCGGGGGCGGACATCTGTTATACTTGACACTTGGTTTCTTACCAGTATCAGTATCTTCAGTCTTTTTGTCCATGAACGCTTCTAGACCTGCAACAGTAGGATAAACACGATCAATCAAGTAATCACATGTAGTGTAACTTAACAGTAATCGTTTAATCCTTTCACTCTCAATTTTTTCAAGTTCCACTTCTTTCTTTAACTGTGCACAATCTTCAATATACTCATTAATGACTTTTTGCTTTGTCATTAATGTTGCACTCATTTTATCCATTGCTTTTTCAGTTTCTGTATTGGTCTTTTTCAGACGATCAACTGTGCTGTTGAGCACATCGTACGACTCCTTAATGTACTTCACATCAGACAGTAAGTCTTCTTTAATCTTCTCCAACTCAGCAATCTTCTTATCTTTCTCTTCACAAGCTTTGCAAGATTCTGAACACTTCAAACATGGTTTTTCAACTTCAACCAATTTTTCAACTATCTTTTCAACTTCGACAGTCTTTTCAACTTCAACAAGTTTCTCTATTTCAACAATTTTTTCTACTTCCACAATTTTCTCTACTTCGACCAGTTTTTCAACTTCAACTAATTTTTCAACTTCGACTAATTTTTCAACTTCGACTAGCTTTTCCACTACTTTCTCCACTTCAACGATTTTCTCAACTACTTTCTCAGTCACTGGTTCAATATTTGCTTCTCCAGCTTCTGTCTTTGTCTTTTCATCAGCTTGCATTTTTGTTGCTTCCAGCTCTTTCCTCAATCTTGCCATCTTCTTTTGATACAGCATCTCCATTTTATCTGCAAAAAACAAATTAAAACTAGTAGGATCAATGCCTTTTCTGGCTCTGTTGAGATGTTCTTCCTCATCATCAGTATCCACATCGCTTCCAAGATCTGGAAAAATTGGGATTCTTTTCTGATTAATCTCATCTTCACCTAGAATTCGAGCAACAAAGCCTGATTCTGATGGAATGTATTTATCCCAACTAAATCCCTCGGCAACTTTTTCGTCATCTTGATGAATAAGTAAAGCTTTCTTCTTTACATCACCAGTAGCATGAGCATGTGTAATTTGAGGTTGTTGAGAAGTCTGATGAAAAATTGATTTCTGATAATAGTTGTTCTTTTCTTGATTCTCTGTTGCTACTTGGTTTTTACACTCTCGTTTAAAGTGTCCTTTTCCTTTGCAACGGAAACAGGTAACTTTCGATTTATCAAAACCCAATTGAGAAGTAGCCATTCCTCGAAATTCATCTCTACCAGTAATCTCTTGAAATTTTTCAGCTCTCCTCCAAGCACTTGCTAAACACCACTTGATATCCATCACTTCAAGTTCTTCAGTATCAATTTGGTCGTAATCTTCCTTGGTAAGCATCGGATTACCAATCTTCCCACCAATCAAACTTTCGTAAGATTCTAACATAGTAACCAATGATGCCATGTGCTGCTTGGCAACTTCCGGAGACAGATTCTGACCATTTTGAATATTTAAGGTAACATTGCATTGAAGACTTGTTGAATTCGATTGTTGAGGACTTGATGTTGTAAAATTTGGATCAAAACTCGAGAATGATGAAGATCCACCACTTTGAGTAACATTACTCTTTGTTCCAGACGAACTATCAGCACTGTAACCAGTTTGAATCTTTGGGCTCGGGCTGGGGGTAGCCTCAAACTTGTTCCCTCGGTAGTACAAACTGACATCTTGTTTGGCATTCGGATTCGTCATGATCGCTGTTTTCTGAATATCCAACTCATGCTCTTCAATCTTTTGAATAAACTTTGCTAGACTCATATTCTCAGATTTTCTCATGTGTTTGATAATCAACAAATAAGTTCCCCATTTCTGTTGTGGTAATGCCTCAGCAAGTTTATCCACCCATTCCTCAACATCCTTCTTGATATCCAATCTCCCCATTTCCAAGACAAGATGACAATATCTGTCAATTGTCTGTTTCGTTGATTCGTAATCAAAGGCTACAAACATATCGAATGATTTCTTTAGCAACGCCTTTCTGTTTTTAATCATATCCGCGCTTCCTTTGAATTTCTGAATCAATGCTTCCCAAATTGACTTAGCTGTATTGTCGTGTTGAAGCAAAACAAATATATCTTCTTTGATTGCCTGTTGAAGAATGCTGATCATCATTTTCTCACTAGTATACTTCAATTTGTCAGCTTCTGTAAAATCACAGAAATCCTTTACAAGCCCACGTTCGTTTTTCGGTTTTTCATAGTCTTTTTCTAACGAACACCATGCATCAAATTTGTAAGCTTGCACCCAGTTCTCAAATCGATTTTGCCATCCTTTGAAGTCTTCAATGTACATGAGCTTTGGCGGTTTTTGATGAGTTCCCGTCTTATTTTCATTGTACAATGCTTCAGCAGCTGTAACCGGAACTACTGATGTGGCAAACGCGTTGTAGTAATCCTCTTCCATGTCTTCGGCAAATACTTCGGAAAACACCTTGCAAGTACCTTTACAATCGCAGACAAAAAACACAATCAGTTTAAAGATTTTTCAATTAACTGAAACAAACTGGTACTCAGACTGGCGATTTTTTGTGCGAACTGAATGTTGACCAATTTTGCGGACTTCTAGGACCCGAATCGAAATCAAGTGACTTGACCCTTTGACACCTTTGAACTTCAAACCGTATGAACTGCAATCTGACAGCTGACAACTTTACAATTCACTTCGTAAAATTTTAAGTTTTGAATATCCAGCAACTTCAAGCGAAAACAGTTTAATAAAACTGTTCAAGCGAAATCAATCAACAAAACTGATTCAAGCGAAATCCTTTATTTCGCTTCAACAACACAAATTTCAAAACAAACAGTTTCAAGCGAGACCAACTGTTTCGCTTCCACTTATCTGAACCTTCAAGCAAAAACTGACAGAACAATTTCGCTACAACTGTTTAAGCGAAACCACTATTTCGCTTCAGGAATGTCTGTTTCGCTTCAGAGTTTCAAGCGAAATCAACCTGTAACCTTCGAATTACTTTCAAGCGAAATCTAATACAAATCTCAAGCGAAATCTATGAAAACAGTTGCTGATGTCATCATTTTGTTCGAGCAATTGAAGCGAAATCTCACAAAAATACAGGATTTAGGCTGATTTTAAACTTGAAACTTTCAAGGATTGATTAAACTATGTTTACGCACAATATATGTGAATTTTGTCCGATTTTAACCGTAAAAAGTTTTGTTTTTCGAAAAAGAATGATGTAGAAACAGAAATCGTGGTGAAAACCGGCTGTTTTTGGCAAGAACTCCTCGTCCTGAGCTCTGATACCAATTGTAGGATCGGATTGCGACCTATACGAGTCGTTCGGAAGAGTTCTAGTCCGTTTCAGAGGCGGAAACTAAGAAACGAACGTGTAAACAGCTTGATATTCACTTTAATCTCTTATATATTGATATTGACAACCTTTACAATCGAAAGAGAAACCGGCAGCACTTCGGTACACTTGGCAAAATTCTGTTACAAAATGAAAGACAACTAGCCTATATATAATGGTTATGATTTCGCTTGAAGATACCTTAGTCAACTCAAGCGAAATCTTCAACTATGAATTCAAGCGAAAACAACAATCTACTATCATTCTATTTTGTCTTCTAGTGAAGTGATGCAATCAATGATGTCACTATAGTGATGTCATCATCAAGCATGATGATGTCACACTCGTTTAGAACCGCACCGAACCCGAGACTCGATACAAGACGAAGACGACAGATGTGTGCACCAACAGTCAGGTTATGTTATTCATGATTCACTTGTTTATTGTTTGTATATATGTTGTCTAGTTGTATGATAAGAACACCTCATGGTTTGTCAGTTGGGAATGGATAAGATTTTGGAAGGTAACATGGGATGCTCATTGTAAACGAGATTGGTGGAAAAATCGGTGGTCAATGGGTGGGAACTTGTGAACCGCCAATTTATCATGATGATGTTTGGTAGTGTTGATAACTCACTAAAGGTCCAATCGGTTTGTGGTAATAAAGGTCCAATCGGTTTTTGTTATTGGAGGTCCAATGAGGTTGGGAGGTGGTTGCTAGTTGTTGGCCACTATGGCATTAAGATTCTGTGATGTTTCTGCAACTGATGTTTTGACGAAATACCGGGCGACGAAACAGACTTGGCGAAACAGAATGTGTTTCGCCGAGACCATCTTTGACGAATCAGATGGGACGAAACAGAATGTGTTTCGTCAATCTGTGTTTCGCCGATTGTATATCTGTTCGATCTCTTGGGTTAATTCTGTTAAACTTAACTGGGTTAGATAACTGCTGTTATGAATAAAGGTAATACTTGTATGATTACAAATACGTGCAATGTGATACTTAGTGTTATTAATGCGATGTTCATGATGATGATGTTTACGTGCAAACAACTTGAATGCAAACTGATTATGTATACGTTCATACCTTAGGACGTGATTGATTAACCGTGAGCACATACTTAGCATACCGAGCGAAACAAGGTGAGTTCACACTTCTACCAAGGCATGGGATTCCCGGGGTTGGGAATGGGTTGATCGATTAATTATGTTTAATAGTTATTGGAATTACATACCATAGGCCTTGGGAGAGGAAGGTCAATGGTAGATACTACTAGACTAGTGATACATATACTTCTCTTCGCAAACATGCCGGGATCGGCCGCGATACTAGAACAATCTTCGCAAACATGCCTGGAATGGCCGCGAACTATACTTTAATCTTCGCAAACATGCCTGGAGGGCCGCGATACAAATATAACTAGTCTAGAAAACATGGGAAACCCCCACTAAACTTCGCAAACATGCCTTGAGGGCCGCGATGCTAATACTTACGATACATGATTACTAATCAAACATACGATTTACGAAATGAACATTATAACTAAATAACCAACTGTGAACTCGCTCAACTAGTTGTTGACTCTCTGTTACATGCCTTGCAGGACCATAGGTACTTTTGGAGCTTGCACGGGAGGCACAGTCGTTGTGGACTTGGATCGTGAAATGTGTTGTTAAACATTATGACATTTTGTACTTAAACTTGTGTTGGGTTTTACTTTAAATGCTTCCGCTACACACTTGTTTATATTTGGTTTTGTAAACACCTATCGTATTGATGAATGACTTTTGATTTATATACTTATGTTCAATATGATTGGTGGCTTGATCCTGGTCACGTCACGCCTCCAAGCGGTGGTACTCCGCGTGTGGATTTTGGGGGTGTGACATTTGTATTGATAGGTCTAAGGATATCACAGCTTGCCAATATGCGATCTAATTCCTCCTGTAATGACAATTCCTCGACTTGCCTAGAACTTTCCCCAATTTCCATTTCTACCTGCCTAGAACACCAGTAAAGTCTTTGGAAACTTCCACTTTTACAGGATAGAGATTGAGATTCTGAAGGGCTTCAGATAACTCATTCATGCTGTTTTAGCATATATGCAAAATGCACACAAAATGCTAAGTTCAAATTTTATATTAAAAATTTCACAGACAAATATTTAGTATAACTATTTAAATATTATTGCACATAGTGCGACTTTTCTAATACAAGTTACAACAAAATTCAAAACATACTAGGGATTGTATTTTTCTCTTACTAAGTTATTTATTTAAAATAAAGTTTCTACTTGTAGGTGCTATGGGTACCAGTACTGGGTCAGGGTATTTAAAAGTTAGCATTCACTGCTGTAGTGGCTAGCATATAAAGATCTGCCCATTTTTCATCTAATTCGTCTTCCCATGGTGGGTTATTGCCTATTTCCGGGGTTTCCTGATTACCCATCACTTCTTTTGGTTGTGACTTATTTATTTTCTCGAGACTCTTTCTAATAATCCGACTTCTTTTCTTAGGGGTATGTGGTTTCTCAAACTGGGCCTTACGAACAAATATCCCTTCCTCAGTATTTGCTGAGTATTTTGATGATGATGTTCCCTTTTCTTTCGGTGAACTATCTAGTTTACGATAGATGTCCGAAAGTCTTTGCTTACCCATACTGTAAACAAATAATCAAATAACACATAATCACAGAATGGCAATCAGTAAAATTAAGTATTTTCTAAATACTTAATTGGCTTAAATTAGTGGCTCTGATACCACCTTTTCTTGTCACGGCCCCAGCCTCGGTTTGACCCGGTCAGGAGCCGCGGGACAGGAACCCGTGGTATTCATTAATTTTGAGTTGACAGCGGAAGATTTTAGCATGATCCTTTAAAACTCGAAATGCCCGATTATTTTATTTCATAATTCGGGATAAACCCCGTAGTTTACAATAGAGGAATTTTACTAGGAAGTTCCCTGTTTTATAAAACATGTTTATTTTAATTGAGCCTCTACTTCAAGCGTGTTAGTGCTCCGTAGCACTGTCCCTTGGTTCACAGTAGTTACCTGAAACATGTTTTAAACATATTTTGTCAGCGGGGAAATACTAGTGAATCATTCATTTTGCACAAAAGGACACATAGTTATAAATTACAGCATAAGAGCGATTACAATGGCTTTTATCTTATTTTTATCTGGCGCCGTGTCACCTCCTGGTGACGATGGTCATACCACTATTGGGTCCCACCCCAAGTAGTGATGATTATCACTGTTAGGATTTATTAGCCTAACCGTGAGAAATTAGTAATGTGCACAATACCCCACTAGCCAGTGATTCAAGATAACCACCAATTAATCCCTGCAATTATAACTTTTGAAAATGATTGGAGTATTGTAAAATATTTTGTTGATAAAAAGAGAATGACTCACATTGCAGATTTATACGGGCAGAGTTTAGCCTACTGATTAGCCTTGTAACCTAATTTAAATAACAATGCATACGAACTAGGTCAGTAACTAATACAACATTTACTATAACTCACGAGACTAAAACCCTCACAATGAATGACAAAGTGCAATACTTAAACATCCATCGTATTCAGTACGAATGACAAAGTATAACCCTAATTCGAGCAGCACTTAAACATTCATCGGATAGTTTCAATCGATCGGACATTGAATCGTAGCAGCGATCGAGTTAATACCCGGTATCGTAGCAGCGCCTCGCTATTGTGAAAGTAAATTTCGAATTAGAGCAGTGTAACTTCGTTTTTGTGAAGTGATTTCGACACCAGAGGACTGCTCATGATCTGCTCTATTTATAGCTGGAATTTGGGTCTCACACGGCCCGCGTGAGCCTTGGCTCGAACCTTACGCGGCCCGCGTGGCCACCTATTCTATGTGTAGGTTTGCATGGTCATGCGTAGGGTTGCCAGATGGATGCCATGTGGCCTGGTCATGCTTATCCGGTCAAACACATGTTGACGCGGCCCGCGTAAGGGTCTGGTCATCCTTTACGCGGCCCGCGAGAGGACCAAGAATCTTGATTTCTTGATTTTTGACATGGATTAGGGTTTCGGGGGTCCGAGTTTCCACTTGCGGGTCGGTTTGGGGCATTTTTGAAGGTCCTTACACAAACCTATCAAGCTCAATTTTTAGATGACAAAAACGTTCAATCATTTGCCTCACAGACTCTCCTTGTAAACTATCATACAAATCAAACTCATTTTTTAGTAAAGCAATTTTATTCTTTTTAATTTGTTTGCCACCCTCGGCTTTAACCCTTAGCGCTTCCCAAACCGATTTTGATGACCCATCATGATTTAACAATGAAAATATATCATCTTGAATAGACTGTTGAATCAATGCGATCATCTTCTGCTCATATGAGAATTTTCGTTTGTCTTCATCGGAAAGATCATTGAGATGTATCTCTTCATGCTTGTCATTGATCGATCGACTGTATCCAAACTCTAAGCAGAACCAGCTCTCATGAGCATATGCCTTGGTTCCGTTCAGAAATCTTTCTTTCCACCAAGTATAATCTTCTATATTCTCAAGTTTAGGTGGTTTTGAATAAGTTCCATAGAAGTTATCATGTTTTATGTTATCATTGATTGTTTTTGTTATTGATTTCGATGTGACGATTAAAGTTTCCGACGATTCTGATGTGAAAGCTTTGTAGAACGTGTTGTAGAACTCTTCATCCATGATGTTATCTCCTCGAATCACCTGAATACAAACAAACAAACAAAATCAGTTTAAACACTATCAAACACCTGAATCAGACTGGTATCCGATCAAGTGAGGGTCAAACAAAGTCAACAGTATCAAGGATCGGGTGACAGCGGATCGGGTGCTAATCCGATCGAGTGACTGTGTGCTTTGGATCGGTTCGCTACTTGATCGGGTGAGAATGTTGTCCGATCGGGTGAGATGCTGTCCGATCGGGTGGGATGCTGTCCGATCGGGTGGGTATCCGATTCTTTGACAATCACCTGAATCACAAACAAAAAGAAATGATTAGGATCGGGTGGCAATTCGTTCGGATTGCCACTCGATTCTTTGCACTTTAAACCTTTGAACAAACAACTTGCAGTGAATCGGATGATGATCCGATCGAGTGGGTCAATCAAAGTCAAACTTTTATGAAATGCAATGAATCGGGTGGTGATCCGATCGGGTCACAATCGGAGTCTTGACAATACTTCACAAATTTAATATGACCACTACTCTTTATCTTGTTAAAATCACATGTGCCGTCACTTTTAACAGATCTCGTGACCTTAATATTGACCTGACAATCAACTTCACATGCACTCAAATGAACTGAATAGTCTTTTAATGCAATCTAGGTGGCCGACAATCATTTTAACAAAACAAACACAATGCAACGGATCGGATGGTCACCCGATCGGGTGGTGATCCGATCGGGTAGGTCAACAAAGTCAACTTTTTAATGCAATGTAATGAATCGGATGAGTCACCACTCGATGGTTGGCACTACACGACAAATACCTTTCAAATTTGATTCTATTCAAATCTTACCAATTAGCACATGCAAACTGACATATCACATACACTTATCAATGGCCGACAACAGTGAATTTGAACAACATCTAATTGGACTGATAGAATTGAATATATCTGATACAAAATACAAATCAGTTTATTTTATTTTATTTTATTTTTTAAAATGGATCGAGTCACATGTTAAGTATGGATGGCCGACAATATCATTTACTGAATCTGTAAAAGGTACAACTAACTTGGATTCAATTGGGCCGATTGAGTTAGTGGGCTGCCATTTCATTTATTACCTTTTCAGTAAACACATGAACCTGACAAACTTTATTTATTATCTCATGCAATTTATGGATATATGTAATCAAAGGCCGTCAAATTTGATATTAAACACTTTCTGATTGGACCGTTAATGAATCACGTGACAACTGTTGTATGTTATTAATGAGGCCGAGAACTGTTGACTGAAAAATTGACTTTAATGAATTGAATTGAGTGAGGTAAGATGAATTGGATTACCGCCCGATTGGGTGGTGATCCGATCGGGTGACAGTCAACAAGGTCAACATTTACTAACTATCAATGAAATGAGTGGGACTTGGATCGGATGGTCACCTTTGTTAATAAGACCTTGTCAATGTTGGTGTTTCTAGTAAATCAATTTAGAGATTGGAATTACACAAGCTAGAAGACAAAATATTAAAGTTATTTCAAGGCTTAGACAACCAAGGTCTTTCATTCAAAAGACAGTTTGGTTTCGCTTCTGCGTAGATGATGACTTGGAATGTGAAAAGGTTTTGCTTTGAATGAATATTATTGATACAGACAATCTATCTATACTATATAATAAAAGAAACATGTTTTAGGACACTTGTCATTCTCTCATTTAATTGATTAAAATTATTAATAATACTAATAATAATAATATTTAATCTAATCTAATACAAATAATAATAATATTTAATCTAATCTAATAGAGATTCTTATTATTAATTCAATAACCTAAACTAAAACTTCAGTAGAATCTTAAATACTAGCTAAACAAGTTTCGAAATTAATAAATATGTTAGACTAAATCGTTTTCAGAGTTAATTACAGTCAAAATAAGTGGTGTAGAGTAGCCAATTGTGGCTCCCACTATAAAAGCGGAAAAACTATATAATCTTTCATTCACATCACTTTTTGATAACTGTTAACTTTCGTGTAATTGTTTATTTATGCGGAAAAAGACAATTGATATACCCCGTAGAGAGCAATGTGTCCCTAAATACTTTCTTACATAGACGGAAGTTAAGACTTTTCTTACATAGACGGAAGTTTCACTGTTTTGGGACACTTGTCATTCTCTCATTTAGTTGATTAAAATTATTAATAATACTAATAATAATAATATTTAATCTAATCTAATACAAATAATAATAATAATAATATTTAATCTAATCTAATACAAATTATTATTTGTTAAACAATATTACATTTATTCAACCCGTGCAATACACGTGGTTTTAAAGATATAACTTTTTTATTTGGTATATAAAATTATATTTATTCAACCCGTACAATATGGTTCTTATATATATAACTTTTATTATTTAATATATAAAATTATATTTATTCAACCCGTATTTATCTTTTACTCACATAACTTTTTGATAACTGTTAACTTTCGTGTAATTGTTTATTTAAGCCGAAAAAGAAAATTGAGATACCCCGTAGAGAGCCATGTGTCCCTAAATATTTTCTTACATAGACGGAAGTTAAGACTTTTCTTACATAGACGAAAGTTTCACTGTTTTGGGACAGTTGTCATTCTCTCATTTAATTGATTAAAATATTAATAGTACTAATAATAATAATAATATTTAATCTAATCTAATACAAATAATAATAATATTTAATCTAATCTAATACAAATTCTTATTATTAATTCAATAACCTAAACTAAAACTTCAATAGAATCTTAAATCCTAGCTAAACAAGTTTTGAAATTAATAATAATATTAATATGTTAGACTAAATCGTTTTCAGAGTTAATTACAGTCAAAATAAGTGGTGTAGAGTAGCCAATTGTGGCTCCAACTATAAAAGCGGAAAAACTATATTATCTTTCATTCACATCACTTTTTGATAACTGTTAACTTTCGTGTAATTGTTTATTTAAGCGGAAAAAGACAATTGAGATACCCCGTAGAGAGCCATGTGTCCCTAAATATTTTCTTTTATTATATAGTATAGATTATTATCAATAATATTAATAATAGGTTTAGAATCAAATACAAAGATTCAAAAAATAAGAAGTCGTACAAAGGGTATCAAATAGACTCTGATTGACCTCATTCAACCGGCATTAGAGCCGTCTTATCGAACTCTACGACATTAATTAATAGGTACGAGTTGATGGGTTACATTTATATTAACTCATTTATGTCAATATGGTATGTAAATGTCTCTGTCTTTGTTTTGCATTTATAGGAAATATGTATACTATATAGTTTAAATTGTTCAACCCGTGTAACACACGGGGAACTAACCTAGTACAATATATAGAGATACAAGTTACAAATAAGGTCCTAAAGAATTAAATAAATACATATAAGTCATACAATCTATCTAACATCCCCCCTCAAGCGAAAAGGTGGCGGACCAAGGCGAAGCAATTTTCGGAAGACAGCAAACTGAGAGGCAGGAAGACTTTCGGTAAAGATGTCTGCCACTTGAAGCTTGGTAGGAACAAATTTAGTTATCAATTTGCTAGAGGAGACCAATTCACGCAGAAAATGATAGTCGAAATCAATATGTTTGGCACGCTTGTGGGAGATAGGATTCTGTGTAAGAAAGAGTTTTTTATATATTTCCCCCCTCCTAAGATAGCTTATTACATATTTCCCCAAACAAAAAAATCAATTACATATTTCCCCATCCTAACCCATATATATTACATATTTCCTTTTTTTATTAAAACTACTCTTATTAATTACTATTTTACTCTTAATGAACCTATTAAATGACTAATTATATATTTTTCCTTTCTACCATCAATTACATATTATTTTCTTAATTCTTCTATTTTCAAAAGAGATTTTTACATATGTCCTCTTCCTTAACATGTGTAATGTACTACTAGGAGTCCAAAATGTTGGTGCACTTGTGTCTGTACTTTGTCTGTATTTAGTCTTGATACGAAACGATGTCTTTGATGTAAGATTGATGTAAGTTTGACCAAGTCAACCATCCTCCGGTTTGACTTGGCCAAACAGTTAGAAAAATGGTTGAAAGCTGTTTGGGTCGAAAGATGTGTCATCGAAGGATAGTTTAGATCCTTCGATGAGCTCGAAAGATGACCTACGAAGGATAGACCACGAAGGATACCATCCTTCGTGGTATATGTGATCTTTCGATGGGTTTATGGTCGATAGATGATCCTTCGATCATCTTATCTGATCCTTCGACCAGACATGCTGTGTTTGGGTATAAATACCCGTGTGTTGTGTTCATTTCGATAGACAGACAGATAGAGAACACTTAGAGCAGAGAACACACACACACACACTAGAGAGAGTTTGCAAGACTGATTTGTAAACATTGAGCTGTAACTGGACCTTTCATACGTTTAATACAAGTGGTGTTAATCGTTGAGTCTTGTGTGTTGATTATTTGCGTGTTCTATCTCGGTTTGCTATCTCGGTTGGATTCCGCACAACCGGGTTGGTTTGTACACAAGGATTAGGCGACTAGATCCTCCCCTAGCCGGACCTACAAGTGGTATCAGAGCCTTGGCTCTTCTCCTTGTTAAAACCGAGTGTTTTCGGGTGTTTTTCGGGTTTAAAAAAAATTCATATTTTCTGGATTATCTTGCTGTTTTTGCTTGGTGTTTTGTTAAAAACCTTGTTATTTTTCATGTTTACATGTTAGTCATGGGTTTTTGTTAAACATATTAGCAAAATCGTGTGTTTGGAGAGTTTCGGTTCACCGAAATTCTTATTTTTCCGGGTAGTGTTCTTGAAGTCTTCATTGGGTTCTTGATAAACTACACTCTTTGATCTTGAAAATTTGAATATTAAACTTGTTTGTGCATTGAAAAGAGTAAACTGATTAAAATATTGGACATTACCTGTTTGGTGAAACCTGCATGTTCAGAAGATATGGTCTGAACATACTTTCTGCCGAAAGTTTTCACCAACCCGTCAACTTTTCACCAACCTGTCACCCGTTGTCAACTGTGTCAGAACCGATCGAAAGATATCCTTCGAAGTCGAAAGATCATCTTTCGACCAAAGGAGGTTCGACAGATAGTCATCCTTCGAGCATCCTTCGAAGTGTGAGACTTATCTTTCGTTCCAAGGAATATTTTCGAAACATACATCTTTCGGTCTACTGCTCTTTCTCGAAAGACAAGGATCCTTCGATTGGGGAGTCTTTCGAAGTCATCTTTCGTGATCATCTTTCGGTCTACAGTCCTTTTTCGAAAGATAAGTATCCTTCGTTTGGAGAATCTTTCGAAAAACATTGTTCGAAACTCAACAGAGATCTTTCGAACCCTGTTGATCCTTCGAACAGGTGTTGATCTTTCGATCATTAGTCTGTTTGTGTTTAACAGTTTGTGTTGTTCAAGTCTTTCGAACAGGTATCCTTCGGCTGATCAAAAATGAATCCAAGGTGGAATACTTTGGTAAATACAGATATGTATTTTGGTACTCCGTCATCTTCCGCACCGGTATCTTCACAAGCTAATGCAATTTCTACCGGTCAATGGGCATTCGTATCAAATCAAATTCCAAGTGTTCAAAGCATTCTCTTAAGCGAGAGCGAAACTGGAAGTTTGAATCGGCCTCCAAAGTTGATGCACTTATATGAATATCCAGGATGGATTGATAGATTTCATACATATGTTCTTGGTCAGAATACAGAGTTGTGGTTGCGGTTCATTACAGATTTCGATCAAACAATAGAGGTTGCCGCATCATCTGCTGCTACGTTTGCAGATCTTACGGAAGATCAGAAGAAGGTCTATGATTTGGAGAAGAAAGCATATGCCATTCTTACTCAGGCGTTGAGTAAAGATATTTATCATCAGTTCGTCAGTTACAAGACGACAAAAAGGTTGTGGGACGCGTTGAAGACAAGGGGCGTGGGAAATGAAGCGACACGTCAATTGAGAAAAGAACTGCTGAAGAAAGAGTTTGATGGTTTTACTTGTATGGAGAATGAGTCGTTAGGTGATTTGACAAGTCGATTCAATCATCTGTTGACTGAATTGACAAATTTTGGGGTCGTTACAACTCCTGCAGAGATTGTGAAAAGGTTTGCAGATGCGTTGCCACCTCAATGGAACACCTTCTTGGAAATCATGAAGTATAATGGTACTTTAGCTACAACGAGCTTTAACGACTTTGTTCAAATCCTGGAAAACAAGAATCAGGAAGAAACTCTCAAGGCAAAAAGAGTTCCAGTGCCTCAAAATCCTGAAATGTATTTTGGAACTTCTAGCACTTCTACAAAACCGTCTTCACATGCTCCAATTCAAACAGCCTTTATGACTAGCACAGACATGTATGGCAATACTATCCAAGTTCCGGTGCCTCCAAAGACAGACATGTATGGAAATCTGCTGGAACCAGTTCCTCAACAGCAACAACAAAGCCAACGACCTCTCAGACCAACTGATATGTTCGGAAATCCGTTACCAGTTCGATCTCCCGCAACAACAGACATGTATGGGAATCCACTTCCTCCTCAATCTACCGTACCAACAGACATGTATGGGAACCCACTTCCTCAACAACAGCAAGCATGTTATGGAAGCACATCATCTGCTGGTCAGCAATCTAAGCCAAATACAGTACGGCTCGACACCTCAAGCTTCTCTAAAGTTAGTGTGGAAGTAGCAAAGGAACACATGGAGCTGCTTAACACTTTGGTGAGCGCATACTGTGGATTAGTGGAAGGTCAGATTGGTAACATTAATCTGACACAAGAAGACTATCAGCAGATTGATAAAGAGGAGATGGAGATGATGGACATTAAGTGGGCCTTTGCCAGTGCTGTTAGGCGAGCAAAGGATTTCATGGAAAGAACTGGACGAACCAGCTTGGAAAGCAAGAAAGACACCAAGTATGGGTTTGATAAACAGGCTGTCAAGTGTTTCAACTGTGGTGAACGTGGTCATTTCAAGCGTGAATGTACAAGACCATCTCAACATGGGAACCAAAACCCCTTCAGAGGTCAAGGCAACCAGCAGAACCAGAACAGGAACAATGTTCGTACGTTGGTTCCTGTCAACAACCAAAGCCAAGCAGGACCATCAAATGCCAACCAGGCACTTGTGGTTCAAGTAGATGAAGGTTGTGATTGGTCAATCCAGTTGGGAAATGATGCTCCAGATGGAACAGCTTGCTTTGCTGAAGTTGTAAAGGATCTTAAACACACCAGTGGTGGAGAATCTTCCACCAATGGTAGTGAATCTTCTGAAGATGAAGACAGCTCCGGTTACAGTGGAAGTTCAGATGAAGAATCCTCCACTTCAGGCAATGATCAGGTGGATGAGACATCGAGCGTGTCAGTCGATGCAGACATTGATGAGATTTTGGAAGAAGCTGCAGCAGGAATTCAAAGAAGATCTATTTTGGTGGATCAAGCTGCCTATTCTTTGTCTTCTCTCCATTCAGCCTTTATGGCTAATGTCGACAGTTCATCAAGTCAGGTATGTGTCGATGAACCCACTTCTGTTAGCTGTGATAACTGTGATAGTTTGCGTGATAAATGTGCTGATTTAGAGGCAAACATGTCTGAGTTGCAAGGCAAACATGATGCTTTACAAGCTAGTTTGTTTGACTTGCAAGACAAACATGTTTCTGTGAATGATAGGTGGTGTGAATTGCAAAGCAAACACGAGGCTTTGCAAGAGAAATATGATGTGACATTCATTCACAATCAGAAATTGACCGTTGATCTTTCCAAGTGCACAGAAGCCAACATGTTTTATGTAAACCATGAAAAGGAATTTAAGTCAATGATTGAAACGTTAAAGAAAGATAAAACAGAGCTGACAAAAATGGTTTCCAGAAAACAAACTGACATTAACCTTTATATATCTCGTCTTGAGGTAATGCAAAAGGAAATGGCTTGTGTTAAAACAGAAAGTGAGGCGATCCGACTCAAGTTAGACAGTTATTTGAGCTCTAGCTATGTGTTGGATCACATCATTGATGTTCAGAAAGAGAAACGGGATGTCACATGCATAGGTTACAAGAAATGTCCACCACCCGTGAGAAACAATTTTGATGCACTGCCTGATGAGGAGTACAGAACTCACTTTGAACCATCTGTTCCTCTAGATGTTAATGAATTTGCAGCAGGACTCGGATACAAGAATGAAGTATCATCGGATTCAGATGTGTCAGCGGATACATTTGTAACTGCTGAACAGAATCAGGATCCTCCAGTTGTGATTGAGGATGCTGATTCTTCTGATGATGAATCTGATGATACTGATTCAGCAAAGTCTGATGCGGTGATAAACGAAGAGGACATACCTCTTGAGAATCATATTCTGTGTGATCCTCCTGCAAAACCCGCTAAGACTGTTGCAATCGAGTCCTCGTCTGCAAAAGAGTCGGAGAGTGTGGATTTGCTGTACACTCTTGTTGGTGATAATAAAATTTATTCTGACAAATATTTTCCTATTAAGAATGTTAATCAATCATTAATCAGTAAAGTCTTTGAAAATTCAACAAGTAAGTTTTTAGGAAAGACAGGATCACGTGTTACAGTAACACAGTGCCCTCCTATCCCAAAGGCCGAAGTTCGAAAACAATTTGGCAATCAGAAATTACCAACAGTGCAAAAACAGCAAAATCATACCAAATCTAAAGGTAAAGCACCGACTCAAAGCCAAAAGAAGCCGAATCAGAAGAAGAAAAAGAATGTGAACTTTGTGAAATCTAGGGGAACGGACAAAATTGAAACGTATGAAAATCAATCTAACTTAGATTTTGTCAAAAAGGCAACTGTGATGAAAAGGAATGAACCAAGTAGTTCAAAACCTAGTACCTCAGGATCACAAAGTTCATCATCGGCAAGACGATCACATGATACTTCGGGGTTTGTTGAACGAAGATCGTGTTTTGAGTGTGGCACAATTGGGCATATCGTTCGAAATTGCCCGTATCTTCATAAATTAAAAGGCAAAGAAGATGATCCCCGTGAACGAAATGATCGCAAGCGATCTGTTTCTTCAAAACAAGATCCCCGCCTTGTAAAAGAAAGGGAAAAGAAACAGAAACGCCAACAGGTCAAGGTAATTGAGAAAGCACTTAAAACTGAAGTGGTTCAAAAACAATCTGTTTTAGTTAAACCAGAAAATTCAAAGTTTTCAAAAACTTCAAACATTCACGAAGTTAAATTGTTAAACAATCAAACTGGTAAAACTCAACAGACCTGGAAACCTAAATTGACCACAAATTCAGGGGGACCATCACAATTTTCAAATCATCAAAGAATAGAGGTTATTGTCGTTGATGAAAATGGAAGACCCAAGACCACAATGGCTTGGGTCCCCATCTCCAACTAATTATGTGAGTTCATGTGCAGGGTGTTCCAGGAGGAACTATCAGTAGTCATTGGATTGTTGATAGTGGGGCATCCAGGCACATGACAGGCGACATGAAGCTTCTCTACGACGTCAAATCTATTAGAGGAGGTTATGTTGCTTTTGCTGGAGATAAAGGCAGATATATTACGGGTGAAGGAATGATTTCCAACGGGGTTGTTAGCTTTGATAAGATCAACTTCGTACAACAACTTGATCACAATCTTCTTAGTGTTTCTCAAATTTGTGATAAGCAGTTCTCAGTACACTTTGATGCTAATGGATGTTATGTGCTGAAACCCGGCTTCAAAATTCCGAAAGAATGGATTCTCTTGTCGGCTCCGAGGATAAATGATTTGTATGTCCTTGATATGAGCCAAGCTATCACAACGTCTGCACAAGCAACTTGTTTCGTTTCCAAAGCCACAGAAAAAGACACAATCTCTTGGCACAGACGAATGGGTCACATTCACTTACGCAAAATGAATCATTTGGTGTCAAATGAATTGGTGAATGGTGTTCCTCTTAAAAACTTCCATCTTCAAGACGTCTGTGTCTCGTGCCAGAAAGGAAAACAAACGAAGAAACGATACCCTACAAAGAAAGTCAACACGGTGGCTGTTCCTCTTGAACGTTTGCACATGGATTTGTTCGGTCCTGTCAAGCACAAAAGCATTAGGAATGATCAATATTGCCTCGTGATTACTGATGATTATTCAAGATTTTCTTGGGTGGCGTTCATGGCACATAAGAGTGAAACCTTCGGTATTATCAAAAATTTGATTATTCAGATTGAGAATCTCTATAACTTGAAGGTTAGGCGGATACGTAGCGACAATGGTACTGAATTCAAAAATCATGCCATGGCGGAGTTTTGCACTACAAAAGGTATTCTTCACGAATTTAGTGCAGCTTACACTCCTCAACAGAATGGCGTCGCTGAACGTAAGAACCGCACATTGATCGAGACTGCTAGGACTATGTTAGTAGAGTCACAATTGCCGATTCCATTTTGGACTGAAGTTGTGTCCTCTGCATGCTATACGTTGAACCGAGTCCTTACAGTCATAAGGCACAACAAGACCTGCTTTGAGCTTATTAACAAACGAAAACCTGACTTGTCATATCTTGAACCGTTTGGAGCTCCATGCACAATAATCGATCCTAATGGAAAGTTTGGGGCAAGAGCAATTAAGGGATACTTTCTTGGGTATTCCACCCCGAACTTAAGAGTCTGGAATCTAGAGACTAAAAGGGTCGAGGAATGGTCTGAAGTCAGAGTACAAAGGCACACTTTACCGGTCAAATGTCCTGGTCAGCCTTGGATGTTTGAGTACGATGACTTTTTCAATTCGATCAATGTTGAAGCAGTTGAAGAAAATGCTGCGGCAAGGATGTTTTTCGAGAGTGACAATGCAACAGATTCACCGTTGGTTCGTCCCATTATTGTCAATCAAGAACCATCTTCGGTGAACAATAATGCTCTCGACAATGAGGATTTTCACGATGCTTCCGAATTGAACGAATCTTCAGAGGATGATGAATTTCTAGATGCAGATCAAGAAGCTCCAACAACAGCAGTTCATGGTATTTCAGAGGGTACACCTCCAGTGGATGTCCCTAGAACAGCTGAAACTTCTGCATCATCCTCTTCGTCAATTCCGGGCCTTGAATTGATTGTTGATCTGAATCTCAACAATCTGGGTACAAATATTCCAGTTCAAGATAATCCAGAAACAAGGATTCACAATACCCATCCTCAACAAAACATCATCGGAAATGTACAGAGTGGCGTTCAAACAAGAAACATGTTGCGAAACAACAACAATGCAGGCTTGTATGCAACTATCCGAGAATCTGGTCAACAAAATGATTGGTCTTTCGCGTGTTACGTCTCACAGGAAGAGCCAAGAACTTGGAAAGATGCTTTGAAAGATAGCTCTTGGGTTGAAGCAATGCAGGAAGAACTGCAACAATTCCAGAAGCTTGGTGTCTGGAAACTCGTAGAGAAACCTGCTGGTTACAAGAAGATTGGTACCCGTTGGGTGTTTAAATGCAAAAAGGATGACCGTGGAATTGTTATTCGGAACAAAGCAAGGCTAGTCGTTCAAGGTTTTCGTCAGATTGAAGGGATCGACTACAACGAAGTATATGCACCTGTTGCACGTCTTGAAGCAATTCGAATATTTCTGGCTTATGCCTCATTCAAAGGTTTCAAGGTATACCAGATGGACGTGAAAAGTGCATTCTTACATGGTGTGGTAGAAGAAGAGGTGTACGTCGAACAGCCTCTAGGTTTTGAAGATCCTATCCATCCCGATCGGGTTTGGTTGCTCAACAAAGCTCTCTATGGTCTTCATCAAGCACCGCGAGCTTGGTACGCAACCTTATCTAATTATCTGCTGGAGAATGGATTTCGCAGAGGCCTTATCGACTGTACTCTCTTCATCAAAGAACAAGATGGAGATCTTCTTCTGGTATAGGTATACGTTGATGATATTATATTTGGTTCTACTAATGATGTTTTGTGTAGGGATTTCGAGCGTGTAATGCAGGATAAATTCGAGATGAGTGCTATGGGGGAAATGACTTTCTTTTTGGGCCTACAAGTACAACAAACTGAGTCTGGGATTTTCATCCATCAGACTAAATATGTTGGTGACATCTTGAGCCGGTTCCAGATGTCAGATGCAACGCCCATCGGTACCCCATTGCCACAAAATCACGGAATTACTCCAGACTTGAAGGGTGAAGCTACTAGCCCCTCATACTACCGCGCGATGACCGGATCTCTTATGTACCTCACAGCATCAAGACCAGATATAATGTACCCAACGTGCCTGCTTGCCAGATATCAAGTCAACCCGAAGGCCTCACATCTTGCAGCTGTAAAAAGGATTTTTCGTTATTTGAAGGGTTGCCCTGACACCGGTCTGTGGTACCCTAGGGATAATAACTTTGACTTGATCGCATTTAGTGATTCTGATTTTGGCGGATGCAAAATCGACGGCAAATCCACAACGGCTGGATGTCAGTTTTTGGGAAATCGCCTAGTCACATGGCAGTGCAAGAAGCAGACATGCGTCGCTACATCAACATGCGAAGCTGAATACATTGCTGCCTCAAGTTGTTGCTCCCAAGTCCTATGGATCCAACAACAAATGCGTGACTACGGTTTTGAATTCCTAACTACTCCTATTTATGTTGATAATTCTGCTGCCTTACAGATCACTAAAAATCCTGTGCAGCATTCAAAGACTAAGCACATCGAAATTAAGTATCACTTTATACGTGATTGCTTTGAGAAAAGGCTAATCGATGTTACTTACGTCCACACCGATGACCAACGTGCCGACCTTTTTACCAAAGCATTTGACAAATCAAGATTTGACTATTTATTATTGGTAAACGGCATTAAGGTCAAGCAAGAGTAATACCAACATCGGAAAATCATTTTTGTAAATACCTTTGTGTTTTAAATTTGTCTTAGTTTATTGATTTTAGGGGGAGTAAATCCAATTTGAAAATCCAAAAACAATAGAAAATCAAAAATGAGTTTCCTGGCGAGCAAAAGAGAAAATGATAGTACATCAGTGGTCTGTCTAAACCTCTTTAAACCTTAAATGAAAAACGATAAGCAGCTCTATATAAGATGTATCGGTAGGCTCACAATCATTTTAAAGTGTGCAGGGTGATATAAACTTAAATCGACTGAAGACCAGGTGGGAACCACTCATTGGCATATGGTCTTAGTACCGAAATTTCGTTTGAGAGATTGCCGAGGTTCTGAGATATTCGGTCTTTATGCTGCTTATCATCTGGGTATCATGGTTGTATCTTTTACCGAAAAATAACGGGGACGCAAGTCTAGATCTTCCATGATACTATACATACGTGTACATATTGCATACGACCTCAATAAGTGATCAACAATCACATGTCCAAACAAAATAAGTGATAAAGTATCACAAATTCTTTCCGGGAGTCAAGTTCGTCTCTCTGCTGTACGAAAGTACTGACCTGTTCACGGACTTGCTCCTGTGCCCTCATGCATCTGAAAATCAAGTTCCTCCTCAATAAGTGATTATATCACAAAGGGCTTGTTTTCAAATCAAAATAAGTGAGAATCTCACATCATATACGGTCAAACAGATGATAATCGGTATACTCACCGGTAAGATGAACCCTCGTGCATACCTTGATACGGGAATGTGTCGTGATGTGGATGAACACCGGTCGGTAAGTATAAATCATACCTTAACGTATCCCCTCGCCATGATTACATCTGATAAGTTGAGCTTATGTGGATAACAATACCGATAATTGTTATAGGATGCTTATCCAAATGTTAATTAAAAGAACAACAAGAGCGTTTTGGCATGACCGTACACTGATATGATTCTCTTACCCTCGAAACTCGCAAAAAGAATGTCTGTAAATATTTATTTACTGCTTTAAATTTCTGCATCTTTGTATATATTTATTTACTGCTTTCAGTCTTTACATTTGAAATATTCAAAAAAATTCCAAAAAGATTTTAGGTGTGTTTTAATATAAACTTTATAAAAGCCAAAAAGATTTTATTTCTATCTTATTTTCGATCGTACGATGTTGGAGCTCGAGCCTTCGTTACCTGAAACCTAATTGAAAACCGAAATCGACTAAATCTTCATAAATGGTCAGAATTTGCAAGTTTTGAAAGTTAAAATTTGAAATGGATAAAATTTGTTAAAACTTTCAAACTGTCGGACGGTGTTTGTTTAAACAATGGTCACATGTGTGTCGTTTGCTTATGATATTCCAGGCAGTTGTTCTCATTACGCGTTTAGATTTCTTGCATGTGCAGATTCTAAAGGCAAGGAGAACATGGTCGATGACAAGCTTCGGAATGAAGACACGACGTGAAGGCACTCAAACGATGAAGATGATCAAGTTGCCGCTGACCATCATCAACACCACAAGGATCTCACTTCATAAAGAACAAGTATTTCACGAGCATAACTCAAGGGGGAGCTTATGTTAAGGGGGAGTTTGTCAACACACTTCCTACATGAAACGGGGAGTTTGTTGATACACTTTCTGCTTTCAAGACGTGAAGACTTTAAAGATCCTCCGACATTGAAGAGCTTGAAAGGATGTCAAAGACTTGAAGTCACAAAGATCGAGACAAAGCTACAGCCAGACAAAGCTACAGCCAAGGGGGAGTTTGTTGGTGCACTTGTGTCTGTACTTTGTCTGTATTTAGTCTTGATACGAAACGATGTCTTTGATGTAAGATTGATGTAAGTTTGACCAAGTCAACCATCCTCCGGTTTGACTTGGCCAAACAGTTAGAAAAATGGTTGAAAGCTGTTTGGGTCGAAAGATGTGTCATCGAAGGATAGTTTAGATCCTTCGATGAGCTCGAAAGATGACCTACGAAGGATAGACCACGAAGGATACCATCCTTCGTGGTATATGTGATCTTTCGATGGGTTTATGGTCGATAGATGATCCTTCGATCATCTTATCTGATCCTTCGACCAGACATGCTGTGTTTGGGTATAAATACCCGTGTGTTGTGTTCATTTCGATAGACAGACAGATAGAGAACACTTAGAGCAGAGAACACACACACACACTAGAGAGAGTTTGCAAGACTGATTTGTAAACATTGAGCTGTAACTGGACCTTTCATACGTTTAATACAAGTGGTGTTAATCGTTGAGTCTTGTGTGTTGATTATTTGCGTGTTCTATCTCGGTTTGCTATCTCGGTTGGATTCCGCACAACCGGGTTGGTTTGTACACAAGGATTAGGCGACTAGATCCTCCCCTAGCCGGACCTACACAAAATTTGGTTAAACTTTTTCCCACCCAAAATTTAACTACAATTTATCTGTATGATGTTCTAGCTTAAAAATAAACATATTTTATAATTACTGTATATATTAGTATGCTTTTGTTTTATTAACAATAACAATAACGATAACAATACTAACTAATTTACCTTACTACTTAATAGATTATTACAAAGTAATAATATTATTTTCTTACAATACACACACTACATTGTCATTAAACTTTTTGTTATTTTATTTTGTTGGATCAAGAGCTACGAATTATAAAACTTATAATTTATCGCGCTAAATCATTGATCAAATAAAAATTTAAAATCGCAGGCTGATTGTTTATTGTTTATAGCACTCAGTTATTTTCTAATTGCGTTTACTTTTTTGTTTAAAAAATAAGCATGATTCACGAGATGCATCAATATCATGAGAGAATTACATAGACTAACTATTAATTAATTTATTAATTCGAAATCGACATAGGTACGTTTTAGGAAGGGTCTTAGAATGGGGACATATGTAAAAATCCTTTGAGAAAATAGAAGAATTAGAGAAATATGTAATTATTCATTTAATAAGTTCATTAAGGGTAAAATAGTAATTAATAAGGGTAATTTTAATGAAAAGGGGAAATATGTAATTCATATGGGTTAGGAGGGGCAAATATGCAATTGAATTTTTTGTTTGGGGATATATGTAATAAACCCTCTTAGGAGGGGGAAATATGTAAAAAACCCTAAGAAATAAAGCACATTTATTATCACATAAAATAGTAGGTCTAACCGAAGGGAGCACATGTAATTCTTGAAGCAGATGGGTGAGCCAAACAATTTCCACAGCAGTGTTAGCCATAGCTCTATATTCAGTCTCACAACTTGACCGAGCAACAGTGGGTTGCTTTTTAGCACTCCAAGATATTAGATTGCCTCCCAAAAAAAATAGAATAGCCATACGTGGACCGCTGAGTTTCTAAGCATCTAGCCCAGTCTGCATCAGAGTAGCCCAGCAGAGACGTATGCTCGGGTTGACTATAGTGAAGCCAATATGCAAGAGTGCCCTTTATGTAACGAAGAATGCGTTTTACCGCTTGGAAATGATCAACAGTTGGAGCATGTAAGAATTGGCTGACTTGATTAACAGCATACGAAATGTCAGGTCTTGTGATCGTGAGATACTGAAGTGCTCCTACAATGGACCGGTAGTAAGTGGTATCTGAAAAAGATTCACATGTAGAGACAAAAGAGACATTCGTGCTTAAAGGTGTTGGAGCAGGTTTTGCATCCAACATTTTGGCACGGGTTAGAATATCTAAAGCATATTTTGATTGATTTAAAAAGAGTCCATTAGATGTGTAGGTAACTTCCAATCCAAGGAAGTAGTTGAGTTCTCCCAGATCTTTGATAGCAAATTCATTATGAAGACACGAGATGAAGGATTTGAGAGCGTTAGGATCATTGACCGTTAGAATGAGATCATCAACATAGACAAGAAGGTACATGACACAAGAATTGCGTTTGAGGATGAACAAGGAAGGATCAGCACGACTTCACAGAAAACCATTGTTGGTGAGGAAAAGACTTAAACATTGAAACCAAGCCCGCGGGGCTTGTTTCAAACCGTAGATGGCTTTATTTAATTTGCACACATGATTAGGAAATCGAGAATCAATGAATCCCGGAGGTTGTTCCTGTTTTGGTAAAAAATCACACAAGGATAATGTAATCAAATCTGATTTTTGTGAGGTTAGATGCTTGGTTAATTGGACAAATGTGTAATTAAGAAATGAATGAAATGAATGATGAACACAAGGATTTATACGAGGAAAAATCCCTTGATCAATGAATGATCTCCGGCATAAAAAACCTCGGATAGTGAAAACTATCACTATCAACTATATTGAACAAATAAAGGTTACAACTTTGGATGATAACAAGCTTGGTACAATGATTGCTAGAGTGTTAGTGTGTGTGATCGCCAAGTGATTGCAGAGAGTTCGGATTCTGTGAATGTGTGTGACTAAGTTGCTAAATAAAGCTTGTTATCCCATTTAAAATAGAAAAAATCTAAATAACAAACTATCCGAATTATGTGCTAGCCTCCCCCACGATCACCACAACGGCCATGAAGCTTTTGCACGTGCACAAATGTGAAGCATATTCCCCTAGAATCTCGACAGGACCAAGTCTCATTCGAATACACCTGCAAAAACAATCTAAAAGATGATGGACACTGTTTTGGTCAAAAATCAAGCAATGATAATGCAACCAAACTTTCTGTTGTGAGGTATGATGCTTGAATCAATGGAAAACACTAAGGATCACTCAGAAATGTAATGAACAAGTGACACAAATATTTATACGAGGAAAAAGCCCTTGATCAATGAATGATCTCCGGCATAAAAAACCTCGGGTGATGGAAACTACCGATCACCAACTCAGATTAAACAAGAAATGTATTACAACTTCGGATGATAGCGAGCTAATTACAAGGATCACTATAGTGTAATGTGCAAAAAAGTGTGTAATCGCCAAGTGAATTGTAAAGAGCTGATGAGAGCAGTTGAGAGTGTGTGTGTTAAGCTAAAAATAGCCAAGTGTTTTTTATTTAGCTCGCTATCCCTTTTAAAAATGGAAAATATCTAAGCTAACAAACATTCCGCATTTGGTGCAAGTCCTCCACGACCTCCATAACGTCCATTTCAGCCATGCACGTGCGGAATAAATATGGAATATGCTCCAGGAATATCGCCAAGACCAAGTCCAAGCTCGTACTCCTGCAAAACAACATCATATTCAAAGCAGACAATCGTTAGTATAAGGATCCTTACGATGATCCATGATCCTGATCCTGCAATACTTCTGAGGATCACTAAGCCCAACAGCAATTGAGGATCACTGATCATTGGAAAATCCTCCCCTAACAATTGCCCCCAAAATATAAGGAGTAATTTGTAAATAAACGAGTTATATTTTCTGTTCTTATCCGCAACGAATCAACGGATAACTAGCCGTTGTATTCGGACTAGCCGTTACCATCCTGACGTCACCGAAGTGACTACCCTGCAAGATCATCATTATAAATTGAAGTTAGAGATAAGGGTTAGAGAGCATTTAAATTCGTGCGTTTTCTCTTTAAATCCTCATTCGAAGACTTGATCAGGTATTTCTCTTTCCTTTCTCTCTTCATCTTCTCACTCTGTTTCTTCTTCTTCACCACCGTCATAATCGAGATGATGCTAAGATCCTCACCGGCTAAGGATCACAAGAAGGACAACCCCTTGAAAATCCAAGAGATCATAAAAGATTCTGCAATAGAACGATGCTGCTTCACTGATCCACAGATAGACAGAATCCGCCATTGTTTTCTGGCAAACACCGATTTCAAACCATTTGACCCCACCGTTCTAAGTGATTATATTTCTGAAACCTGGGTAGCCTTTCCGGTCACACCATTTGTAATAGGATACTCGTATCCTTTCCCTGAATTCACCCAGTCTTTCTTCTCTCTCACCGGCATCTCCTACATTCAAGCGATGCCAATGATCTGGAGGGTCTTATATACCCTTGAAAGGATCATTGAGCAAGAAAGCATTGATCTGGGAATGTCGGAGTTGGCAGAGATGTATGACCTCGTAAGCCATGGATCTCATCGGTATCTACTCAAACATAAACCTGGTGAAGAGCACCCCATCTTCAAAGCCACTAAGAATGACACCAACTGGAAACAGCGGTTCTTCTTTGTCAGAAGGGATTCTATCCCTGATGGAAAGGATCTGCCAAGGAAGTGGACCACCCATGGTAGGATAAAGGATCCTTAGAAGGATCACCGAATAAGCTTGTTTTTGTTTAAGGATCACTAACGTCCTTTTGTTTCTATTTTGCAGCTATTACTGTCGCACACCTCATCACAACACCTGCAACACAGGCAAGGCTTGCCGCTTTCCGGAAACTTGATCCTGCAAGAAGATCATTTAAAACAAATACCCAGGATTCTCAAGAAGTATCCTCAGGTTCTGTCACTATGTCGAGTAAGTATCCTGTTTTTTGCATAATTAAATGTTTAAATAAATAGTTAAATAGAAATGGGATAAGGATACTTATCTGTTTCGGATGTGTAGGTGCTGGAAAATCTTCAAGATCTGCCTCCAAATTCAGTGTCACTGACCTTGACACTGTCCGATCCTCAAAGAAGAAGCTTGCTGCCAGCCCAGCTGTCACGATCCCCAAGGCAACCACTTCAAAGGGAAGAGGTGGAAAGAAAAGGAAGACCTCTGAAGCTGACAATCTAGAAGGCTTGCCTCTGATCCGCCATCAGTTCCTCGAGCACTTTGCTGAGGTAAGGATCACTGACTTAGCTTAATTATCCTGCCCACTTGAGGATCACGTGATCCTGAGCTTTGCATTGTCTTCTTTGCAGAAATTTGCTGAAATCGAGGACTATGTTAGGAACGTCGAAGAGATTGAGGAGAAATACTCTGACCTCCAAAAAGTGGCGGTGCTCAAGGATCACAAAATTGCCTCCCTCGAAAAGGACCTCAATGATGCCAAAACTCAGGCAGTTGCAGCTCAGATCAATGTTGACTATGAGAAGCACGAGATCACAGAGGATGCCAAAGTCTCCGCTGCCATTGCCATGTACAAGACCAAGTTGCAGATGGCCCAAGAAGCTCAGGATCCTAATTTTGACAGGAGCAACTGGGACATGGAGGGCTGGAAGGCTAGGCTGGCTGAGTTGGAGGACGAAGAAGAGGCTGATGAGGTTCTGGCAATCGAGGCTGGTGGCAGAGGCAAGGATCAGGGTGGAGAAGCAGGTGGAGCTGGTGAAGGTGATGCAGCGAAGGTGTAAGCTGCATGAATGGGCGATGATGGACACTTCTAGACATAGCCGGAGCCCATTTTTTTTAAGTTTGGTTATGATGTCTTTGTTGAATAATGATGGGTTGTAATAACTTTAGACAATAGTTTCTAGGGTGAAGGATCATGGATCCTTGAACAATAGGCAGGATAATGGGTGGTGGATGGATCCTCTGTTTGGGGGATGAAGCCACTCGTTATCCTTCCGTCTTTTATTTCCTACACTACAAAGACCCGTAAACAATGGACACCCATTGCCAACCCATGTGGACGGGCCACGTTTTGCTAGTAGAAACATGGGTTGGCAATTTTGACAACCTTAAAGGGTTTAATGTTTTGTGAATAAAATAACTCTAACTTTTTGGCTATCTCCTGTGTTACTACCCTTGTTAGTACTTTACTTTTCAATTGTTGTGATATACATTTTGTTTAAACTTATCAAGTAAAGAAAAATTTAATAAATATCCTTAAAAAGTTTAGGATATGATCAAGGATCACATATCCTACAGTTGACAAGTTCCGAAAAGTGATCATAAGTTCAGTTGTCAAAGGATAAGGGTCATTTAAATGAATAATGAATCAAAATAGTTAAGGATCATACCTAAGAATCCAAGTTAGGATCCTAACCTTTAACACTTATAATCAGGATAACCAAAAGACAAACCTTAACAGAAGGTAAGGATCAAGGATCCTTGGTCATTTAGCTTCAAAACCCTGAAATAGTATACAACTTGGGACTAAGCCAATATAAAATGAAAGTTAGTAACTGGGGACAAGCCCAACAATTCTAGGGACAAGCCCAATATACTGGGGACAAGCCCAAAGGATAACTGGGGACAAGCCCAAAGGATAACCGGGGAAAAGCCCAAAGGATAACTGGGGACAAGCCCAAAGGATAACCGGGGACAAGCCCAAAGGATAACTGGGGACAAGCCCAAGGATCGTGTGTAAACTGGAGTATGGCCCTTACTGGCGACTATCCAAACTTAGTGACATGAAAATGCCAAAACCTTAGCTAACGTGAAAACGTTAGAAACCTTAGGAACGGATGTATGGTACGTCTACCATTATACGTAGGATCCTGAATATAGCCAGTACAATGAAATTGTCAGCCCCTAAAGCGAGTACTGGTCCCATTGCCATGAACTATACCAGGATCATCGTGCGCTACTGGCGAAACTAGGGACAGGCCCAAACTGGGGTCAAGCCCAAATAACTGGATACTTCTGTGGATACTCAATCCTTAGTTAAGGATACCTGAACCTTCAAAACTCAGAATCAAGTGAAAGGAGGATAAAGGATACAGGACCCTTACCCTTATATAGGATAATTAAAAAATGAAATAGTTAGAGATCAGAATATTACCAGAATGAGGATCATCTGTCCTGTAAGGATCCTTCAAGGATACTAGTCAGGTAAGGATCATGGATCCTTGTTACATGAAGTATTTCTTTAAGTGGACAGCATTCCAAGCTCTTGGTAGCAAATTACCTTCCATTGTTAGCAATCGATATGCCCCCTTTCCTGCCTCAGCTTCAATCAAGTAAGGGCCTTCCCACTTTGGTGCTAGCTTTCCATCAGCAGGATTGGTGGTATTTTGAAATGCTTTCCTTAACACCATATCACCAACTTGGAATTTCCTGATCCTGACGTTTTTGTTGTAAGCTCCAGCCATCCTTTGTTGATAACTGGCCATCCTTATCCTTGCCAAATCCCTGAGTTCTTCTATAGTATCCAAATCTTGAACCAAGTTTTCAGCATTTTCTTTAGGATCACGAATGCTTGTTCTTGCAGTAGAAACCACCATCTCTGTAGGGATCACTGATTCTGCCCCAAATACCAAGGAAAATGGAGTTTGGCCAGTGGCATTCTTGGGAGTTGTCCTATCAGCCCATAGTACATAAGATAGTTCTTCTGCCCACTTTCCTTTCTTGGATCCAAGCTTTTTCTTCAAATTGTTGATGATGATCTTATTGGATGATTCTGCCTGACCATTAGCTTGTGGGTGGACTGGTGTTGATGTTATCATCTTAATCCCCCAGCTGTCAAAAAAGTTAGTAGTTCTATTCCCAATAAATTGGGATCCATTATCACAAACAATTTCAGAAGGGATTCCAAATCTAGTAATAATGTTTCTTTTGATAAAGGATATAACTTCCTTTTCTCTGACTTGAGCAAAGGCTTCAGCCTCTATCCACTTGGAGAAGTAATCAGTCATAGCAAGCATGAATACTTTTCCACCAGGTGCCTTAGGAAGCTTACCAACTATATCCATTCCCCACCTCATAAATGGCCAAGAAGAGGATATAGGATGCAAAAGTTCTGCTGGTTGGTGAAGGATATTACTGTGTCTCTGACAAGGATCACACTTCTTGGCATACTCCACAGCATCCTTCTTTATAGTAGGCCAATAGTATCCTGTCCTCAGGATCCTTGAGAATAATGCCCTGCCCCCAGTGTGGTTTCCACAATCTCCTTCATGGAAATCCTTTAGGACTTCTTGGATTTCAGGATCCTCAATGCATCTTAGATATGGACCTGCAAGAGATCGTTTATACAACATGTTATTCAATATTGTAAATTGAGATACCTTAGTTTTGAAAGCCCTGGGGTTTTCTCCTGTAGGAATCTCTCCATGTTGGATGTATCTCATAATTGGAAGGATCCATGATCCTGCATGAGATTGAGTATCCTCACTAGGGATGATTGCAGAATCCTCTCCTATCTCCATAGCTACATGATCCTCGATAGCAGGGGTCAGGATATGGATAATAGGGGTCTTGATATCCTCCGGGATCTTCAGGAATGATCCTAAATTGGCTAATGCATCGGCCTCTGCATTCTCTTCCCTTGGTACCTGTGTCAAACTAAAGGAAACAAAACAGAGTGCCAATTCTTTGACTATCTCTAAATATTTGATTAGCTTTTCACCTTTAACAGCATATGATCCATTAAAGTGATTAGTGATTAATAAAGAATCTACATGTATCTCAAGATACCTGATCCTCATATGCTTGGCAATTTGCAAACCAGCTATCAAGGCTTCATACTCAGCCTCATTGTTGGTAGTTTGAAATTCACAAGCTATGGAGTGGGGTATTATGTCCCCCTGTGGTGATTTTAGTAGTATTCCAAGCCCTATTCCTTTAACATTAGAAGCACCATCAGTGAAGAGTATCCAAGGATCCTTAGTTTCTTCTAACTGTTGGACCTCTAACTCAGCTTCCTTTTGCAAGTCACTACTAAAATCTGCCACAAAGTCAGCTAAGGCTTGGGATTTGATGGCAGTCCTTGGTTCATATCTTATATCATATGCACTTAGCTTCACTGCCCACTTAGCCATCCTTCCTGACATTTCCGGTTTCCTGAGAACATTCTTAATTGGAAAATTAGTCTTAACAACAATGGCATGAGTTTCAAAATAATGTCTTAATTTAGTAGATGCCATAATTAATGCAAGGATAAGTTTCTCTAAGTGTGAATACCTGGATTCAGCATTAAGTAAACTGTTACTTACATAATAGATAGGATGTTGTGTACCTTGGTGATCCTTAACAAGGAACGTACTTACTGCTTTTGAGGATACTGCTAGGTATAAATATAATATATCACCCTTTTCTGGTTTCATCAAGGCGGGGGCTGAGGATAGGTAATCCTTGAGAGCTTTGAGGGCACTTTCATGTTTCTCAGTCCATTCAAATCTCTTGTTCTTCCTCAGGATGTCATAGAATTCCTTGCACTTTTCAGAGGATTTGGATATGAACCTGTTCAAGGCTGCGATCCTGCCTGTCAATCTTTGCACATCCTTGGCATTGGCGGGAGATTTGATATTCACAATAGCCTTAATCTGCTCTGGACTTGCTTCAATGCCCCTCTTTGTCACCATATAGCCTAAGAATTTACCTGCTTTGACACCAAAATGACACTTGGAAGGATTTAGTTTCATATTAAATTTATCAAGGATATTGAATACTTCCTCCAAGTCTTTAAGGTGATCCTCAGCTTTCTTAGACTTAACCACCATGTCATCTATATAGACTTCCATAGTGTGTCCAATTTGTTCCTTGAACATCATATTGACTAGCCTTTGATAAGTAGCACCTGCATTCCTTAGTCCAAATGGCATAGTAATATAACATTATATACCAGTCGGGGTCATAAAGGCTGTATCCTCTTGAACAGATGGTTCCATCTGAATTTGTTGAAATCCAGATGAAGCATCCATAAAAGTCAACAACTCATGACCCGCGGTAGCATCCACCATGGAGTCAATGTGGGGTAATGGGAAAGGATCCTTGGGACATGCCTTGTTTAAATCAGTGAAATCGACACATACCCTCCACTTTCCATTTTTCTTTTAAACAACAACCACATTGGCTAACCATCTTGGATACTTAACCTTTCTAATCATACCTGCCCGAAGTAGTTTGTCTACCTCCTCCTGGATAATAGCATTCCTTTCAGGTGCAAATTTCCTCCTCTTCTGATGTATAGGCTTGAATGACCTTTCAATGCCAAGCTTATGAGTAATTATATCCTTAGATATACATGTCATATCCTCATGCTTCCAGGCAAAGGTAGTTTTCCTTCTTTTAAGGAAGGATACTAGATCCTGTTCAATGTCGCTAAGGATCCCTGATCCTATGAAGATCTTGGATTCAGGATCATGGGGATCCATGAGGATTTCTTTTACATCTTGCTCTCTTGCCTCCAAGACATCTCTTGAAGGATATTTTAATTGCTATTGCTCCCTTGGTCTTGAGGCTGGCTTCATTGATGAGGTATAGCAATTCTTAGCTTCTTGTTGATCACTCTCAATTTTCACCACTCCCCATGGACTTGGAAGCTTTACACACTGATGATAGGTGGATGGAACTGCCTTCATATCATGTATCCATGGCCTGCCAAGGATAACATTGCAACAAGATAAGCAATCTATAACACAATTTTTTTTGATAAGAATGCAATCCTTCAATATAGATTGGGAGTTTGATGTCCCCCAATGTGTTCTTGGTTTCCCCACTGAATCCCACAAGTACTGAGGATCTTGGGACAATATCAGACTCTGGTATATTCATCTTCTTGAGGACATCAAGCTGAATGATGTTCACAGAGCTTCCTCCATCTATAAGGATCCTGCGAACAAAGTGGTTAGAAATAAACAATGTAATTACAAGACCATCATGATGAGGATCCTGGACATCAACACGATCATCCTCATCAAAGGTTATGACTTTATCCTGGGTAACAACGGAGGTTCGGACGGGTCTGTCTCCATTATCCATCTTGGTTTCCTTAGCATGTCTTTTGGCTGCTGAGAAGGAAGTACCACAAATGTTTGATCCCCCGGATATGAAGTTTATGACTTGTGCATCTGCTGGAGGAGCAGGAGCCCTTTCCGGGATCCTTTCAGGATCCTGGATCCTTGACTTCTTCCGTCCCAAAAGTTCCTTCAAATGCCCCTTGCTCAACAAGTAACCAATTTCCTTTCTTAGTGCAATACACTCTTCAGTGAGATGCCCGAAATCCTCATGATATGCACACCACTTGGACTTATCCTTTGCAGCAGCTGTTTTATCACTTTTTCTCGGCCACCTAGCTTTCTCACCTAGATTCTGCATTGCAAGGATTAGTTCATTGTTATCAACAGAAAAACAGTATTCAGAAATAGGAGGATAATCCTCATCATCCTCTTCTTGTTCCACTGCATGCACGTTCTGGTTATCAGATCTGTTGTAGGACTTTGATTTGTTGTTCCTGAAGTAGGATCCTTGTTTTTCCTATTTTGAGGATCCTGTCAATCTATCCTGGATCCTTTTGTCATCCTCTAGGCGGATGAACCTAAGATCCCTGGTTCTTACTTCATCAAGATTCCTGCAAGGTGTCATAACAAGATCATCATAGAATAATGAATCCCTAAGCAATCCCATTTTAAAGGCTTCTACAGCCGTAGCAATATCCAAATTAGGAATATCTAAGGATTCTTTACTAAACTTAGTGATATAATCTCTAAGTGATTCATTTTGACCTTGTGTTACCCTATATAGATCACTAGTTAATCGTTCAAATTTTCTACTACAAGAAAATTGACTATTAAACAAATTAACTAGATTAGCAAATGAAGTAATAGAGTAAGGGGGGAAGACTTAGTAGCCATTTAAGAGCAGATCCTGTGAGTGTGGATCCAAATCCCTTGCATAGACATGCTTCTTTTAACCTCTCAGGAATTGGATTGATCTCCATCCTCTCCCTGTATTTAGCTACATGCTCCTCTGGATCCGTTGAACCATCATACAGCTTCATGGATGGTATCTGGAATCTTTTGGGTATCTCAGCATCACATAAGGGTGGTGCAAAATGAGATATCCTATGGCTACCATCTGCGATTTCAGGAATGGGTTTAACCACTCCTGGTACACTGGATATCATATCCTTAAGCTTCTGTAGTTCCCTAGCCATAGCTTGATTGATTCATGTATCCTGCATGGAGCCATGGTTAGTGTTATAAGAATTATTGAAAGTATTACCTCCCAGAGGATTCATATTTGGAATTCCAGATGTGAATCCATATTGATGGGATTCCGGTATGATCGAAGGACCAGATGAAGCAATGGTCTGCATTGGTATGAAGTCTCCTTGATGAACATCCGAACTTGGAGGCTGCATACTCCTTAAGGATCCTCGATCCTGAAAGATGTTGGATCCTTGAGCCTGAAAGGATCCTGGAACCAGAGAGGATCCTTGGACCTGGGAGGATCCTTGGACCGGGAAGGATCCTTGGACCTGGGAGGATCCTTGGACCTGGGAGGATCCTTGGACCATGGAGGATCCTTGGACCGGGAAGGATCCTTGGACCTGGGCGGATCCTTGGACCTGGGAGGATCCTTGGAACATGGAGGATCCTTGAACCGAGTGCATTCCCAAATATCCTCCTGAGCTGACGAAGGATCCCTGATGCTGGACAGAGGCTCCGGAAGGTTGAAGGTAAGATCCTGGAGCCTGAGGCATTGTTGTTGTTCCATAACGTCTTCCTGGTAATTCACCCAAGTATTGCACGTCCGGAGCTGCTGAGTGCTGGGAAGTTATGACTGGAGTGTCGAAGTTCAGTGACCTGGGCATCAATGGGGAATGATCCTCCACCGATTTCTTCTGTTTCTTGATATCACCTATCTCCCTGAGGATCATTGCGTTGGTTTTATCCTGCTCTTGGATACGATCCCTCATCTGCAAAATCAGATTAAAAGATCATTAGTAGTAGGATTAGTGGAAACAGAAGATGTTGGTGGTTTTTGGAAAATGGGGGTTTGTATCTTCGCAGCATTATCGGCATTCTTCTTGGATCCAGAAGGTGGTGGAGGCAAAGGAGGAACGCCTTGTGAAGAACTGAATGATGGCATTAAACTTGAAGTGTTCTTCGCTGAGGAAGCCATCTGCTTGGTTGTAACGAACCGAAATGACCACGAAAATACGAATCTTCTTAGGAATGAAGCACCAAGTGCCCCATGGTGGGCGCCAAACTGTTTTGGTCAAAAATCAAGCAATGATAATGCAACCAAACTTTCTGTTGTGAGGTATGATGCTTGAATCAATGGACAACACTAAGGATCACTCAGAAATGTAATGAACAAGTGACACAAATATTTATATGAGGAAAAAGCCCTTGATCAATGAATGATCTCCGGCATAAAAAACCTCGGGTGATGGAAACTACCGATCACCAACTCAGATTAAACAAGAAATGTATTACAACTTCGGATGATAGCGAGCTAATTACAAGGATCACTATAGTGTAATGTGCAAAAAAGTGTGTAATCACCAAGTGAATTGTAAAGAGCTGGTGAGAGCAGTTGCAAGTGTGTGTGTTAAGCTAAAAATAGCCACGTGTTTTCTATTTAGCTCGCTATCCCTTTTAAAAATGGAAAATATCTAAGCTAACAAACATTCTGCATTTGGTGCAAGTCCTCCACGACCTCCATAACATCCATTTCAGCCATGCACGTGCGGAATAAATATGGAATATGCTCCAGGAATATCGCCAAGACCAAGTCCAAGCTCGTACTCCTGCAAAACAACATCATATTCAAAGCAGAGAATCGTTAGTATAAGGATCCTTACGATGATCCATGATCTTGATCCTGCAATACTTCTGAGGATCACTAATTCAAACAGAAGTGAGGATCACTAAGCCCAACAACAATTAAGGATCACTGATCATTGGAAAATCCTCCCCTAACAGACACAATTGTTAGTTCAGAATAATAAAGAGGATCCTGGATCCTCAGCCTTCCTGTACTATCTCCTGAGGATCCTCGATCCATACTAAACTGAGGATCTATGATCCAGGCTACACTTGAGGATCCATGATCCACATGCTATAAAATTCTATCCCTAACAATTGCCCCCAAATATGACTAATTGAAATTCGATTAGATAGTCATGTTTCAGTAATTTGCGGACTAGCCATTGCAAGTGGATATAGCCGTTACAGGCTGATGTCAGCAACAATCATCTCCTGCAACAATAATCATTATAAATAGGTTAGAGATAAGGATTGAAATTTGCATTTATATTCGAGATCCTCCCCTTTAAATCCTCATTCGAAGATTATCACAGGTATCTCCTTCTTCCTTCTCTCTAATTTTCTTCTTTTCGATCCACTGTTCCTCAAGTATCCATGGTGAAAATGAGCACCCGTTCTTCTCCTGCCAAGAATCCTGAACACGACAGCCCATTGAAGAGTCAGGGTCTCACCAAAAATCCTTCCATGGAGCTTTGTCGATTCACTGATCCTGAAGTAGATCAGTTACTGTTAGGGGAGGATTTTCTAACAATTAGTGATCCTTATTCGTTATCCTAATTAATGATCCTTACTTCTGTGACAGGTGGTGATCCTCAGAAGAGCTTCAGGATCAGGATCACGGATCACTTTAAGGATCCTCATACTGACGATTGTTTGTTTGTGTTTTGTATTACTTCGCAGGAGTAATAAGCTTGACTTGGTCTTGGCAATGTTACTATGGAATATTCCACGGGTATTTCGCACACGTTTGACTGGAAATGGACGTTGTGGAGAACGTGGGAGCTTGGCACAAAAGTCGGATAGTTAGTTATTGTAGTTAACTTCTATTTTAAAAGGGGTAACGAGCTAGAATTAGAACACTTAGCCATTTTCAGCTACACACTCTCATATACTCGCACACTTGAAGCTCTCGACGAACATTCATTAGTTTTCACTCACTTTTACACATTTCACGATAGTGATCCTTGTACCTAGCTCGTTACTATCCGAAGTTGTAGACATTTATTCATTTATTTGAACTTGGTGATCGGTAGTTTCCATCACCCGGGGTTTTTTGTGCCGGAGATCAACTCTTGATCAAGGGCTTTTTCCCCGTATAAATCCTTGTGTCGTTTGTGCAATTTACATTGAAGTGATCCTTGTCATTGTTCTACATTATTAGCATCATACCCCGTAATAGAGAGTTTGGTTGCAATATCCTCATCAGATTTTTTGACCAAAACAGTTTGGCGCCCACCGTGGGGCAATTGGTGCTTCATCCTTAGAAAAATTCGCATTTATGTGCTCATTTCAGTTCACTACAACCGAGCAAATGGCTTCCTCAGCGAAGAATGCTTCAAATTTGATGCCCTCATTCACTTCTTCACAAGGCGTTCCCCCTTTGCCTCCACCACCTTCTGGATCCCAGAAGAATGTTGAGAATGCTGCGAAGAAACCAACTCCCATTTTCTCAAAACCTCCAACTTCTTCTGCTTCTTACACTCCCACTACTAGTGACATGTTTACTTTGATTTTGCAGATGAAGGATCAGATACGGAAACAGGATAAGACCAATGAAAGGATTCTCAAAGAAATCGGAGATCTCAAGAAACAAAAGAAAACGGCAGAGGATCATTCCCCACTGGTGCCAAAATCTTTGAATTTTGATACTCCAGTGATTACTTCCCAGCCATCAGTGGTTCCAGATGTTCAATATGTGGGTGGACCAAAAGGAGTGCACTACGGAACAACAACAGTGACCCAGGCATCAGGTTCATATTTCCAGCCAGCGGGATCCTATCCTCAGCATATGGGATCCCTCACGAATTCAGGAGGATATTCAGGAGCGCAGCAGGTTCAAGGATCCTCCTTTGTTCCAGGATCATCCCAGGTTCAAGGATCCTCCTTTGTTCCAGTATCATCTCAGGTTCAAGGATCCTCCTTTGTTCCAGGATTATCCCAAGTTCAAGGATCTTCCTTTGTACCAGGATCATCCCAGGTTCAAGGATCTTCCTTTGTTCCAGGATCATCCCAGGTTCAAGGATCTTCCTTTGTTCCAGGATCATCCCAGGTTCAAGGATCTTCCTTTGTTCCAGGATCATCCCAGGTTCAAGGATCCTCCTTTATTCCAGGATCATCCCAGGTTCAAGGATCCTCCTTTGTTCCAGGATCATCTCAGGTTCAAGGATCCTCCTTTGTTCCAGGATTATCCCAAGTTCAAGGATCCTCCTTTGTTCCAGGATCATCCCAGGTTCAAGGATCCTCCTTTGTTCCAGGATCGTCCCAGTTTCAAGGATCCGTCTAGATGCCAGGATCCTTGAGGAGTTTGCAAACAGGAAGTTCAGATGTCCATCAGGGAGATTTTATTCCAATGCAGACCAATGCTTCTACTGGTCCCTCGATCATTCCAGAGCCCCAACAATATGGATTAACATCCAATCTTCCTAATCTGAATCCAATGGGAGGTAACACTTTTAATAATTCTTATACTACTAACCATGGTCTTATGCAGGATCCAGGTATCAATCATGCCATGGCCAGAGAATTGCAAAAGCTAAAGGATATGATATCAAGTGTTCCAGGAGTGGTCAAACCTATCCCAGAGATTGCAGATGGGAGCCACAAGATATCTCGTTTTGCACCACCAATCTGTGATGCTGAGACACCCAAGAGGTTCCATGTGCCAACAATGAAGCTGTATGATGGTTCGACGGATCCTAAAGAACACATAGCACAATACAGGGAGAGGATGGAGATCAATCCAATTCCAGAAAGGTTAAAGGAAGCATGCCTGTGCAAGGGATTCAGATCCACTCTTACTGGATCAGCTCTCAAATGGCTGCTAAGTCTTCCTCCTTATTCTATTACCTCATTTGCTAATCTAGTTAACTTGTTTAATAATCAGTTTTCTTGTAGTAGAAAATTTGAACGATTAACTAGTGATCTATATAGGATAACCCAGGGTCATAATGAATCATTAAGGGAATACATTACCAAATTCAGTAAAGAATCCTTAGACATTCCCAACTTAGATATAGCTACGGCTGTTGAGGCCTTTAAAATGGGATTGCTTAGGGGTTCGTCGTTCTATGATGATCTTGTTATGACACCATGCAGGAACTTAGATGAGGTAAGAACACGGGCACTTAGGTTCATTCGGCTAGAGGATGACAAGAGGATCTAGGAGAGAACCTAGGTGATAAAGCTAGATGGCCGAGAAAAAATGATAGGCCAGCTGCAACTAAGGATAAATCAAAGTGGTGTGCATACCATGAAGATTTTGGGCATCTCACAGAAGAATGCATTGCACTAAGAAAGGAAATTGGATACTTGTTGAGCAATGGGCATCTAAAAGAATTGTTGGGATGAAAAAAGTCAAGGACTCAGGATCCTGAAAGGATCCCTGAGAAGGCTCCAGCCCCTCCAGCAGATGCACAAGTGATAAACTTTATTTCCGGAGGATCAGACATTTGCGGCACATCCTTCTCAGCAGCTAAAAGGCATGCAAAGGAAACTAAAATGGATAATGGAGAAAGACCTATTCGAACATTAAGTGTCTCCGAAGGAAAAGTCATAACCTTTGATGAGGATGATCGTGTTGATATCCAGGATCCTCATCATGATGGTTTAGTTATTACTCTTTTCATTTCTAACCATTTTGTCCGCAGGATCCTTATAGACGGAGGAAGCTCAGTGAGCATTATCCAGCTTGATGTTCTAAAGAAGATGGGTATTCCTGAATCGGACATCATACCAAGATCCTCCGTGCTCATGGGATTTAGTGGCGAAACTAAGAATACCCTGGGGGACATTAAACTCCCAATATACATTGAAGGCCTACACTCTTATCAAAAATTTTGTGTTATTGACTGTTTATCTTGTTGTAATGTTATCCTTGGCAGGCCTTGGATACACGATATGAAAGCAGTCCCATCTACCTACCATCAATGTGTGAAGCTCCCTAGTCCTTGGGAATAGTGAAGATTGATAGTGATCAGCAGGAGGCTAAGAATTGCTACACTTCATCGATGAAACCAGCCTCGAAGTCAAGGGAGCAATAGCAATCAAGGTATATTCCAAGGGATGTCTTGGAGGCAAGAGAGCAGGATGTAGTAGAAATCCTCATGGATCCTGATGATCCTGAATCCAAAATCTATATCGGATCAGGGATCCTTGGCGAAATGAAAGAAGACCTCGTATCCTTCCTCAAAAGGAGAAAGACTACCTTTGCATGGAAACACGAAGACATGACTGGTATATCCAAAGATGTAATCACTCACAAACTCGGGATTGACAGATCCTTCAAACCAATCCACCAAAGGAGACGAAAGTTTGCACCGGAAAGGAATGCCATTATCCAGGAAGAGGTAGAGAAATTGCTCTGGGCAGGTGTTAGGGGAGGATTTTCTAACAATTAGTGATCCTTATTCGTTATCCTAATTAATGATCCTTACTTCTGTGACAGGTGGTGATCCTCAGAAGAGCTTCAGGATCCAGATCATGGATCACTTAAAGGATCCTCGTACTGACGATTGTCTATTTGTGTTTTGTATTACTTCGCAGGAATAATAAGCTTGACTTGGTCTTGGCAACGGTACTAAGGAATATTCCACGGACATTTCGCACACGATTGACCAAAAATGGACGTTGTGGAGAACGTGGGAGCTTGGCACAAAAATCGGATAGTTAGTTATTGTAGTTAACTTCTATTTTAAAAAGGGGTAACGAGCTAGAATAAGAACACTTAGCCATTTTCAGCTACACACACTCTTATACTCGCACACTTGAAGCTCTCGACGAACATTCATTCGTTTTCACTCACTTTTACACATTTCACGATAGTGATCCTTGTACCTAGCTCGTTACTATCCGAAGTTGTAAACATTTATTTATTTATTTGAGCTTGGTGATCGGTAGTTTCCATCACCCGGGGTTTTTTTGTGCCGGAGATCAACTCTTGATCAAGGGCTTTTTCCCCGTATAAATCTTTGTGTCGTCTGTGCAATTTACATTGAAGTGATCCTTGTCACTGTTCTACATTATTAGCATCATACCCCGTAACAGAGAGTTTGGTTGCAATATCCTCATCAGATTTTTTGACCAAAACAGTTTGGCGCCCACCGTGGGGCAATTGGTGCTTCATCCTTAGAAAAATTCGCATTTCTGTGCTCATTTCAATTCACTACAACCGAGCAAATGGCTTCCTCAGCGAAGAATGCTTCAAATTTGATGCCCTCATTCACTTCTTCACAAGGCGTTCCCCCTTTGCCTCCACCACCTTCTGGATCCCAGAAGAATGCTGAGAATGCTGCGAAAAAACCAACTCCCATTTTCTCAAAACCTCCAACTTCTTCTGCTTCTTACACTCCCACTACTAGTGACATGTTTACTTTGATTTTGCAGATGAAGGATCAGATATGGCAATAGGATAAGACCAATGAAAGGATTCTCAAAGAAATCGGAGATCTCAAGAAACAAAAGAAAACGGCAGAGGATCATTCCCCACTGGTGCCAAAATCTTTGAATTTTGATACTCCGGTGATTACTTCCCAGCCATCAGTGGTTCCAGATGTTCAATATGTGGGTGGACCAAAAGGAGTGCACTACGGAACAACAACAGTGACCCAGGCATCAGGTTCATATTTCCATCCAGCGGGATCCTATCCTCAGCATATGGGATCCCTCACGAATTCAGGAGGATATTCAGGAATGCACCAGGTTCAAGGATCCTCCTTTGTTCCAGGATCATCCCAGGTTCAAGGATCCTCCATTGTTCCAGGATCATCCCATGTTCAAGGATCCTCCTTTGTTCCAGGATCATCCCAGGTTCAAGGATCCTCCTTTGTTCCAGGAGCATCCCAGGTTCAAGGATCCTCCTTTGTTCCAGGTTCATCCCAGGTTCAAGGATCCTCCTTTGTTCCAGGATCATCCCAGGTTCAAGGATCCTCCTTTGTTCCAGGATCGTCACAGTTTCAGGGATCCTTCTAGATGCCAGGATCCTTGAGGAGTTTGCAAACAGGAAGTTCAGATGTCCATCAGGGAGATTTTATTCCAATGCAGACCAATGCCTCTACTGGTCCCTCGATCATTCCAGAGCCCCAACAATATGGATTAACATCCAATCTTCCTAATCTGAATCCAATGGGAGGTAACACCTTTAATAATTCTTATACTACTAACCATGGTCTTATGCAGGATCCAGGTATCAATCATGCCATGGCCAGAGAATTGCAAAAGCTAAAGGACATGATATCAAGTGTTCCAGGAGTGGTCAAACCTATCCCAGAGATTGCAGATGGGAGCCACAAGATATCTCGTTTTGCACCACCAATCTGTGATGCTGAGATACCCAAGAGGTTCCATGTGCCAACAATGAAGCTGTATGATGGTTCGACGGATCCTGAAGAACACATAGCACAATACAGGGAGAGGATGGTGACGGGTAGTCCGTAGGACAACCCTTAAAAGATCTAAATATACGCACATTCTACATTTATTTCGGTTATTTGCTTGAACATGGTAATCACGAGAGGTTTGATGTTACAGGCACTAAAGGGCTTAAAGAATGGATATTATGAAGCTTGGATGGATGCTTGATGTTGGTGAAAACAAAATTAGAAGATTTAACTTGTAATGAAGAGAATAAGAAGAAAAACCACATACAGCACCGTAACCTACGGCTCCTAGCCGTAGGTTACGGCTTCCATCATGTGCCAATAATTGTAGCCGTAAAACAGGAAGGAGGAGCCGTAAGGATTGGTCTGAGCCGTAACCTAAGGCTCTCAGCCGTAAGTTACGGCCCCTGCTGTTGACTGTGGACTTGTTGACCATCGTAACCTACGGCTCCCAGCCGTAGGTTACGGCTCCGACTGAAGCCATCATGTAACTCCTCATTAAATGCAATTTTCAAGATACTTTATGGTGACCTATCATTGGAAATCGGTTATGCTTCACTTGTGAACGAGTTTTGGGAGTTCTTGGAGACTTTTTGGTGTGAAGAACAATAGTGAATCATTAGTTTTTATGTTGGTGATCCATATGAACATTGAAATTTTTGTTAAGATGTTGTTTGAAGCTATGCGTGGCTAAACACTCTATGATCATCCTAGGTTGAAGGTTTGTTTAAGACGGTTGTGTTTTGATTCCATATTTCTAGAATGATAAACTTTATCTATGTCTTGTTTATCATGGTGTGTGATTGTTTATTTGTAAATTGTTAATTCTTATGATTTTTCTAGTTTGAAACCATACGTTCTTGGTGCCGTTGGCAATCGAGATATCATGGGTAAACTTAGGATTGGGTAAGGGTTGATTGGTCATCGGGTAACAACCTCACGTTCTAGGAATCTGAGTACTTCGTTCCCTTTTATCACAATAAGTAATTACACACGAACTATGTCTATGTAGTTCTTTCTAGTGGATGATAGCACAATTGTTGAAGCAAACCGGAAACTTAGGATGGTCATTCGTCTCCAAATTGTTTACAAACTCAACTTTTATTTTGCAAATTAATTTAGTATTCTTAGTTTCTAAAACCAATCCAATCAAACAACTCTTGAAACTTACTTTTATTGCAATTAGTTTAATTTTAGTCAAGTTAGGTAAATTCACAAATAACACATTTTCCACAAACTCCCTGTGTTCGATACCCACTTACCGCTATCTATTTAGTTGTATTGGGATTAAATTTGATTGTGACCACGACAGCACGTCAAATTTTGGCGCCGTTGCCGGGGAGTAGTGCGCAACGTGTGTTATTTTTTATCCTTTTTAGTTTGTTATTTTTCTGGTTTATGCTGGGTGTGTTAGTGTGCAGGTATTGACAGGTGCATGCGTACTAGAAGCTCTCACAAGCTATCACCGTTGGCATTTGATCCGGAAATTGAGCGAACGTTAAGAGGAAACAAAATTTTGCTAAGAGAGAACAGAATCAGTGGTTCACCAACAACACCAACTACACCAACTACACCAATCACACCAATTCGATACATGGATCCACCACAACCACCACCTACTACGGGTGAACCTACTTCACCATTTATACCAACATCCACTCAACCTTCACCAAATACCACCATGCCCAGTTCTACTACCGAATTTACTTCACCATTTGATATCCCACCACCCAATACTACATCACCTACCAATACTCAAACTGAACCTACCCTTACCTTTAGCCCTGCTTCTACAATTCCACCACTTACCCATTTCTTCCTAGCTTCAGGTCAATCATCATCCACCTATACATTACCACAAGGTTCAACTGTTGTTCATGCTACTTCATCATTTGGAGCACCAAACTAGTCAGGTTTTCAATATTCATCTATTCCATTTGGGCCATCATCGGGGGGTATAGAAGGAGATGGATATGAAGAAGGATATGAAGATTTTGAGGGTTATGAGGAAGAGGGTTATGCTTATGTGGGTAGTGGAGATCAAGGGGAGTTGACTTATGTACCTGGCCAAACGCAAAGAATGTCAAGTGTTGGTGGGATTCCACAACAACAACAACTCCTACCACAACACATTAGACCAAGGCCACAAGGACCACCAATGCAATGCCCTATACCATTGCAGCAAGTTCGGCCTCAAAATGTTCAACCACAATTTCCAAGGCCAATTCAACACCCACCGATACCGCAACAACAATTTCAACAACCATTGGCACCGCAAGGGCGTATGCCGAGACCAATGGGTCCTATGCGTCCAAGGGGTCGTGTGGGTGTACCAAGAAGGCATCTTAGAGATCATGCAAGAGGTATTGAAGCGCATTTCAGGCCAGTGATTACTCATAATCCGTCACCGGAAGTTATTCCTCATAATGATCAAGGGAGGACATTCGAAGTTCGAACCAACTCGTTACAAAGTTTGCCAAAGTACAAAGGTCTAGCAACAGAAGAGCCTTATTTTCATTTAGAGGCCTATGACTCGATTTGCAACACTCTTGGGAGTCAAGGTTTCTCGGCCGATGATGTGAAGTTGGTCTTATTTCAATTCTCCTTGGAAGATAAGGCAAAGAAGTGGTTCTACACGTTGCCTTCGGCATCTATTTACACTTGGGGGGAAATGCAACAAACTTTTTAGACGAATTTTATACCGCCCAAAAGACCAATGATGCTAGGAAAGGGTTGAGAAGTTTCCAACAACAACAAGGCGAAATGTTCCATGAAGCCTTCGAGCGCTTAAACATGATGATTAAAAATTGTCCACACCACGGGATTGAGCTTTGGGAGTTGATGAACGCCTTTCATGAAGGGTTGTGTGCCGAGGATGCACGTGATTTAATGTCCATCACAAATGGGACTTTTGGCACAAATTATGAAGATGAGGATTGGGAGTTTTTGGAACAAATGGCCATTACCTCAAAGAGAAAAGCTCAAGCATCAAGGAGAGCACGACCGGCCATTACCCGAACACAAGTGCATGCGGTTGATGATGGTAATGTACAAACTTCTAATCAAATTTACGATGTTTATGCTATTTGCAATGAAATAGGTCATGCAGCTGAAAATTGCCAACGAGGTGAAGGGCAATATGAAGAAGTTCATGCCGTTCAAGGTCAAGGAGGGGGTGGTAGAAATTATAACAACATGAATTCTAACACTTACCACCCCGGGTTGAGGAACCACCCAAACTTTCGTTATAGGAACCCTTCAAATCAAGCAAACCCGAATTTCCAAGGTAACCAAGGTAATTATGGTTCGCGCCAACCTTATAACAATCAAGGTGGATATAGAAGTGGGAACAACCAAGGGTACCAAAGGCAAACGGGTCAAGAACAAGGGGGGTCTTCGGGTGGAAACGAGATGATGGATATGTTGAAGAGCATGCAAGCGGAGATGCAAAGGAGAAACCAAATGGATGATGCTCGCATACAAAAGGATGAGGCTCGAGATAAGGCAATTCAAACTTTGACCACCCAAATGGGTCAACTTGCAACTGAAGTGTCAGAATTGAAGAAAAATAAAGGTCAATTACCAAGCGACACTAAGGTAAACCCATCTCATGGTACTTCTAGAGGTAATCATGTTCCCATTCATCATGTAAGTGTTTTGAGAAGTGGGAAAGAGTACAAAACCAATCCTTTACCGGATTTGGTTGATGGGGTGGTTGAAGATATCACGGGTCAAGATAGTGAGGAAGAAAATGAACCACCTATTGTTTCTTCTAAAAAACCCAATTTTGAAAAACCTGAAGTTAGTAAACAAAAAGAAAAGGTAAATGAGGGTGAGGGATCTAGTGAAGTACCATTTCCCTCGGCTTTATTAGATCCGGGTAGAAAAAATTTTATTTCAAAACGGGGTCCTCAAAAAGAGGAAATGTGGGAGGTTTTTAAACAGGTTAAAATCAATCTTCCTTTGCTTGAAGCTATTAAACAGGTACCCGCTTACGCCAAGTTTTTAAAAGAATTATGTGCCTAAATTGGTTGACTTGAAGGAGCGGGTAAGCGCGGTTTTGAAAGGAGATCTTCCTCCTAAGCTACAAGATCCGGGAACGCCTCTTATAAATATTCAAGTTGGAAATTTTCAAACTGCAAGGGCGTTATTGGATCTTGGAGCTGGAGTAAGTATCTTACCGGGGGGGTTATACGACCAATATGATTTTGGTCCATTGAAACGGGTTGAGACAACGGTGGTATTAGCCGATTTGTCTCATAAACTTCCTCGGGGTATTGTACGGGATGTGATAGTTAAGGTTGATGAGTTTTATTATCCCGTGGATTTTCTTGTGCTAGACTACTCATCCGTGGACCCAATTCAACAACAAAATATTATTTTGGGTCGGCCATTTTTAAACACCGCACATGCCGTTATTGATTATCGATATGGTATGGTCGACATGACATTCGGTAATAGAAAGATGAGATTAAATGTTTTTACTAATGGTACTAACATTTATGGTGATGAGTGTTTTGTAGCAGATTTCATAGATGGATACGACCCAAAGGAGTTCGAGGAAGAGATTTTGGGTTCTTGTGTTTGTGATGTGTCTTTGCAGGTGCACGCATGTGATTTGGAAAAGGAAGAGAAAGAGCAAGAGGCTTTTGCGGTAAAGGAAGGAAGACCACCATGGACCCACCAAACGGATACTCTACCGGTGGAAATTGATTCGGGTACAAAGCCTTCCTTGGAATGTCCACCAAGTGTGGAATTGAAAGAGCTACCAAAACACCTAAAGTATGTATTTTTGGGGGAGAATGACACTTTACCGGTGATCATTGCTTCCAATTTGGAGGTAGCTCAAGAGGAGGAGTTGATACGGGTGTTGAAGGCTCACAAGGCGGCAATCGGGTGGACAATAGCCGACCTAAAGGGTATTAGTCCTTCCATCGTAATGCATAAAATTATTACAAGTGAGGACGCAAAGCCAACCCGTGAGACACAAAGAAGGTTAAACCCGAATCTAAGAGAGGTGGTCAAGAAAGAAGTTATCAAGTGGTTGGATGCGGGGATTATTTATCCCATTTCGGACAGTGCGTGGGTAAGTCCGACTCAGGTAGTGCCTAAAAAATCAGGCATTCAGGTAATTAAAGATGAGCAAGGTGAGCAAATCGCCACCCGTCCGGTAACCAGGTGGCGAGTCTGTATCGACTATAGAAAATTAAACGCCGCTACCTCTAAAGACCATTTCCCATTACCCTTCATTGACCAAATCATTGAAAAACTTTCCGGTCAAAAATACTATTGTTTTTTGGATGGGTACTCGGGATATAACCAAATTGCTATTCACCCGGACGACCAACACAAAACCACGTTTACATGTCCATATGGTACATTTGCTTTTCGGCGAATTCCATTTGGACTATGTAACGCCCCCGCCACATTCCAAAGATGTATGATGAGTATATTTTCGGACATGGTGGGGGAGTCTCTTGAAGTGTTTATGGATGATTTTTCCTTTTTTGGGCCAAGTTTTGACTCTTGTCTTGATGAGTTAGAAAAAGTTTTGAAAAGGTGTGTGGAGACAAACTTGGTCCTAAGTTGGGAAAAGAGCCATTTTATGGTTCAAGAGGGTATTGTGTTGGGGCATGTGATTTCGGACCGGGGAATGGAGGTAGATAAAGCAAAAATTCGGGTAATTTCATCTCTACCCCCACTAAAGAATGTTAAGGGGGTGAGATCATTTTTGGGACATGCGGGGTTTTATAGAAGGTTTATTAAAGGCTTTAGTGTAATTACAAAACCTTTATGTAACTTATTATTAAAAGATGTTCCTTTTGATTTTACTGACGAATGTTTGCAAGCGTTTCATGTGTTGAAGGAACAGTTGGTGAAGGCTCCTATCTTGCAGCCACCGGATTGGTCGAAGCCGTTTGAAATTATGTGTGATGCTAGTGATACGACCATTGGAGCGGTTTTGGGTTAAAGAGTTGATAAGAAACCGGTGGTAATCTACTATGCAAGTAAAACTTTGTCCGAGGCGCAACTGAATTACACCACAACCGAGAAAGAATTATTAGCGGTGGTGTATGCCTTGGACAAGTTTAGAGCTTACATTTGGGGGAGCAAGGTGATTGTTTATTCGGATCATAGCGCGGTCCGATATCTAATGGAAAAGAAGGATGCAAAGCCCCGATTGATTCGATGGGTGCTTTTGTTACAAGAATTCGATCTCGAGATTCGGGACAAGAAAGGGTGTGAAAATGTTGTTGCGGATCATTTATCCCGAATCCCATTGGAAGGTGTTGACGACCCGAGTGAGATTAATGAACGGTTTCCCGACGAGCAATTGTTAGCCGTATCTACTTTTGTTACACCTTGGTACGCCCATTATGTGAATTATTTGGCTAAGGGTGCAATTCCGAATCATTGGACGAAGAAGAGACGACAACAATTTCTAAGTCAAGTTAAACAATACATTTGGGATGAACCGGATTTGTTCAAGATTGGACCCGATCAAGTGATAAGGAGGTGTGTTCCCGAAACTGAAGTCTTAGAGATTTTGACCCATGCTCATTCGTCGGCATGTGGAGGGCATTTTAGTGGGAACAAGACGGGTTATCGGGTGTTATCTAGTGGGTTTTATTGGCCCACGATTTTCAAGGATTCTTGTGAGTATGCCCGAAATTGCATCAATTGTCAAAGAGTGGGAAGTATTTCGAAAAGGGATGAAATGCCGTTACAACCGATTTTGGTAGTGGAGGTATTTGACGTTTGGGGGATAGATTTTATGGGTCCGTTTCCTAATTCGAATGGGTTCTTGTATATATTGGTTGCGGTAGATTATGTGACAAAATGGATAGAAGCCATTGCTACAAGGACCAATGATCATTTCGTGGTGTGTAAGTTTGTGCAATCCAATATATTCGCTCGTTTCGGTGTGCCAAGGGTGATAATAAGTGATGGTGGTTCACATTTCAAAAATTTTAATTTTGCAAAGTTGTTGAAACGATATAATGTGAACCATCGAGTGGCGACACCGTACCATCCGCAAACAAGTGGACAAGTTGAAGTGTCCAACCGTCAAATTAAGGAGATTCTCATGAAGACGGTAAGAACGGATCGAAAAGATTGGTCAAGTAAACTTGATGATGCGTTGTGGGCATATCGAACGGCTTACAAAACTCCAATCGGAACCACCCCTTATCGGATGGTATATGGGAAGGGGTGTCATTTACCAATGGAGTTAGCACATCGAGCGCATTGGGCCATTAAAACCGTTAATGCGGATTATGACGAAGCGGGTCGAACAAGGAAGTTGCAATTGAATGAGATCGAGGAGATAAGAGATGAAGCCTATGAATGTGCTTCCGCATACAAAGACAAACTGAAGAAAGTTCATGATGCAAAGATAAGGAAAAAGAACTTCGAAGTGGGTCAAAAGGTGTGGCTGTACAATTCAAGGTTGAAGATGTTTGCGGGAAAACTCAAGAGCAAGTGGATGGGTCCTTACATCATCCGAAGAGTGGGAAAATTTGGTGATGTTGATATAGAAGACGAACAATCCAATAGGCAACAAATGGTGAACGGGCATCGACTCAAACCGTACTTGGAAGGTAACGACATTAACCATATTGATCTCGATAAAGTGGGCTTCATTTTACGCCCATTGGATGATGAGGAAACTTGAAAGAGGCCCAGGTTTTGTATTTTGTACATATTGTAGTTTAGTTTTATGTTTTGAATAAAGTCCCGTTTAGAACCGGTGTTTGAAACAAGTGTGGGGAAATCCTTGCGAATTTCCCGAGCATAGTGTTGAGGACAACACGGGTTTTTAACGGGGGGTAGGTTTAAATTTTCATGTTTTCAAAATATAAAAACACATAAAAATTACAAATTTTAAAAGCTAAAAAATATATATATATATATATATATTTTACAAGTCAAATTGTTGGTTTCTCTGTAGTTGCCCAGTGATCGCCATAAGATACGGCACATAGCCGTAGCTTACGGCTCATGTGTGTAATTTTGAGTCTTACGCCGGATGGTCCCTGTTTTACGGCGAAGCAATAAACACCCAGGTACTGCCGTAACCTACGGCAAGGAGCCGTAAGTTATGGCTCGTAATGAAAAGCTGAAAATCCTTTCGGTCGGTGTATTTAAAAAAAAAAACCGAAAATAATTTAATAATAACAATAACACTTTTAATAAAACTCTTCAATTCACCCTAACCACACATCGATCCTTCTAACCCTATCCTCACAACTTCTTCTTCTCCTTCATCTCTCTTAGAACCCTAACACACCATCCTTCAAAACTTCATATCTCTCTCAAATCAAGTCTGATTTCAGTGTTTTTTGGGTCCATTTTGGGTGAAATTTCACAAGGAATTCAGATTTACTCTTGTAACTTGAAGATTCCTTTGTTTTGGGGGTCGGATTTGAGCCTAGGGGTGCCAAAAATTTGGGATTTTTTGTGGGATTTTTTGTGAACTTCAAGTTTTTGTGATTCTCATCTTCTACAACACCAAGGTATGCAATTTCTTGTCATTATTTGATGTACATTAAGGTTTGTAAGTTTTCATTATAGTTTTTGCTTACACACTTGCTTGTATGGGATAGATGATAGGATTTTGTAAGCCACTGAATATTTGGGTGTAAATGTGTTTGATGTCTAGTGAAAACTTTTGGAAAAATTCTGAATTATAGGGGACATCATGCCAAAATTTTGTTTGAAAGAATGAAACTTTGATTTTTGCACATCTACACCCATAATATGAAGCAAGTGTGGGGAAAATTTGGGAAAAATATTAACTTGATTTGTTTGTGTGGTTTTGGATGTGTGTAGGTATGGTGACGAAAAAAGGGAAAGGAATTGCAAGTTCTTCTAATGCGCCTCAAGAGGAGGAGATTGACCTGTGTTGGTGACCCGGACTCAGAGGAGGATGCACCTCCAAGAGGTCCGAAGCCGGATTGGACAACCGGTTCATTGCTAGACCAACCTGAGGAATGGAGAGAGGATCTGTTTCATGAACAAATGAACAACTTAAAACAAAGGGGTGAAGCGTTTATCTGTGAGAAGGAGATCAAAGAGGTTGATTTCGGGCCGTTCGGGATAACGGACAAGTTCAAAGCATTGGGTTGGGGTGCAGCCTTGAAGTGTTATGACGGGGAAGTGAAGAAGATGTACGACAAGCAGATTCAAGAATGGGTAGCTTCACTTGAATGTCCCCCGTATAAGTCCCCAAGCAAGATGAGACTCGTTGGACAGTGTAACGGGGTGAAAGTAGAAATGTGTTATGATTCTTTGCGCAAAATAGCAAAGTTTGACGACATACCCGCAAATGAGTACATTCACCCAAGTCTCAAATATCTTTACCACGAGCCCAAAGAGCATCCGCAATGGCAAAATATGCTTGATTACCTTTTCCTTCCGGGCACAACACATGGGAAGTTATATAGAAGCAATTTGAAAATGGAAGCGAAATTGTTGTTGACATTGTGCATATATAATGTGGTTCCAAGGCGGGGTGATAAGATGGAAGTGCGGCATCAGGAAGTACCGATTTTATATATGTTGATGCATGGATCTCCCAAGGTCCCTTTCCGATTTCTTGTGATGAATAACATCTGGTTGAGCAAAATTAGTGGAGAAAGAAAGATCATACCTCATTGCCGGTTGATTACGGCGTTGTTAAAAAAATATGGGGCGATTAAAGGAGATGAAAAAGGTTCTTACAAGAGGTTTAAACCATTCGACCTTAAGAATCTTGGGCCAGATTGGATTTACACAGAAACGGAGAGGTATCATAGGTTAAAAACAAATGGGAGAAGGTGGAGAGCGTTGAAGGTAGATGCGAGGCCGTTACGACCGGGTGAGGCTGAGGAGCCCGAAGTAACCGATGAAGAGGTAAGTAGAGATGAGGATTACCACGAAGATGCCTTTATGGTTGATGCTCCAGTTCAAGGGGCCGGTGTGCAAGCTGGTTATGTGGGGGGTGCATTTGATTATGCACAGCAAGCTTATGATCCTTATTGGGCCCACGTGGGAGATATGGGTCAAATTATTGAACAAAGGTGGCCTCCCACTTTTGGAGGATGGAGTGAACCAAACCAAGTGCTTTTTGATCAACAAACTTTCATGGGGGCAAGTATAGAAAGGGGTTTGAAGCGGAGCTATGATAGGAGTGAACACTGGAACCGTGCTCATATGTATGCCCATGAAGAAGAAGTGAACAACCGCTATTTAGATGATCGTCAGAGACGCATGCATGATCAATGGCATGCGGGTCAGCCAATTGAAGGAGATCCGCCCGTTGTGGACTACACCACATTACCACCAAATGATGGTAGTGTGTCATATTCCACCCCACCATTGCATCATTCTCAGTGGGTGGATCCACATGCTATGAGTTATCAACAGGCGAATCCGAGTGGTGATCAAGGAAGCAGCAGTAGCGGTGGAGCATTTGGTTTTGGCGAATGGAAGGATATGATGACATCCATCTTCGGGCCTCCACAGCCGAAATATTACTAGCCAGGTCGTATCTTGCTCCTTTGTATATTTTTTGTATATATTTGTTTATTTCGTATGTTATGTTATGGTTGGGAGGTAGGGTGGTGTTTGATGTTGATATGTTGTTGGGTTGTGATAGTTGGTGGTGTCTAAAAAAAAAAAAAAAACTTGGGATTTGAGAATTTTAGCAAAAGTTGATGTTGTGGTTATAAGCGATCCTTCCCTCAAAGCCATACATTGGGACAATGTATCCCAAGTGTGGGGATGGGGGAAATTTTTGAGAGTTTTAAAATTTTGTAAACCCAAGCGAAAATTGTTAAAATTTGAAAACTTGATATTATGCCATTTGACACACCGACACCCATTCCTATTCTTTTCTTGGTAAGGATTTGAGCCACACATGATTATTATAGAGATTTCATTGTTTGAGTGGCGGTGTGTGTTGTGTGTTAATAGAACTTGTGTGTGAATACTTGTTAAACCCTAGAGTTAGCATGCTTTTGGAAATGATAGGGGACTTTTAGGAAGCCTCGTCTAGATGTGTGAAGAGTGCGGGATTGGTGGGTTGGACCTCATACTTTACATATATGAGCTTGGTATTGTGAGGGGTGGGGGTTTGGTCTTTAGATTGCCATGTTTGAGCTTTAAACCGTTCGGTTGTGACCCAAGCCTACTTCCTACAAAATTTTACCAATTGAGATGACCCGGTTTAGGAGATTTAGTATGTAGTGTTGATGTTCTTATATATATTGTTGAGTTTGATGTGTTATAAAAAAAATGAAAAAAATGATGAAAAAAAAAGAGAAAAATATGAAAAAAAAAAAATATTTAGTTGCAATTGTAGTTGAGAATGTTGAAGAAGTTGTGTATATAATTGATGTTTGTTTTGTTTTGTAGTATAAATAAAAACCGGGTCAAATCAAATTAGCTCTTATATATATGTTCCACCGTTTTTCCTACCTTTGCACCTAGCCCCGTTACAACCCGTAAGTCTCTCTTGATTCATAAGCATGCTAGATATTTGTTAGGAGGAAACTTGATTCTTATACAAGCTTATTGTCGCATACACACATACACGCATTGAGTGGTTTAGCATTATGCTAGTAATTCTTGTCACCGAGAGTTTGGCGAGGGGTGTGTCTTATGGTATGGTTGAAGGTTAGTAAAAGGATGGCATGTTTAGCTTGGTTTGCATAATTGATTGTTGCGTTTGTGAATAGTTTTGAATGGGTTGCTTGGGACAAGCAACGGGTAAGTGTGGGGATGTGACGGGTAGTCCGTAGGACAACCCTTAAAAGATCTAAATATACGCACATTCTACATTTATTTCGGTTATTTGCTTGAACATGGTAATCATGAGAGGTTTGATGTTACAGGCACTAAAGGGCTTAAAGAATGGATATTATGAAGCTTGGATGGATGCTTGATGTTGGTGAAAACAAAATTAGAAGATTTAACTTGTAATGAAGAGAATAAGAAGAAAAACCACATACAGCACCGTAACCTACGGCTATTGGTCTGAGCCGTAACCTACGGCTCCCAGCCGTAAGTTACGGCCCCTGCTGTTGACTGTGGACTTGTTGACCACCGTAACCTACGGCTCCCAGCCGTAGGTTACGGCTCCGACTGAAGCCATCATGTAACTCCTCATTAAATGCAATTTTCAAGATACTTTATGGTGACCTATCATTGGAAATCGGTTATGCTTCACTTGTGAACGAGTTTTGGGAGTTCTTGGAGACTTTTTGGTGTGAAGAACAATAGTGAATCATTAGTTTTTATGTTGGTGATCCATATGAACATTGAAATTTTTGTTAAGATGTTGTTTGAAGCTATGCGTGGCTAAACACTCTATGATCATCCAAGGTTGAAGGTTTGTTTAAGACGGTTGTGTTTTGATTCCATATTTCTAGAATGATAAACTTTATCTATGTCTTTTTTATCATGGTGTGTGATTGTTTATTTGTAAATTGTTAATTCTTATGATTTTTCTAGTTTGAAACCATACGTTTTTGGTGCCGTTGGCAATCGAGATATCATGGGTAAAATTAGGATTGGGTAAGGGTTGATTGGTCATCGGGTAACAACCTCACGTTCTAGGAATCTGAGTACTTCGTTCCCTTTTATCACAATAAGTAATTACACACGAACTATGTCTATGTAGTTCTTTCTAGTGGATGATAGCACAATTGTTGAAGCAAACCGGAAACTTAGGATGGTCATTCGTCTCCAAATTGTTTACAAACTCAACTTTTATTTTGAAAATTAATTTAGTATTCTTAGTTTCTAAAACCAATCCAATCAAACAACTCTTGAAACTTACTTTTATTGCAATTAGTTTAATTTTAGTCAAGTTAGGTAAATTCACAAATAACACATTTTCCACAAACTCCCTGTGTTCGATACCCACTTACCGCTATCTATTTAGTTGTATTGGGATTAAATTTGATTGTGACCACGACAGCACGTCAGATGGAGATCAATCCAATTCCAGAAAGGTTAAAGGAAGCATGCCTGTGCAAGGGATTTGGATCCACTCTTTCTGGATCAGCTCTCAAATGGCTGCTAAGTCTTCCTCCCTATTCTATTACCTCATTTGCTAATCTAGTTAACTTGTTTAATAATCAGTTTTCTTGTAGTAGAAAATTCGAACGATTAACTAGTGATCTATATAGGATAACCCAGGGTCATAATGAATCATTAAGGGATTACATTACCAAATTCAGTAAAGAATCCTTAGACATTCCCAACTTAGATATAGCTACGGCTGTTGAGGCCTTTAAAATGGGATTGCTTAGGGATTCGTCGTTCTATGATGATCTTGTTATGACACCGTGCAGGAACTTAGATGAGGTAAGAACACGAGCACTTAGGTTCATTCGGCTAGAGGACGACAAGAGGATCCATGAGAGGTTAGCAGGATCCTCAAAGCAGGATAAGCAAGGATCCTCATTCAGGAACAACAAGTTCAGATCCTACAACAGATCTGATAACCAGAACGTGCATTCTGTTGATCAAGAAGAGGATGATGAGGATTATCCTCCAATTTCCGAATATTGTTTTTGTGTTGATAACAATGAACTAATCCTTGCGATGCAGAACCTAGGTGATAAAGCTAGATGGCCGTGAAAAAATGATAGGCCAGCTGCAACTAAGGATAAATCAAAGTGGTGTGCATACCATGAAGATTTTGGGCATCTCACAGAAGAATGTATTGCACTGAGAAAGGAAATTGGATACTTGTTGAGCAAGGGGCATCTAAAAGAATTGTTGGGAAGAAAAAAGTCAAGGACTCAGGATCCTGAAAGGATCCCTGAGAAGGCTCCATCCCCTCCAGCAGATGCACAAGTAATAAACTTTATTTCTGGAGGATCAGACATTTGCGGCACATCCTTCTCAGCAGCTAAAAGGCATGCAAAGGAAACTAAAATGGACAATGGAGAAAGACCTGTTCGAACATCAAGTGTCTCCGAAGGAAAAGTCATAACCTTTGATGAGGATGATCGTGTTGATATCCAGGATCCTCATCACGATGGTTTAGTTATTACTCTTTTCATTTCTAACCATTTTGTCCGCAGGATCCTTATAGACGGAGGAAGCTCAGTGAACATTATCCAGCTTGATGTTCTAAAGAAGATGGGTATTCCTGAATCGGACATCATACCAAGATCCTCCGTGCTCGTGGGATTTAGTGGCGAAACTAAGAATACCCTGGGGGACATTAAACTCCCAATATACATTGAAGGCCTACACTCTTATCAAAAATTTTGTGTTATTGACTGTTTATCTTGTTGTAATGTTATCTTTGGCAGGCCTTGGATACACGATATGAAAGCAGTCCCATCTACTTACCATCAATGTGTGAAGCTCCCTAGTCCTTGGGGAATAGTGAAGATTGATAGTGATCAGCAGGAGGCTAAGAATTGCTACACTTCATCGATGAAACCAGCCTCGAAGTCAAGGGAGCAATAGCAATCAAGGTATCCTCCAAGGGATTTCTTGGAGGCAAGAGAGCAGGATGTGGTAGAAATCCTCATGGATCCTGATGATCCTGAATCCAAAATCTATATCGGATCAGGGATCTTCGGCGAAATGAAAGAAGACCTCGTATCCTTCCTCAAAAGGAGAAAGACTACCTTTGCATGGAAACATGAAGACATGACTGGTATATCCAAAGATGTAATCACTCACAAACTCGGGATTGACAGATCCTTCAAACCAATCCATCAAAGGAGAAGAAAGTTTGCACCGGAAAGGAATGCCATTATCCAGGAAGAGGTAGAGAAATTGCTCCGGGCAGGTATGATTAGGGAGGTCAAGTATCCAAGATGGTTAGCCAATGTGGTTGTTGTTCAAAAGAAAAATGGAAAGTGGAGGGTATGTGTTGATTTTACCGATTTAAATAAGGCATGTCCCAAGGATCCTTTCCCATTACCCCACATTGACTCCATGGTGGATGCAACTGCGGGTCATGAACTGTTAACTTTTATGGATGCTTCATCTGGATTCCAACAAATCCAAATGGAACCATCCGACCAAGAGGATACAGCCTTCATGACTCCAACTGGTATATACTGCTATATTGCTATGCCGTTCGGACTAAGAAATGCAAGTGCAACATATCAAAGGCTGGTGAATATGATGTTCAAGGACCAGATTGGACAAACTATGGAGGTTTACATAGATGATATGGTGGTAAAATCCTTAAAAGCTGAGGATCACCTAAGAGACTTGGAGGAAGCATTCGATATCCTTGACAAATATAACATGAAACTTAATCCTTCAAAATGTCACTTTGGTGTTAAAGCAGGTAAATTCTTAGGATATATGGTGACAAAGAGAGGCATTGAAGCTAGCCCGGAACAAATCAAAGCAATAGTGAACATCAAATCTCCGGCCAATGCTAAGGATGTTCAAAGGCTAACAGGCAGGATAGCAGCTTTGAACAGATTTATATCCAAATCCTCAGAGAAGTGCAAAGAATTCTATGATATCCTAAGGAAGAACAAGAAATTTGAGTGGACTGAGAAGCATGAAAATGCTTTAAGAGCCCTTAAAGATTACCTATCCTCAGCCCCGGCTTTGATGAAACCAGAAAAAGGCGATGTGCTATCCTTGTATCTTGCAGTATCCTCAAAAGCAGTAAGTGCGGTCCTTGTTAAGGATCATGAAGGTACACAACATCCTGTCTATTATGTAAGTAAAAGTTTACTTGATGCCGAATCCAGGTATTCACACCTTGAAAAGCTTATTCTTGCATTAATTATGGCATCTACTAAGTTAAGACATTATTTTGAAACTCATGTTATCATTGTTAAAACTAATTTTCCAATTAAGAATGTCCTCAGGAAACCAGAGATGTCAGGAAGGATGGCTAAGTGGGCAGTGAAGCTAAGTGCATATGATATAAGATATGAGCCTAGGACAGCCATCAAATCCCAAGCATTAGCTGACTTTGTGGCTGATTTCAGTAGTGATTTACAAGAAGAAGCTGAGTTAGAAGTCCTGCAGCTAGAAGAGACCAAGGATCCTTGGATACTTTATACTGATGGATCCTCAAATGTCAAAGGCACAGGGCTTGGAATACTACTAAAATCGCCACAGGGGGACATAATACCCCACTCTATAGCTTGTGAGTTCCAAACCACCAACAATGAGGCTGAATATGAAGCCTTAATTGCTGGTTTGCAAATTGCAAAGCATATGGGGATCAGGTATCTTGAGGTACATGTAGATTCATTGTTAATTACAAACCACTTTAATGGATCCTACGCTGTTAAAGGTGAAAAGCTAACCAAATATTTAGAGATAGTCAAAAGTTTGGCACTCTCTTTTGTTTCCTTTAGTTTGACGCAGGTACCAAGGGAAGAAAATACAGAGGCTGATGCATTGGCTAACCTAGGATCATCCTTGAAGATCCCGGAGGATATCAAGATCCCTATTATCCATATCTTGACCCCGGCCATCGAGGATCACGAGGCTATGGAGATAGGAAATGATTCTGCAATTATCCCTAGTGAGGATACTCGATCCCATTCAGGATCAGGATCATGGATCTCACCAATCATGAGATACTTACAACATGGAGAGATTCCTACAGGAGAAAACCCTAGGGCTTTCAAATCTAAGGTATCTCAATTCACAATTTTAAATAGTATGTTGTATAGACGATCTCTTGCAGGACCATACCTGAGATGCATTGAGGATCCTGAAATCCAAGAAGTTCTAAAAGACTTCCATGAAGGAGATTGTGGAAACCACACTGGGGGCAGGGCATTATTCTCAAGGATCCTGAGGACAGGATACTACTGGCCAACCACGAAGAGAGATGCTGTGGAGTATGCTAAAAGATGTGATCCTTGTCAGAGACACAGCAATATCCTTCATCAACTAGATGAATTATTGCATCCTATATCCTCCTCTTGGCCATTTGTGAGATGGGGTATGGATATAGTTGGTAAGCTCCCTAAGGCACCTGGTGGAAAAGTATTCATGCTAGCTATGACTGATTACTTCTCCAAGTGGATAGAGGCTGAAGCTTTTGCCCAAGTCAGAGAAAAGGAAGTTATATCCTTCATTAAAAGAAATATTATAACTAGATTTGGAATTCCTTCTGAGATTATATGTGATAATGGTTCCCAATTTATTGGGGGCAGAACCACTAACTTTTGTGACAGCTGGGGGATTAAGATGATAACATCAACACCAGTCCACCCACAAGCTAATGGTCAAGCAGAATCATCCAACAAGATCATCATCAACAATTTGAAGAAGAAGCTTGGATCCAAGAAAGGGAAATGGGCAGAAGAACTACCCTATGTGCTTTGGGCTGATAGGACAACCCCTAAGAATGCTACTGGTCAAACGCCATTCTCTTTGGTATTTGGGGCAGAATCAGTGATCCCAACAGAAATGGTGGTTCCAACTGCTAGAACAAGTACCCGTGATCCTGAGGAGAATAATGAGAACTTAGCTCAAGACCTGGATACTATTGAAGAAATCAGGGATCTCGCTAGGATAAGGATGGCCAGTTATCAACAAAGAATGGCTGGTGCTTACAACAAAAATGTCAGGATCAGGAGGTTTCAAGTTGGAGATATGGTATTAAGGAAAGCATTCCAGAATACCACCAATCCTGCTGATGGAAAATTGGCTCCAAAATGGGAAGGCCCTTATTTGATTGAAGCTGAAGCAGGAAAGGGGGCATATAGATTGCTAACCATGGAAGGTGATTTGCTACTAAGAGCTTGGAATGCTGTCCACTTGAAGAAATATTTCATGTGAGCAGGATCCTCATGGCACAGATGATCCTCAAAGGATCCTCAAAGTATCGGTGATCCTTACTTAGGTAATATCCTAAACTTGAACTATTTCATTCCTTTATTTTGTCATATAAGGATAAGGATCATGTGTCCTTTATCCATCTCTCACCTGAGTTTAAGTTTTGAAAGTTCAGGTATCCTTAGCATAACATTGGTTATCCGCTGAAGCAATCCGTTCCTTGGGTTTAACCCCAGTTATTTGGGCTTGACCCCAGTTCCGCCTGTAGCGCATGATGATCCTGGTATAGTTCAAGGCAGTGGGACCAGTACTCGTTTTAGGGGCTGATAATTCCATTGTACTGGCTATGCCTAGGATCCTACGTATAATGGTAGACGTACCATACATCCGTTCCTAAGGTTTCTAACGTTTTCACGTTAGCTAAGGTTTCTAACGTTTTCACGTTAGCTAAGGTTTTGGCATTTTCATGTCACTAAGTTTGGATAGTCACCAGTTAGGGCCATACTCCAGTTTACATACGATCCTTGGGCTTGTCCCCAGTTATCCTTGGGCTTGTCCCCAGTTGCTAACTCTTTTCTTATATTGGCTTAGTCCGAAGTTATGTTCTATTTCAGGTTCTTAAAGATAGGCAACTAGGGATCCTTGATCCTTACTCCACTCTAAGGTTTATCTTATAGTTATCCTTATTACGGTTAGGGTCCTAACTTGGATCCTCAGGTATGATCCTTAACTATTATTAATTATATTCATTATTTATTTGAATAACCCTTAAAATTTGACAACTAAACTTGTGATTCTTAAACTATATCACTTTTTGGAACTTATCAGTTATGGGATATGTGATCCTTGATCATATCCTAAACTTTTTGGATATCTTTTTTAATTTTTCAAGGATTGATAAGTATAAATGGAATGAACATTACAACAATTGGAAAGCGAGATATTAAAAAGGATAACAACACAAGATAAGCGACAAAAGGTTAAGATTTTATTTATTAACAAAGGATTAACCCTTAAAAGTGTTAGGGGAGGATTTTCTAACAATTAGTGATCCTTATTCTTTATCCTAATTAGTGATCCTTACTTCTGTGACAGGTGGTGATCCTCAGAAGGGCTTTAGGATCAGGATCATGGATCACTTCAAGGATCCTCATACTGACGATTGTTTACTTATGTTTTATAACATCTCGCAGGTATAACAAGCTTGACCAAGTCTTAGCGACATTCTTGGAGAATATTCCCGAAGTATTCTGCACGTGCTAGACCAAAACTAGACGTTATGGAGAACGTGGAGGCTTGGCCCGAAAGTCGGAGAGTTTGTTAGCTAGATATTTTTTCTTATTTTAAAGGGAGTAACGAGCTAAGTTAGAGAGTTAGTGACACTTAGTCATTTTTGGCAGTTACACACACTCATACAAGCGCTCATACAAGCTCTCGTTCAAACACTTAGCAATTTCATACACTTTTTACACATTTCATCGTAGTGATCCTTGTACCTAGCTCGTTACTATCCGAAGTTGTAAACATTTAATCATTTATTTTAGCTTGGTGATCGGTAGTTTCCATCACCCGGGGTTTTTTGTGCCGGAGATCAAGTCTTGATCAAGGGCTTTTTCCCCGTATAAATCTTTGTGTTGTTTGTGCACTTTGCATTGAAGTGATCCTCATCACTGTTATACATTCTAAGCATCATTCCCCTAAACAAAGAGTTTGGTTGCAATATCCTCATCAGATTTTCTGACCAAAACAGTTTGGCGCCCACCGTGGGGCAATTGGTGCTTCGTCCTTAAGAAAATACGCATTTCTGTGCTTAATTCGGCTCACTACAACCAAGCAGATGGCTTCCTCATCGAAGAATACTTCGAACTTGATGCCTTCATTCACTTCTTCACAAGGCGTCCCTCCTTTGCCTCCACCACCTTCTGGATCCCAGAAGAATACAGAAAATGCTGCGAAGAAACCGACTCCCATTTTCTCAAAACCACCTACTTCTTCTGTTTCAACTAATCCTACTACTAATGATCTCTATGCCTTGATTTTGCAGATGAGGAATCATGCACAAGAGCAGGATAAGACCAACGAAAGGATCTTCTGGGAGATTGACGAAATTAAGAAACAGAAGAAAACGGCAGAGGATCATTCCCCACTGATGCCCAGATCTTTGAATTTTGATACTCCGGTGGTTACTTCTCAGCCGTCAGTGGTTCCAGACACTCAATATGCGGGTGGACCAAAAGGAGTGCACTACGGAACAACAGCTATGACCCAGGCACTAGGTTTATATTTCCAGCCAGCAGGATCCTATCCCCAGCATATGGGATCCCTCACGAGTACAGGAGGATATTCAGGAATGCAGCAGTTTCAAGGATCCTCCTTCGTTCCAGGATCATCCCAGGTTCAAGGATCCTCCTTCGTTCCAGGATCATCCCAGGTTCAAGGATCCTCCTTCGTTCTAGGATCATCCCAGGTTCAAGGATCCTCCTTCGTTCCAGGATCATCCCAGGTTCAAGGATCCTCCTTCGTTCCAGGATCATCCCAGGTTCAAGGATCCTCCTTAGTTCCAGGATCATCCCAGTTTCACGGATCCTTCCAGATGCCAGGATCCTTGAGGAGTTTGCAAACAGGAAGTTCAGATGTCCATCAAGGAGATTTTATTCCAATGCAGACCAATGCCTCTGCTGGTCCCTCGATCATTCCAGAGTCTCAACAATATGGATTAACCTCCATACTTCCTAACTTGAATCCAATGGGAGGTAACACTTTTAATAATTCTCATACTACTAACCATGGTCTTATGCAGGATCCAGGTATCAATCATGCCATGGCCAGAGAATTGCAAAAGCTAAAGGATATGATCTCGAGTGTTCCGGGAGTAGTCAAACCTATTCCAGAGATTGCAGATGGGAGCCACAAGATATCTCGCTTTGCACCACCAATCTGTGATGCTGAGATACCCAAGAGGTTCCATGTGCCTACAATGAAACTGTATGATGGTTCGACGGATCCTGAAGAACACATAGCACAATACAGGGAGAGGATGGAGATCAATCCAATCCCAGAAAAGCTAAAGGAAGCATGCCTATGCAAAGGATTCGGATCCACTCTTACTGGATCAGCTCTCAAATGGCTGCTAAGTCTTCCTCCCTATTCTATTACCTCATTTGCAAACCTAGTTAACTTGTTTAATACTCAGTTTTCCTGTAGTAGAAAATTTGAACGATTAACTAGTGATTTATATAGGATAACCCAGGGTCATAATGAATCATTAAGGGATTACATTACCAAATTTAGTAAAGAATCCTTAGACATTCCCAACTTAGATATAGCCACGGCTGTTGAAGCCTTCAAAATGGGACTGCTCAGGGATTCGTTATTTTATGATGATCTTGTTATGACACCATGCAGGAACCTAGATGAGGTAAGAACCCGGGCCCTCAGGTTCATTCGGCTAGAGGATGACAAGAGGATTCAGGAGAGGATAACAAGATCCTCAAAGCAGGATAAGCAAGGATCCTCATTCAGAAACAACAAGTTCAGATCCTACAACAAATCTGATAATCAGAACGTGCATTCTATTGATCAAGAAGAAGATGATGAGGATTATCCTCCAATTTCTGAATATTGCTTTAGTGTTGATAACAATGAACTAATCCTTGCCATGCAGAACCTAGGTGATAAAGCTAGATGGCCAAGAAAGAATGACAGGCCAGCTGCAACTAAGGATAAATCAAAGTGGTGTGCATATCATGAAGATTTTGGGCACCTCACAGAAGAATGCATTGCATTAAGAAAGGAAATTGGATACTTGTTGAGCAAAGGGCATCTAAAAGAGTTGTTGGGAAGAAAAAAGTCAAGGACTCAGGATCCTGAAAGGATCCCTGAGAAGGCTCCAGCCCCTCCAGCAGACGCACAAGTGATAAACTTTATTTCTGGGGGATCCGACATTTGTGGCACATCCTTCTCAGCAGCTAAGAGGCATGCAAAGGAAACTAAAATGGACAATGGAAAAAGACCAGTTCGAACATCGAGTGTCTCCGAAGGAAAAGTCATAACCTTTGATGAAGAGGATCGTATTGATATCCAGGATCCTCATCACGATGGTTTAGTTATTACTCTTTTTATATCTAACTGTTTTGTCCGCAGGATCCTAATAGACGGAGGAAGTTCAGTGAACATTATCCAGCTTGATGTTCTAAAGAAGATGGGTATCCCTGAATCAGAGATCATACCAAGATCCTCCGTGCTCGTGGGATTTAGTGGCGAAACTAAGAACACCCTGGGGGACATGAAACTCCCAATATATATTGAAGGCTTACACTCTTATCAAAAATTTTGTGTTATTGACTGTTTATCTTGTTGTAATGTTATCCTTGGCAGGCCCTGGATACACGATATGAAAGCAGTCCCATCTACTTACCATCAATGTGTGAAGCTCCCTAGTCCTTGGGGAATAGTAAAGATTGATAGCGATCAGCAGGAAGCTAAGAATTGCTACACTTCATCGATGAAACCAGCCTCGAAGTCAAGGGAGCAATAGCAATCAAGGTATCCTCCAAGGAGTGTCTTGGAGGCCAGAGAGCAGGATGTGGTAGAAATCCTCATGGATCCTGATGATCCTGAATCCAAAATCTATATCGGGTCAGGGATCCTTGGCGAAATGAAAGAAGACCTCATATCCTTCCTCAAAAGGAGAAGGACTACCTTTGCATGGAAACACGAAGACATGACTGGTATATCCAAAGATGTTATCACTCACAAGCTCGGTATCGACAGATCCTTCAAACCAATCCATCAAAGGAGAAGGAAGTTTGCACCAGAAAGGAATGCCATTATCCAGGAAGAGGTAGAGAAATTGCTCCGGGCAGGTATGATTAGAGAGGTCAAGTATTCAAGATGGTTGGCCAATGTGGTTGTTGTTCAAAAGAAAAACGGAAAGTGGAGGGTATGTGTCGATTTCACTGATTTAAATAAGGCATGTCCCAAGGATCCTTTCCCTTTACCCCACATTGACTCCATGGTGGATGCAACTGCGGGTCATGAACTGTTAACTTTTATGGATGCTTCATCTGGATTTCAACAAATCCAAATGGAACCATCCGACCAAGAGGATACAGCCTTCATGACTCCAACTGGTATATATTGCTATATTGCTATGCCGTTCGGATTGAGAAATGCAGGTGCAACGTACCAAAGGCTGGTGAATATGATGTTCAAGGATCAGATTGGACAAACTATGGAGGTTTACATAGATGATATGGTGGTAAAATCCTTAAAAGCTGAGGATCACCTAAGAGACTTGGAGGAAGCATTCGATATCCTTGACAAATATAACATGAAGCTTAATCCTTCAAAATGTCATTTTGGTGTCAAAGCAGGTAAATTCTTAGGATACATGGTGACTAAAAGAGGCATCGAAGCTAGCCCGGAACAAATCAAAGCAATAGTGAACATCAAATCTCCGGCCAATGCTAAGGATGTTCAAAGGCTAACAGGAAGGATAGCAGCCTTGAACAGATTCATATCCAAGTCCTCCGAGAAGTGTAAAGAATTCTATGATATCCTAAGGAAGAACAAGAAATTTGAGTGGACGGAGAAGCATGAAAATGCTTTAAAAGCCCTCAAAGATTACCTATCCTCGGCCCCGGCTTTGATGAAACCAGAAAAAGGTGATGTGTTATCCTTGTATCTTGCTGTATCCTCAAAAGCGGTAAGTGCGGTCCTTGTTAAGGATCATGAAGGTACACAACATCCTGTCTATTATGTAAGTAAAAGTTTACTTGATGCCGAATCCAGGTATTCACACCTTGAAAAGCTTATCCTTGCATTAATTATGGCATCTACCAAGTTAAGACATTATTTTGAAACTCATGTTATCATTGTTAAAACTAATTTTCCAATTAAGAATGTCCTCAGGAAACCAGAGATGTCAGGAAGGATGGCTAAGTGGGCAGTGAAATTGAGCGCATATGATATAAGATATGAGCCTAGGACAGCTATCAAATCCCAAGCATTAGCTGACTTTGTGGCTGATTTCAGTAGTGATCTACAAGAAGAAGCTGAGCTAGAAGTCCAGCAGCTAGAAGAGACCAAGGATCCTTGGATACTCTATACTGATGGATCCTCAAACGTCAAAGGCACAGGGCTTGGAATACTACTAAAATCGCCACAGGGGGACATAATACCCCATTCTATAGCTTGTGAGTTCCAAACCACTAATAATGAGGCTGAATATGAAGCCTTAATTGCTGGTTTGCAAATTGCAAAGCATATGGGGATCAGGTATCTTGAGGTACACGTAGATTCTTTGTTAATTACAAATCACTTTAATGGATCATATGCTGTTAAAGGTGAAAAGCTAACCAAATATTTGGAGATAGTCAAAAGTTTGGCACTCTCTTTTGTTTCCTTTAGTTTGTCACAGGTACCAAGGGAAGAAAATACAGAAGCTGATGCATTGGCTAACTTAGGATCATCTTTGAAGATCCCAGAGGATATCAAGATTCCTATTATCCATATCCTGACCCCGGCTATCGAGGATCACCAGACTATGGAGATAGGAAATGATTATGCAATGATCCCTAGTGAGGATACTCGATCCCATCCAGGATCAGGATCATGGATCTCACCAATTATGAGATACTTACAACATGGAGAGATTCCTACAGGAGAAAACCCTAGGGCTTTCAAATCTAAGGTATCTCAATTCACAATTTTAAATAATATGTTGTATAGACGATCTCTTGCAGGACCATACTTGAGATGCATTGAGGATCCTGAAGTTCAGGAAGTTTTAAAAGACTTCCATGAAGGAGATTGTGGAAACCACACTGGGGGCAGGGCTTTATTCTCAAGGATCCTGAGGACAGGATATTACTGGCCAACCATGAAGAAAGATGCTGTGGAGTATGACAGAAGATGTGATCCTTGCCAGAGACACAGCAATATCCTTCATCAACCAGCTGAATTATTGCATCCTATACCCTCCTCTTGGCCATTTATGAGATGGGGTATGGATATAGTTGGAAAGCTCCCTAAGGCACCTGGTGGGAAAGTATTCATGCTAGCTATGACTGATTACTTCTCCAAGTGGATAGAGGCTGAAGCTTTTGCTCAAGTTAGAGAAAAGGAAGTTATATCCTTCATTAAAAGAAATATTATAACTAGATTTGGAATTCCTTCTGAGATTATATGTGATAATGGTTCCCAATTTATTGGGGGCAGAACCACTAACTTTTGTGACAGCTGGGGGATTAAGATGATAACATCAACACCAGTCCACCCACAAGCTAATGGTCAAGCAGAATCATCCAACAAGATCATCATCAACAACTTGAAGAAGAAGCTTGGATCCAAGAAAGGGAAATGGGCAGAAGAACTACCCTATGTGCTCTGGGCTGACAGGACAACCCCTAAGAATGCTACTGGTCAAACACCATTCTCTTTGGTATTTGGGGCAGAATCAGTGATCCCAACAGAAATGGTGGTTCCTACTGCTAGAACAAGTACCCGTGATCCTGAGGAAAATAATGAAAACTTGGCTCAAGACCTGGATACTATTGAAGAAATCAGGGATATGGCTAGGATCAGGATGGCCAGTTATCAACAAAGAATGGCTGGTGCTTACAACAAAAATGTCAGGATCAGAAGGTTTCAAGTTGGAGATATGGTATTAAGGAAAGCATTCCAGAATACTACCAATCCTGCTGATGGGAAGTTGGCTCCAAAATGGGAAGGCCCTTATTTGATTGAAGCTGAAGCAGGAAAGGGGGCATATAGATTGATAACCATGGAAGGTGATTTGCTACCAAGAGCTTGGAATGCTGTCCACTTGAAGAAATATTTCATATAAGCAGGATCCTTATGACATAGGTGATCCTTAGGAAAGGGATATCCTTGAAGGATCCTCAAAGTACCGATGATCCTTACTTAGGTAATATCCTAAAATTAAGCTATTTCATTTTATTATTTTCTCTTATAAGGATAAGGATCATGTATCCTTTATCCATCTCTCACGTGAGTTTAAGTTTTGAAAGTTCAGGTATCTTTAGCACAACGTTGGTTATCCACAGAAGCAATCCGTCTTTGGGTTTAACCCCAGTTATTTGGGCTTGTCCCCAGATTCCGCCTGTAGCGCACGATGATCCTAGTGTAGTTCAAGGCTTTGGGACCAGTACTCGTTCTAGGGGCTGATAATTCCATTGTTCTGGCTATGCTTAGGATCCTACGTATAATGGTAGACGTACCATACATCCGTTCATAAGGTTTCTAACGTTTTCACGTTAGCTAAGGTTTCTAACGTTTTCACGTTGGCTAAGGTTTTGGCATCTTCATGTCACTAAGTTTGGATAGTCGCCAGTTAGGGCCATACTCCAGTTTACATACGATCCTTGGGCTTGTCCCCAGTTATCCTTGGGCTTGTCCCCAGTTATCCTTGGGCTTATCCCCAGTTATCCTTGGGCTTGTCCCCAGTTATCCTTGGGCTTGTCCCCAGTTATCCTTGGGCTTGTCCCCAGTTGCTAACTCTTTTCTTATATCGGCTTAGTCCCAAGTTATGCTCTATTTCAGGTCCTTGAAGATAGGCAGCTAGGGATCCTTGATCCTTATTTCACTCTAAGGTTTATCTTATAGTTATCCTTATTATGGTTAGGATTCTAACTTGGATCCTCAGGTATGATCCTTAACTTTTTTGGTTTTATTCATTATTCATTTGAATAACCCCTATACTTGACAACTGAACTTGTGTTTCTTAAACTATACCATTTTTTAAAACTTATCGGTTATGGGATATGTGATCCTTGTTCATATCTTAAACTTTTTGGATATCTTTTCTAGTTTTTCAAGGCTTGATAAGTATAAACAAATTAAACATTATAACAGTTGGAAAATAACATACTAAAAAGGATAACAACACAAGATAAGCGACAAAAGGTTAAGTTTTTATTTATTAACATAAGACTAACCCTTTAAAGGTTGTCAAAATTACCTACCCGAGCATCTACCAGCAAAACGTGGCCCGTCCGCTGGGGTAGGTAAAGGGTGTCCATGATAATGAGTTCAAAGATAGTGCAGGAATATAAAGGCGGCAGGATCACAATGGCTTCATCCCCCAAACAGAGGATCCCTCCACCAATTGCTATCCTGCCTATTATCCAAAGGATCATACATGATCCTTAATCCTAAAAACCTATTGTTCAGTACAGACCATCATTGTTCAACAAAAAACACCATAACCAAAACAAACCATCAAACTAAAAAATGGGCTCCGGCTACGTCTAGAAATGTCCTTCATCGCCCATTCATGCAGCTCACACCTTGGCTGCATCACCACCAGCATCATCACCACCAGCCTGATCCTTCCTACTGCCACTTGCCTCAATTGCCAGGACATCAGCTGCCTCCTCCTCATCATCCTCAAGATCAGCCAACCTTGCCTTCCAGCCTTCAACATCCCAGCTGTCTTTGTCAAAAGCAGGGTCTTGAGCTTCCTGGGCCATCTTCAACTTAGTCTGATACATTGTGATGGCAGCAGAGAGCTTGGCATTTTCGATGAGGTCATGCTTTTCATAATCAAAGTTAACCAGCACCTTGGCCATTTCCTGCTTGGTATCCTGGAGTTCCTTCCGAGCATCAGCAAGTGCAAGATCTTTGAGCACGGCAACCTGTTGGAGATCAGCTATTTTCTTGTCCAGCTCCTCAATATTGCCCACGTAATCCTCGATCTCAGCAAATTTCTGCAGAAAGAAGATAAGGCAGTTCAAGGTCAAGTGATCTTCATAAGAGCAGGATACCTAGGCAAAGTTAAGGATCCTTACATCATTGAAGTATTCAAGGAATTGGTGGCGGATCAGTGGCAGCCCTTGAAGATCCTCAGCATCAGAAGTTTTCCTCTTCTTGACACCCTTTCCTTTAGTGGGTGCCCTTGGAATGGAGATGCTAGGACTGGTAGTGGACCTCTTCTTCCTGGGTCGTACGAGATCAAGGTCAGCTGTGTTGAATTGGGAAACAGGCTTGACAGATTTTCCAGCGCCTACACATTCAAAGCAAGATGAGTATCCTTATTCTATTTCAATTTATCTATTTATTTTAATATTTAAACTATGCAAAAGACAGGATACTTACTCGACATGGTAATGGAACCTGAGGATACTTCTTGTGAGTCTTGGGTGTCTATCTTGAATGTCCTTGTTTCAGGATCAAGCTTCCAAAAAGCAGCGAGCCTATCCTTGGTTTCAGGTGATGTGCGGATATGTGAGACAGAGATAGCTGCATAACATAAGACAGAAAGGGGTCAGTAATCCTTATACGAAAACAAGATTGTCTGGTGATCCTTCTTATGATCCTCCAGCCTACCATGGGTGGACCATGCCTTAGGGAGATCTTGACCGTTTAGAATGGAATCCCTCTTGACAAAGAAAAAGCGACGTTTCCAGTCTTTGTCATTCTTGGTGACTTTCAGAAGAGGATGATCTGCACCGGGTTTTCGCTTAAGCAAATAACGATGGGAACCAAAAGTAGTAAGATCATACAGCTCCGCCAACTCTGACATGCCCAAAGCAATGCCTTCCTGTTCGATGATCCTCTCTAGGGTATACAAGACCCTCCAAATCATCGGCATGGCTTGGATATAAGAGATGCCGGTAAGGGAAAAGAAGGATTGTGTAAACTCTGGGAAAGGATAGGTGTATCCTATGGTGAATGGAGTGGCTGGAAATGCAACCCATGTTTCTGAAACACAGTCGCTAAGGGTAGAAGGATCAAAGGGTCTGAAAAAGGCATTCGCCGGAAAACAGCAACGGATTTTGTCTATCTGTGCGTCATTAAAACAACACTTTTCATTCGATGAGTCCTTGATGATTTTCTGACTTTTCAAAGGGCTATCCTTCTTGTGATCTTTGCCCGGAGAACTTCGGAGCAACATCTTTGATGGAAAGATAAAAACAGAGCAAGAGAGGGAAGAGGATAGAGAGAGAGAATACCTGAACGTCTTCGGAATGTGGATTATAAAGGGAGTTTCTCTGAAAATTTGAATGCATTTGATCCTATCTATATCTCTATTTATAATCATGATCTTGCAGGTTGTCACTTCCGTGACATCATCATCGCAACGGCTAGTTCAAAATTAACGGCTATATATCCGTTAGTTTGTTACGGATAAGATCAAGAAAACATAACTCGCTAATTTTACAATTTCACTCCTTATATTTTGGGGGCAATTGTTAGGGGAGGATTTTCTAACAATTAGTGATCCTTATTCTTTATCCTAATTAGTGGTCCTTACTTCTGTGACAGGTGGTGATCCTCAGAAGGGCTTTAGGATCAGGATCATGGATCACTTCAAGGATCCTCATACTGACGATTGTTTACTTATGTTTTATAACATCTCGCAGGTATAACAAGCTTGACCAAGTCTTAGCGACATTCTTGGAGAATATTCCCGAAGTATTCTGCACGTGCTAGACCAAAACTAGACGTTATGGAGAACGTGGAGGCTTGGCCCGAAAGTCGGAGAGTTTGTTAGCTAGATATTTTTCTTATTTTAAAGGGAGTAACGATCTAAGTTAGAGAGTTAGTGACACTTAGTCATTTTTGGCAGTTACACACACTCATACAAGCGCTCATACAAGCTCTCGTTCAAACACTTAGCAATTTCATACATTTTTTACACATTTCATCGTAGTGATCCTTGTACCTAGCTCGTTACTATCCGAAGTTGTAAACATTTAATCATTTATTTTAGCTTGGTGATCGGTAGTTTCCATCACCCGGGGTTTTTTGTGCCGGAGATCAACTCTTGATCAAGGGCTTTTTCCCCGTATAAATCTTTGTGTTGTTTGTGCACTTTGCATTGAAGTGATCCTCATCACTGTTATACATTCTAAGCATCATTCCCCTAAACAAAGAGTTTGGTTGCAATATCCTCATCAGATTTTCTGACCAAAACAAAAAGGTTGTCAAAATTACCTACCCCGAGCATCTACCAGCAAAACGTGGCCCGTCCGCTGGGGTTGGTAAAGGGTGTCCATGATAATAAGTTCGAAAGTAGTGCAGGAATATAAAGGCGGCAGGATCACAATGGCTTCATCCCCAAAACAGAGGATCCCTCCACCAATTGCAATCCTGCCTATTGTCCAAAGGATCATACATGATCCTTAATCCTAAAGACTATTGTTCAAGTACAAACCATTAAATTGTTCAACATCACAACCACAAAAGACCTACTACCAAATTTAAAAAATTGGGCTCCGGCTGCGTCTAGGAATGTCCATCATCGCCCAATTGTACAACCTACACCTTTGCTGCATCCTCTTCCCCTCCAGCTGCGGTATCCTTCATCAGATCCTTTCCACTGCCACTTGCTTCAATCGCCAAGACCTCAGTAGTCTCCTCCTCATCATCCTCGAGATCAGCCAACCTTGCTTTCCAGCCCTCAACATCCCAACTGCTTTTATCAAAGTTAGGATCTTGAGCTTCCTGGGCCATCTTCAAATTTGTCTGATACATTGTGATGGCAGCAGAGACCTTAGCATTTTCTATGAGATCATGCTTCTCATAGTCAAGGTCAATCAGAAGTTTAGCTGTCTTAGTCTTGGCATCTTAGGGTTCCTTCTGAAGATCAGCAATGGCAAGGTCCTTAAGCACGGCAACCTGTTGGAGGTCAGCAATCTTCTTGTCCTGCTCCTCAACATTCCCCACGTAATCTTCAATCTCAGCAAATTTCTGCAAAGAAAACGACAAAACAGTTCAAGATCAGGTGATCCTCATATGAGTAGGATACCTAGGCTGAATTGGTGATCCTTACATCATTGAAGTATTCAAGGAACTGGTGGCGGAGCAGTGGTAGGCCTTGAAGGTCCTCAGTGTCAGAAGTTTTCCTCTTCTTACCACCCTTTCCTTTAGCGGGTGCTTTGGGAATGGAAATGCTAGGACTGGTAGTGGACCTCTTCTTCCTGGATCGAACAACATCAAGGTCAGCCGTGTTGAACTGGGATACAGGCTTGGCAGATTTTCCGGCACCTACACAATCAAAACAAGATAACTGTCCTACTCTTATTTCAATTTAATTATTTATTTTAATATTCAAACTATAAATCAAGCAGGATACTTACTTGACATGGTAATGGAACCTGAGGAAACTTCTTGTGAATCTTGGGTGTCTATCTTGAATGTCCTTGTTTCAGGATCAAGCTTCCAAAAAGCAGCAAGCCTATCCTTGGTTGCAGGTGATGTGATGATGTGTGAGACAGAAATAGTTGCATAACACAAGACAAAAAGGGGTCAGTAATCCTTATACAAAAACAAGACTACCTGGTGATCCTTCTCAGGATCCTCTGGCCTACCATGGGTGGACCATGTCCTTGGTAGATCCTTTCCGTGTGGAATGGTATCCCTCCTGACAAAGAAGAAGCGACGTTTCCAATTTGTGTCATTCTTGGTAACTTTAAGAAGGGGGTGTTCTCCGCCGGGTTTTCGTTTGAACAAATAACGATGGGAACCAAAGGTAGTAAGATCATACAATTGTGTCAGCTCTGACATGCCTAAATCAATGCCTTCCTGTTTGATGATCCTCTCCAGGGTATACAAAACCCTCCAAATCATCGGCATGGCTTGGACGTAAGAGATGCCGGTAAGGGAAAAGAAGGATTGTGTAAATTCTGGGAAAGGATAGGTGTATCCTATGGCGAATGGAGTAACTGGAAAGGCAACCCATGTTTCTGAAACATAGTCGCTCAGAATAGTAGGATCAAAGGGTTTGAAAAAAGCACTCGCCGGAAAGCAATGACGGATCTTGTCTATCTGAGCATCGTTAAAGTAACACCTCTCATTTGCGGAGTCTTTGATGATCTTTTGACTCTTCAAGGGACTATCCTTCTGGTGATCCTTGGCGGGGGAGGACCGGAGCATCATTCTTGAAGAGATAATGGTAAAGTAAGAAAAACAGAGTAACAGAAGGAAGAAGATGAAGAGAGAATACCTGTTTATCTTCGGAATGCAATTATAAAGGGAGTCTTTCTGAAATTTTAAATGCATTTGATCCTATCTCTATCTCCTATTTATAATCATGATCGTGCAGGGTTGTCACTTCTGTGATGTCACTATTGCAACGGATAGTTCAACAATAACGGCTATATTTACGATAGTTAGTTGCGGATAAGATCAAGAAAACATAACTCGCTCATTTTACATATCACTCCTTATATTTTGGGGGCAATTGTTAGGGGAGGATTTTCTAACAATTAGTGATCCTTATTCGTTATCCTAATTAATGATCCTTACTTCTGTGACAGGTGGTGATCCTCAGAAGAGCTTCAGGATCAGGATCATGGATCACTTTAAAGATCCTCATACTGACGATTGTTTGTTTGTGTTTTGTATTACTTCGCAGGAGTAATAAGCTTGACTTGGTATTGGCAACGTTACTATGGAATATTCCACGGGTATTTCGCACACGTTTGACTGGAAATGGACGTTGTGGAGAACGTGGGAGCTTGGCACAAAAGTCGGATAGTTAGTTATTGTAGTTAACTTCTATTTTAAAAAAGGGGTAACGAGCTAGAATTAGAACACTTAGCCATTTTCAGCTACACACTCTCATATACTCGCACACTTGAAGCTCTCGACGAACATTCATTAGTTTTCACTCACTTTTACACATTTCACGATAGTGATCCTTGTACCTAGCTCGTTACTATCCGAAGTTGTAGACATTTATTCATTTATTTGAACTTGGTGATCGGTAGTTTCCATCACCCGGGGTTTTTTGTGCCGGAGATCAACTCTTGATCAAGGGCTTTTTCCCCGTATAAATCCTTGTGTCGTTTGTGCAATTTACATTGAAGTGATCCTTGTCATTGTTCTACATTATTAGCATCATACCCCGTAATAGAGAGTTTGGTTGCAATATCCTCATCAGATTTTTTGACCAAAACAGTTACGCCCCTGTTTTCCTGATGGTACCATTTTCCGGCCCTTTGATTCTTCAACGAAAATCGACTGTGTATCGGATGTCTGGATCACCTTCCCTGCAGCCCCTTTTCAAATAGGTTTCACATATCCTTTTCCCATCCTCACTGATGGGTTGGTAAATTTCCAAAGCTTAACGTGTTTAATTTTACCGATTTGTGTGAAATTGAGTTTTAGAATACACTACTTTGAGATGGTTTGTATTTTGCAGGCCTTGACATGTTTAAGGTGTATTTTGGAAGCTTAACGGAGCTTGGGAATGAAGTTAGAAAGAACGGGAGCGAAAAACAGAGGTAAACGGTGAAAACCGGAGAAAGACTTCAGAGACCGGCGTCCCAAACACCCAGACCAGCGTCCCAGACGCTGGTCCCCAGCGTGAATTTGGGAAAACTTTGGTTAAGAACCCAATTTCGAGTATCTATCAACGAGACTCCATTCTAGACTTCCAGAGGCGATTTAGAGAGATTTTTGAAGGTTCCATTTGATCTATTATCACATTCCATCATGTTTTGAAGATCAATCATAAATCATGGGTGGCTAATTTTCCCAAGATCATCCCCGGGTGAAAGATTGTGAGTTTCTAGGGTTTGTTTTTCATGTTTTGGTTTGATACAAACATTTGTTAATCTTTGATTGAAATTGTGTGAATCATTTGTTGGTATTGCTTTAAACTCGAAATTGTTAAGATTTTCTTGCATCATTGACATTGAGAGATGATTACTACTATTAGTTTTGATTCGTGCTAGGGTTTGTTCATTGTTCTTGATTTATAAAACATACAATTGTCTTTAATTCATATTGTGAAGGTTTTCTTGCACCATTTGCGTATGTTAGATGATTGTTGATGTCTACGATTAGGTTTTCAATTTACAAACTCAAGAAATCATTGGTGTTCATAAAATAGTCAAACCGTTCATGTTAAATAACTCTAGATACTTATTAATCCGAAACCCGGGCGTGATTCGTTTTCTCATATAGTATTTTTTTTAACTAATCAATTAAGTTTTGCAATTTTAGTTATTAAGTAGTAATATCAACTTGACGGTTCACTCTGATTTCTTTTCAAAATCACACACACTTATAAAAATTAGCAAACTTCATAATCACATTGTACATTTTTTGTAAATAGTCTAACTAATCGAACATGTCATGCGATACTGACCACATGCTCTTCGTGGATACGATACCCGACTTGTGTGAAATTGAGTTTTAGAATACACTACTTTGAGATGGTTTGTATTTTGCAGGCCTTGACATGTTTAAGGTGTATTTTGGAAGCTTAACGGAGCTTGGGAATGAAGTTAGGAAGAACGGGAGCGAAAAACAGAGCTAAACGGCGAAAACTGGACAAAGACTTCAGAGAATCAGAGACCGGCATCCCAGACGCCCAGACCAGCGTCCCAGACGCTGGTCCCCAGCGTGAATTTGGGAAAACTTTGGTGAAGAACCCCATTTCGAGTATCTATCAACGAGACTCCATTCTGGAATTCCAGAGGCAATTTGGAGAGATTTTTGAAGGTTCCATTTGATCTATTATCACATTCCATCATGTTTTGAAGATCAATCATAAACTATGGGTGGCTAATTTCCCCAAGATCATCCCCGGGTGAAAGATTGTGAGTTTCTAGGGTGTGTTTTTCTTGTTTTGGTTTGATAATTTGTTAATCTTCGATTAAAATTGTGTGAATCATTTGTTGGTATTGCTTTGAACTCGAAATTGTTAAGTTTTCTTGCAACATTGACGTTGAGAGATGATTGCTACCATTAAGTTGTGATTTATGCTAGGGTTTGGTTTTTGTTCTTGATTAATAAAGCATACTATTGTCTCATATTGTGATGGTTATCTTACACCGGTTGCGTATGATAGACGATTGTTGATGTCTAAGATTTGGATTTCAAATTAACAAACTCAATAAATCATTGGTGTTTATAAAATAATCAAACCATTCATGTTAAATAACTCTAGATACTTATTAATCCGAAACCCGAGTGTGATTCGTTTTCTCATATAGTATTTTTAACTAATCAATTAAGTTTTGCAATTTTAGTTAATAAACCATTGTTTTGGATAATAACAATTTTTCGGTTCACCCCGACTCTTTTTAAATAAAACAAACAAAGAAAATTAGCAAGCTTTATAATTACTTTGTACATTTTTGTAAATAGTCTAACTAATCGAGCAGGTTGTGCAATACTAACCACATGCTCTTCGTGGATACGATACTCGACTTATCCTAGCTACCTAGGTTAATTGGGTTTTTGACTGATCGGGACGACACGGTCTGTCAAAATGGCGTCGTTGTCAGGGAGGTAGTGAGCTTAGTATTCCATTGCTTGTTCGATTTTAATTTAGTTTTTTTTTCTTTTTTCTTGTATATTCGTGATTTTACTTTGGGTGGTCGAGCTTGTGTGTGCAGGTACATGTTTTGCATAAATTACTTTTCAATATGAATTGGGTGGATGATGATCCCTGTGAGTGTTGCGGAAGCGGAGAGCATTATTTAGAGGATTGCTCTGTTTTCCACAAAAAAGTTCTAGCTTACAAGGATCGGGAAGACTACCTCAGCGGATTATACGGATATGGGAGGACAGATTATGAAGATTTCAATGGTCTATCCTCATATTATCCATTCGATAATCCACCACCACCACATTATCAAGAATGCTACTATGAACCCGAATTGCCACATTTCTCAAGTTACCAGGAGGAATATGATGATTATTATAATGAATACCCTCAACCGGTATACGAGGAACCTCAAGACTCAATAAGTTCCAAGCTCGATGCTATCATGAATGCCATCACCACTTCAAATCAAGAGATTAAGATGGAACTGAAGAAGGAACTTGAGGTGAGAGATAAAGCTCATGAAGCCTTGGCAAAGAAAGTGGGTCAACTCGCCGAAGAATTGGCTCAACTTAGACAAGACCAAGAGGTGTTGGCTAGTGGTACCATATTTGATGGTGATGTGGTGGAAGAGGTTATGGAACTTTCGGAGCAAGTATTTGAATGTTTGAACCGGTCGGAAGACGTAACATCGCAAGATGGGTCAGAGCCAAAAGAAGCTCAAAGTCATATCTCTCCTTCTCCCATACTTATCACCCCAACCAACAAGGTTGGGGATGCGGGTTCGGGTATAAGGATTCGAAGGGTAGCGTTGAAAGACCTTGGCCAATTTGTTAAGAAATGACCCCAAAGTTGCTTAATACGCATGTCGCGTAAAATAAAAAGAGAGTGGATTCGGCATGCCAACTACCGAGCATATGTTGGAAATTCGGTAGGCAAATGCTCACTTCGACCACCATGAGAGGCAAATTAGGTATGATTGTTGTAGAGTTTGTATTATTATTCATTTTATTTTATTTTCCTAGTTAAATGAACGTTGTGGGTGTGTTCCCTATATAACCCTCACGAGACTTACTCGTCCTCCCGAGCTATTGGGAGGTTTAAAAGGGCTTGTTGCATACGCTAAATGCAACCGTGATTCCTACGAAAGTGAGTTAGGTTTATTGTTATTGTACATTATTTTTCCACATAAATCAAAGTAAATTAACGTATGGTTTGGTAATATTTTCATAAAAGTGGTAGAACTAGGTAACTAACAAATTTTAATGGTTGTGAGAAGCATGCTTCTACACAAGGGTTAAGATTTGTAGGTACATTATGTTCGTGAGACGACCGCTTTGTTGAAAAGATGAAGGGCACACGAGGAACTAGCGAAAAACCAGGTGCATACGTTTCTTTTTGTCTTTGATTTTTTTAGTTAGAAAATAAGTGGAATGTAATTTGTATTTTATTTCCGGGGTGAAATTTTGGGGAAGTTAGCCGTGTCACATCCCTTGTGCGTTTTAAAAACTCTAGTTCTTTCACATTGAGGACAATGTTTACCTCAAGTGTGGGGATGGGGGAGTAAAAGTTTTTCGATTTTTGACCCGTTCATTTAAACACTACACATTGAGGACAATGTTTACCTCAAGTGTGGGGATGGGGGAAATTTTTCAAATTTTTTTCAAAAATGTCTTTGTTTGAAGCGATCTAAAAAACACCAGTAACTAAGTTAACGAGGGATGACACAACCCATTTGGTCTTTTGTCATGGTCAAGTTCAAATTAATAGCATGACGGGTATTTAGCGGGTGGTTATTTGGGAATAATCCGCCTAAGAAACTAACATATCATGCATGTCACATACCATACCCCTTATACGTGAGGTTTTGAGCCACTTTCACATTATAGATTTATATATACATGTTTCTTTGTTTGAGAGGACCATTAGTTACGTATTGTAGAACTTGCAACTTTTGATACATTTGAGACCCTAGACCGAATACAAGCACGAGAATGATTAAGGCATTAGGTGAACCTTTTTCTTTTAAAACCATTTATCTATCCTTACCCAAACAAATCCCCTAGTTGCCCACTTTGAGCCTAAACCTTTTGTTTGACAACCCATTTAACCCACAACCGTTAAACCTTTTCTTTTAAACCCGTGTGATGAAAATTCAAGTATAGGATTATGGTTTGTATAGTTGTGATTTATACTTCTGAAAAAAAAAAGCAAAAATTCAGAAAATGTTGCGAAAAAGAAAAGAAAATCATTGAGAAAAGTACAAAAATATGAGTTATTAGTTGTCGAAAAAAGGCGAAAATCGTTGCCTCGTAATTGATGTTTATAGTTAGTTTTGTTTAGCATAGTCGTTTGTAATAAAAATCGAATTTTTCATCACCTTCGCCACTTTAAAATACCCTATTTCCTACCCTTCGCCTTGCCCCATTACAACCCTTCAAAGACCTTTTGACTTGTGCTTAGTATTCGTGTTCGGTGGTGGAGAATGACTGAGTTGCAAGCATATGCGGATACGTATTCTAATTGGTTTTTGAGTGATTACTTGAAAAGTGCTAATTCATTATCTATTAGCCAAATTTTAAACTGAGTGGAGAGAACATTGTAAGGGATTTGCATGGTTTATTATTTCGAGGGTGGGTTAATCTTGGATAACCATTCTTATATGATTAATCATTTAGTGCTATATATGTTGAAAATTGTAAAAAGTTTGAATCGGGTATGACATTAGACCTTAACTTGAGTCTCGGGAATGGGACGTGTGTTTCTCGTTCGATCCACATGAAAGTGAAAAGCAGATTTGCTTGAGGGCAAGCAAATGACAAGTGTGGGGATGTGATGGGTTGGTAAATTTCTAAAGCTTAACCTGTTTAATTTTACCGATTTGTGTGAAATTGAGTTTTAGAATACACTACTTTGAGATGGTTTGTATTTTGCAGGCCTTGACATGTTTAAGGTGTATTTTGGAAGTTTAACGGAGCTTGGGAATGAAGTTAGGAAGAACGGGAGCGAAAAACGGAGCTAAACGGCGAAAACCGGACAAAGAGTTCAGAGACCGGCGTCCCAGACGCCTAGACCAGCGTCCCAGACCCTGGTCCCCAGCATGAATTTGGGAAAACTTTGGTTAAGAACCCAATTTCAAGTATCTATCAACGAGACTCCATTCTGGACTTCCAGAGGCGATTTGGAGAGATTTTTGAAGGTTCCATTTGATCTATTATCACATTCCATCATGTTTTAAAGATCAATCATAAACCATGGGTGGCTAATTTCCCCAGGATCATCCCCGGGTGAAAGATTGTGAGTTTCTAGGGTTTCTTTTTCATGTTTTGGTTTGATACAAACATTTGTTAATCTTTGATTAAAATTGTGTGAATCATTTGTTGTGAGTTCAGGATCGGATCGTAAACGATCACTTGATCTGCGGTGGATTCGATTTAACGTGCGGAATCCATTAAATCGAACGGTAATCGTGCATGAAAACGTAATTAAACAACGTTTTATTACGTAACGACGACAACCGGACAGAGTTTCGACTCGATCTACACACTAGAACACTCGAAATCTATGAACAAGACGAAACTGAGAGATGTTCTTGATGTAATTTCTGAATCAGTGAAGAACTGTTGAAGAACTGAGTTTGAAGGTTGAACGGATGGAGTTGTTGCATGTTGTCTCAGTTCTGTTGTGTTCTCTAAAGTCTGTTCACTCTCATGGATCAGATTGCTATATATAGGTGAAGCATGTTAGTGATGTTGGATCGGATGGCTAGCCGATCGGATAGCCATCCGATCGAGATTCCATTTGACTTCTTCGTCCGATCGAGCGGCTTCTCTTATTTGTTAATATCTTCACGTGAACAATTGTCTTTCCATGCAAACTCATTTTGTTTGTATATTGTAAAGTTATGATGTCATCATTACATAATGATGACATCACCTTTGATCTTGTTCAGTTTCCTCGCATCGTGCCGTACTGTATACTGACCTGACATTACCTAACGACACCTAATGAAGCCTCTGTCGGTGTGATACAGACTCAAGACTTTAAACGTTACAAATACTGACAGATTTCTAACTATAGACATATAAAATGCACTAATAGACTCCCCCTTGGACATAGCTTAGAAATCTGTGAAGTTTAGTCTTTATCTGCCTCGGATTGCATATTCTAGCAAACAAAGTAAAATTGTAAGCTCTCCCTTGAATAATGCTCCGAATCACTACACATATTAAATTTTGTAGGATCGTATACGGACCTGAACGAGTCTTTCAGAGGAGTGTTAATCAGTTTCAGGTGCGGAAAACAAGAAACTGATGTAGAAACAGCAAGCAAATCACTTTAAACACACTTTTGTATTGATCTTTAACAGTTTACATGCAAACGTCACACCGGCAGCACTTCGGTATGGAAATCAAGAACACCACTACTGATTGCGCTCAACATGACCTATATATAGCATTCTGATTCCGCCCGAAATGACACGGGACAGTAGGAGCGGAATTAAACACTTAGATTCCGGGCGGAATCACCTACATGTGACCTAGGAGCGAAATCAGCATCTATATTACAAATTCTATTTTAAATGCACATGATATTTTGTCTTATGTGACAATACATTCTATTTCACGTGCAAATGTTATATTGATGATGCAAGATGATGTCACTTGGATGATGTCATCATTAATAATGATGACATCATGCTTGATCTGAACCGCAACGTATTCGAGACTCGACATAAGACGAAGACGACAGATGAATGCACTAACAGACTCCCCCTCAGATGTTGACGAGTCTTAAGTGTCGAGTCTTTACAATCTTCAGTCTTTATCAGTCTTTGTGCTTCACTCTTTCAATCAGTATCAACAGACTCCCCCTTGCAATGTGCTGGCATTCCTTCAGTTCTTCAGCATCATTTGCTTTAGGATCGTTGTCTGGCTTTCCATCTCACAGCTTCTCCATATCAATCAGCCTAACTCTTCATGTCTCAAGATCATTTTCTGGCTATCTCCAATCAGAATCCTCAGGTATCGGAACCTGGCACTCTATCTTCAGGTTCAAAATCAAAACCTGGCTACACCTGCACATTCTTAACCCAGAAATAAATTTCACAAATTTAACATTTCAAAAATAATAGACATGCACTAACTCAGACTCTCTCTCACTACACACAATCTCAAAATGATTTAATCATTAGTAATATCTGATGAACCACTTAAATGAATATCAATTTTCATATCAAACATTTTCAATCAAACTTTCTTTCCCAAACCTGTTCGTCATGTTCAGCACTTGGAATTTTGAAAATCAGCTCTCCAACATCAGTTGTCGAAAATCTTTTTGGATTTTTTCAAAATTTATGCTAAAACACACTAAAAATCTTTTTGGATTTTGTAATAAAGAAAATGTAATGCAATAAAGAAATATTTACAGACAATATTTTGTGAGTTCGTGTAAGAGGATCATATCAGTTTTTGACAAGTCACAAGTACCGTTGAGCTTAGTTACACATTAAGAAGTAAACAATTCACTTAGATTGCCGATATACTGATCCACTTAAATTCTCACACAAATTTCAACTGATTCAGGATATGAATTAGGTGTTTTTAAAGACTTAAACTCATTCATGTGTCCCACCTCTTGAATATACTCCCGTATCCAGATCCCAATATCCAGTCTTACAGGTGAGTATACCACAGATGATATCTGTAAGGGAATAAATTATAGTACGAAACCGTGAGAGCTCAGGTCAGAACTTCCGTTCAGCAGAGAGATGACGGCTCGACTTTTGGTGAGTCCCCTTTAGAGGATCTTTTGATTACAACAGGCATGACTAGCATTTTTCAATGTTTCATCATTTTTTAGCTGAGGGTGGTGCTATATTTCAAGCAAGCGGAAAGTATTCTCCGGGGACTAGGTCAGAATTTCCATTCAGCAGAAGTCCCGGGATAATACCCCAGATATCACTGAGAATAAAGACCTAGTATCTCAGAAAGAGGGACCTTTCAAACGAGATTTCAGGGGTTACCTATATATCCAAGTAGTGTTCCCCACGAAATAAGCAAGTTTGAATTTAAGTTTATATCCCGAAAAAGCTTACTAAATGTGTAAAAACCTATCGGCATATCATCAGTGAGACCGTTTAACGCTATTTAATAATTACATTTCTTTAGCATACTGGGGCTGTCCACTGATGGACTATCATTTCCTCTATTCACAACGAAACTCATTTTTGATTTTTATCATGTTTTTGCCTTTTTCAAATTTTCTTATGTTTTTGGATTTTCTGAAAATTTTCTACTCCCCCTAAAATGCAAACACATTTTAGGAAATTTGAAAACAAACTATACAGAAAGTGACAACCAATATCGAATTGCGTCAATTCGCCATTCACTTGGCATAAACAATCAGAACTCCCCCTTACAACAAACTATTTTCTCATTTAGATTTCAAAACACTTAAGTTTGTTTTAACCAAAGTGATTTTTCCGGAAAATAAGTTTTGTTGATTTTACCACTTGTAAAATTAGGGTTTGGTTCATCACATTGCCTTCAACCACTTGTAGAAAATCAAGTACAAATTAATGTCCTTGATTTACCACTTGTACGAAAAACACAATCAAATACAAAGAATGATGCCGATTCCTGATCCGCAATTACAAACTTGGGATCTCCGGCAAGTCAGGTTTTCAAGCAAAGAAAATGTCCACCCAAGCCTGACCAGCCTTGGGTGTTTTCAATTCAGAAGCAGTTGGTGTGTAAGTTGCTTTCTTTGTAGCGTAAAAGTCTTTTACCCCTTTCACCTTTCCATCAACCATTTTTCTGAAAATCTTCTAAACTTTCCCATTAAACGCTTTCTCAACATCAAAGTTAATCCTTCTCAGAATAACCCTGATTTGAGATTTCAGACTTTCCAGTTTTCCTTTTAAAATTTGCAGTCCTCAATGGTGGAAAGTTCTCATCATCCATTGAAGGAACTGAGTTTTCATCACTCTCATCAAACTGTAGCTCCTCTGATTTTGTGGAATCAGATTCATTGCCAGATTTTACATCAGATTTCTTAACAACCCATTTTTGGTTGTCAAGTTTCACACTTCGCCTGTAAAATCTTTTCGAACATTCACCAACTTCAAATGTTGAATTTTTGAAAACTTTAAATTGTTCAGTTGGTGGTTCGATTTTATCAACAATAACTTCTTTCAGTTTTCCAGAAACTCCCTGTTTTGTGTTTGTCGCTTTCGGGCAATTCCATGCAATGTGGCCAACTTCATTGTATCTGTAACAGGTTCTTGTTTCTTTCATTTGATAAGCTCCATTCTTCATCTTTTCAGCAAGAAACTCCTGGTTTGACTGTTTCCAGAATGAGCTCTTTGCTTCTTCTTCATAACTAGTTCCTGCAACATATGTCATTTTTTATTTAAAATCTCGAACATATTTTTCATTTTTATAGTTTTCAGGTGGAATAAAACCAATTCCTTTCTTTTTGTAGCTACGATTGTGGTTTGGTTTCTTTTGAAAACCAGAACCAGAATTGTAACCCTTTTTCTTGTTCAAACGTTGTTGTACTCTTGAGGTGTAAGGTCTTGGTTTTCTTCTAAGATTTTCATCTTTTATTTCAGAAATATTAATTTCTGTTAGTTTGAAAACCTTTTTGATCATTTCTGGTTTAACACCTCTTATTGGAAACTCTTTATCAAAATATAATTTGTCAGAATCATTCAAAGTATACACAACTTCAAATGTTTCATCATTCAAATTAGATTTTGACAACAAAAACTCTTTACTGTAAACCCGTTTTCCCGACGATTTTGAAATCTTTTCGAACGAACTCGAACTCCCGACAGACTGACACGAACTTTCGGACTCAGATTTCGACTCTGACTCCTTATCCAACACCTGATCGACCATTCTTTTAATTAATTCGGACTCATGATCTGTGTCGGACGCTGTGAACGTGATGTCAATGTTGTCTGGTAATACATCGGTTAACTCGGACTCTAACTTTAGATTGACTACCTTTTGGACTTGTTCCTCATTCGGTTTTCTAGGCGAATACCCTTCCCAAATCGGAGGCGGACACTTATTATAACAGACACCCTGTTTCTTACCAGTATCCTTTTTCTTCTTTGGCTTTGTTTCTTCACCTTTAAACACTTCAAATCCTTCAACTGTTGGATAAATTCTATCAATTATGTAGTCACAACCTTTGTAACTTTGCAGCAATCTTCTGATTCTTTCATTCTCAGTTGCTTCACTATCCAACTCTTTCTTCCAATTTGCACATTCTTCTATGTACAAGTTGATCTCTTTCTGCTTTGTCATCATGGTAGCATTCAACATCTTCAAAGCTTTCTCTCTTTCAGAGTTAGTCTTTTCCAGACTATTCACAGTTCTGTTCAATACATCATATGACTGTTTTAAATTTTTTACATCAAACAACAACTTTTCTTTCAACTTTTCTAGCTCACTAAACCTCTCATCTTTTTCTATACATTGTTTACAAGACTCTAAACATGTAAGACAAGGTTTTGTGATTTCAACGATCTTCTCGACTTCAATTATCTTTTCAACTTCCACAATCTTCTCAATCACTTTGACCTCTTTCATTTCCTTTGCGGCTTTCCTTTCTTTCAATTTCTTCAATTTTTCTGCAAAATAAAATTCAAAAGTGTCAGAAGATAAATGAGTTTTTCCCAAATTTATCTGTTCCATCTCTTCATCACTATCACTTGTTTCTGATGAACTGTTTTCAGATGAAACAGATCTTTTATCTTCATTTTTCTCTTCATCAGATAACACTTCCATCCATTCCTTCAACATTTCTGGATTTTGAACAATATGTGCAATAAAAGCTTTAACATTAGGATCAGCTGGAATGTACTTGTCCCAGCTAAAACCATCAGCCACTTTCTCATCATCTTGATCAACAATGCCATGATAAGCTTTCCTGTTTGCATCCTCGATCATTCTTCCATGTGCCGTTTGAACTTCTTTTTGTTGATGTGGTTGATGAGTGATTTGTTGATAAATGGATTTCCTATAATAATCATCTTTCCCAGACGACTCCTTTGCTCCTCTCGGCTCCTGATTCTTGCACTCTCTTTTAAAGTGGCCTTTCTCCCTGCAACGAAAACAGACAACTTTAGATTTATCAAATCCTAGATTAGAAAGATTTGCATCCAAGAAATCATTTCTTCCTGTAACCAATCTAAATTTTTCTGCTCTCCTCAAAACACTAGCTAAGGCCCATTTAATATCCATCAGTTCCAGCTCCTCTGCATCGATTTTATCATAATCTTCCTTTGTGAGCATCGGATTACCAATTCTTCCGGCAATCAACCCTTCATAAGACTCTAATGCAGTGACCAATAATCCCATATGATGTTTTACAACTTCTTCAGAATAATTTTGACCATTTTGAAGATGTAGAGCTACATTACACTGAATTGAATGTCCATTTCCAGCAGATGCACTTTGAACACTTGGAGGATTCACCATTGAGAACCCACTAGTGTTGATTGATCCTTGACTGCTTGGTGTAGATTGATTTCCAGCACTAAATGCGGTTTGTATCTTTGGACTTGCTTCAGCAGTTTGAACATTTCCTTTATAGTACAATTTAATATCTTGTTGATGAGTAGAACTGTTCATTCTAGCAATTTTCTGCTGCTCCAGATCCTGTGCCTCCAACTTCTCTATAAACTGTGCAATCGATAACCTTCTAAACTGTACAGAATTTTTCAATATCATCAGATATGTACCCCATTCCTGTTGTGGTAACGCATCAGCAGGCTTTTCAACCCATTCTGCTGGAGTTTTTGTAATCTTCAACTGTGACATAGTGCGTACAAGATGACAATATCTTTCAATAAGACTCTTTGTTGTTTCACCAGGCATGCACGTAAACAGTTCAAATTCCTTTTTCAATAATGCTGCTTTACTTTGTAACATTTCAGTACTTCCCTCAAATTTCTTTCCAAGAGCTTCCCAAATAGAATAAGCGTTTTCATCATGTTGAAGCAACACAAATATATCTTCTTTAACAGCTTGTTGTAACAAATTGATCATCATTTTTTCTCCTTTGTAACTCTCTCTTTCTTGCTCCGTGAATTCTGAAATGATTTTATCGACTCCCGATGAATTTTGTGGCCTCTCATATTCAGTTTCGATGCTCTCCCAAGCTTTTAGATGATTCGCCTGAACCCAATTCTCAAACCGTTTTTTCCATCCGTGATAATATTCAATTCCCATAAGTTTCGGGGGTTTTTGAATTGTTCCGGTTTCATTCTCCATTGTCATGTTCTTAGCAATGTCACCCGGAGTAGTCGGAGATGTTGCGAATGCGTTGTAAAAATCTTCACTCATGATTCGATATCGAAGAATTTCTCAAACTAGCTTTCAACCGAACTGGTTCACCTCGTAAATCACCTGAATCACCTGAACGAACAAACAACCACTTATCAGTTTAAACACTTTTAACCAACTGAAACAAACTGATACTCGGACTGGTGAATATTTTGTGCGGACAGAATTTGAGTGAACTGAGTTTGATGTCAAACCGTGCGAACTGCTATGACCCGGATCAAAACAACCGATCTGACTAACTATGTGTGAACTGAAAGACTTTCAAACAACGTGATAATCCTTTGGAAACTTTGAACTCCAAACTAGAACCGGAACTAACTTTCAATGTATTATCAGGTTGGGCCGAACTCTTAATCTGATTGGGCCGAACACATTTGTAGACACATGGGCTTATGACACAATGTAGATTACATGTACTTGTCTGATGAATATAACAATCCGACAAAAATCAAAAAATCACATGCACATCAATTGATTCTGATCACTTCTTGCAAATGACACACGATACGATGCATTTTCAAGACACAACCTCGTTACATGAAACAAATCACATGGGTCGATGACAACTTGGACAGACAACAATGATTCTAAACAATTCTCATTGGGCCTTTAAAATGCACTTATTCAACAACAATGATTAGGTCATTTGATGTATTATGTATACCCACCAAATCGACAAAACTCACTTGTAAATCCACTAAAGGCTTTAATGGGCTGACATAGTTATACAACTATTGGACCTCTTTTTAAATGTGGACGGCACATGCAACTTCTATTTCCAATCCCACTAAGTCGACACCTATTATCTAATCACATAAAATCACATGCAACCGATTTAAACCACATGATCTCATATTCCCGATGTACTGACACTATGTCGTGTTTCAGGTCAACGATGAGCAGAATCAGACTTTGATCACTAAGAGCGGAATCAAAATGTTCACATGAGCGGAATTAAACTTGTTCACAAGAGCGGAATCAAGTGTGTACTAAGAGCGAAATCACCAAGTTATCAGGAGCGAAATCAACATCAAGTTCAGGAGCGGAATCAAGGATTTAGCAGCCAAGAGCGAAATCAACAGCAAGTTTAGGAGCGGAATCAGACTTTCAAGAGCGAAAACAGGAATGATCATTACGAGCGGAATCAACTCGGACATCATTTTTACCCATTTTTAAGTCGATTTTAGCAATGAAACTTTCAAGGATTAGTTAATAGTCACTTTTATACAATTTGTGAAAATTTGAACCGGTTTTGACCGTTAAATCTTTCTGAAATGATGAAAGAATGGTGTAGAAGACAGAAAAACAATGATATCCAGCTGAATTCGACAGAACTCCTCGTACTTGGCTCTGATACCACTTGTAGGATCGTATACGGACCTTAACGAGTCTTTCAGAGGAGTGTTAATCAGTTTCAGGTGCGGAAAACAAGAAACTGATGTACAAACAGCAAGCAAATCACTTTAAACACACTTTTGTATTGATCTTTAACAGTTTACATGCAAACGTCACACCGGCAGCACTTCGGTATGGAAATCAAGAACACCACTACTGATTTCGCTCAACATGACCTATATATAGCATTCTGATTCCGCCCGAAATGACACGGGACAGTAGGAGCGGAATTAAACACTTAGATTCCGGGCGGAATCACCTACATGTGACCTAGGAGCGAAATCAGCATCTATATTACAAATTCTATTTTAAATGCACATGACATTTTGTCTTATGTGACAATACATTCTATTTCACGTGCAAATGTTATATTGATGATGCAAGATGATGTCACTTGGATGATGTCATCATTAATAATGATGACATCATGCTTGATTTGAACCGCAACGTATTCGAGACTCGACATAAGACGAAGACGACAGATGAATGCACTAACAGACTCCCCCTCAGATGTTGACGAGTCTTAAGTGTCGAGTCTTTACAATCTTCAGTCTTTGTGCTTCACTCTTTCAATCAGTATCAACAGACTCCCCCTTGCAATGTGCTGGCATTCCTTCAGTTCTTCAGCATCATCTGCTTTAGGATCGTTGTCTGGCTTTCCATCTCACAGCTTCTCCATATCAATCAGCCTAACTCTTCATGTCTCAAGATCATTTTCTGGCTATCTCCAATCAGAATCCTCAGGTATCGGAACCTGGCACTCTATCTTCAGGTTCAAAATCAAAACCTGGCTACACCTGCACATTCTTAACCCAGAAATAAATTTCACAAATTTAACATTTCAAAAATAATAGACATGCACTAACTCAGACTCTCTCTCACTACACACAATCTCAAAATGATTTAATCATTAGTAATATCTGATGAACCACTTAAATGAATATCAATTTTCATATCAAACATTTTCAAACAAACTTTCTTTCCCAAACCTGTTCGTCATATCAGAAGCTGTCATTCAAATAAACGTTTTAGATTCAGTAACCCTCACAGATGATCAAGTTCAAATTAATGACCTTGATTATCCAACTTATCGATTTTTTTTAATTTTTTTATTTTAAAATTCAAGTTTGAAATTAATGAACTTGTTTATGTTCAGCATCTTCAGATTTTGAAATTCAGCTTTCCATCATCGGTTGTCGAAAATAAAGTGGAAACAAAATCTTTTTGTATTTTATAAAGTTTATGCTAAAACACTCCGAAAATCTTTTTGAAATTGTTTTTTAATGAAAAGCAGTAAAGAAATATTTACAGACATATTTTTGTTGAGTTGTGTTAGAGGATCATATCAGTTTATGAGACATTACAAGCACCGTTGACCTTTTAAAGACTTTAAGTTTTAAACGATTCACTTAGATTGTCAGTATGCTGATCCACTTAAATTCTCACACAAAGTTCAATTGATTCGAGATACGATTTAGTGTTTTAAGAACTTAACTTATACGTGTGTCCCACCTCAGAATATACTCTCGTATCCAGATTCCCTATATTCAGTCTTACATGTGAGTATACCATATTAATATCTGTTCTCTGGGTTAATGCGAGACCTTGAGAGCTCAGGTATGAACTTCCGTTCAGTCAAAGAGATGAAGGCTCGACTTTAAGATGTGTTCCCTTTAGAGAATCTTTTCTTCAACTGCAATTGATTCATATCTTTCGATATTTTTCAATTTTTATGCAGAGGGTAAGCTTTTAAAGCACGTAAAGTATTATACGAGGTCTAGGCCATTGCTTCCGCAATATCAGAAGACCAGGTATAATACCCCAGATATCAAACAGTATAAAGACCTAGTATCTTAGAAACAGGCAATCTTTCAAACAAGATTTCAGTGGTTACCTAGATATTCGAGAGATGTTCCCCACGAAATAAGAAAGTTATTGATATTTAGGTTTATAACTCGAAATCAATCTACTGAATGTGTAAAAACCTACTAGCATATCATCAGTGAGACCGTTTATCACATATTTAACATTCCAATTCTTTAGCATGCTGTGATTGTCTACTGATGTACTATCATTTCCTCTTTTTACACCAAAACTCCTTTTGAATTTTCTCATGTTTTTAGCTTTTTCAAATTTTCAAATGTTTTTGTATTTTTTAAAATTTTTACTCCTCCTAAAATCCAAAACATTTTTAAAGAAAATTTGATAAACCGATTCAGATAGCTTCATCTCGCCATCCATTTTCTGCTTCACATTCTCTGTTTAGCTCACATTCACCCCCATGATTTACAAACCCCTTGATTATAACGTTTTGAAACTGTTTTTCAATCTAATTTTGTCATGTGTTTGTTCGCCCGTGAGGGTTTCGGCGAATTCCTTTTAATTTTAAAAAAAATTAACAATTTAAACCAAAGACTTCCTGTTTTTAATCACCGGTTTTCTCCTTGTGTGCCAGGCTGTTCTGTTATTCATGCTGACCTTGAATTGGCCCCTGAACACCTGCACAAGCAAATGAATTTGATTAGTTTTGAATTGGAACCCAATCCATACTGGATTTAGGTTTACCATATTCATCAACATATGACATGAACGACCTTTCACAATTTCTTTTATATTCAAACAATTTTATAAAAATTTTATCTGAAAATTTAACTTTCTTTGATTTTTTAACCGTTTGATTAACCAATTTTTCTTTCTTTATTCTCTCTTTTGTCCTCAGATTTGAATCTGATGAATTCGTTTTACTTGACAGATCATTCTTTGGAGAGCAAAACGATTCATCAGAATTGTTATCTGGATCCATGGTAGTTTCCGATGACAAAATCTTTTCTAAATACTCTCTTGCTTTCTTTCTTTTCTTTCTCAGTCTATCTTTCTGCCCTTGTGATAATTTCACTTTCTGTTCTTTGGGCTTTTCTTCAATTTTGACTATTTCTTCACCATTCTATGAGATTCAGCCCTCGATCTTCTCTTTGATCTCATTGGGCAATCTCTGGCAATATGACCTCTGATTTGACATTCATAGCATCGTCTCGTCTCAAATCTTTGACTCTGGCAGTTAACAGCAATATATCCTTCAAAACCACATTTGTAACACACCCTGTTATCGTACTATTCTCCACTTTCAAACCAAACACTTTGATCGTAACATTGATTTGCCTTGTGGTAATCATCACTTCTCCTTTTTCTATCATCATAATGATTTGTCTCTGAAGAATCTTCATTCCATCTTCTCCTGTAAGCATGATTTGACTTTTGAGCACCGTGGTCAAACCTGCACCACTTTTTATCAACTTTTTGTGAGTTTTGATTTTCAAATTTTTGTGAATGTTTGTTTTTATAGTGATTTGATGATTGAACTGATGATCTTTTCTTTTGAACATTTTTTTGAATTTTTAAAATTTTTAACATTTTGTTTTTGTTCCTCATTTTGCTTAGAAGTTGAACATTCCCCTTTTTTAGCAAATTGTGGAACAGTTTCTTTAAATTTTTCTTTTAATTTCAAAAATATATTATTTTTAGCGTTTTCATCATCAAATTCATCATCACAATCTTCAATTAATACTTCGTCATAATTTGTGACATCGTCACTTATTGAAATTTTCACTGAGGGAGTTTTGTTTTTCGTGTTATCTCGTATAACCGTCTTTGTTTTGCCCTTTCCTGATGGTTGATACCCAATACCACGGTTACAAAATTCATATTCGTCCTCCCTAGTTTCTTCATTTTTGTTGATTGGTTTTGGAACTATATTGTCATGCATTAAGGACGAAGCAACAAAACCTTTCAATTTATTTTCCAAATCTTCAATTTTATTTTTAGCGATCTCAGCATCTTGTTCAAGTTTTGTGATTTTTTCAAGATGTGAGTTTATTATATTTTGTTTTTCAAAATCAATTTTATTTAAAATTGATTTTTCATTTTCTTAAGTTTTTATTTGATTTTTCAAATCATTTTCTGATTTTATAAATTTTTTGTTTTCTAATGTCAAACTTTCCACATCTCTCAACAGTTTGACATTTTCAGATGTTGATTTTTCACATCTGAGCACACAGGTTCAGAACTTGAAGTTTCATTTGTTGATGCACTTGATTCTTTGACTTCACCGTTCTGTGACAACTCAGTTGACTCATCTTGTTTAGATTTTTCTTGGTGAGCATTGTCAACATGTTTTTTCTCAGATTCTTCATTCTTTGGAATTGACTCTGTCTTGAATGTACCTGCAGAAATTTTTTTAATAAAATCAAGAGGATTCATATTTTCATCTATATAACAACCCCTCTTAAAATCATATTTCATAACATATTTTGCTTCATAACATATTTTGATTCTTCTGCTTATTTCAAGATTCACATCCAAACTTATTTTATCTAGCTTCTCTTCTATTTCTTTTATCAAATCTTTCTTTTTCTTATTAATTTCATAATTGTGTGTTTTAAGCTCTTTGAAGAATTCACTTGGATAAAAATTTGAGAATCTAGAATCCTTTTTTAGTTTAATCAAAAATTCATCCCACTATGAAGGTAACGCATCTGCAAATTTTGAAATCTTTTCAGCATTTGACATATCCTTATATTGAACCTTTTTAAATTGTCAAGTAATTCATCATACCGCTTTATCAACTGATTCAACGTTTCATTTTTCTTACACAAAAAATGTTCAAATCTTTCAACCCAAGCCTTCTTTTTCTCATCTTCTTTCCTCATATTCCAACACATATCAAACCAATCATTTATTTTTTTAAGCTTATTTTTTTCCATTTCGTCAAATATTTTGTATCGACTCACTTATAAGCCCAATCACAAAGTCTTGGCCCAAAATTGAATAGAACCAGCCCACTAAAATCTCGAAAATTACGGCCTAACTTGTACTAATTTCAGCCCACTGAAGTAAAAAATTTCGGTCCAAAATTAGTAATACTAATCTGGCCCAAAAATTTTGAGATATTATTAGTCTAAACCTTATGATAGAAATCTTTTAATATTTTTATAACTTTTTTCTTTTAAAATTTGTTTTATTTAAAAAAAAAATGAGACCAGTTATCTCAAATCAAAAATCTGTTATTACTTTTACCTATATTCTTTTAATAGTTTTTAATTTGGTCAAACTATCTACACACCAACTGTGTAGATAGCCAACCCGAAAAGGTGTTTTTTTGTCCTATGTGCATACCCTGCAGTGTCGAGCTATGGCTAAAGCGCGGCGTTTTGGTCCGATCAAGCAGACAAAGACTGACGTGTGTCTGACGGGTCTGTTGACCGGAACAAAACGCCGAGCTTTGGCCGTGTTTTGGTCCTGTCAACCAGACCAGGTGTCAGTCTTTTGTCTGGTTGACAGGACCAAAACGCGGCCAAAGCTCGGCGTTTTGGTCCGGTCAATAGACCCGTCAGACACCCGTCAGTCTTTGTCTGGTTGACCGGACTAAAACGCCGCGCTTTGGCCACAGCTCGACACTACAGGGTGTGCATATAGGACAAAAACAACTTTTTGGACCCTTTTAATTTTTCAAATATCTTTTAGACTTTCGAGAATTGCAAACCTAAACCAATACAACTAATCTCCTTGTACTTTGAATGCTGATGTGATTTCTAATACAACTTATTCCAAACCAAACCCTTTTCTCTTCGATGCAACAGCAACAATTCTCTTTTTGTTCGTAATCAAATAACAACTTGCAACTTTAGATTCAAATCTGCTATTCGATGAACAACTGAACATGATCTAACACTTAGATTTGTTTAAAACGAATGTCCAAACGTCACTTATAACATCAGTCGCTATGAATAACTGCAAATCTAGCTGTGAACAACTATAATCTGTAATCGAAACTAATCCAGCTATGAACAGTCCTGCAAATCCTATACACACGGTACACCGAAACTTTGTCGAAAATCAACTGAATTGATCCGAAATTTGATCGAAACAATCAATCAAGATCACAACATCAACCGAGATGATCCGATATACACCGAATCAGTTTGAGATATACAAACGATTCACCAGAACGATTTGAACTTCTCGAAACTTAATCGAATCAATCTAAATTCGCTTGAATTCAATCAAAATCTGATTGAAATGTACCAACAACACTGAAACTGGATCGAACTCAACCGAAAACAATTCGAACTAGACCGAATTATAAACAATGATGTGCGATTACTATTGAGTTCATTACTGTTCTTTTCGATTCAGATTTGTATCATCTGTTGTTGAAGATATTATGACCAAAACACTTTTGTCAAATTTTATCCAACAAAAACAGTTTGTAATTGATATTTAATGTTCGAAAAATTCAGAATCTCAATCTAAACAAACTGATAAAGATGTAAACAATCTGAAAATGATACGAATTGATCAAAATTTGTACCGATATCACAAACAACACACCGAAACACCTAAATTCGACCGAAACAGTCTGAAAACGATCGAATGAACACGAACAACACGCCGAAACTGATCGAAAATCAACCAACAGATTCGATTTACCAGAATTTCTGAATCAAATCAGATTTCAATAATAAAACTTATGAACGTGATGACCACAATTTTTACCAGATCTTATCTGTTGAAGACAGTCCAAAATTTACTAAAACTTGATTCAGATTCAATTGAAACCAGTCCGAAGTTTTACTAAAACTTGATTCGAATCAAAATTCAATTGAAACCAGTCCGAAGTTTAACAAATTTTATCAAAACAAACTGAAATCCATCAGAATGTTCAAATCATGATCCGAAACTAATCAAAACCAATCCGATTCAGTTTTTTAGTCAATTTTTATCTGTGAAAACCAATCCGAAAACAATGTATCAGATCTGATATGTATAAGATTCAAACTGAAACAAGCCTAATCAGATCTAAAATTGTTTGAAACACATCATAACTCAACTGAAACAATCTAAAAATTCACCGAATCAGATTGAAACTTGATCGGAATCATTCGAAACTCGTTCGATTCGCAAACGATTACACGCAGAGCATCCGTAGCTGTGATACCAATTGTGAGTTCAGGATCGGATCCTAAACGATCACTAGATCTGCGGTGGATTCGATTTAACATGCGGAATCCGTTAAATCGAACCGTAATCGTGCGCGAAAACGTAATTAAACAACGTTTCCGGACAGAGTTTCGACTCGATCTACACACTAGAACACTCGAAATCTATGAACAAGACGAAACCGAGAGATGTTCTTGATGTAATTTCTGAATCAATGAAGAACTGTTGAAGAACTGAGTTTGAAGGTTGAACTGAGTTCTTGATGTAATTTCTGAATCAATGAAGAACTGTTGAAGAACCGAGAGATGTTCTTGATGTAATTTTTACCAGATCTTATCTGTTGAAGACAGTCCAAAATTTACTAAAACTTGATTCAGATTCAGATCAGATCTTAAAAATTTGTTTGAATTTTTACTAAAACTTGATTCGAATCACGCTGAATCAAATCAAAATTCAATTGAAACCAGTCCGAAGTTTAACAAATTTTATCAAAACAAACTGAAATCCATCAGAATGTTCAAATCATGATCCGAAACTAATCAAAACCAATCCGATTCAGTTTTTTAGTCAATTTTTATCTGTGAAAACCAATCCGAAAACAACTAGTTTAATACCCGTCCGGTGGACGGGTTACGTTGATGTATTATATAGTAACAATATGAATGAAGACCCATAAATAAAATAGAGTTGTATGCTAATCATAGATTATCTGTAAATATGCTATCATTTGTGGCACCGACGATAAGTAGGAACTATTATAAAATGTACACATAATTAGACAATGTTAAAACTTTCTTTGAATTATAAACAAAACTAGGATTTTGCCCGCCGCGCGTTGCGGCGGCGCGCGACGGGTGGAAACATATAGTAAGACAAAACACGATTCGTAAAACGCAGTGCGTAAAAGACAATTAAAAAAAAGTGTAAATCACAAAGGTAGACACAAAGTGTACAACACAATGCATAAGACATTTCGTAAAACACAATGCATTGGCATTTGCAAAAGTAGGAGTTGTAGTCTAGGGGTTACAATTGCAATTTTTAAAAGTTGGGTGGGGGTAAAAATGGAGTAATAGTGCAAGGGGTAAAAAAACAAAGTCTAAAAAAGACAAAGTTTAAAAGTATAGGGGTGGTAGTGGAAATGTGTAAAAGATGAGGGGGAGGTTTAGGAACTAAATTTGTCATTTTGTGAAACTTTGAAGATACCAAAGTCAAAGGCTAAAATTGCAACATCGTGAAAGTACGGGGACAGGGAGGCAAAGCCGGTGGGAAACCCACCGACTTTCTCCTTTAAGATTGTAGTAGTATTTTGCCCGCTACGCGTTGCGGCCGCGCGCGACGGGTGGAAACATATAATAAGACAAAACATGATTCGTAGAACGCAGTGCGTAAAAGACAATTAAAAAAGGTGTAAAACATAAAGGTAGACACAAAATTTAAAACACAATGCCTAAGACATTTCGTAAAACACAATGAATTGGCATTTGCAAAAGTAGGAGTTGTAGTTTAGGGGGTTACAATTGCAATTTTTTAAACGTTGGGCATGTGTAAAAATGGAGTAATAGTCCAATGGGTAAAAAAGCAAAGTCTAAAAAAGACAAAGTGTAAAAGTTTAGGGGTGGTGGCGGAAATGTGTACAAGATGAGGGGGTGTTGGTAGAAATGTAAAAGAAGATGGTTGGTGGCGTAACAATGATGTGCGATTACTATTGAGTTCATTACTGTTCTTTTCGATTCAGATCTGTATCATCTGTTGTTGAAGATATTATGACCAAAACACTTTTGTCAAATTTTATCCAACAAAAACAGTTCGTAATTGATATTTAATGTTCGAAAAATTCAGAATCTCAATCTAAACAAACTGATAAAGATGTAAACAATCTGAAAATGATACGAATTGATCAAAATTTGTACCGATATCACAAACAACACACCGAAACACCTAAATTCGACCGAAACAGTCTGAAAACGATCGAATGAACACGAACAACACGCCGAAACTAATCGAAAATCAACCAACAGATTCGATTTACCAGAATTTCTGAATCAAATCAGATTTCAATAACAAACTTGAAACCAGTCCGAAGTTTAACACAATTTTTACCAGATCTTATCTGTTGGAGACAGTCCAAAATTTACTAAAACTTGATTCAGATTCAGATCAAATCAAAATTCAATTGAAACCAGTCCGAAGTTTAACAAATTTTATCAAAACAAACTGAAATCCATCAGAATGTTCAAATCATGATCCGAAACTAATCAAAACCAATCCGATTCAGTTTTTTAGTCAATTTTTATCTGTGAAAACCAATCCGAAAACAATGTATCAGATCTGATATGTATAAGATTCAAACTGAAACAAGCCTAATCAGATCTAAAATTGTTTGAAACACATCATAACTCAACTGAAACAATCTAAAAATTCACCGAATCAGATTGAAACTTGATCGGAATCATTCGAAACTCGTTCGATTCGCAAACGATTACACGCAGAGCATCCGTAGCTGTGATACCAATTGTGAGTTCAGGATCGGATCCTAAACGATCACTAGATCTGCGGTGGATTCGATTTAACATGCGGAATCCGTTAAATCGAACCGTAATCGTGCGCGAAAACGTAATTAAACAACGTTTCCGGACAGAGTTTCGACTCGATCTACACACTAGAACACTCGAAATCTATGAACAAGACGAAACCGAGAGATGTTCTTGATGTAATTTCTGAATCAATGAAGAACTGTTGAAGAACTGAGTTTGAAGGTTGAACGGATGGAGTTGCTGCGTGTTGTCTCAGTTCTGTTGTGTTCTCTAAAGTCTGTTCACTCTCATGGATCGGATAGCTATATATAGGTGAAGGATGTTAGTGATGTTGGATCGGATGGCTCGGATAGTATTTTTAACTAATCAATTAAGTTTTGCAATTTTAGTTAATAAACCGTTGTTTTGGATAATAGCAATTTGTCGGTTCACCCCGACTCTTTTTAAATCAAACAAATAAAGAAAATTAGCAAGCTTTATAATTACTTTGTACATTTTTGTAAACAGTCTAACTAATCGAACAGGTTGTGCAATACTAACCACATGCTCTTCGTGGATACGATACTCGACTTACCCTAGCTACCTAGGTTAATTGGGTTTTTGACTGATCGGGACGACACGGTCTGTCACTCACACAGGGCATCTTCACACTGACCGGTTTATGCTACATCCAAGCTATGCCGATGGTGTGGAGAGTCTTGTACACACTTGAGCACATTGTAGAACAAGAAGGTATAGACATAGGCATGTTCGAGTTGAGCAAACTGTACCATCTAGTAAGCCATGGTTCTCACCGATACCTCTTCAAATCCAAACCCCAACAGCCTCATCCAATCCTTAAAACCACCAAGAATGACACCAACTGGAGGAATCAATTCTTCTTTGTGAGAAGAGATTCCATTCCAAACGGGAGTCATCTTCCCAAGAAGTGGAACACAGATGGTGGGATATAGGATCCTTAGATTAGGACAATGGTAAGAATCTTTCTTTTCTGTTGAGGATAAATGATCCTTTCTTTTTGTCTATGCAGCTATCACCCTGTCACACATTCAAGAATCACCTTTTACCAAAGAAAGAGTTGAAGCCTTCTGGAAGCTTGATCCTGCCATCAGAACATTTCCACCAAAGTCAAAGGATCCAGAAGAAATCTCATCCACTTCTGTCACGTCCCCCGACCCACCCTGGACGGAATCGGGAGTCGCGAACAGCCCAGTGGTACCGGTGATTATTTTGAAAAATATTACAGCGGAAATTTCATCAGGACCGTGAGTTAGGAAAAATATCAGCGTTTAGAAAACACCGGATTTTATTTATTAAATAGATGAGATAAACCCATGTTTTACAATGGTAGCTTTAATAAAGATAAATTTTATTACATAAAACAATATTTCTTAATTTGATTTAATTAAATTAATAAATAAGCCACTTCTTGATGCCTTTCAGTGCCGTATCCATCTCTTAATCCAATCTACTGTAATTACCTGAAATGCGTTTTAAAAAGGTTTTGTCAGCGGGAAATACTGAGTGAATCATTCATTTTACTAAAACGACCTGTTTGTTATAATTTACAGTATTAATAGCGATTACAATGTCTCTATCTTTTGAATTAACTGACCCAGTTGTCACTTGACCGGACTTGTGACTGTGGACATATCACTTGATGGGTCCTTTCACCCACAAGTGATAAATAATTAGTAGCTATGTGCACATCCCCCCACATACTGGCAGTAATTTCAGATTACATAGACTTAATCCCTGTAATTATAATCTTTGAAAATAAACATGCTTTTGGAAAGTAATTTGATAAAAAGAGAATGACTCACATTATAAGCATGCAGATTCATACGGCCAAAGTTTAGTCTACAGATAAGCCTTGATATATTGCAGATTTATACAGGCAGAGCTTAGCCTATTGATTTAGCCTTGTAACCTAGTGCACACGAACTAGGTAGATAACTTAATACAGCAATTACGACAACTCACGAGATTAAAACCCTCACAACGAATGACAAAGTGCAATCACTTAAACATCCATCGGATTCACAACGAATGACAAAGTATTCCCCGAATTCGGGTGGTACTCAAACATCCTGTCGGAATCACGACTAATGACAAAGGATAGCGCTTAAACATCCGGTCGGATAGTTTCAATCAATCGGACATTGAATCGTAGCAGCGATCGAGTTAATACCCGGCATCGGAGCAGCACCCTGCTATACTAATTAGTGATTTGGAGACTGTTTCGGCTATAACTCGGAGTATAATTGGAATTTGATTGTCGAACGAATGCACAATTGCAAGTCCCACTGCTGCCTGTTATATACTCCAAACTGGCACCCCCCGCGAGTCGCGGAAGGCACCGGGGTCACCTCCGCGTATCGCGGCGAGGGTCGGCCCAGCCTAGGCCTGCCACGTCTCTTGTATAGCCTTGGTGAGTCGACGAAATATTAATTTTCGATTTCTACAGCTAGATATGAAGATAATCGTCAAGTGGGGAATACCCCCCCCCCTGAGTTTTAGGGGCCCTGATCCTAATTTTGATTGTTCTGAAAACTTTAGGATTTGTGTAGGATTACTTAGGGGTCTTAACTAGGGTTTCCATGTGAAAAATATAATAATAAATAATAATTTTGGTGAGAGTTGTTATGGTTTGGGTCAACAAGGAAATAAAATGGTGAAAAGAAAATGGACCCACTTTGTGACTTTTAGGGTTCAACTAGAAAACCTCCTGGTAGAATTTTGGGTATAACTTCTGAGCTATATATAAAAATATATATAAATATATAATTATAAATGTGTTAAGTATAGTACCCCTAATTCAACCTTGTCCCGATGTCCGAGACAGAACCCCAACAACTTAGTCGGGCAGAGCCCTGACATATGTTATGAGGCTCAGATCAATCAGAAAAGGGTAGCGGTGATCGGGAGTTAAAACACTTAAAATAGGACAGGGCTTTATTATTATTTAAGGGAAAGAAAAAGTGTATAGCACAGAACTGAGGGGAAGGACATTTAGAGGTGGAATGCCTCTTTCTATTTATACTACTTTCGGAGTGCATACGTTAAGGTCCCTTTTGAATTACAAATAGACAAGTATCTGTCTATTCATTTGATAGACATACACGTTCATATGCTATTAATGAATCAATTGAAGTTGATAATATACACGTACATCATTCTTATTTGATTGTTAGTTATAGATTATTTTATATATTTATTATTTATATATTATAATTAATTCAACTGCTTCACTTATTTGGTATGTATAACTTTTAGAATATAACGTTTTATAAAATAATAAATATGTCTTTAGAACAAGAATATTTTTGTCTACATTTGGGTCTAAGTTTTATTAAAAATAGAGTAGGTTCAAATACAATGTATTTATAATTTAACTATTATACGGTCACTAGGCCCGTCTAAATACTTCATATTTCTAACAGTCGACTTACCCGTAATCTACCCGTTTACTAATATAAGTTTTTATAAACTTTTATTTTAATAGAAAGGTCACCTATATTTAGGCCAATAATATTTCAATCAACTTTATAGAATAGTGTTTAAAACTATTTGGGTTGAATATTTGTTTTTAAATATAAACTAGTTACTAGTTACTAGTGGTAAATAAATTTAACCAAACTTATAAAAATAGGGATGTTACATTCTCCCCACCTTGTTTTAAATCTCGTCCTCGAGATTTGGATTACGATATTTCTTTTAAACTTATGTCATATTTTAGTCAATAAAAACAATATTAAGTTAGATGACACAGATTTAAAATATCAAATTTTGTGAATACGAGTTGTACAATAAGTAGGATTCAATGGTTCAACTGAATTAGTTCAAGAAATTGATGACAAACGAATGAGATGAAATGATATAATTTCTAAGGTGACTAGGTTCAAGCCAAAAGATATATGATCAATAGATATTTAAAATGAATGTGAAGAATTTTTAGAATCAATAAAAATTCTTTGTCAAAAGAAAGCTTACTTTGATTGGCAACTGAGGAAGACTTAGAATCGACAGGTTCAAAATAAAAGTACGAAAAATGATTTGTCAAATATTTAATTATGATATAAGAAAATCAAAGTGTTGAGATGAGTGAATTGCAAAGATACACCAAAAGACAATAGAGTTAGTGTATCATTGTTTAGAGTTCCAAGTTGTTTTAATTGTGAAACAATGTGATAGTACACTATTAGTGACCATATTTTTCATATTATATCCTAGAGATCGAAATATAATAAAAACAAGTTGTTTTGGCATGACCAACCATTATATTATATTTGTAAAGCAAATGTAATATATATTATTTGTGTCCCTGTCTGAACCGTATCTTATATATCAAATATAAATACTATGTAATATATATTAATTGTTACGCATTTTTACTATATGTGATTGGTCACTACTTTTAAATAAATATTATTTTAGTAATTTACTATACTATGTAAAATAACTTATATTTATAATGTAATATAGATTACAAAATACCGCAATGAAGTTATTATATTTACAAAATATTTTAGTATTATGATTTTGTAAAAGAAATCACTATTAGTTATAATGTTTAAATGTAAGTTGTAAATAAAGGTGTACAAAAGTATTTGTAAAATATTTTATAAATATACAACACTTAATGGGTCGATTCTATGTGATTACTTATTTTCATTTTGAAACCATATAATGTTATGAATATATTTACAATTTGTTGTAAATAAGTGAAAACGGAGACTATTCTTATATATTACAATGTTCCCCTAACCCAACTTAGTGGATGACTACCATATTATTCTTATATGGTTATTTTCTTGCCAGAGCGTTACGGTACATAGTTACCACAAAACATGTGATAGACAATTATTTATATAATTTTATTCGTCCCTCTAATTAATGTTTTATGAAAATATTTCTTCTCTTTTCAGTACAAAGTGTATATATAAAAATATAATTAAAATTTACTAAATAAGTATGATGACTTAATTTATATATTTTAACTAGTCATTATCATGGGTGGATATTGGTTAGTGCTGCCTTGTTTAAGCATAGGTGATCAGTCCATGCCTAACTAAGGCTAGGCTATTCAATACCTGCCCCTGACAATAACCCTAGTACCTAAAAATAATATTAACACTTCTGTTATTAATTTATTATTAATAATAAAACTAATATTAATTATCAATAATAAATAACTGAACGTAAACTTAAATGAAAGTATACTTCAACATAAATTATATATATATATATATATATATATATATAAATTCTTTACCTCAATGGTTTAATAAGAATATAGTAATACTATTTTGTAATCCCTTATGTAAGTTTCCATATATAATTAATTTTATATAATGTTTTTCGATTGAAGATGTTAAAGCAATAATTATCACGAAAGGCTAGATTGATGTTGTAAGAATCATTAAGAGATACACTGAAATATGACAAGAATTTGTGTATCATTATCTTAACACACGATTTGTGTTAAGATGACTTTTATAAATATATAAATAATTAAATCCGTATATGATATATATAAACGAGATTAGTGTAAACTTTAAATTTTGTGAAAACGTTAATACAAGGTGATCGTGATCAAAGAAATGATTCAATGAAGTCGAAAACAAGCCTATTATGGTTCAAAACAAATGAAGTGCTTGTTGGGACTATTTTGAATATGATAGCTTCCATCCATCATATGGGATCTTGAAATGAATATGTAATGTGAGTAAGTCAAATAATTTGAACTTGATTAAAACAAGTTTTAATAAGAAAGTTCGGACATGGTCAAAATAGAAAATAGGTATGTCAAAGAAAAATTAAAATTTTCAAGAAATTCATTGACTCGATATCAAGGAGTTATTGTTTTGCAATAATGCGGTTTATAGTGCAAAGAAAAATGGAATGATATTTGAGTTTGGATAAAATAATAAATTGGAATGAAGCCCTCCAGTGGTCTTCATAAATCAAACGAACCACATGCTCAACGAACAAGAAATGAAATAGATCAATATTTGCTATTATGAAAGAAATCCTCATGATATGATGACATTTAGGGGAAGTAAAAACACGAAACTTAATTTATTATATGCAAAAGTCAGAATTTCAACGAAAGAAATATAAGAACATTTATCTGGAATTTCATGTGATAACTGTTGTTAAGTGAAATTACCATGGAATGTTGAATAAAATGAAATAGGGAATTTGCAAAGGTATGTGACTCCTTTTGCAGGAATAATAATTATGACTCTGATTAAACTGTGCACCGATGGTTGTAAAATTTTGTTCCAACGTACCTCAGCGATATTCATGTCGTTTATAGGATCACTTGGCAAAGTGCTTCTTTTTTTTATTAACAGTTCTTCTACTTACGGAATTAGCATTGAGGTTATCGTGCTCAATTTATATTTTCCAAAGGTCTTGCCTCGAAAGTTGTGTGTGATATACTTCGTCTTCTGTGGACTTATAATTAAAATTTCATGTGTTTTCTTGTACATTATCACAACTTTACATGCTGCTTACTTGCGTTAATAGTTTATGATAATGCTTTAGAAATTCTTTTGATGGCGTTTTAACTTAAAGGGTTTCCATTGTTTATTTTATCACACGAGCTACGAGACAGATGATCAAACGAAATAATGTTTGATATCGGAAAAGAGATTCCTAATAAAGAAATCTAGACACATATGCTTGTGCTTTATTCCTATTTGGCTTTTGGAATTTCTTATAGATATATATATCTATCACATATTTTACATGCTGAACTAAACATACCATCTATAAGATCATGTATTTAACAGATTCATATTTCAAAAAACCAGTCAGATATCTGGTCATAATACTATTTAGGGAAATCTTGTCACTCGTTTGACATATTATATACCCCGTCTTATCTGATTCGCGCCGGAGTGGTAACCTCAGTATATCTGGACAAACTGGAGAGTCTACTACACCATACCCAGTCTTGCCAGAGAAAATTTTCTATTTCCCATAAATAGTATCTCTTCCAGATTTTAAAAGTGCCTCTTTTATTAGGGCTTTTATCCAGAATCAAGGAAACTTGTATTTCCCGTAATATATCTTATTCTAGCCCAAGTAATATCAATAAGCAATAATTACTATTAAATCTTGCTTATTTATCATATCTTGAAATATTCTAATTACCATTCTTATGGTATATCAAAATCCATCATACTTTATTTACACAGTACTTAGCTTATCTCGAAGCTGATACTAAGGCATCTTTTCTTAAGTTCAAGTCTAAATGCTATCATGTGTGCTACCAGTTAATAGCAATCTCCTAACTCTTTTATATAAACTTAGGTATTATTATCACAACACCTATTGGCTTAAAGTAGTGGCTCTGATACCACCTTCTGTCACGTCCCCCGACCCACCCTGGACGGAATCGGGAGTCGCGAACAGCCCAGTAGTACCGGTGATTATTTTGAAAAATATTACAGCGGAAATTTCATCAGGACCGTGAGTTAGGAAAAATATCAGAGTTTAGAAAACACCGGATTTTATTTATTAAATAGATGAGATAAACCCATGTTTTACAATGGTAGCTTTAATAAAGATAAATTTTATTACATAAAACAATATTTCTTAATTTGATTTAATTAATAAATAAGCCACTTCTTGATGCCTTTCAGTGCCGTATCCATCTCTTAATCCAATCTACTGTAATTACCTGAAACGCGTTTTAAAAAGGTTTTGTCAGCGGGAAATACTGAGTGAATCATTCATTTTACTAAAACGACCTGTTTGTTATAATTTACAGTATTAATAGCGATTACAATGTCTCTATCTTTTGAATTAACTGACCCAGTTGTCACTTGACCGGACTTGTGACTGTGGACATATCACTTGATGGGTCCTTTCACCCACAAGTGATAAATAATTAGTACTATGTGCACATCCCCCCACATACTGGCAGTAATTTCAGATTACATAGACTTAATCCTTGTAATTCTAATCTTTGAAAATAAACATGCTTTTGGAAAGAAATTTGATAAAAAGAGAATGACTCACATTATAAGCATGCAGATTCATACGGCCAAAGTTTAGTCTACAGATAAGCCTTGATATATTGCAGATTTATACAGGCAGAGCTTAGCCTATTGATTTAGCCTTGTAACCTAGTGCACACGAACTAGGTAGATAACTTAATACAGCAATTACGACAACTCACGAGATTAAAACTCTCACAACGAATGACAAAGTGCAATCACTTAAACATCCATCGGATTCACAACGAATGACAAAGTATTCCCCGAATTCGGGTGGTACTCAAACATCCTGTCGGAATCACGACTAATGACAAAGGATAGCGCTTAAACATCCGGTCGGATAGTTTCAATCAATCGGACATTGAATCGTAGCAGCGATCGAGTTAATACCCGGCATCGGAGCAGCACCCTGCTATACTAATTAGTGATTTGGAGACTGTTTCGGCTATAACTCGGAGTATAATTGGAATTTGATTGTCGAACGAATGCACAATTGCAAGTCCCACTGCTGCCTGTTATATACTCCAAACTGGCACCCCCCGCGAGTCGCGGAAGGCACCGGGGTCACCTCCGCGTATCGCGGCGAGGGTCGGCCCAGCCTAGGCCTGCCACGTCTCTTGTATAGCCTTGGTGAGTCGACGAAATATTAATTTTCGATTTCTACAGCTAGATATGAAGATAATCGTCAAGTGGGGAATACCCCCCCCCCCTGAGTTTTTGGGGCCCTGATCCTAATTTTGATTGTTCTGAAAACTTTAGGATTTGTGTAGGATTACTTAGGGGTCTTAACTAGGGTTTCCATGTGAAAAATATAATAATAAATAATAATTTTGGTGAGAGTTGTTATGGTTTGGGTCAACAAGGAAATAAAATGGTGAAAAGAAAATGGACCCACTTTGTGACTTTTAGGGTTCAACTAGAAAACCTCCTGGTAGAATTTTGGGTATAACTTCTGAGCTATATATAAAAATATATATAAATATATAATTATAAATGTGTTAAGTATAGTACCCCTAATTCAACCTTGTCCCGATGTCCGAGACAGAACCCCAACAACTTAGTCGGGCAGAGCCCTGACATATGTTATGAGGCTCAGATCAATCAGAAAAGGGTAGCGGTGATCGGGAGTTAAAACACTTAAAATAGGACAGGGCTTTATTATTATTTAAGGGAAAGAAAAAGTGTATAGCACAGAACTGAGGGGAAGGACATTTAGAGGTGGAATGCCTCTTTCTATTTATACTACTTTCGGAGTGCATACGTTAAGGTCCCTTTTGAATTACAAATAGACAAGTATCTGTCTATTCATTTGATAGACATACACGTTCATATGCTATTAATGAATCAATTGAAGTTGATAATATACACGTACATCATTCTTATTTGATTGTTAGTTATAGATTATTTTATATATTTATTATTTATATATTATAATTAATTCAACTGCTTCACTTATTTGGTATGTATAACTTTTAGAATATAACGTTTTATAAAATAATAAATATGTCTTTAGAACAAGAATATTTTTGTCTACATTTGGGTCTAAGTTTTATTAAAAATAGAGTAGGTTCAAATACAATGTATTTATAATTTAACTATTATACGGTCACTAGGCCCGTCTAAATACTTCATATTTCTAACAGTCGACTTACCCGTAATCTACCCGTTTACTAATATTAGTTTTTATAAACTTTTATTTTAATAGAAAGGTCACCTATATTTAGGCCAATAATATTTCAATCAACTTTATAGAATAGTGTTTAAAACTATTTGGGTTGAATATTTGTTTTTAAATATAAACTAGTTACTAGTTACTAGTGGTAAATAAATTTAACCAAACTTATAAAAATAGGGATGTTACATTCTCCCCACCTTGTTTTAAATCTCGTCCTCGAGATTTGGATTACGATATTTCTTTTAAACTTATGTCATATTTTAGTCAATAAAAACAATATTAAGTTAGATGACACAGATTTAAAATATCAAATTTTGTGAATACGAGTTGTACAATAAGTAGGATTCAATGGTTCAACTGAATTAGTTCAAGAAATTGATGACAAACGAATGAGATGAAATGATATAATTTCTAAGGTGACTAGGTTCAAGCCAAAAGATATATGATCAATAGATATTTAAAATGAATGTGAAGGATTTTTAGAATCAATAAAAATTCTTTGTCAAAAGAAAGCTTACTTTGATTGGCAACTGAGGAAGACTTAGAATCGACAGGTTCAAAATAAAAGTACGAAAAATGATTTGTCAAATATTTAATTATGATATAAGAAAATCAAAGTGTTGAGATGAGTGAATTGCAAAGATACACCAAAAGACAATAGAGTTAGTGTATCATTGTTTAGAGTTCCAAGTTGTTTTAATTGTGAAACAATGTGATAGTACACTATTAGTGACCATATTTTTCATATTATATCCTAGAGATCGAAATATAATAAAAACAAGTTGTTTTGGCATGACCAACCATTATATTATATTTGTAAAGCAAATGTAATATATATTATTTGTGTCCCTGTCTGAACCGTATCTTATATATCAAATATAAATACTATGTAATATATATTAATTGTTACGCATTTTTACTATATGTGATTGGTCACTACTTTTAAATAAATATTATTTTAGTAATTTACTATACTATGTAAAATAACTTATATTTATAATGTAATATAGATTACAAAATACCGCAATGAAGTTATTATATTTACAAAATATTTTAGTATTATGATTTTGTAAAAGAAATCACTATTAGTTATAATGTTTAAATGTAAGTTGTAAATAAAGGTGTACAAAAGTATTTGTAAAATATTTTATAAATATACAACACTTAATGGGTCGATTCTATGTGATTACTTATTTTCATTTTGAAACCATATAATGTTATGAATATATTTACAATTTGTTGTAAATAAGTGAAAACGGAGACTATTCTTATATATTACAATGTTCCCCTAACCCAACTTAGTGGATGACTACCATATTATTCTTATATGGTTATTTTCTTGCCAGAGCGTTACGGTACATAGTTACCACAAAACATGTGATAGACAATTATTTATATAATTTTATTCGTCCCTCTAATTAATGTTTTATGAAAATATTTCTTCTCTTTTCAGTACAAAGTGTATATATAAAAATATAATTAAAATTTACTAAATAAGTATGATGACTTAATTTATATATTTTAACTAGTCATTATCATGGGTGGATATTGGTTAGTGCTGCCTTGTTTAAGCATAGGTGATCAGTCCATGCCTAACTAAGGCTAGGCTATTCAATACCTGCCCCTGACAATAACCCTAGTACCTAAAAATAATATTAACACTTCTGTTATTAATTTATTATTAATAATAAAACTAATATTAATTATCAATAATAAATAACTGAACGTAAACTTAAATGAAAGTATACTTCAACATAAATTATATATATATATATATATATAAATATAAATTCTTTACCTCAATGGTTTAATAAGAATATAGTAATACTATTTTGTAATCCCTTATGTAAGTTTCCATATATAATTAATTTTATATAATGTTTTTCGATTGAAGATGTTAAAGCAATAATTATCACGAAAGGCTAGATTGATGTTGTAAGAATCATTAAGAGATACACTGAAATATGACAAGAATTTGTGTATCATTATCTTAACACACGATTTGTGTTAAGATGACTTTTATAAATATATAAATAATTAAATCTGTATATGATATATATAAACGAGATTAGTGTAAACTTTAAATTTTGTGAAAACGTTAATACAAGGTGATTGTGATCAAAGAAATGATTCAATGAAGTCGAAAACAAGCCTATTATGGTTCAAAACAAATGAAGTGCTTGTTGGGACTATTTTGAATATGATAGCTTCCATCCATCATATGGGATCTTGAAATGAATATGTAATGTGAGTAAGTCAAATAATTTGAACTTGATTAAAACAAGTTTTAATAAGAAAGTTCGGACATGGTCAAAATAGAAAATAGGTATGTCAAAGAAAAATTAAAATTTTCAAGAAATTCATTGACTCGATATCAAGGAGTTATTGTTTTGCAATAATGCGGTTTATAGTGCAAAGAAAAATGGAATGATATTTGAGTTTGGATAAAATAATAAATTGGAATGAAGCCCTCCAGTGGTCTTCATAAATCAAACGAACCACATGCTCAACGAACAAGAAATGAAATAGATCAATATTTGCTATTATGAAAGAAATCCTCATGATATGATGACATTTAGGGGAAGTAAAAACACGAAACTTAATTTATTATATGCAAAAGTCAGAATTTCAACGAAAGAAATATAAGAACATTTATCTGGAATTTCATGTGATAACTGTTGTTAAGTGAAATTACCATGGAATGTTGAATAAAATGAAATAGGGAATTTGCAAAGGTATGTGACTCCTTTTGCAGGAATAATAATTATGACTCTGATTAAACTGTGCACCGATGGTTGTAAAATTTTGTTCCAACGTACCTCAGCGATATTCATGTCGTTTATAGGATCACTTGGCAAAGTGCTTCTTTTTTTTATTAACAGTTCTTCTACTTACGGAATTAGCATTGAGGTTATCGTGCTCAATTTATATTTTCCAAAGGTCTTGCCTCGAAAGTTGTGTGTGATATACTTCGTCTTCTGTGGACTTATAATTAAAATTTCATGTGTTTTCTTGTACATTATCACAACTTTACATGCTGCTTACTTGCGTTAATAGTTTATGATAATGCTTTAGAAATTCTTTTGATGGCGTTTTAACTTAAAGGGTTTCCATTGTTTATTTTATCACACGAGCTACGAGACAGATGATCAAACGAAATAATGTTTGATATCGGAAAAGAGATTCCTAATAAAGAAATCTAGACACATATGCTTGTGCTTTATTCCTATTTGGCTTTTGGAATTTCTTATAGATATATATATCTATCACATATTTTACATGCTGAACTAAACATACCATCTATAAGATCATGTATTTAACAGATTCATATTTCAAAAAACCAGTCAGATATCTGGTCATAATACTATTTAGGGAAATCTTGTCACTCGTTTGACATATTATATACCCCGTCTTATCTGATTCGCGCCGGAGTGGTAACCTCAGTATATCTGGACAAACTGGAGAGTCTACTACACCATACCCAGTCTTGCCAGAGAAAATTTTCTATTTCCCATAAATAGTATCTCTTCCAGATTTTAAAAGTGCCTCTTTTATTAGGGCTTTTATCCAGAATCAAGGAAACTTGTATTTCCCGTAATATATCTTATTCTAGCCCAAGTAATATCAATAAGCAATAATTACTATTAAATCTTGCTTATTTATCATATCTTGAAATATTCTAATTACCATTCTTATGGTATATCAAAATCCATCATACTTTATTTACACAGTACTTAGCTTATCTCGAAGCTGATACTAAGGCATCTTTTCTTAAGTTCAAGTCTAAATGCTATCATGTGTGCTACCAGTTAATAGCAATCTCCTAACTCTTTTATATAAACTTAGGTATTATTATCACAACACCTATTGGCTTAAAGTAGTGGCTCTGATACCACCTTCTGTCACGTCCCCCGACCCACCCTGGACGGAATCGGGAGTCGCGAACAGCCCAGTAGTACCGGTGATTATTTTGAAAAATATTACAGCGGAAATTTCATCAGGACCGTGAGTTAGGAAAAATATCAGAGTTTAGAAAACACCGGATTTTATTTATTAAATAGATGAGATAAACCCATGTTTTACAATGGTAGCTTTAATAAAGATAAATTTTATTACATAAAACAATATTTCTTAATTTGATTTAATTAATAAATAAGCCACTTCTTGATGCCTTTCAGTGCCGTATCCATCTCTTAATCCAATCTACTGTAATTACCTGAAACGCGTTTTAAAAAGGTTTTGTCAGCGGGAAATACTGAGTGAATCATTCATTTTACTAAAACGACCTGTTTGTTATAATTTACAGTATTAATAGCGATTACAATGTCTCTATCTTTTGAATTAACTGACCCAGTTGTCACTTGACCGGACTTGTGACTGTGGACATATCACTTGATGGGTCCTTTCACCCACAAGTGATAAATAATTAGTACTATGTGCACATCCCCCCACATACTGGCAGTAATTTCAGATTACATAGACTTAATCCTTGTAATTATAATCTTTGAAAATAAACATGCTTTTGGAAAGAAATTTGATAAAAAGAGAATGACTCACATTATAAGCATGCAGATTCATACGGCCAAAGTTTAGTCTACAGATAAGCCTTGATATATTGCAGATTTATATAGGCAGAGCTTAGCCTATTGATTTAGCCTTGTAACCTAGTGCACACGAACTAGGTAGATAACTTAATACAGCAATTACGACAACTCACGAGATTAAAACTCTCACAACGAATGACAAAGTGCAATCACTTAAACATCCATCGGATTCACAACGAATGACAAAGTATTCCCCGAATTCGGGTGGTACTCAAACATCCTGTCGGAATCACGACTAATGACAAAGGATAGCGCTTAAACATCCGGTCGGATAGTTTCAATCAATCGGACATTGAATCGTAGCAGCGATCGAGTTAATACCCGGCATCGGAGCAGCACCCTGCTATACTAATTAGTGATTTGGAGACTGTTTCGGCTATAACTCGGAGTATAATTGGAATTTGATTGTCGAACGAATGCACAATTGCAAGTCCCACTGCTGCCTGTTATATACTCCAAACTGGCACCCCCCGCGAGTCGCGGAAGGCACCGGGGTCACCTCCGCGTATCGCGGCGAGGGTCGGCCCAGCCTAGGCCTGCCACGTCTCTTGTATAGCCTTGGTGAGTCGACGAAATATTAATTTTCGATTTCTACAGCTAGATATGAAGATAATCGTCAAGTGGGGAATACCCCCCCCCCCTGAGTTTTTGGGGCCCTGATCCTAATTTTGATTGTTCTGAAAACTTTAGGATTTGTGTAGGATTACTTAGGGGTCTTAACTAGGGTTTCCATGTGAAAAATATAATAATAAATAATAATTTTGGTGAGAGTTGTTATGGTTTGGGTCAACAAGGAAATAAAATGGTGAAAAGAAAATGGACCCACTTTGTGACTTTTAGGGTTCAACTAGAAAACCTCCTGGTAGAATTTTGGGTATAACTTCTGAGCTATATATAAAAATATATATAAATATATAATTATAAATGTGTTAAGTATAGTACCCCTAATTCAACCTTGTCCCGATGTCCGAGACAGAACCCCAACAACTTAGTCGGGCAGAGCCCTGACATATGTTATGAGGCTCAGATCAATCAGAAAAGGGTAGCGGTGATCGGGAGTTAAAACACTTAAAATAGGACAGGGCTTTATTATTATTTAAGGGAAAGAAAAAGTGTATAGCACAGAACTGAGGGGAAGGACATTTAGAGGTGGAATGCCTCTTTCTATTTATACTACTTTCGGAGTGCATACGTTAAGGTCCCTTTTGAATTACAAATAGACAAGTATCTGTCTATTCATTTGATAGACATACACGTTCATATGCTATTAATGAATCAATTGAAGTTGATAATATACACGTACATCATTCTTATTTGATTGTTAGTTATAGATTATTTTATATATTTATTATTTATATATTATAATTAATTCAACTGCTTCACTTATTTGGTATGTATAACTTTTAGAATATAACGTTTTATAAAATAATAAATATGTCTTTAGAACAAGAATATTTTTGTCTACATTTGGGTCTAAGTTTTATTAAAAATAGAGTAGGTTCAAATACAATGTATTTATAATTTAACTATTATACGGTCACTAGGCCCGTCTAAATACTTCATATTTCTAACAGTCGACTTACCCGTAATCTACCGTTTACTAATATTAGTTTTTATAAACTTTTTATTTTAATAGAAAGGTCACCTATATTTAGGCCAATAATATTTCAATCAACTTTATAGAATAGTGTTTAAAACTATTTGGGTTGAATATTTGTTTTTAAATATAAACTAGTTACTAGTTACTAGTGGTAAATAAATTTAACCAAACTTATAAAAATAGGGATGTTACATTCTCCCCACCTTGTTTTAAATCTCGTCCTCGAGATTTGGATTACGATATTTCTTTTAAACTTATGTCATATTTTAGTCAATAAAAACAATATTAAGTTAGATGACACAGATTTAAAATATCAAATTTTGTGAATACGAGTTGTACAATAAGTAGGATTCAATGGTTCAACTGAATTAGTTCAAGAAATTGATGACAAACGAATGAGATGAAATGATATAATTTCTAAGGTGACTAGGTTCAAGCCAAAAGATATATGATTAATAGATATTTAAAATGAATGTGAAGGATTTTTAGAATCAATAAAAATTCTTTGTCAAAAGAAAGCTTACTTGATTGGCAACTGAGGAAGACTTAGAATCGACAGGTTCAAAATAAAAGTACGAAAAATGATTTGTCAAATATTTAATTATGATATAAGAAAATCAAGTGTTGAGATGAGTGAATTGCAAAGATACACCAAAAGACAATAGAGTTAGTGTATCATTGTTTAGAGTTCCAAGTTGTTTTAATTGTGAAACAATGTGATAGTACACTATTAGTGACCATATTTTTCATATTATATCCTAGAGATCGAAATATAATAAAAACAAGTTGTTTTGGCATGACCAACCATTATATTATATTTGTAAAGCAAATGTAATATATATTATTTGTGTCCCTGTCTGAAACCGTATCTTATATATCAAATATAAATACTATGTAATATATATTAATTGTTACGCATTTTTACTATATGTGATTGGTCACCTACTTTTAAATAAATATTATTTTAGTAATTTACTATACTATGTAAAATAACTTATATTTATAATGTAATATAGATTACAAAATACCGCAATGAAGTTATTATATTTACAAAATATTTTAGTATTATGATTTTGTAAAAGAAATCACTATTAGTTATAATGTTTAAATGTAAGTTGTAAATAAAGGTGTACAAAAGTATTTGTAAAATATTTTATAAATATACAACACTTAATGGGTCGATTCTATGTGATTACTTATTTTCATTTTGAAACCATATAATGTTATGAATATATTTACAATTTGTTGTAAATAAGTGAAAACGGAGACTATTCTTATATATACAATGTTTCCCCTAACCCAACTTAGTGGATGACTACCATATTATTCTTATATGGTTATTTTCTTGCCAGAGCGTTACGGTACATAGTTACCACAAAACATGTGATAAACAATTATTTATATAATTTTATTCGTCCCTCTAATTAATGTTTTATGAAAATATTTCTTCTCTTTTCAGTACAAAGTGTATATATAAAAATATAATTAAAATTTACTAAATAAGTATGATGACTTAATTTATATATTTTAACTAGTCATTATCATGGGTGGATAATTGGTTAGTGCTGCCTTGTTTAAGCATAGGTGATCAGTCCATGCCTAACTAAGGCTAGGCTATTCAATACCTGCCCCTGACAATAACACCTAGTACCTAAAAATAATAATAACACTTCTGTTATTAATTTATTATTAATAATAAAACTAATATTAATTATCAATAATAAATAACTGAACGTAAACTTAAATGAAAGTATACTTCAACATAAATTATATATATATATATATATAAATATAAATTCTTTACCTCAATGGTTTAATAAGAATATAGTAATACTGTTTTGTAATCCTTATGTAAGTTTCCATATATAATTAATTTTATATAATGTTTTTCGATTGAAGATGTTAAAGCAATAATTATCACGAAAGGCTAGATTGATGTTGTAAGAATCATTAAGAGATACACTGAAATATGACAAGAATTTGTGTATCATTATCTTAACACACGATTTGTGTTAAGATGACTTTTTATAAATATATAAATAATTAAATCCGTATATGATATATATAAACGAGATTAGTGTAAACTTTAAATTTTGTGAAAACGTTAATACAAGGTGATCGGTGATCAAAGAAATGATTCAATGAAGTCGAAAACAAGCCTATTATGGTTCAAAACAAATGAAGTGCTTGTTGGGGACTATTTTGAATATGATAGCTTCCATCCATCATATGGGATCTTGAAATGAATATGTAATGTGAGTAAGTCAAATAATTTGAACTTGATTAAAAACAAGTTTTAATAAGAAAGTTCGGACATGGTCAAAATAGAAAATAGGTAGTGTCAAAGAAAAATTAAAATTTTCAAGAAATTCATTGACTCGATATCAAGGAGTTATTGTTTTGCAATAATGCGGTTTATAGTGCAAAGAAAAATGGAATGATATTTGAGTTTGGATAAAATAATAAATTGGAATGAAGCCCTCCAGTGGTCTTCATAAATCAAACGAACCACATGCTCAACGAACAAGAAATGAAATAGATCAATATTTGCTATTATGAAAGAAATCCTCATGATATGATGACATTTAGGGGAAGTAAAAACACGAAACTTAATTTATTATATGCAAAAGTCAGAATTTCAACGAAAGAAATATAAGAACATTTATCTGGAATTTCATGTGATAACTGTTGTTAAGTGACATTACCATGGAATGTTGAATAAAATGAAATAGGGAATTTGCAAAGGTATGTGACTCCTTTTGCAGGAATAATAATTATGACTCTGATTAAACTGTGCACCGATGGTTGTAAAATTTTGTTCCAACGTACCTCAGCGATATTCATGTCGTTTATAGGATCACTTGGCAAAGTGCTTCTTTTTTTTATTAACAGTTCTTCTACTTACAGAATTAGCATTGAGGTTATCGTGCTCAATTTATATTTTCCAAAGGTCTTGCCTCGAAAGTTGT